>OY101443.1:53273696-54473696 GCA_956483585.1 Gymnocheta viridis | reverse complement strand
TACGACGGATTCTACGTGCCTCGGCCTTTATGTAAACAAAAATCATATGTTTATATTAGAAGTGATTAATTTAATATGGACAACAAAATAATATTAGGAGCTTGCGCTGCAACGTGTCAATTAATGCAAGTTGCAGCATCTATGGAGGAGCTCTTTGAAGACACACGCTCTGCAAAAAGTCCCTACCTTCAGGATAGAAATGATAAAGGAAGGTTTGCTTCAGATGTAATTGTAATTTCCTAATTTATTCAGCTGTTGTTTGAAATTCCGTGCGAAATAAGTGGTGCTTACATTATTTCGCAGTTGGAAAATATGTTGCCAGAAACATTTTGTGGTTGCAAAAATAATGATGCCAGAAACATTCGTATGTTTCCACAAGATGAACAGAGTACAACTTCGGCCATCTTATTTTGCAATTATTTCGCATGAATTTTTTTTATATGGACTTTTGACAGCAGTTCGCACGAAATGATGCAACAGAGTACCCTGCTTTACTCCTAAAAGTAGGCTATGTTTCGAGAATGTGAGAGCATATGTACTCTGGGAATGTTTGACAATGCATCTGGCAATTTATTTTATTTTGCTTTCACGACCGTCTGAACTCACAATATTGTAAGACTTGACCAAAGTCTGTACAGAGCCTTACGACGACGTTGCGGAATGAAAAATCAATTAAAGTTTCCTCCTATTGCATATTCTTATAAGAGAATCTAAATAAGAGCCAAAAAAAACTCCCCTTAACCGCCGGAATTTATTCCATTTTGTTGCACTCTGCTATTGAACACATTAATAAAAGTTCAACAATTTCTGAACTAAAACGCGTTTCGATAATACCATCAGAACTGTCGGGCCACCTTCACTGACTGAATTGCCTTTATAAGACACTTAAATAAGTGTGTATGAGTATGATGGGCTTGAAGTGGAAAAACAAAAGTGAAATTTTGAGTAAAAAAAATTAAATTACATGCAAAAGATTCAGGGGGAAAAGCAACATGTACATAAAAGGAAAGGCAGGCCTAACAACAGATACAAAAACTTTTAGGCGGCAAAACACAGAAGCATTTTGATGTTTTTACTTTTACATAATCGGGCCATTTAAAAAGCAACCATTTGAAATATTTTGACAGTGGGTTCATCCAGAAGCGACAAAAGTTTATTCAAAATGACACGAAATGTTGGGAATTCGGAAATTATTATTGAAAAATAAAAAAGTTGTGTCAGACTGGATGTGCTTTGATTAAAGTTCTCAAAAGAGTCTTCCTGGTACCTGAAGACTACGTACGGTGCGCACCACCGTAAATATTCAAAGTGTACCCGAGACTGCGAAAGCAAATCCAGAAACATCAACAAGAAGATGTTCTGAACAATCTGTGCAGTTTTCAACTTAAATTTCTGTACTGTTGCATTTTAAATCTTCTAAGTATTTTTTCTACAAATCATAAACAAAAGAAAAAAAAGAAATTTTAAATAAAAAAATTATAAAGGATTTGCAGCATACCGTTCATTTTGTTCCACCCTGTATGCACAAAATAGAAGTACAAATCAATGATATATTAAATATTTTTCAGTCTGCTTAAGAATCCTTTTGGGTTTTCGACATCAATGAAAGAATAAATGAATATTTGCTAATGATTCCATTGAGCGTTCACAGACGAGAAAAATTTTTAAGCGCACAATTTTGTTCTGTCTGTAACACACGGTATGCATTAGTGTTGTTTGTATTCATTTGACATTTGTGTTTTTTTATGGGTATGTATTGGTTTAGTGCTGCTAATGCGGGGGTTGTAGCCAACAAAAAACCATTCTCTTCACCTCGCTCACCTACAAGCGGCCATGTTTTGCCAGCACAATTCTTCTCGTGTGTGAATGCTCATTGAAATGAAGGCATTATTATTTAGTTGTCTCCAATAATCAACGGGCAAACTTACATGAATTCAATGAGAATTATTAACAACGTATGTTCAAGTAACTGAGAATTAGAATTATTGCTAAATTAAATGTTATTTTCGTAAATTAATTGCAGTCCTCGAATAAAAAAACTCAATATCTTAAATCTATATACATATGTAATTAATATGCGAGGCCATATTTTATGGAGCTGAATTTGGCAAAACGTATACCATTTCAAAGGTACTTATTTGCAGATGTGCACAACCTACATATGTATGTATATACTATTTATTAACGCCAGTGCAATATTTTAGGAGCTATAAGCGTTTAAAGTTGCTACTAATCCGTGCAAACTTATTGCACATGCATGTGTCAGCTTCAAGTTGAGAAATAAACGAAACATGCATGTGAGCTTGTTTTTGCAAAGAACTGAGAGCAACAAGGAGTCAGAGCTTTTTCTCTACTTTAAGTTTGAGGAATTGTGGGAAAGGCGTAGTAAACAGAAGAGAGTTCAATAACTTCAAGTTGTTTCTTTTGAATGTTTTTTTTTTGTTTTCGTTCTGTATGTTTTGTTTCGTATGTACGCAATGTTTTAATGTTTTATTAATTATAAACAGAATATGGCCGCTTGTGTCGACCACCATCGGCTAAACTAGTACGCTTAAATCTAGTCGTAAAGATCTCTAGCAGGTCGTACTCCTTACGCAGACCATTAATAAATTAACAACAACAACAAAAACAACAACAATAAAGTTTATAATAGAAGAAATCAAAAAACGATTATAAAGTTGCTTAGAAGAAGCAAAATGGAATAACCTGCGAAAATTACAAAAAAATATTCTAATAATCATTTTAGAAATATTGTTGGTGTTGTTGTTGCTCCTGTGTAATATTTATTGTAGCTTTCGTAATTGGTATTGTGTATTTATGTATGTTTGTATGGATGTATGCATTTGTGTATATACATACATATATGGATGTATGTATGTTTGTGTTCCTCTTGAAAGTAAGTTTTTTTATTACATTCTACTTTCGGCAAAATAAAACTTGTATTTTCTTGCTTTTGTTCTTGCTGTTGTTGTTATTGTTGTTTTGCTACAAAAGTTTTAGAAATGAGCTCACAAACGCACGCACGCACGCATACACACTTTGGCACACACTTAACATTTTAGTTTTTTTTGATGTTTTTCCACGAAAGGAAAAAAGAAAACAAAACAAAATGGCGTTGAAATTCTTTGCAGAGGTAAATATGGTCTGTTAATAAATCGTCAAACGTACATACATACATACATACATTCATATGTATTTACATATGTATGTATGTACATATATACTCGTACATATTTACAAGCATTGGGATATATACGGACATATGTATTTACATGTAGCCCAGACATGTACACACGTGGATAATATTGTAATACATGAACACAAGAGGTACGAGGGCTAAATGAAAACATTTCTAATAAATAACGTCGCACAGAGAAGTATTTGAAGTATGTATGTACATATGTATGTACATAAAAAGCTGGTCAAAATTATTAAAGGTGTATTTTGAATTGAAAGATTGAGTTTTTTGATAGTTTTAGGTGTAATTTGATATAAAAAATCTTGTGGCAGGTGCTTGGATGGTGTTTTTTCCAACAAAAGTTCTAGTAATTAAAAACGTCGAAATCATTGTCATAACTTTCTAACTAAAAACTGCAATTTCTCGTCAATTGATCAGATTCTTTTACTACTTGGAATAACTGTAATCGTGTGTAAACTTTTTTCATGTTATCTCTCGAAGTTACAAAACGGTTCTGAGAAAAATTTTAAGCAATAACCCAGATATGGATAAGTATTTTTATTTTTATGTACTTACATATCGCACCCTTAATACTAAAGGGTCACAATTCAATATTCTTAAATTTTCAGGAGAGCCAAAAAAACTGTTAATCGTGCAAAATCAATGCAATTAAAAACATGCATAAAACAGACATAACGGGATTTTTCCAGTTAAAGAAGATAGTGATGAGAATGAAATTTGATGTGAAATGTGAATTCATTTTTATTTCACTTTTATGGCTTGAGTTCAAATCTGAGTTTACCCTCTTAATTTAAGAAATTATTTTTGGATAAATTCATTAATTTATTATGAGAGTGCTTTATATTTGATATAATTTATTCATCAGACTAGCAGAACGGATCAGTACTGATTTCGAGGTCGCTACACCTCAAGCCATAAAATTTTCATTTCAATATACATACATATGTATGTATGTATACCTGAAACATTTCAACAATTACGTATAAATATTGATTTTCAAAAACTTTTGCTTGTTGAGGGTTTTTAGGTAGTCTTTATACATGAATTTCATTGGTGCTAATCCCAAATCATCAGTAGACCTTATACCTTAACAAGCAAAAATTTTTTTAATTAATAAATTTTGAAATGTATTAGATCATTTTCAAAATATAATTTGGAAATACATATAGTGCGCAGTTATGAAATACAGTTAAAAATGGTGCAGCATTGGTAATTCGTTTATTGAAACCAACATTAATATCATTCGAAAAATGACGTTTAATTTGTGCTTTTGATCACGTTAGTAACTTAAGATACTATTTATAGTCCGATATACATATACATATGTTACGTAGTCGTTAACGTGTCGCCCAGATTCGTTTTATTTTTGACGCGTTCCATGAACAGGCTGTTAAAAAGTTTCTATGTTCCTTATTGACTTATTTGAAATAAAAATTTGACGTATTGAAGTAAAAATTATGTTATCAATAAAGAAAAAAATGTACTGTTTTTTTCCTCAATTTACTTTTTTGTTGCTTTTCAAATATGGCAACCCTAGGTCGAATAGAGGTGCACACATACCTCGGTTAGCGTCGTTAATTGGGACCGGAAACACGAGACGCAAACCGAATCATAGTTTTCCATAGATTTGTATTAATTTTCATTTAATTCGTTCCGAGACTCATAATTTTAGTAAAAAAAAATAATTTTTCAATAGAAAATACCAATTTTTTATTATTATTTGTGTAATAATAGTTTTTATTAAATTAAATGACTTCACTTTAGCAAATGTAATTTGAAACTACCAACGAAGACAAACTTGTAGACAATTTTCACATACAAATTTGCATTAGACTTGAAATCCCCTTTTTCTAAACATTTATTAACGACGCGACTTTGAAGCCATGCGACGCAAACTGAAGCAAAGACGACGCAACATCGAAATCGGGGAAATTTTAAAAATACGCAACTTCGAACGACGCAAGGCGAAACGACGCAAGCCGGGGTATGAGTGTATATGTATGTGTAATACTCGTTGTGTCTTATCACTTAACTTATCATTATGCACAATTTAAAATTTAAGGTTCAAGATGATACTTCCGATCTTCACGGGTTATCTCAGGGAAATATCTTTATACATAAGTACATTCATGCATGTGTTTTTGATTATTTGCGATGCAAAGTTAAAAATAAGGGATATATATTCGCAAGGTGGAGGGGGAGCACTCATTACTGCCGTATTTTCAACGAATGAGCAATCATACAACGAACTGAAAACGGAGATTTCAAAAGCCGTTTGCTAGGAGATAATGGATACAAATTTTCATATTTAGTCACCCCACTTAGTAACCCACAAAATGAAAAAGATGTTAAATATAATGCTGCACATTAAAACATATTTTATTTTCATTAAGACCCAAATATTTTGATATTTTCATTTTCCATACATCATTCGCAACTTCATCCGGTCATCTTTGCGCTTCCTTCCTTGAGGATCTGATGATATTCAGACGCAATATATGTATTCCTTCACCGCTTTTCATATTGCTCAGCTGCTGTGTTTTTGGACTTGCAATAAATTAAATTAAGCTTTAAAATATGAAAAAAAGTTAATACAAAATAAGTTTATACCATGTTACACTTACATTTTATTTAATTACACACTTTTTTTAACCACTTGCAAAAACGTATGTAGCTACGATCGTAATGCAGAATACATACAACTGAAAAGAAACCGAAATATTACGGAACACAGAATACTAAAGTTGCCAAACGATTCGAATCGAAACGCAAAATAGGGCTGAAATATAATTACATACATATACATATGTATGTATGTATGATATGAATTATTGTGTGTTAATTCATAAAAATACTCGATTTCTATTTTTTCTGATAGTTGCCTATTTTTGCATTTATGTTTTAAATATTTTTAAGATGAAATACATATATCATCAGCTTTTCAATAGTTTCAGTTTTCAGGTACATAATAAAATACATACATATGTATCTGTCATTTTGACAGATTCCAAGTTTCAAATACACGCAGATGAATGTAATTTCTGTTTACAAGTAAATAATACCTTCCAAAGAATACTACATACTTCTTAAACAGAGTGATAAAGTGAGTTGACAAAGTTTCAGTCAAAAACCAAAAAAACAATTAAATATGCACCAACGATTTGAAATTTAATGATCTACGGAAACTTCCTTCCGTTGACAGATGTTGTTTTTAAATAAACAAAAACAAAAAGATTTTCCTACACATACATGTGTATGTATGTATTTAAATATGTATGGGGTGTGTATGTGCATGTAAATACGAGGGGAAACCTATAAGTGCATGCGAAGTCTTGTAAGCAGCAGATTTATAAAAATGTCAGGTTGCAAAGTTGGTTGAGAAAAATTTCATTCTACTTAAAGCAGTGTTCACAGTCGATCTTTTGAAAACGCCCATGTATACGCAAACAAAAATACTTTTTTCCCCTACGAAAATCAACGAACTCCTTTTTCCTGTAGCCAATATAAAAATTGGCATAAATTTATACGCACATAACGAACAAACTAAATCGCAAATTTGTCAGGTAATTTTTATTAATTTTATTATAAATTTTATTTACATCCCTGAAGAAAGCGAACTGTTGGAAAAATTAAAGTTATTTATATGGAGAATAAGCATACAACTTGTTTATAGTACATTCTGCATAAGTTCGTCAGTAGACTCGCTACATTTAAATTTTCATTAAAAAACTCTGGGAACAAATTACGGCATTCGATATCGAATGAAATCCCATACAAAATTTTTTGAATTTGTATCGAAATTTTGTTCGATATCGAATCCCGTAATTTGCCCCCTGAACAAATTCGAAAGAAGTGAAAAAATCCTTTTCCTGTAAAATATGATTTTTGCGGGTTACGTTATTTATGCGATTAGGACTCGTTCTATGCTCTAAACTATCTCACTGACAACGGCCTCTTGAGTTGAAGTTCATCCAATTTTCCATTTTCATGCCTTCTTGTTTGCCTCTATTCTCAGCTGTTTTAAAAAAAAAAATCTCATCTTTGTGAAAACTTAATTTCCCTGGGATAAGAAAATCATGACTCCATCCATGTCTTTTACTGCAACTCATAGCATGTGGTCTATTTTTAATCATTTAACATCAACGTTTCTCTTCACTGGCAACTACTGGGCCAGTTTGAAAGAATTTTCTGTCAAAATGTGTAGCGGGTGCTTTTTCGAGGCGGAGGTTTGCAAATTGACCAGAAGTTTGGTTTTAATATCCTTGAACTTGACTTTATTTAAAAGATAATTTTGTGAGTTTAATGTTGGATTAATTTCGGGCCTGTAACTGTCTCGTAGTCAATGGAATTTTTCGTAAACCCTTCAAATCGGACATTCTTATAGTTGATCAAGAGTCTTCACCAGTGACTTTTCCTAGCTTGTGGATGTCCATCGCCCCACCTGTGGACAATTTTGTCTATTGATGTATGAATTTATCCAAAAAGCGTGATTCATCTCATGGGGCGTGTATTATTTAATAATAATAAATTTAGTTTGAAATAAAGAAACAATATTTACTTTCTTAAGTCCCTTTTCACATATGCGACATTTTTTGCCGGACATTTTTTGAATTCTCTTTTGTTCTTGCCAGAAGCTTTTACTTATTGGAAATTAATAGACAGACAGACATTTTTTCATATTCGTTTTTTATCAATTTTCGCAGTTTGTTTACTTATTATTACATATTTATTTTATTCTGTGACTTAATTAAATTACCAAAAACATATAAAACAATTTTTTATTAAAAGGAAATGTGATCAAACAAAAGGAAAAAGTAATTTATTATTGCACAAAACTTGTTTATTATTGTATTAGAAGATTCTCCCAAAGAAGACGACTTGGGCTTGAGAAATATGATATAAAGTAACAAGGTGAAAATTGCGAAAATAACAAAAGAGAAACCAAAAATGTCCGGTACAGAGGGTCGTGTACTACACACTCTGCATCTTCGCCCTTTCTTCTACAAACTTCGTCTGTCTGTCTTTCAAATTCCGATATGTGAAAGGGGACTAATTGATGTTTTCACAATGAAAATTATAAATCGAATAAAAATGAATATTAACAATTATAAAAAGAAATATTTCATATTCAGACTTGCAATTTTTGTTGCTTAAATTTGTTTAAATTCTACTTTGAAATTGCATTAGTGTCCACATTATGCAATTCTAGTTTGGCAAACTTTAAATTTCTTATACCTTCTTTCCTTTTCTTCACTTCTTAAAGTTAAATTTCATTTAATAGAAAAGTTTGTTAGATTTAATACAACCGAAGCAATAAAATAAAATTCAACGTCAGATCCCTCCAGCCAACTTCAAATTGACAAGTGCGAATTTCAAAGCAAAAGAGAATTGCAGAGCACATGAAGCTGTGTATCCCTCCCCAATCTTCTCACCTCTCTTAACAATAAACTCAAGAATTGCTGCAACCAAAATTGCAAGTCTGGACGGAGTGTTGAACCATGTCATACAAAATAAAGTTAAACAATTTGCAAACATTAGACCAACGCGATGGATTGGCTAAGCCAAACTAAACCCACTAAACAAACGACAACTATCACATCAACTACCGAAGAAAACAGACAAAAAACACCCGATATCAGTTGCAACAACTTACAACTTCTTGTTGATGCGTTTCTCACACATTCAGAGACACTCACTCAGTCACTCATTCATTCATTCATTCATTTGTTTATTCATGCGCTTACGAACGTACTCGTCGTACTCCAACATTATTTATTGTATCCTTTCAACTTTTACTTTCCTGCATGATGAACGGCTCAAGCAACATGTTTTCAGTTTCATTAAAAGAAAAATGACAATTTAACACTGACTGGGGTTTTTGAGAAATTATAAAAATGATGCCACTGCAAAGTTTTGGACACATGCAATGTTCTTGCTCCAAGTTAAGTAATCCGACTCACTACATGTCACACACAGTATTCCTGTCCTATTTTTTTATTTTTTTTTTTAATTTTTAATGGTTGGTTAAATTTTGTATTCTTTGTTTTTATTTAATGTCAGTTCGAATAAAATTTCAATCGTTTTTTTATGTTATTTTTTATATATATTTTTTTTTATATATTTTTTTTACAAACCAAATCCTATAAATTTTTGTTGGTCTTAAGGGGAGACATTATTCTTCTTTGTTTTTGGAGGGAGTTTCTTATGCTAAGATGTCTTTTCCTTAACTTAGGGAGGTATACGATACATGTGCAATTTTTTGTTTTGTCACTTTATTTCATTATCATCTGTGGTTTCAACTCTCTAACATTCTGAAACTTAAAAAAAAAGATTTTGCAAAAGACACATGGTTTCGTGCAGCACACAGGCTTTTGCAAAAACTCTCTTCTACCACCAGATAAAAGATAAAACATTGCAGGAGGTCAGGGTTTTTCGTTGTTTAAAAATAAAAATTAAATGAAAAACAAACAGCAACAACAAACAACAAATAAACAAACAAAAATAATGTTTCATCACATGTTTTATTTTATTTTAAATTGAACTCGAAATAGTTTGAACTTTCATAGAATTCCGTATGGTGCAGAAAAAAAGTAAAGGTTTGGTTAGCTACAGACATAGAGACATATTTAAAATACAAAATACTTCCACGTCATGTATGTATGTATCTAAAATACAAAATAGACCATTTTTATTCAAACGAAAAAAATAAATTAGATAAAACTAAACAACAAAACAATTGTTTCCTTTCATAAATATCAGATTTTTGAATGTAGCATCAGAAGACAAACTGTTTCTTGTTGGAGAATAGATAAAACCTGCTGAAGAAAATAATCTTTCTACAGTTCCCGATGAGCACAAACTTGTCTTAAATTCTATCAATACTCTTTTTATATTTGGATAGCTGTCAAGAGTGATAATGTCTTTGCTCTTGTCACTGAGAAAACTGACAAATTCCAACTTCAAATTTGATGTCCTAGATTCACCATCATTCCTATCTACGAAAACAACAAAATCATTGGCTTCTTTACTGCTGCTTCTACTTCTGATATTTCCAGGTGTCATTTTAAGTTTTTTGTAATTTTCCTCCAGAGTATAAATTGCAAGATTTTGGGTTCTTTGCCTTTCTTCGTGATGTTTTATGGCAGCCAACGCATCTTATAACCAGGATGATAAGAGAAAGCCAAAATAGCTCTATTTATATCCGGTGATGTTTTGAAAAACTTATCGAATCTTTTTGCCAAGCTCTCTTTTAGTCTTAAATTGTTTCCATTCAACCGACTTAATCTTGTTCTGATAGACATTAAAGTCGGCAAAAGTTTTCCGTAATAACAGTTGCTACCCTGAAGGTAATCTAAAGCAGTGACAATAGGTTTCAAAACTACAATGAATTCCTCTAAATATTCCAGTTCTATAGCCGCGAACGTGCTCTCCTTATGTAACTTACCAAATAATTCATTTAATTTGGATTTACTTTTCATAAGTTGTGCTATAGAATCATACAGAGAAATACTGCCATTTTTTGTATGTATTTAAAATAGAAAATACTTGCAGGACATATAATTAAAATACAAATACAAAATACGTATTTGTATTTTAAATACATAATTCAAATACATGTATTTCGAATACCGCCCAGCTCTGGCTAGAGAAATGTGTATTTAAAATTAATGCGAGATCAGTTTTTAGAGAAAACAAAGATGGCGATGTCTTTGCCGAATTTGACGATACAATATTTCAGAATAATTTAATTTAAGTGACAGAGCAACTCCTGATGTAAATACATATTTTGTTTTAAGTCTTAAGATTATTTTTTTCCTTCTAATATAGTAATAATTTTAAGATTGTTTTCATAAAAGAATTATAAAAAAAGTCTCAAAAAATATTAAACTTTAACTTAATTAATTGCCTGAGCTGTTGTAGCTCAGCTCAGGCAATTAATTCCTACCAACCAAGTGTTGACTTCTTTCGGAAAAGTATGGTGTAGATCGAGGACAGATAACGAAAGTGAGAAAACTTAATTAATTATTTTACAACTCTGTGCTCTTGTGCAATCTATTGAGGCGGAGATTCAATATTTTATCAAGTTAAGAATCGATTTGTTAGTGCATATTTTTGCTTATTTTGAAAAGTTTTCAAATTCTACCGAAAATAATAATAAGTTTTGTTTTGAACTCGAGGTCAAGTTAGGGTGTAAGTTTTGTTCTTTCATGCCAATATTTCGCTACAATCTTCGCGTAGCATCATCAAATTCTATGACAAAAAGACATCGATACCTGTCTCGAATAATAAATTTAATAAATTGCTTATTTTATTTGCCCTTTACAGCATTTATTTGCATATTCTAGGCTTAAGTGGTATATTTGCAGCATTTATCGAGCAATTAATAGAGCATATTGGAGCCATTTGGAGCATAGTGTGATACTGTAATGACATACTTATTTTAAATTCAATTCCTACTTTGTATATCCCTCAGTAGGACAATATCTTATTGTTGTTTTATTTCATCAATAATTTTTAATTCTGCTCTCGAGATCTTCTTAGAAATTAAAAAAAAAATTTTTGCATTTTTTATTTTTATTCAGTTGTTTTGTATTTTGTAGTAGAATCTAGATGATTCCTTTTTGAAAAGACCACACCATTCCACGGTGTATCTTTTTTTAAATGCAAATTCGATTGAGTTTTGACTACTTTAAAACAGACCGTTTTTACATTTGTTACATTTTTTAATCCTATATTCACTTTTTTACTGCATATTTAGAGCACTTTTCCAATTTCCCTGCACATAAGTTGGAAAGACTTTTACTAACTTCTTATTTTATCGTCTTTTACAGAAAATGTACCTGTTATTTGCTTGAAAAGTAAAGAAAAAAATCTACAAAACCTTTTGTTATATCAGGTGAGTTTTTAAAACAATCACATAGAATAAAATCATGGTAAAATCAACTAAAACAAGTTTGATTCAACTAGTTTTGTTAACAATTTTGCTTTATAAGCGTTTCATGTTAATTTAACATGATATTAAAGTAAAATATAAGTCCACTTTAAAACAACTAGAAATCATGTTGAATTGATTTTGTGCGCCAATTGAATCAAAGAGATTTTTAAGATCCTTATTGAAACAATATTAAGAAAATTTATAACAACATGAATTTCATGTTGAATCAAAATAAATTTAATGTCGAATCAACTATAAAGCAATTGAGAATTAATGTTACAGCCATATTCAAATAACATGAAAAGATGTTAAAATTACAAGCAATTCCATGTTAATTTAACATGGTTCCTATTTTGAAATAATATTTACGAAATGTTGTTTAACAATGGGACAGGCAGTTAAGGCAGAATAAGTTTGTACGTTCTGTTCTGTTACGGATCAGCTGTTTTGTTTCTATTCAATTGAAAACCAGTATGTGTGGTTTGTTGTTACTTTTTCATTCTGTTCTGTTGCGGACTATTCTGTAGAAAATAGAATACAACGTTAAGTGACAGCCAAGAGTTTGTATGTATTAGTTTTTTGTGGAATGAAATATTACAAATTTTGTTTTAGTCACAATATTTTATTTTAATTCAAATTATTAAAGATTTATATATTTTTATCAAGTAAAAAACATTTTGCAAACATTTACAAAATTCATTCCTATAATTAAATACATCGTCCACATCTGAAAGTTCAGGCACATAACAAGTAATTAAGAAATATTTTCTACAGAAAAGAACGGCACAGAACGGCAACGAAAAGTAAAAACTAATGAGGCCTTTAGTAAAAAGCAGTTTATTATTTTTTTTAATCTTTATTCATTTATCAATACATACATACTCGTACATATAGCAAATACATTTAGGTTTACAAATATTTGTTTCTCAAAAAGGTGTAAAGGTGGGCTTGGGAACCTTGTGTCGTATTTTGAATAACTGGAATGTTTACTATAATATTTCGTCACTAACAAGATTAACATTTTCTCCTCCGGTTGCTAAATTTTCCACAAACCTTTTTAAATTTATATTCAGCCCAATTATGAATAAAAAATTCCCCAGTAAATGTCTCCCTTTTCCAATATAATAAGCTGTTCACATATAATATGCGAACAATTAATATGTGAACATATATGTGAAGAGCCCCTTTAATTTAAAACACTGCACTTCAGATACGTAGTAAATCTGCAATAGAATGAATCTTGGACGGCTTTTGCACAGTCAAATTTGTTTTTTATTTTTGTAATATGTAATGTTTTTAAATTAAATAGACATAAAAATCACCTGAAGATGTCAACAAAAAATTGACGAAACGTTGGGAAGAAGATGTAAAAAAGTAAAAAAAGGCCAAAAAATAAACAAATCATTTACTTTGCACAGTTTTAATGCGGCTTTGGAAAGTAAACTTTGGCTGTGAATAATCCGTCCTTCTTTAATGATGTAAAGTAACGGTACTTTTTGAATTTTTTCTTTTTTATCATGAATTAATTTTATTTCAACATGTTTCACATGTGTCATGTTTTTTTTAAACATTGATTTAAGTCTTTTAACATGTTGATTTCACATGTTAATATTTAAAATTGACAAAAGTTTTTTCAAAGTATTCCAATGTAATTTTTAATGTTTATAACAATGTTGATTTTACAATAGTTAATCTTGTTTAAACTATATGCAATGTTAATTTTACATGAAAAACTGTAATTATTACTTAAAAACGGAATTTATAAAATTAAAAATTGATTGATTTTATTTTAACTCTGTAAATGGTAAATTTTAAAATATACAATGTTATTTCAATGTGATTAATTTTCAATCAACATATTTTAATATTTCAGTATTTGTTAACCGTTGCCTTAGGCAAATATTACGTACGAGGGCGGATCGATAAGTCCGTGTGAAACACAGTTTTTTTTGCAAAACAAAAATTTATTTTTCAGCATAATCTCCTTTTAAATCAACGTTTCTCCAGTTTTTGTATCCCTTCCAAAAAATAGGATTTTCCGAGGTCCTTAAAATAGGCATTTCTTTGGTCAATAATTTCATCATTGAAGTAGTCACTAGGGGCGGATGTGGTACCATTTCGGATTGCGGTTAAACAACTTCAAATAATCCTTTGAAGTTGTCACACGTTTACGGTCAATTGAGACGGCACCCATCTTGCAGACAACTTTCTTAAACACAGCTGATCACTTAAAATCGAAACCACACTGCCATATGAAATGCCCATGGCATCAACAATCTCACGCACTTTTACTCTTCGATCTGCCAACACCATATCGTGAATTTTTTCGATAATTTCGGGTGTACTGATCTCAATTGGCCGTTCAGAACGTTCAGCGTCATTTGTAGTTGTGCGACCACAATGAAAATCAATAAACCACTTTTTTTACCATTGAGATCGATGGTGCAGAGTCCCCATAGTATTTATCGAGCTTTTCTTTGGCTTGATTGACGGTTTTGTTTCGCAAAAAATAATGTTTAAATGAGAACTCGAAATTCACTTTTTGCCATTTTTAGACAAATTCACGAGATTGTATGTTTTGAACAGCTGTTAAAGGCAAAAAAAAGACGACACTTGCTAAAAATTTGACAGTAGTCTATTAACAGGTAGTACTTGATGGAAACAGTGTTGCATTTTATATAACTACGAGGGAAGTTCAAAAAGTCACGGACTTATTGATCCGACCACGTATATATAGGTCCAATTAGATTTCCAACGAATCCCTCTGGCATCAAGCTAGCTGTGCTCCAATTGAACTAGATGTACGCAGGAGAAAATGCTCTTGGATAGGTCACATTCTTAGACGGCTATCAACTGCTACGGTAAGACAGCCATTAGATTGGAATTCTCAAGGTCAGAAACGACAAGGACGAACACTCTTTTTATACGAAACATCAAAAGTTCTCAAGAAATTACGCAACATATTATAAGCCCGTGCCACTCGCTCATAAAAAAAACGCTCCAATGTTCCAGTCAATCTCGGTATTCTTATCTGTCTATTTATATATGATCTACAAAACTAAAATTTAGGCGTTTATTTTATGAAATCAGTAAGAGAAAATCCCAAAAATTTAGAAGCAAAATATGACACATGCTGCCACATTCCAGGAGAATATATGTGAGTACCAGAGAACGACAAACGATACAATAATAAATAAATTACTCTGGCATATATTGAATATTTTCATTACAAAATATTTTTCGTATCTGTTCAATTTCATAATTGTATGTATGCATGTGTGTATTTTGTTTAATAGCTGTATGTATTCATGTGCATATATCGATACATAGATAGGTACTCCAATGACTATGAGCACATTTATTTTCCAATTTTTGTTTGATAAGTATTGCCTGAAATTTTGTCTAAAGTTGTATTATGGATTTCGTTTCGTAATTATTATAAACCATTTTTAAGCAAAATGCGACAAAGTTGTATTAAAAAATCCCTGTTAACTTGGAAAGTATATAATTTTAATTTGAAGCAAATTTTTGCAAACATTTTTGAGAATAGGAAAAGCTTAAAAATGGTGAAGCTCCTTAAACAAAAAGCGAACGAAACGAAAAAAGATAAGCTGCTTGCAAAAATTTCGAAAATCCGCAAAAAATTCCATAATATGAAAACTTTTCACATTCCTTACATTTTTCAAGTCTTTTTAGAAGATTTTACGGCTTTTTCAAAACTTTGCAACTTTTTGCGGAATTTAGTATTTTTTTGCAATGTGAATGACTTTTTATATTTTTTATTGTTTCACCGACTTTTAAATGATATTCAACATATTAATTTTCCCAGTGATTGGAAGCTATTGCGAATTTTCATAATTTTTGGAGTTTCTTTGCGAGTTTTTCACATTCCTTGCATTTGTAGCCCGTTTTAGAAGATTTTACGGCTATACGCGATATGATTTATTGCTTCATTGAATTTTTAAGATTTTATAAAAATACGAACACAGAATATTTATCCAATATGCATGAATTTCATTGACCTTATTTTTATTTCAAAAAGTTAATACCAAATAAAGAAGAGCAATTTTTGTTGAAAATAAATTGTTTCTTTTTGTTATAGTTCTGCAAAAAATTTTTTTCAAACGCTACAACATTGTCTCTAACAGTCATATTTATGGATACCCATCAATACATCTCTACGTACGTATTCCTAGCAATACAAAAAGATTTTTCTATTTATTTATGCTACACCTATCGATATCCGCACTTATTTATAATGGGTTCCATTATATGTTGGTAGTCCTAATTTTCTGCGAACGTATTTGTTTGTACCCCTACATTTTAATAATCCTACACTTTTGAATATCGATATGTGCTTTGTATTGAAAATTGTATACCTTTGTCGTTCACTGGTGAGTACCTCATGATCCTATTGAAAACTAACTTTAACTTTCTCAATACACATCCACAAATACCATATGAGATGGAATTTGATTTCAAATCATTCTCCATGTGATATCAAATCTCTGTGTTTGCTGGGTAAATATGTGGGTAGGTATGCGTGTCTGTGTGCGATATATAAATTTCTTCAATCGAATAAAAATTAACTTCTTTGCATAATTAATTTATTTATTCTTATTAAGCTTAAACATTTACGTATGTACGAGTACGTATGTGTCTTCTTATCGAATATTATGTTTTTGTCTATTTCGTTAAGTTAAATTTTTTTCTACTACATTGTTTTTCCTTTCAATTTCTCTTACATGTTTTGAAAATTTCCCGAAAACTAAAAAAAAGGAAAAATGTACAAACTGTTTACAGCCCACGTAATAAACGAAAAGTTGCTTCAATTTCATTCATCATGGTTTTTTCCTTTTTTATTTATAATATACATACATAAATATCACATTTTGTTGTTGTCTGCCAATTTTTTTGTTCCTTCAATGAAATTGAAATTAATGGCTGTGAGCACGTGTGTTTGTATTTGCGTCCATTTCCGCCTTCAAAAAAAGTTATTGTACCTGAGCTTTTTCTTTTTTTTCCTTTTTGTTTTCTTAGTTTCTTTTAGTTACGTTAACAGCTTTTCTTCATCATGTAACACAGATGTGTTTTACACTCATACATACATACATACATATAATATAAACAGACAAATACATGGATACATGCGAGTTTAATGAATACACATACAGCATGCTTCATGTTTTGATCCCTCGCATCGTGCAAAGAGCTTAAAAGTGTCAATTTCAATTTTATATAAAGAATAATTGAAAATGATGGTTTATAATTGTTTTATTAAACTTGTCCGTCTATTAGAATAATAACAATTAGTAGACTAGATGCTGAAGTGTTTGTGACGCACAGTGGTGTGAAATAAATACAAAAGTGCAAGTGAAGTACATTTTTATAGAAAATGCAAAAGAGGGGGGCCCAACATACATAATTTTTTCATAATTTTATAGCAGAGTTAAACGACTTGATATGCACAGAGTGTGTATCTGTTTACATAAATAACTAAAAATAATTAATTTTTAACAACTGGGTGTATGTATGTATGGGGTTTTTATTGTTTTAAAGTATATCAAGTGATTTCAAAATTTTGTCAAGCAAATTGTGCAAATTTTGCCTAAATTGTCCATAACTACTCAATGAACAATTGCATAAAACGAAATATCTTTTGTGTGGCACGAAGAGAAATTTTTACACAATTTAAGAGCGAGGTACAGAGAAACCGCCGTACGTTACAAGTTGCTTTTTTCAGCTGACAACTAAGTTGAAATACAATTTTTCTTATGAGCTTTGTCACATTACGTATGTCTCCGTCAACGCAAAGTACTAAAGTTGGACAACTCTTAGCTTTTAACCAAGGCGAATTCACAACAGGTGGCCTCGAGGGATCAGGTGACAGAATTCGCTTGAATTTCGGCTGCCAACCGTTTGACGATTTCTGTTAGTATCCTCCCTGATACTTTGACGATTTTTTGACTTTGCTACTTTTTGCTCAACATAACGTATGGTAAAATGTAAAATGGTAAACTCTAAAAATATATTTTTGTTTTGCGGCCAATTTCGATGATATTGATACTGCTAAAGAAATATTTGCTTTTGTTTTTTTTTTAATATATGCTTAATTTGATAAAAAATCTAAACAAAATTGAAGGAATTCAATTCACAACATGCACTATGAAATGACGAAACTTTTTTAAAATATTTTAATAAATTTTTTAGTAGATGATTGTATAAAAAATATGCCTCTAAATGAAATTGATTTCCATAAACGTAAAAATTTTTTAAAAAAGAAAGAAATTTTTATTGGTGTGTTTGCATACAGAAATTTTAGGACAATATACAATTGATGTTGAAACTTTCAATCAATTTATTGATAATTGTGTATCATTTTACGTGGAACTGTGTTGCCAAATATAAAAAAATTGATTTCGATGACAAAATTATAAAAATTTCAATTTAAAAAAAACTCCGAAATTCTTCTTTTATTAAAAGGTTTTCCTAATCCTCTCTCTAAAGAAAAATATCAAGATATTGAGCATGAAATAAGAGAAGTAAGATTTTTGGATTTTGGAGACAGCGCATTAAATGCAGATATTATATTTTGGAAAAGAGGAAAGTCAATTAATCTACCAAAGTCTGAACCTGTTTTTCCAAATTTATGTGAATTTTTAAATAACTTAATGACTTTGCCAAACTCTTCAGATAATGTTGAAAGAAGATTTAGCAAAATTAATGTTAATAAAACCAAAATGAGAAATCCAATGGAAACTGGAACCCTTGATGGGAATCTTTTTTTAATAAGCGTAAGATGTGTAAAATAAGCGTATAAAATAGAATAAATCAAAAAATTAATTCCACTCTACCCATGAATTGCAAGTTTGTGAAAAACTGTATAATAGTATATTCTATGAATTTCTATTTCGATTAAAATATAAAACATTTCATATAAAAAAAATTAACATTTATTTTTGACAAAAAATCTATTCAAATCTTGCTTTGATTTGAATAAAATGTTTAAAGGTTTTGTTGTTTTTAATAAATCTGTTGAATTGTTAATTGGAATGGAAGATTCTTGTATAAAACAGAAGATTTTTGAGTAACGATTTTTTGACGACTTTTTATTTAAATACTGACGATTTTGACGATTTTATTTACAAAATTTAACGATTTTTCTGAAAATATTACTGCCAACATTTTAACTTATTTTGTTCGTTTACATAAGGAATTACAAAATTATTCATTTAAATACATACATATATTAATACTAAAAAGATTTTTTATTTGAAATAACATTTTTCATATAAAAAAACTTCATTGTGCTCCAGTTTCTAAATTATTAATTTCCTGTTACTTATCAATACCAGCGGACTATAGAACTGAGGCAGTACCAGCAACCAGCGTACCACCAATATTACCAACTAAACCACCAGCGGAAACTGGAAAGCTACTAATACCCTGAGAGATTATTATGTCGGAATTGACTGGACCAGCGCCATGCAAGTAGTGCTGGTGTTATAACTGTGGTGGCAGATGATAAACTGTTGCGACTTACAGATGTGCCATGATCAAAGAGTCCCGTAGTATTTATACCAGTAACCGTAGCCACAGCGCCAGGAGCTATAACCGACGCTGGTATATTACGAATGTGAGTTTCTTGAACCATTGGATCTGCGTTACTGGTCAATTCTTCCCAAGAAAACAAAGATGCAGGACCATTACAGACTGGCTGCGCCAAAAGCCAAGACTCAGTTACATTACATGACCCTTGTTGTTTTTGTCTAACAAATGCGTCCAATAAATTAAATTAAATCGAATTTATAAGTTTATTTTTAATTCACTGATGCTTATTTCCAAGAAATCTTCATACGCAGTTTTTGAAATTTCACTCACATCTTGGGATGTTGTAACAAAAGGGAAAAGCACACTTTGGCATCCGCAAGTTGCTATATTGGCTTGTAGGAAATTATCGAAACATATAAGTGCACTTGCTCTTAAATTATGTCCGCAAAACTCACTCCACTTAATCGAAAGACATTGGAATTCTTTCGGCGTATGGGACAAGGTACCACCTCCACGATCATATATTTTTTTTTGCACACAGTAAAGGTACGCGTACTCATTTTATTTCACTTTAACTTTAATTTTTTCAATCACACTTGAAAACTTTCTACGTTGAAATTTTTGTTTATCTCAAAATGTAAACAAATTTTGACAGAACGAAATGGAAAAACACGGCGAAAAACAGAATCACCTGTCCTCTTGCAATTACCTGTTATGAATTCGCCTTGTAACGTACGTTGACTACTTTGACAACTATCAGTCTTTTTTGCTTCGTTTTTATTTAGCTTTTCCTGTTGTTTGGTGACAAAATAAATAAATAAATATTACAATTAAAAGAAACTCCAGAATATCCTCGAATTTCATTGAAAATGCGAACTTTAATCAAATCAAGCTGCTTTTATGTCCGTCAACAAAGTACTCATTGTGTCGACCTTTCCCGCCGATACTTTAATGTCAGTTCAAAAAAGCAACATATAACGTACGACGGATTCTATGTGCCTCGGTCTTTAGTTTTGCTATTCTACCGACGCATCGATCTCTCTTATAATATTATCAGATTATCAAATTTATATTAATCGAGATTGCTTCGATATCTTTTTTTTGGTTTTAGCACCAATGAAATGCATGTATATAGATTAGCTAAAAAAAAACCCTCAACAAACAAAAGTTTATTAAAAATTATCATTATTTCAAAAAGTTTTGTTAGTTGAAAATTGTTTTTTTGAAATCCTTTGAAATAATAACTTTAACAAATATTATTATTGTTGAAGAAATATGTTTGGAAATGTTTCAAAGATCATCTGCTCAGTTATTGGCTCCGGCCATCCGTAATACCTTTCAGCGTCATTGTCAATCGGTGATTTCCACCAACCACCCACTTTTCGTATTCTAATTCGTTAAATAATACGGTTAAATAGTTGATATTCCTAGACACTAGTAGCCACCGTCAAAAGTGGTAAAATCGAACAAAAGAACGCTGATGAGATGGTGTAGCGACCTCGAAATCAGTACTGATCCGTTCTGCTAGTCTGATGAATAAAAAAGTTTTTTTTAATAAAATAATGAATGGGTAAACTCAGATTTGAACTCAAGCCATAAATTTTCATGTTTTACTCAATTTTTTTTAGCAATTTCGTATTTATTGAACAATAATATATAAAAAGACAAAGACAAATTTTTAGATCCCTTTTTCTCCTTTGTTTGCCAACCGATTTTGTTTATTCTTTTACCAAATGGTAAACATTGTTGAGCTTTAATGACCCGACTATATAATATTTAAATCGGTTCAGTATTAAAGGAATAAAAAGCTCATAAAGTTGAAACCACTACAAATGCTAACAATACACACGTACACGACGCATTCACTTATGTAATTATTGGTTCAAGCAAAGCGATGAGAGTGTTTAAGAGTACCTACACATACATACATATGTACATATATGAGTAGTAAGATTTTTTTATAAATGCGAGTGTTTGTATGAAATTTTATTTCGGTTATTGTTTTTTGCATGAGGAAGGGAATAAGTAATCAGGTAGTTTCTTCTGTTTAAGTGAATGCAACTAAAATAGGTATACGTTGAAACTGGCGGTCGAATTTCGACCACTAGGCGTACTCTAGTTAAATTAAAATTTTGTATGGAATATACTGATATTTATTGCGATAATCTCAATAAAGGTGTATGTATGTATGAACACCGTATAAGGTTTAAAGAATTTTTTAACGCAGTGCCGGTTTAAGGCCCCGTTAGCCGAGCGTTGCTGTAACCGTACCGTAGCGTACCGTACTGTCAGCACGTTGGTCCACTTAAAGATAATTTAAAAACGTACGTTTGTTTTCTATTGTTTGTTTTATTGAAAGGAAAAAGGAACAGCTGTTTACAACACAGTGATGGGTATTAAAAACTTTTAATTGGTGACTTGTGCAGAAAAAGTACCTAAGATATTTAAATGATACCAGAACTTTATTTTGTGAATGTATGTACATATATAAAAATTATTTATTATTTCACATTTATATTATAAAATTATACTATTAAATATAAACAACAAATAAAAAAAAAAATTGATACCATTTAAATTATTTTATATGTATATGCGTACATATCACATTTATATTACATATGTATTTGTTTATTATATACATCTAAACATGTATATCGTCTTATCAAATGCAAAAGGGCCTAACTACATTATAACAAAATTTTCACTAGAGATAAAAAGCTTAATAAAAAGCAAACTATTGTGATAACAAATATTATCTTTTTCAACATAGTATCATTGATTCCGATTTTATCAATGATACTACCTACAAAAAATAGTTTGCTATTTATTAAGCTTTTTGTCTCTCCTGGAAAATTAAAAAAAAAATAGATACACCGTTTTGCACTTTATATGACGATATGTATGTACATATATATGCAAATATACATTATTTTAAGTTGTTTTGTCAAAATTAGACAAATATTATTATCAAAAAGTACCGAAAAATAAGAGCGGAAATACCTCCTTAACTTGTACCAAAGAAAAAGCCCATCACTGGCTTACAAATGTCACGTAACAACTTATTTTATACAGATTGGTACGTTGCAACTACGGTACATTTAAATTCGTTAAGCTTTTGTATTGCTTTTCCCATAACATAGACGAACAGCTGATACAGTACGGTACGGTTGCGCTCCGCTAATTCTGCCTTTAGCGTTGAAATATAAATACTATCGGCGCAGGTTAATTATTTTGTTTTAGGATTTTGCCGTGCATTTTTATGTTGTTAATATTCACAATTTGTGGTGTTGATTTTAAATTAAAAATTGAAAATCCCTGCCAAGAAAAACTTCATTGCATATTCTGTGTTGTCGATACCTTTTAGTATAAGCTAAACTAATTAATTTAGCAAATTTAAATTATTCTGTTGCAGCATTTTTATTTCTTTTCAATTGCTTACATTTATCAGCTGGTCATTATCCAATTATTCATCAAGCCGTTTGTAAGACATAAGTGTTGAGCGCAACAGCAACGTCTTATGAAAATTAAACCTTGCAAAATCTTAAATTAAAAAATTTACAATATTGTGAAAACAAATGATTTTTAGGAGTGTTAATTTTGATTTTATTCAATTAGAAAAAAAAAAACACAGTCCGGTCTAAAAAATCTATCGAAGTTGGGATTCGGTTGATTCGATCTGAAAAAGTGCATTCGGTCAGACACTTTTATTGTTACAAAAATACAGATGGCGCCAGCCATCACGATTTACTTAGTTGCAGTTATTAAATATTTTTCCAATCGAGTGGAATCAAAAACATGTGTTTCATCTGAAATTAAACAATAAGAAGCAAGTTTTGCGTTGGTCATTATAAAGAAAAAGAAAACAATTAAAGACAAAAAAAAGAAGAAAAAAATTAAAATTTGTCGTCTGCAAGAGGTCACAATTTGTGTTCGAAATTCTTATAAAGTATATATAAAAAAAGAATTTTGTTCACTTCATCATCAGACGAAGATGCACAGAACTCTTAACTCATCATTGGACAGCATGTTGAATGAATATGTAGAATGTCCTTGTAATTCAAAACGCCAGCGCTACTTTAAATGTGTTTTAGATTTATTTAATGGTTATTGTTATTATTGTTGTTGTTGCTGTTGTTGCTGTTGCTGACGTTGAGTTTCGATTCCTTAACACACCGTCAAAATACTCGCACAGCACACACACACTACTTGAAAGCACTAGTAATAATGTTGTTCTTGTTGTTGTTGCGCATGTGCAAAGAATGGATGTTTGTTTGTATGCTTTACGCTTATTTTTCCTTTCTGAAACGGCTGCAACAATACTGCACATATGTGCAACATACTTCAGCCAAACAATTTCTATATGCAACAGGAAAGAAGCCAGTCTGGCGGACAAACAAGCACATTGAACAATTTTGAATTTTTATTATTATTTCTTCAAACGCATTTAGGTTTTGTGTGTGTGTTTTTTTTTTATTTTTTAGTTTTGTTCTTGTTCTAAATGGTGTTGAGCATAAAAATTTCTTAAGGCGTTTTGTCACTGTTTTTTTAGTTGCATGTTTAAGTGGCACATGCGTAAAAGTGTGAAGAAATATTAATGCCAAAAGTCATTGATTTAATACACATGTACGAGAATTTGTTGTTCTTTAATAGTTTATTTGTGCGCTGTAAAACCCGCATTTTAAGCAAATAAATTTCAATGCATCTTAACGGCGATTTATAAAGAATAATAGCTTTTCAAGGAATTAACAGTCGGGAAAATAGAATACAGCAGGAAAGGAAGTGTGAAATAATTAAGTACATTAAGTAATAAATAAATGTTCAGTAGGACTAAACAGGCGTAGTTAAGGTTTGTTCTCAAAATCTGGTTTGCCTGGCCGATTTTCGGCCTAATAACGTAACCGAAACTTTAAAAGTGTTTTCTATGGTCCGACCGAATGTTTAAAGAATTTTATTTTGTTATTGATTCAATATTTTTTTATTTAAATGAACCAAAACAATATTTTTATATTATAAACAAATGAGCACTATATAAACTATGAAAAATATTGAAATAATTGTGGAAAGCTGTAAAAAATGTAACTTTATTTTTTGGCTCTAAATGTCCTTCTTTAGCTCTTTTTAGCTCTATTTCGCATGTGATTTAGCTTTATATTATTTTAAAATCTGGTCACACTGACAAAGACACATTAATTATCAGATAAAAGATTCTGCCGTTTTGGATACTCAATTCATTTGTTTGCTCATAATATTTTCCATAACTTTAGATAAAAAGAATAGCAATAGACCTAAACGTATTATTTTGTTTAGGAATGGGAATAATTTTAAACAGTTTTTCCAGCCACCTGGAAATACAGATTTTGTGAGTATCGTGTTAAATAGATGAGTGATGAATACTAAGAGTTTTGGCATAATAACTCGTAAAAAGGTGGGATTTATGCCATGAACATCGATGGCCCTCGATTTAAGTGTAAAGAAACTTAATATGATTTCGCCTTCGGCTTATGCAACGAAAACTAATTGTATCTTCAATGGGAACTGAACGAAAGTTTTTGTACACGATAGACAAAAAAATGCAACTCTGTAAAATATTAAAGTACAAAAAGTACATCGTTGTCAAAATAAATTGTTTTTTTATGTGTGTCAATACTGCGAGACTAGTTCAATCCCCAACAACAAAAGAAAAACTTTTTGAAATTAGATATCGTAGCATATGTCGAATGTAATTTAACATTTAGACTTAATATATTACAAAAATTGAAATTGTTTCTATTCAATTAATAAAAGTACAGTTTCGAGTTCAGGTTCGATTTGAAAAAGTGCTTTCGGTCAGACACTAGAGTTTTCTCAAAAGAAATTATCTTCATGAATGTTTGGATATATTCTATCTGTCGGCAGCCAGTTGAGTCCTCGCAGTTTTTATTTTCAATACGTCAGAGCAACAAAACAAATGTGGTCAATAACATTTGCGTATATTTAAGCTGGATTTGAAATATTTTCTGCATTCATTGTCTAACTCATGAACATATTGTAAAACATTTATTTTCTCTCACTTATCCCCACTATTTTGTCCAGTTCTTAAGGCACAAGTTCAGCAAATTACAAAAAAAGTAAAATATAAAATAAATAAATAAAAATGCTTGTAAAATCAAAATAAAGATGTCGTTTTCTTCTTATTAAACCTTGAAATATTTCTTTTGTTTTTAATATCAACCACAATTTAATAAAGCGGTCAATTTTTATTCTTTCTATAAATTTATGAATAATTAAACGCGGTTTTAGAAGTATGATTTTTTTCCATGAGCAATAAAAATCATTTAAATTTATAAAAAGCTGATGATTTATTGTGGTCTATTGTGAAATGGAGCCCCCAACGTATTTTCTTACGAAAACGGACAAAAACTACGTGGTAAGACATATTTTACTTATTTATCATTATCATCTTTATTAAACAAATTTCTAAATATAAAATATAAATGATTTTTCCTATTAGTTGTCCAGTCACAATGACCACCCTCCTCCCATTAATCGCAGTGAGTTCTTTTTTTTTTAAAAGACATCTTTTGTTTGATATTTTAAATAACAAGTTTTAAGATAATTTCAATTTAACTTTTAACCACTTATCAACAATATCTGCTTTGAAAAAAAATGAAATGGATTAAAAAAGTTTTGCAATTATGTAAATATGCCTGAATATGACTGTACTTTGGACCTGACTATGACTTGACTACTGATTGACTTTTATTTCACTATGACTTGACAGTGAATTTTTTAGGTCTTGAAATTGACTATAATTCAACTTTAACTCTAATTGACTATGAGTTAATTATAAAGAACTTTTCAGTTACTACGACTACGCAATGGTTTTTCTTTGGTTCCGAATTATGACTATTCCTTGACAATGACTTGACTATGATCTGAATATGACTTTATGTTAACTATGTAACTTTGTAACTTATGGCCAGCAACTTAATTATATGACTATAATTTGACTGTGAGAACTATTTTGTAAAACTTAACGCTAAGCGCTTACAAATTTTTAATGTTATTGGTTTTGTAATTTTTAATATTTCCACGTCACATTTATCAAAGCAAATTCAATATATTTGTTTTCATGATTTGCGAAAAAAAGGAATGGCATAGCTTTGAAGGTGGTGTGATGGTTTGGGTGGCAATTTCATACTGTGGGACGTGAGCTGCAATTTCTTTAATCTAAAATGAACGCGAATAATTGCAAAGCTGTACTTGGGCTACGAATTGGTACCTCATCCGCCATATTTTCCGGATTAGGCCCCTAGTGACTACTTCCTATTTCCAAACCTAAAGAAATGGCTCGGTGGAAAGAGATTTAGCTCCTACGAAGAAATTATTGACCAAACAAATGCCTATTTTAAGGACCTCGAAAAATCCTATTTTCTACTATCTTTGGAGCCATTTCGTGACCCGATCCATACTGCAAGGGTTGTAAAAGAGTGTCAATATTTTGCAGTGTCCACAATACTCTTCTGACCTGAATGTTAGAGAAAATTTATGGCGATTGCATTCGCGCAAATTGTATGATTATGGCAGACAATCCGTAACTGAAGGAATTAAAAATGCTTGGAGCTGACACTTTTTTGTCATTAATTGAGAATTGAAAACGATTAATTTTGGCTCAAGTTCAAACCCGAATTTACCAATTTATTTATTCTAATTTTTTTTTTTATATTTAATTTTTATTAGAAAATTTTTTGGATAAATTCATTATTATTTTTTTTTTTATTAAGAGAGTACTATATATAGAACAATTTTTATTATTCATCATACTAGCAGAACGGATCAGTACTTATAAACATTAATTATAAATAACGATGGCACGCGTCAAAAAAAATCTACATGTTTACTTGGTCATAGTTGGTTGAATACTAAAAAAGAAATTCAACTACAAATGACAGAAACCTAACAACATGATTAAGTACCGCTTATTTCTCAGCAGCCAATGGCGCTGAATAAGCAAAGAGAGACTGAAATATATAGAGTAGTTATTCATCATAGATGGGATTTCGTACTAACCGAAATTGATTTGACATGTGAAAATGAATAAGTTTGTACTTTTCGTATCCTAATTTGTTAAATAATACGGTTAAATAGTTGATATTCCTGATCACTAGTATCCACCGTCAAAAGTGGTAAAATTGAACAAAGAACGCTGATGAGATGGTGTAGCGACCTCGAAATCAGTACTGATCCGTTCTGCTAGTATGATGAATAATAAAAATTGTTCTATATATAGTACTCTCTTAATAAAAAAAAAAATAATAATGAATTTATCCAAAAAATTTTCTAATAAAAATTAAATATAAAAAAAAAATTAGAATAAATAAATTGGTAAATTCGGGTTTGAACTTGAGCCAAAATTAATCGTTTTCAATATATAAAAATATTAATAAAAGTTCGACTAATTACTTATAAACATTAATTATAAATAACGATGGCACGCGTCAAAAAAAATCTACATGTTTACTTGGTCATAGTTGGTTGAATACTAAAAAAGAAATTCAACTACAAATGACAGAAACCTAACAACATGATTAAGTACCGCTTATTTCTCAGCAGCCAATGGCGCTGAATAAGCAAAGAGAGACTGAAATATATAGAGTAGTTATTCATCATAGATGGGATTTCGTACTAACCGAAATTGATTTGACATGTGAAAATGAATAAGTTTGTACTTTTCGTATCCTAATTTGTTAAATAATACGGTTAAATAGTTGATATTCCTGATCACTAGTATCCACCGTCAAAAGTGGTAAAATTGAACAAAGAACGCTGATGAGATGGTGTAGCGACCTCGAAATCAGTACTGATCCGTTCTGCTAGTATGATGAATAATAAAAATTGTTCTATATATAGTACTCTCTTAATAAAAAAAAAAAATAATAATGAATTTATCCAAAAAATTTTCTAATAAAAATTAAATATAAAAAAAAAAATTAGAATAAATAAATTGGTAAATTCGGGTTTGAACTTGAGCCAAAATTAATCGTTTTCAATATATAAAAATATTAATAAAAGTTCGACTAATTACTTATAAACATTAATTATTAATTGAGAATATTTTTAACTCCCTCCCAAATCATATTTTTAAAGTTATATCGAATAAAGGAGGGCATACTCTTTGTTAAAACATTATAAAAAGTCTTTAAAAATAAAAGTTTCTTGTTGTTTTTTTTTAATAATTGAACGTTGATTCAATTCAAATAATCCAAAAACAAATATGTTCCAATTATATAATTGATGTAATTTTTGTCGTTTTAATAATATACTAGTGTATCCAGCGGCCGTCTCAATCGACCGCATTCTAGGAATCAATATTAAACATTTTCATAAGTTTATACGATAAAATACAAAAACAAAAAACATTGAAAATAAATAACTCTCATTTCTATGTAAAAGCAAATTGGACAGACACACATGCACACTTTGTTTATCTTTCAAGTTGAAGCTGATACATGCATGTGCAATAAGTGTGCATGTGTTAGTAGCAACTTTAAACGCTTATAGCTTCTTAAATACCGAACCGATTTAAATAAAATTAAGATTGTGCACATCTATGTAAAAGCCCCATTAAAACATATAAATCTTTCCGAAATCGGTTCAGTATTGCGGCTGTAAAAGGGATCTCAAAAATGTGTTTGCCTATTAATAATATAGAAAATGCAAAATGTCACGTATTAAAAATTTAGTATAACTAATTACGTTATTATTTTTGGGGAAAAAAATCAATTTGAAAGTAAAGAAAATTATGAAGCTATTTAAGTGAGCTGTAGTTTAATTATTAACCATGAATTTATTATAACCGGACTATAGCTTGACTATAACTTGTCTATGTTTTGTGCTCGATTTGGCTATGAGTTGACCATGTTTAGACTATGACCTGATTATGATTTAATTTATTTGATCTATAAATTGACTACGACTTCAGTATGACTTTATATTTCACTTTTGAGTATGTCTTTACAGCACTTGACTTTAATGTGACTTGACTTGACGTTGACTTGACAATGATTTGATTATGAACATAATTATGAGTTGACTATGAGTTCAATATGATTTGACTTTAATATGACTTGACTTGACTTGACTGTGACTTGACAATGATTTGATTATGAACATTATTATGAGTTGACTATGAGTTCAATATGACTTGACTTAATTATTTAATTTATTTTAAATATAACTTGAGTATGACTTGATTTGACTATGACTTCTCCATGACTTAAGTTTGATTTAACTTACTTTGCCTGGACTTTGAAATGACTTAAGTCTAACTTAATTATGACTTGAGCAGTAATTAATATGAGTTGACTTTGACTTATATATCTCTTGATTACGACTTGACTAGGATTTTAGCATGACTTCAATATGCTTTTACTATGATTTGGCTTAGAAATTTTTTTTCGCTATCACTTGATAAAAGCTTCACTGTGACTTATCTACTACTTGACAATAACTATACTACAATTTAATATAATTCGACTACGGCTTGTATATGATTTGACGTTGTCTTAAATATGTTTGGATTGTGTGTTTTACTTGACTATGAGGCGGCTTTAATACGAATTTATCCTGATTTAAATATGAGCTGACTAAGGCTTGGATTTTACTACTTTATGACTTGACTATGTGTTGACTTAATGATGACTCAAGCACGTGTTAACTATGACTTGTTTATGAATTTACTTGACTATAACTTGACTATAGCTTGCTTAACTATGATATGATTTGCCTATGATCCGCTAGTTATTTGAATAGGTGTTGACTATGAGTTGAAAAGACTTGACTGTGAATTGATTGTGATTTATCACTGGCTTGAGTGTGAGACGACTTGAGTATAATCTGTTTATAACTTAACTATAACTGATCTAACTATGAAGGCACTATGACTTGAATATGATTTGTCAAAGTATTGAATATGTCTTATCTATGACTATGATAACGTGACTGTGATATGATTTGATTATAATTTGGCACTGACTTTGTATAACTTGACTAGGACTCAAATATGAGTTGGGCACGCCTTTGATATGACTTAATTGTATCTTGAGTTTGTCCTGACTCCGATTTGACTACAGCTTGATTCAATTGAATATACGTATTCATATTCGCAAATATTCGTGTTCGCGAATGCCTACAAATTACTATTCGTTTTACATTTGAGTTGGTTTCCTCCATGACTTACAACTTATTATACGTTCATAATTGAAACAGTCTATGAAACTATAGAGAAAATTAAATAAATTGCGTTCGCCTTAATCGACGATATAAAAAGTTGGATAAAAGAAGTTTAACGTTTATTTCGTACATAAACTCAGAATTGCACAAGAGTCTTTTAACTGAGCAATTATGGCCTGTTTCAAGTTATTCAAAGTTTTATTTACTCAATTAATCATCTAATTTTGTTGCCATGCGTACAATTGTTTTTGTCTACGGTATCCTTTGCTTATTATTACAGTTGGCTTAATTGTGCCCCGGCTTTCTGCTCTTGTGCCCATTATCCTTTTAATGTCATTCTAATCAAATCAATTAGTCGTCACTCAAAAGAATAATGATGTGCGCTTATGTGTTTGTTGTCAACTGCGTTTGTTGCCATTATTATGACAAGATATAATTTTCAGAGAGGAAATATTTCGTTGTAATAAATGAACATTTGTTTAATGAGTACGTACTTGATATTTAAATGAACGGGTTTTGTTATTTTTGTGTTTTTTTTATGTGTTCAGGAAAAGGATGTAACTACATTTTTATTTTTTAGAGCGCAGAACCAAAATAGCATAATAAAATCAATAATAATAATAATAATAATAAAGCATTCATTGTAATCTGGGATTAAGATTTACGTGAACTTGAAGTTACATCTGTTTTTATTTCTTTTATAAAGTTACAGTCTTCGATCGTAGGAGTTTAACATTTTTGCGTGAACATTTAATTTCATAAAACGAACCGTCATCAATTAAGAATCCGGTTTCGAAATATTGTGTAGGTACATCCGTTTGCTTTTGAGGTGACGACTTGTGAGTATGAGTATGTAAATGTATGTTGAGCTGAAGGACCAAAGGTAGCAAAATGTTGTGAAATGTTCAAAAGGGAGTTTTGGTGATCTTCATCTTACGTCATGGTACAATTATTCCCAGGTAGGATCAGTAATAAAAACCCTGTACGTACATATGTACATACGAGTATATTGTTTGCTGGTAGTTTAGTTACTGACTGTCAAAAAAAGAACTTTTACTTCGTTGTTTTGACAGTCAGTTACTAAACATCCAGCAAACAATAGAGTACATGTTTTTTGTACTGTACTTACCAGGTAATCATTGTGCCATGACGCAAGATGGAAAATGGCGAGAAGAATAATTCTGCATTCTTAGACTGTGTTTAGACTTTGTTATGTTTTATTGACATGATTCTTACTTTTTCTTCTTTGAACTTTCAGTGTTGTTTACACAGATCATGTCATGTTGACGAGACTTTTAGGCTTAAAATTACGAATATGAAAGCAAAACGTAATGACAGTACCATGGTAGAATAATAGAGGTGGTGTCGAAGCTACGACAACACTGCTTTTAGGAACGAAGTTGTCGAAAAGCACAAAAGAAAAATGGCAAAATGGTTGCATTTTCTGTTCTATAAAGAATTTTGTTTCTTTTCCTTTTCTTATTTGCATGTGAAGCAAATGTTAAAGTGTGCTTTTGTAGTAGTGTGGGTGTCTGTTAGTAATACATAATCAAATTTTGAGAGACCCGAACCCAAAAAAATGTCCGTTAATGCTTCGACACTACCTGTATTATTCTACCATGGACAGTACATGCATGTGTGTACTCGTTTCATCTCCCCTCGTTGCTCACGCCTATAAAGTAGCAATCATGTCAATAAGACATGACGTTTCTAAACCCAGACTTAACGCTTTTTTGAGTTATGACGTTGTTTGAATAAATGAGCGATATAATTTTAAGAGATACTTGTATTTGAATCGCTCATATGAGTTTTACTACCCTGAAGGAAACGTGGGGACATCTGTCCCCAAGTCAACACTTCTGTCTACTATTTTGGTGACTATTTAGCGTCATTGTCACTATAAGAAAACTTCAAAAAGACTGAAATGAATTAGTACCTTATTTTTAGTACCTATATTTTTCAAACGACTGTTATGATTTAGCGCCTTTTACTCTTTCATTTTCTTTTTAAATAAACTCCAAAAGTTAATCAAATTTACATTTTCATTATTGACATCTACTTCAGAAAAGTACCCAGATTGTAGACTAGAATTATTAAAACGTACTAGTTAATCTCTGGTTCCAATGTCTACATATGTTCCCAAAAGAACTACCTAGTCAATAATACCAATGTCAGTAGTGGATTTTCAATGACACGCACATGTCAAATGTCTATAGTATTATAATTCACTAGTACTGCTGACTGTGTCAATAGTAAGTCAGTACAGTTTCACTATTGACATTTCCTGCAGGGTAGTTTCAAGATTATTAACCACAAATTCGCTTTAAAAGAATCTGCTAGAAAGGTCAACAATAACAATGTTGTATCAGAAATGTGATTTTTTTATACACGAAACTGAGTAATTTTTGTTAAAAAACGCAAAGTCCTTTTAACCAATACACGGCATACGCGCACGCACACGCAAATGTACACTTTGTTAAAGAGAAATCTTTTTATTTATTTATTTATTTGTTTCGTTAAATCCATTACGGAAACCTACAGCCCAAATTCTGCACACACGCACACACACACACACACATCTCTACAACAAACTGTTGATTGTTTTCTATGACGTCTAGAGGAAAAAAAATGGAAAGGAAACGAACAGGATGTGAAAGACAAAGGGAAGAGCAACAACGTGTGCGTGCAACTGAAAGTTAAAGAGACATAATAGAGTTTGTCGACAGTGGTGCCAACATAGCTCGTAAAAGCTTTAGCTTTTGCTTCTGTTTTGTAATTTTTTTTAGCTGTTATTGTTCTACGTTGAATTACTATATGACACTTTCTGAAACTTTTTTATATACTCACAGACATTTTCAATCGATATTGACACTAAAACGTGACACTAGAAAGTGCAAAACTATTTTATTCCAAAAGTGTCACCGTTCGGGGAAAAAACAAGCCAAGTGCATAATATCTACCAAAAGTATTTAGTGCCATACAGGCATAACAATAATAGAAATTCAAATGAAATTCAAATGTGTCGTTTGTAACTTTTCATACTATTTTAAAATAAATTTTTTCATGACTTATTCGAAGTTTTCATTGATATTTGAATTTATAAAATGTAGTACAACAGGCGATATCAATGCACCTATTTGTTTTGTTGTCAACTATGTCAAAAAATGCATTATAAAATAGCAAATATTACTAAATTGTGGAATAAATTTTTTAATATTGAATTTGTAATATTGAATTTGTGCAGAATTGTTGAATCGAAAAAAAATCTAATCTAGCCGGAGGATTTTCTTTTTAATTTGTATGACGCCATATGACATCCAAAGTTACTTAAAGTAAATAAAATATGTAACAGAAAATAACGACTGCTTTGCATTTGATAAGTAATAGTCGAATCAATTCATTTGAAAGCTGTTTCTCAAAAAGCAAAGACGTTTAATATGACAAACAAATTTAAAGACTTTCGAAAAGATTTTAAATAATTTTGATGAATCGGATATATCATTCGGACATCTTAGATGACTGAATGAATGGGGAGTCTTGGAGAAAAATAATTATTTTATTATAGAGAAGTTTGAAATTGATTTTGAACATATTGAGAATACAAGAAGAATTCATAGATTTGAAAGTTGAAGAAGTAGAATTGGAACCTTTTAAGAAGCACATTTCGAGAATTTTCTACATAAATATAATCTAAAGTTTCCAATAGAATATTTTTTGGAGTATTTTATGTGTGTCAAAGAAGTCACTTTTTAATTATTGTGCTGTTCAATAATCCAATCAATCGAGTTGAGTGAATAATTTGTATGAAAACCACTCAGTTATTCGAGTGCTTTCTATAAATATTTTCTACTCAAGTCGATTGCTTGGATTCTATGAACAGCACATACTCGTACACACAGAAAAAAACGTCAATATCAAATAAAAATTAAACAATATTGATTTAATGTCATGTCATTTATTGCAAAAAGATTGACTTTGTTGAAACCTAACCTATATTCATATTGATTAAATGTTTAAAACTTTAAACTTAAACTAACAAATAGTAGATTGAACATTTTTCGTAGTTAAAATAACATTGTGCAATGTTGAATTTACACAACTCAGCTTCGTAGTAAATTAAAAAAATTATTACGTTAAATTAACTTTGAGTAGTGTAAAGCCAACATTTCTACATTTTAAATCAACATTGCGAACAGGTATTCCACGAATTTCAATGAGAATTTCAAAAATTTCTAAAATATAAGAAATTTTAATTGGTTTTTTAAAAGTTTTCGTATGAGGTAAAAGATTTGAAACATTTTAAAAATATGTTTTAAGGTTTGCTGATGATTTGGCATTAGCACCAAATGTATGTCAATAAAATAACTATTAAAAAAGTAAATACAAAATAGAAACTTTTTTTATTAAACTTTTTATGGGTTATTTAATTGAGGTCATCATTATGAATCAACAAACATTTAGTGTTATTTTAAAATGAGTATCGGTTTAATTTCAAAAGCATTTCGTGTTAAACCAATCAACATTATAATTACTTACATACTAAATGAATTTCATGCTGAAATCATATTCATTCAATGTGAAATTTATGTTGTTTGAAACTGAAATAATTTTGATTCAACAAGATTTCTCATATTATTTTAATGTGGATAAATTTTTATTCAATAAGACTCGCATTTTATATTGACATGTGCTGCTGTTGTTTGCAAGTTATCGTAAAGTCATGTTGATTTAACACGAAACGACTATAAAGCACAATCATTAACGAAAAATGTTAAATCAACCTTGTTTTCGCTGGTTTTACATTGTGTATTTTTGTGTAAGTCTATCCAAAATTGAAAATTCTATATGGCTGCAGATCATGTGTACGTTCATTCTTAAGCGGTTGATAAAACGCTTTCTTACGTGTAATTCACGCTTATCAGGTGCGCAGTGCCCAGCTCCGCATTGTTTATATCTTTTTTTTTTTTTTTTTTTTTTTATAAAGAGAAGTAACACTCAGGCAATTAGTATGCCTACCAACCCGTAGGTGTGTTACCTTCTTTGGGAAAGGGATAGTGAGAGAGGACAGATGGTGAAAGAGAGAGAAAGCTTAATTTTTGCAACTCTGATATTGCGCGCTGTGTTAGTTTTTTTTTAGATCAGTGTTGCAGCGCCTTTGATGTCAAGTAGGCGCATTAAATGTGTTTTTAAGCTTTTGTAGCCATTTTATTCATTATTTTACTTCGCCGGCGATTTTGCTACAATACCGACGAAGGAGGGCGCTGTGATGTCCGGCTAGCATACACCAGTATCAATTGCTGCCAGAAATGTTCAGTGACCAGTGTGTTATGCCTTCATCACTTAAACACTCCGACAACAACAAATACAATGGCATACTCTAATGCACATCTGAAAAATGCTGGATGTTATGACTTGTCTGAAGCTGGGCTCGAACCCACGTTCTTAGACATTATTTGCTTTGCAGTCAACGCGCTAACTACTTCAGCCAACAGCACCCTCTTTTTACTTAAAAGTGAGTTGCCCTAAATGCGAAAGAAACCGTTATTCCAACATTTATTTATGTATGTATGTATATTAGAGGTGGACACCGCTCACGTGATTAGCATGAATCATGCATGATCGTGATTAGTTTTTTGCTTCAATGAACGTGAGCATAAAGAATTGAGCGTGGTTAAGCATGTGTGAGTAGATTTTTGGCGTGATTGTTTCGTAATTTTTGAAAATTATTTTTTAGTTTTTTTGGTGACTATTGTGTGAGCGTGATTTTTTGTAATTTTGACAGACGTTTTTTTCTACTCGCGTGAGCGTGCATGAGCTAAAAATATAGTCATGCATGAGAGTGCATGAGTAATTTTTTATCGTGAGCGTGAATAATAATTCACTCACAATCCCATCTCAAATGTATATTGAAAAAAAATTAATTTCTTTCGCACTTACAAAAACAGGCCTTGAATGAATAATCTGATTTAAAATAGAAAATCAGTCGTTATTTTTTAAATCTAGAATTTTTAGCCGTTCGCCTTTGAAACATTGACAACACTAATTGTCAACAAACACATACATACATACACACACACACACACAAACATACTCCTATAGAGTTAGAAATTGCTCTACACAGTTTTTCTTTTTTTAAGGCTGGGTGGGCAGTATTTTCCTTATTGAGTTTGGTGGAGCAGCAGCAAAACAAATGCGTAGGTGTTACAAAAAGGAAAAAAGAAAAACCGAAATAATCAGAAATATGAAAATCAAATTTCGTATGTTCATGAAATGAATCTAAAATAAAGATGTGTGGGGGAAAGGGATGTTAGAAAAAGACTTAAGCTTTGATGGATGTGTGCGTGTGCTGAAACCGTTATTTATTTATTTATTTTTTACCGTAGAGTGATAATAATAAAAATCATATGGTTGTCATTATAATGATTCTGTACTTATGCTTAAATTTTTCTGTGTTTTTCCAAATCTTCAATATACACAAACAGAAACGAAAGACCGCAATAACAATAACACACACACATAAACATACACATGTATGTATTTATTGAGTTTTTTTTAAAGAAATTGAGTGCAATTTAAGAGCGCAAACGTGAGATTGTGTGTAAAATGAAATGGAAATGAATGAAATAAAAGAATGTAGGTGTTTTTAGGCGATTCCTTTTCTTTTCTGATTCCGATTACGAGTTGATGCTTTTGTGTGTGGTGAGAAAAACTTTTGTATGTATGTATGTGTGAGAGCGAAAGATATTTGATTTCATGTGGATTTTCTTACGATTAATTTATTTAAAATAATATTTTATTTGAAATATGTACTTATGTATGTATGTATGTACATATGTATATACATACCTTTGGGATTGAAATATTATGAATTTATTTATTTACATTTTAAATTGTTCGTTAGTTTTATCTGATAAATTATTAAGTTTTAGTGAATTTCGTATGTACTTAAGCTTTGAGGAAATCCAAAATAACTGAAGCTATATTGCTTCGGCAGATTGTACACTCTTCATGACCCTGAAATCACAACTAAAACAACTAAATTTTGTATTGGATCTCGTGCGATATCGAATGCCCTAATTTGCCCCCCGATATAAAAATGTAGTCTGTAGCGGCCCCAGGAAGTGCACTTTGTTCTAGTAGTTACTAATTTTTGAATTTCCGGCAATTTCTTTTTTTTTATTTTTGAGCGAATTTTAATTATTCTATCTTACGATATTTGGTAATTTTTTTTAATATTTTACAATTTTTTATTTTATTAAATTTTTACTACTTTGCGAATTCGCAAATTTCTCTGAAAAGTTATTTGTTTTTAATTTTTATTAAACGAACTATTTTGATTAATCAAATAAGCATATTTTTGATGACTCGAATCTTTTCTAATCATAAAAACTATTAAACAAAATTTTTCATTCTCTAATAAAGTCTGATTGTATTTGAAGTCTTGTCTATCAAAAATATGTATGTTCATTTAGTTTTTATTTCTAATAAATTTTTAATTTTTTGATCATTTAATTTTTGTAAATTTTGTATTTCATGGTACAATTATTATTCTTGCTTTTTAAATATGAATGTCTTGGATTAAGGGAGCGACATGTTTTCCAATTCGCTTTTGAACGAATTTGGTTTCTGTGGTCCACATGACCAATTCAACAAAAATTATCACAAAAATCAAATGCGTACGAAAGTAGAAAAGAAAACAAATTTCAATTCCATTCTAAAATAGATGAAGTGATGTTTTGATATAATTAAAGAATGTTGGACCCCTTTTAGACAGGGGTTTACAAATTTTGTTGAATTCTTTTTTAAATTTTGTTTGGTGTTTAGACTGAGTAATTTCAGATTTACAGATTTTGTCAAAACACAAAAAAAAGCTCAGTTGCAGCCAAGTTCACGAACAAAACAAAATGATTCTACAAGAAAGTCTATATTCCACGCCCATTCTGTTTAGCCCCTGTCTACAATAAGCTCAATACTGCAAAGTGAAATTTCCTTGTCTAAACGGCGTCTTAGCTTTGTGTGCAATGCCAAGTTAAAACACCGATCGACTCACACGTTACACTGAATTTCCATGATCAAGAGCACATCAAGAGCTTCCGATTCTTTGATATACAGTACAATGGAAACTTGTAGAAATAATTAATTGATGTTTTTTAAATTCTAAAGTAAATTCAAATATTATATTTTAAGCTTTTTACAAAATCCTGTCAATTTAAGTCATACCATTATGCGAGTAAGGCAATCAAGTTTGGTTGTGGCAGACATCATTATGGCGCAGGACAAGGAATGAATCCAGAATCTGATGCAGAACCATTTTAAATAATGTTATGTACCCAAGCGTCCATAGTTTGCAAATTTCAGCACTATACCGACCTCAAAAACGTTAATAGGAATTTAACAGTCTTGACTTATGACCACAATATCCAATAGACTTGAAATGTTATTGCAAAATTGCAAATTTATTGTTTTATACAAATTTTTAGCTTCATATATAAATTCGCGATTTTGTTTACGCTTATCTCCGAAACAGCCCAAACTATTTCTATAAAAATTTTTGATTGGGTTTGTTTCGCTCCAGCTTGAGGAATGTCGAGTTATGATTGAAGGCGATCTTTGGCAGGACAACTTCTTTCCGGCTCGCTACTAATTTAAATTGTCCGTTTAAACGTTTGGGCTCAGCAAAAAGCTTTGTTCGCTTGATGTCCGGCACTCGGTAAAATTATGCCGACTACCGGACTTTGTATACATATTTTGAACACGTTTGTATATCACCCAAAGATACGGAAATATGAAACCCTATAAAATGTTAAACTATAAAATGTACGACGATGTCATGTGTGTAAATTTAGTTTTTCTTAAATAAATAAATCGCCAAAAATAAAATTGTTGCTATTCAAGAAAATTAAGTTTTGATTTTGAGTCCGTATTGGGTCTGAAAAATCTATCGAAGTTCGGGCTCGGTCTGAAAAACTGTGTTCGGTCTAATAATAATTTCTTTATGTATGTACGAATAAGTACATACAAAAATCAGAAGTAACTATATTTTTTCGGTCATCAAGTATTTTCCACAAAAAATATTTTTTTTTGGTTTCCATTGGCCACACTTGCTTACTCACAAAGACCGTTATTTGTACGGACATTTTGAGCAACCTACACAAAGAGAAATCCAAAGAGATTAGCGGCAAATTGTTGTTTATTATTGCTTAGAAATACTAATGTTAAATTATTAATGCCGTCTTTTTTTTTTTTGTTATCTCCCTATTGGGGAGAACCCCCAGTTCGTTCATAAAAGAGAATTTTTTGTACTTTTTTATACAAAATTTCGTATGTACATACATATGTAGGTATATTTGTATGGGTTTAGTTGGATTTTGCCGTATTCAATATTATAATGTTACACGCACTATCGCTGTTCACTTCCATCCATACATACATATGTATATACATACTACGTTGATACGTCTTTGCCGAGTTGTTCTAATCGGTGGAAGAGCTTTACGTTCGTTAAATTCTTATTTTGTTTTTTGCTTTACTTTCTTTTATATGTGGGCTTGTTAAAAAAACAACAACACGATTTATGTACATTCATACATACATATATGTATTTGTACATCCATATGCATGTATGTATTATATGTGGTTGATTCTCTGTTGTGTGTGAGTGTTTGTTTTTCAAAAGTATTTGTAAGCTGTGAGTGTATTGTGTATGAGTAACGGTATTTGCCGCTAAATTATTTTTTAGCGTCTGGTTTTCTCCGTTAGTTTTTGTGTTAAAGCTTCTCGCTTTTGGTTCCTACGCCGCAAGGGACTCTGCTCGTTCGTTAGTGTTTTGTTCGCATCGGTACTATAACTTTTTCTTGTACATATTCCGTTATATCGTACGCCTTTTTCTTCGTTTATTTTTTTTTTGTAGTGTACGAGAGCGCAAATGTTTGGGTGAGTGAGTGTACTGTATGTGGTATGTGGGACTGTATTTTCATTTTGATGAAACAACAAACTGCATCCAAACATAACAACAACAACAGCAAGACCAAATGAAAGGAACAAGAAAATCTGTATATTTTGAGTTAAATTTATAAAAATTTTCGTAACACAACAATACGGTTTCATTCGAGTAGTGAACTCTTTTCGAGACGTGACGCGCAAATTTTTTTTATTTCATTTGTTTGATAATATATTTAGAAAATAAAAGAATATACACAGAAGAACAACAACAAAATTCACAAAAAAAATAAGAAATTAAAAATATATAAAATAAATAAACTCAGTTATTTTTAATTTTGTATCTATATTTTTAATTTCGACGCGTGTTTGTTTTAAAAATAACCTTCACAATTGAGTTTTTAAACATATAAAAATAAAACTACCGAAAATATTATAAATAAAAATAATCAAAGTGTTTTGAGAGCAACAAATAAATTTAATTATAAAATAAATAAAATAAATAAAACTACAATAAATTTTTTTTATATAATTTTTTTATATCAAAACAAAATCTAGACTTTTAAAGTATTCTTTTTTTTGCGAATGAAATGAAAAATTAGTTTTCAAACAAAACATAACAATAATACATAAGATAAAAAATACTTTTTTTTAATGTAAAATAAACTTTAAGAAATAACATGTGTTTTGTATTAAAGAGTCGTTTTACTTATTTTTGTGAAACAATAAAAATTTAAATAAAATTTTCAAGTGCAAACAATTCTTTTTTTTTATATTATGAATCAAAAACAAAGAAAAATATGAGAGGCAAATAAAAGTTATTATTTAAATGTTATAAACTTTTAAAAGTTAAGTGAATACAAATAAAGAAACTATTCGAACAAGAGCATTTATTTTATTAAGAAATAAATAAAAAAAATAATTAATAAATGAACAACAACTTTCAATAAAAACATATCAACATTTACATATTTTGGAATTTTACGTGCAATTAATTGAAAATTTTCAACTAAAACCAACACAAGATATGTTTTTTTCTAAAATCATACAATTAAAACGATGTAAGTTTTAAATATCAATTAATTAATTATTTAAAACAAGTAATATTTTTATTTTTCAAACTAAACTTTTTGTAAACATTTCAGTACGCGATTAATGAAGCTACAGTAGGTTTATTGTTGGATTTTAATGTCGGAAACCCGGTTTTAATGCACACATTAACTTTATTAATCGTTTATGAATAAGACCGTTAATCTTTGGTTTGTTTAAAAATATATATTTTTTCCGATAAGCCTACAAAAAGTACTATGTTTATTATTATTATTGTTATATTTTTTTAATTTTTCGGGATTATAAATAATTTTAAGCCATAAAAACTGTGAAAATTAAATTTTATACTTAAAAGATAAATGTTATCAAAAACACTTTATTGAGAATAATCTCTTCATTCTCCCTTTATAAATTGCTTGTACTTAAGTCAGTTAAAGAAAAAAAATTATGTTCTTACACATAACTCATGTCGTAGGCACAGCCTCCACATAATGACACTATCGGCCTGCCCCAGGATGCCGCACGTTATCGTACGCTGGATTTCTAATCGAAAAATAACTGATTTGCGTCCCATAAACAACCTATTTTACTTATTAATTTATTTGTTGACTTACTAAATAAATAATTAAATAAAGTAGTTTATAAGTGGGCTAAAGTTCAGTTGTTTTTCGTTTACAATTTAAGCGAACGATAACGGTCGACAATGTGGCACATTGGGGCGCAAATTGCAATGCACAGTGGGGGCTTTCGCAAAGTAAATGTTAATAAATTTGGAACTTCTAAACTGCTGACTGAATCTGTCTGAAACTTAAAACATCTTTAGATGAGCGGCCAGATTTTATAAGCCGGGCTTCAGTGCCACTGTAGCTTTAACACAAACGGAGCTACAGTCGGTCAAGGTAGACTAACTCGTGCTAAAAAAAAATCCTGTGACTTGTAACTTTCTGAAATGTTATCCGTTTTGAAAAACTTACAGCGGTTGAGGGCTTGCTAAAAAATTAAGGGAAATAATATCCATACATTTGTTTTCGTATCTCTCATAAATTACTTAATAAAAAAAAGATTATTTTTGTCCTGAATGTTTTAAGTTTTTTGCTTAAAACTATTTAGTTTATGGTCCGATATTAATTTAAAATGCACCATCCGATTTTTGCTTGTTCCAAGTAAAACTAAAGATACAATTTTTTTATTTATTGCATTTTTAAGTAAAAAAACGGGAAAACAATTAAAATTTTCAAATATGTTTTTCCTTTAAATTTTTAGCAAACCTGCATGACCACTGAAATCCGAGCCGGATTCCTCATCTAAAGATGTTTTTTTTAAGTTTCAGACACATTCAGTCAGCGGTTCAGAAGTTCCAGATTTATAATAATTTTTTGTTGAGAAAGTCCCCACTGTGCAGTGCTTTTACTTGTTGTCAGTTTTCAAAATATTGTATATATTATTGGAAATGTATTTTTAAGAAAATTTTTATGAAAAATATGTCTTAAAATACATTTCAAATACAAAACATTTTTTATGAATGTGGTTCCAAGAAGTTTCAGATTTTTCCTAAACTCAATTTTACTTAAATTTTCGATTACATTTGTATGCAGAGAATAATAAAAACAAAAATATTTTCCATATACCGTGTTTTTCGTAACATGAAAATTTTTAAAAATTTTCCGACGGAACTGTAACCGGCTGAACTTAATTAAAAACTAACATTTCAAGATGATTGAAATTTCTATGACAAAACTTGGAGACATTTTAAATTTTATTAAAATGATTAAAATTTGAATCTTTTTCATACCAATTTTTAAAAATTTTCCGGGGTTTCAGATAAACTTGCTTTTTATGTATAAAAAAAATATGTATATATTCACATACATACATCGTATATGAAGAGATAATTTATATAATCGACTAACTACACTCTTCGTCATTATTCAGGATAAATATGTTTCTAGGGACCATTACGTATGCCAGGATATCAAATCGCATCAGAATGTTATAAGCATACAGTATTATGAGTAGAACTTGAAAATATTTAAATGACTACAACTGACAAGATATGCCAATACTCGTAGCCAATATCATTTGATGACGATCAGAATCGACTGTATCAAGAAGAGTCTAAAACGGCAGCGGATGTTGTATCTCAATGCCCAGGACTATGCAAGTAAAATGTGATTATCGTGGAGAATCTCGTCCAAAAGCAACATGAGCGGCTCTTAGCGAGACTCAGTGGCAAGAAAAATAAAGATAGCCAAGAATAATTTAAGAATGAATGACATCGATGTGAGACCCAATGCAGCAGTAGCTCCCTTGAAATCCTAGGAAATATTACCACCAAGTTGGGAGATTCTGGTTCATATACATGGATCACCATGTAATTAATAACTCAATGAATAATTTCAGTCAATTCCACATTCCAGTGAGTTTCAGAGGTAACTCAGCCCAAAATGAAAGCTAGCGGTCACACGGGCCATAGTGATTAGCAGGGCAACCAAAAATATGCTCTAAAAAAAGAGTCTTATGCTCATAAAAAATGCTGTAAAAACAGAAAAAATGTAAAAAATATGCTCTAAAAAAGTTTTCTTTTTGTTAAAAATTATAAAATTTTATTTAAAAAATAACGAAAAAAAAATTAAATAATAAATACGTTATCGAATTCATTTATATATGTATGTAACTTGTTAATTTAAGAGCATTACGTATGTAATACAACATATCGTACATACATACTAATTTATGTAAGATAAAATATGAACTAAATTTTACTTTGTGAACAAATTTTTAAAAGTACAAGTCTGTGAAATATATTGACTTAATTCATGTTGGAATTGCAAAAAATTACGGCGTATTGACTTAAATTCTAAAAAAGAAAGCTCTGGATGTTGCTTCTAAAAATAGTTTTATAAAAAAATTCTTTCTACATCCGCTGAATTCATTGGAGCATATTTAAGACAAAATTTCACCCTTGCGTTTTGGTTATGTCAGTGACAATTCAGTGAAATTCGCTTGGAACGCCAACTAGATGTCAATTCGACTTGGCGAACTCAGTTTGCCGTAGTCGATTAGCTGAGCGCCATAGAATATAGTTATAAAATTTTTTTTTCGCAAACATGCTCTTAAAAGTGAAATATGCTCTTAAAAAAGTAAAATATGCCTTTATGGGCGAAAAAATGCTCTTAAAAATTATCTTATAAGTGAAATATGCTCTTAAAAGGGAAATATGCTAAAATATGCTCTTACGGGCAAAATATGCAAAAATATGCTCTAACAAATCGATTCCAAAATTCTTAAAAAGTTCTGAAACGGATAAATAACCACCTTATATGTTTGCAAGACATCCGGCAAAAAATATGATATATCATATTTTTGGTTGCCCTGGTGATAAGAGATCAGGACGATAACAAGAAATCCGTTTGCCATCGTAGGTAGGAGATCGCTACGCAGAGTAATAACATTTATATGACATCACCTGGGAATACTCCCACAGAGCAGAAATTATTGAATAATGTGTGCCATCGAAAACAGAGCCAATACAGCGTCGGGGTGCCGCACATAGAATAAAAATATTTAGTTAGCGGCATGAGTAAATACTTCCGCTAAGTTTGAAGATTCTAGTTCATAAAGAGATCTAGATAATAATTATATGGATAATGAATTAATGAACAAAAACAAGATCGTTTTTTAAACTTTGTATTGGGGAAAAAATTAATGCCGTGGACATACAACAGCTTGGATCAAAAGTCGGCGATTATGCAAAGTTGACAACCAGAAATCTCTGAAGAATGAATGTCGTCGATGGTAGAAACGGTGCAGCAGTGATGACTTGATTGGGGTATCCCTAGACATAATAATAACATTAAAAGGAGCTAGGTTAGGTTAGGTTCCATTGGCAGCCGTGATCAAGCACAGCTCACGTGGGTCCATTAATTGGTTCCCGTTGTGCTACCATGTTGCCCCGTCTCCCAAGGGTTCTATGTTATCTGGCTGCCGATATTCTCACGCAGCCACCCGGTTGATTCAATGAAGGACTGGGTCCTGTTTAAATCAATATTAGAGAGACAAGCTTTATCCCTAAGTGTTCTTTGACCGAATAGTTTAAGTCTTAGATCATCGAATGATCAATGACAGAGAAAATGTTCCGTCGAAAAAGGAGCTAATGGTAATAGAAAATGCACCCACACACAAATTTGGTGAACTCTAAACATCGTAGGTCATGATGACGCGTCGTCGTCTATCCATTCGGAGTTACTTGAAAACATTTCACCGACCGATCGATAGGAAAAGCTTACGAGAACTATTTTTTGTTATACCCTTCACCACAAATGGATGTGGAAAAATGATATATAGATTTGTCATTCCGTTTGTAATTTCTATAATATTCATTTCCGACATTCTGAATTAAATCATATATGAGGGAAAATTATAGATATGAGAGTTGATTTAATGCTGCTCTTCTATCCATCTGTTCGATGTTGAAACGCCTGTTGTGAACGTTTCAGCTAACTTATACCGCTAAATGGTGAATGGAGTTTGTTGAAATTTGTGCGAATATTTTTGCCAAATACATGTCCCACTCCATAATTTGTTGCAGGGTATATACGATTCGGCACATTCGCATATCGCACACGTTCTTATTTTAATTCAATTCTTACACATGTTTTTGTTGGAACGAAGTTTTACTTACTTTTTTAAATTTTCTGGGCAATTTTCTTACTTTTCATTTGCCATCGGCGAATGCGAACAAGTATCTTTTATACAAAATTCTATTCATTCAAATGGGCGCACTCGTGTGTAGTTGCCATAATAAAAAGCTCCATGATTTGGGCTACGAATTGCTGCCTTGTTCGCCATATTCTCCAAACTGAGTGCCCAGTAAATACATTCTCTTTCCAAAACTAAAGAAATGGCTCCACGGAGAGAGATATAGAAACAACAACGATAAATTCATTGAAAACACAAATGCATATTTTGTGAACTTTGAGGGAGGGCAACGAAATTGGAAAAAAAATTTTGCTGATTATGGTGAAAAGCTGTATTGTTATTCTTCAAAAATTCACTGATTTATTGTTCGGCCCTCGTATAAGAGTTCCAGTGCACATACTTTCTTTCATACCTGCTGTGTTCTAATCGCACAATGCGACCGCCCTTGACTTTTGTATTTGTTCTTAAGTGGTCTTTTGCCAAATATGTATTGAAACAAATATATTGTATAAATATTTTCGAGTATCAGTCGTTTGCATTTTTCTCTCCTAAGATAAAAAGTAAATTCTTGGTGATGCGTGCTTTGTTTTGTTTTTTCACAAAGTGTTCCATATAAACTTAACAACTGATAGCACGTTTATTTATTATGCCTTTTCAGATAATAATTTCGAAGTTATAATCAATCAGTTTGCACTTTGTTCGATGAGAAATTATTATGTTTTGCTATGTTTCGAATTTGAAAGTGCTTTCTTTTTAAAATTTAAATGCAGAAGGCGGGTAACACAATTGAAAAAGGTGCCGCCTACAAGCTCGATCATTTGTGAATCGATTCTCAATGGCAAACGTTGGCGGATAGTATCTGACAATTCGGTCCAACATACATATGTATGTACATATGTATGTTTGTATGTAATTAGTTCCGTGATTTGTCTGCGACCCTTGCAATAAATAAATCACTTTCAATGTTGAACAGAACGACGTTGTCAAATTGTGTTTGTTAACTGTCAGAAATAATAAAAGTAATATTTTTATTACTGTTTTACGTACTTATGTACAACCAATACAACATTTAGCACACCCTTGTTGAATAGCTTAGTTATTGTTTTTTATAAGAAATTGCGTTTTTAATTTTTTTTCTATTTTTATTAGTTTAAAACGAAAATTTACTTTAACACCCCACAATAAAAAATGGTTTGACTATTTCATAAATAGTACTTTTATTTAAGATTTTGTTTATATTATTTCTCTTCATCTCACAATCAAATGTGGTAAAATGATAAGAAATACGTCACAACAATCACCTCGTGCCTAAAGCAATTTCATTTACTCGTATTTGTAAAAAAGAAAAAAATAAAATTTGTGGTTCATCTTGGTTTTTACTCTTATTTTATGAGATTAGAATCTATTTAAAGTAAAAAATATAAAATACGTTTATTTCTTTTTGGTGAATTTGATATGATTTATTTGTTTATTTGATGAAGTTTATGGTCATTTTAGGTAATATTCTTTAATTCCTCACAAAAGTTTTGTTTAAATAGAAAACAAAAACATAAAATTAAAATAAAACATTAGATTGCTACTTTTTTTCCGGTGTATAATTTTGTTTACAATTCGATTTCATTACTCTTTAATATCTCTCACTTATAAATACCATGAACCTCTACACTCTTCCTCGATTGCTTATCAATAATAGTAAGAACAACAACAATTGTATATTAAATACAGTGATGACATTTTGGTTCTTTTCGGGTATTTTTTTTGTGCTTTTTGCCTCTTCATACGCTCGAAATTTTGTTAAATATCCGTTTTTATTTACAGTGCTTTTCACAATTTCTCACAGTGCCTTTTGTGCCTTTTTTTGTGTACAACTGAGAAATGTTTTTAGCTACAAACATTGGTTACTCCGTTTAAGCGCAAATAGTACTTTTTAAGCAACCCTGAACGTTTTTCCCTGAGGTTGAAAAAACGTTCAGTTTGATGAATTTCTTTAAAGCAGATTGTAGAAAGCGGTTATCTGTAAATTCCGTAAATGCGTTACTGCGGTTAAATACGGTTTAAAATTTGAAAATGCATGTTGTTGCAATTTTCAACTGCCTCTAAATGTTTGTAGCAAAATAGATTCGAACGAATCATACAAAAAATATCAATATTTTATTACAAGTCTTTTATGGCCTGATTGCGAAGACGAAAGGATATTTTTGATAGCAAAATAAACGAAAATGAAACGAAGAATAGATTATAATGCTATCATGAATTTCCTTCGACTTTGAATTCCCTTTTGTTTATAGATTCCTTGTGATTTATAATTTACAGAAATTTGTATACTACACATGGCAACATGATCTTAAAAAAGAAAACTATTTAGTTACTTAGAAAAATGAAAATGATGTTGACGGTATTTCTTTATATGTAAAAAGTTTTTTCAGTAGCATATCTTATGCTTAATCCAAACCAAATGTATATCCACTATAAAGACAATACGCACTATATACAGGCTGTCCGCCGGGAAGGTATACCACTTTCTTTGTTTATAATTTTTTATTAAATGAAAGAGAATGGATCTCATATTGATAAATGTTTTATTTAATGTCGGCAATTGTGTATGGAATACAATATCAGATAAATGTCCGCCTCTGTTAGCCTCGCAAAGCACATTTTTCATTACATTTTCACACATTTCACGCGGTATTTCATAAATTTCATCACGAATATTTTGTTTGAGTTGCTCAAGTGTTTCTGGGTTGTTTGCGTAAACCTTGCTTTTCAAAAATTCCCTAAAAAAAAGTCCGGAGCAGTCAAATCAGGCGACCGTGGAGGCCAATCAACATCAGCATTTCTTGAAATAACTTGTTGTGGAAAGAGGTCTCGCAGTAATTCCACTGTAATCCTAGCTGTATGCGATGTGGCACCGTCTTATTGATACCACATGTTAATCAAGCCCAAAGCATGCAGTTGTGGCGTTAAAAAGTTTTCAATCATATCACGATATCGCTCTCGATTCACAGTTACCGTTACGCCGTTTTCATTTTCAAAGAAGTAAAGTCCAATGATTCCTCCTGACCAAATTGCACACCAGACTTTTAATGGATGCAAAGGTGACTGATGAATAATTTGAGCGTTTCCATTGCCCAGAAGCGACTATTCTGTTTATTCACACATCCATTCAAATGAAAATGTGCCTAGTCACTCATTATGATTTTTTCATAAAAATCGGGGCTGTCATGGGCGAGCTGTGACATCCTATTGGCATATGTACGGCGGCGTAAATGGTCTTGTGGAAGAAGCTCTTGTGTCAACTGAATCTTAAATGGATACAACTGAAAATCCTTGTGCAAAATTGTGGCCAAAGTTATTCTTTGAAGACCAAGCAGCTCCTGGGCACGGCGTCAAATTGAGGTGGATGGATTGTTTTGAACACTTGAGCAGTAGTAATGTTTTCATCCAATCTTGCAGTACGTTGTGGTCCATGCTTGGGCCTATCACGTACAGACCCTCCTTCTACGAAATCATTCACTACACGATAAATAGTGCGTTCTGTTAGCACGTTGCCTGTTGTCACGATGATTGATTTTGATAAAATGTTTTAACGATTAAAACACGTTGGTTTATCGAATATTTTTCCATAATAAATTTCCATAAAAACTAATGTTTACCAAAATGGCGGCAAAACAATTCTCGACGGACACCCTGTACATACATACCTGCTACCATTTTTAATCATCATTATTCCAGTTGGCGAGATCAAAGTCACGTCAACACAATACCAAAAAAATTTGGGCTTCTCTACCCGTTTTCGAAAACAATTGATTACTATTGACAGGCCCATGTTATTTTCTGGACCTCAGGGAACAAAAATAGACTCTCAGTAGCACAAAATTGTTTTCGAGAGCGAGTAGACAAACTCCAAATTTTCGGTATTGTGTTAACGTGACGTCGATATCGCCAACTGGTGTAAGCGTGAGTATTTCACTTTTGATAAATGACTGCGGTGAAATAAAGGACCGATATGTACATACATACATAAATATACTTTTCAGTTTTGTCTAAACAAACTATTTTATTTTATATTTATATACATTTGTATTTATGTACCAAATGTATATGTATCTTTTATTTTACTCCTGTTTTTATTCTGTTAAGTTTTTGTTTTTACTTTTATTAAAATAATTGTGATTTTATTTTAATTACTTTGTTAATAAATTCTGCTATTTGATCTCAAGTCCTTCATATATTTTGAAGCAAAAATTGTATTTTGGGCATTTACTTTAATTTTTTATAAATTGCTTCATATTTTTTTGGCATAACTAAAATTTTTTAAATATTTTTTACGGTGCTTTTTTACACTTTTTTTGTAATTTTTTGCGCTTTTTACCCTTTTTGGAGCAACTTACGGTGCGTTTGTTCTCTCTAGAGATACCAACACTGATTAAATAACTTTAGTTGTGTCCCTCTCCCACACGTTCTGCTCTCTTCACTAATTTATCTATCACTTATTTATAATTTCTTAACTTTATTTTTTTTTAACTTTTTTTGCTGTTAATTTGCATAGCATGAGTATTTATTTACTTTTATCATTATTTATTATTTTTTATTATTATTATTATTCCTTTTGTTATGCTGCTCACAAGATTTTTACAATAATCTTAATGAATTTGATAACACTTTAGTAATAAATACATACTTATGTGCATATAATAAAAAAAAGAAATGGAAAACAAATATGTATAAACATATAAATATTCTCCAAAGTATGGATTGTATTGAAGTAAGGAAATGGCTTGCAAATGCGCAGCTCATTATATTTATATAATTAAAAGATGAAGTTGAAAAATAGCAAAATGCAAGTGTACTCGTCCAGCTTTGAGTTGCACATACAGTTAGTCAAGAAAATCTTTGCAAAATTAAGAAAAAAAATTAAATCAAAATGTTAGAATTACAACAGTTAAAAATTTTTAAAGTGTTTTTAACGCATTTCGGTATTTTGATTGTTTAAAGGTATAGGATCACACGATTGCACACGCAATGTACCAATCATTTGTCTATTTTGTATGCCAATCGTGTGATTTCACAATTGTTTGGCTCGCACGACAGTCAACAATAATATTGTATTTATTTAGCCCAATCAAATGCAACTCTCATACGATAATCATGTGAAAATTTCAAGGTAATCACGCAACAATCTACATAAATGTTAAAAATACCGCAATATTTATTGCATTCTTGGAAGGCAACTAACTGTACAAGGCAATACGCCATAGAACAGCTTTTCTATTTGATATCCGCCCTCAGAGCCAGGGCTGCCAGTAAAATTTTCAGAACAATCGTCAAATTTTGTAAATAAAATCGTCAAAATCGTCGGTATTAAAAAAAAGTCGTCAATAAACAATTCAACAGATTTATTAAAAACAACAAAACCTTTAAACATTTTATTCAATTCAAAGCAAGATTTGAAGAGATTTTTTGTCAAAAATAAAAGTTAATTTTTTTTATATGAAATGTTTTGTATTTTAATCGAAATAGAAATTCAGAGAATATTCTATTATACAGTTTTTCACAAACTTGCAATTCATGTGTAGAGTGGAATTAATTTTTTGATTTATTCTATTTTATGCGCTTATTTTATACATATAAAGTACGAAAGAAGGACACATGATATTGATTTAAATTAGGTAATTACAAAATGAAAATACTATACATTCTTATCATAGTTATGTTTTTCTAATGCTAACATTGTAACATTCAGAGGAATTATTTTTGAAATCATCTTTAGAAAAAAGATTCCCCTCAAGGGTTCCTGTTTCCAATGAATTTCTCATTTTGGTCTTATTGAGATTAATTTTTTTAAATATTCTTTCAACATTAGCTGAAGAGTTTGGCAAAGTCATTAAGTTATTTAAAAATTCACATAAATTTGGAAAAACAGCTTCATTGTTTGGAAGATTAAATTTCCTCTTTTCCAAAATATAATATCTACATTTAATGCGCTATCTCCAAAATCCAAAAATCTTAGTTCTCTTATTTCATGCTCAATATCTTGATTTTTTTCTTTAGAGAGAGGATTAGGAAAACCTTTTAATAAAAGAAGAATTTAAATATTACAAAATTTATATTTATGAAAACAAAACAAAACAAAAAATTTGCCATAATTTTCGTATGGAGTTTGACATTTGAAAATGAAAATTCCAATCAACTGTTTTTGGCATGTATACGAAATCTTGAAAAGTGACACTAATAACCCGGTGTAAACGGTATAGATTTTGATAGAGATTTCAATTGAAATCTACTAGATTATTTAAAGTGATTATTTTTCGAAAAAATTGGTTGTTAGTAATTTTTAATCGAAAGTGATTATTATTTTTTGGCTAATGTTCGTAACATTTTTGGTCAGAAGGAATTGGACATGAGACAATATTCCAAAGGAACAAGGGAAAATTTTAACACTAATTAATTTCAACTTACACCTCAGAACAGAAACAAAGTTGTTTTTCGGGAGCCGCTACACTCCCATCATCAGTGTTCATGTGTGTTTCCATTTACCCGCCACTGTTTAGGTGGCTATATTTTGATCTGATGTCAATGTCATATTAGAGTATTTTATTATATGAAATGTCTGCCAAATTTTTATGAGATCTTACGACAGGACTTTACTACAAATTCATTGATACACTACAATGGATGCGTAATAAACAGATCCTTCACAAATTAAATGAGTATTTTTTCGTAATATTTATTTCATCATTTGAATAAATTAAACTAAAACAAGATTTTCTAGTTATTGTAACTTCATGAAACGGGAAACTTGGAAATTGTTTTCGTTTTGCAAAGACTTTCTCGACAAACTGCTTATGGCAAACTTAATAATGTAATATCTGCTGAACTTTTAAAGAAAGTTTAAGGTCAAGTGCCATCGGGATTATCAATAACTTTCCCGCTACGCATTTGAGAGTATTTCCAAAATTAACAGAACTTTTAAAGTTGTCTTTTACTCGTACGTTATTTTATCAAATATTTGAATTTATAAAAATATAGTTTTTAATGTGACTGCTTCTTCGAACCATTCCTATTGATTTTTTTTATTAAGTTATTTTTTCTTTTTTTTTTAAATGAAGATTTAGTTAAATTTTTATTAATTAATTTATTTGGTTCAAGGAGATCAATTATGGATGGCAATCAAACTTCAGTTGGGTTGCTAGTTTTTGAAAATGATAATGCGGATGGCAACTGGCAATTAGAGTTGTCAATTTCGCCTGCGCTATATAATGTTTTTATTTGCCACGCAGCTGAAGTTTGGTTGCTATCCATAAACGACCAATAAGAAATCAACTTTTTAAATGTGTGATTGATTATATTTAAGCAGCATGAATCAATAATGTTTAAAATTTCAAAGTACACGGTACACATATAATGATCAAATAAGCTAAACATATTCTTCTTATTCACATATTTAGCCCTGATGCTGACACTAACCAAAGACGGAAGGAAGCATTCCTAAGAAATTATTCAGTTTTATCTTACAAAATTACTTTACACAATCATTAACAGATTTGTATTGTAGTATTTTGTTTTTGTTTGTTTGTTTGTTTATTGTTGTATATTCATTGTCAATGATAAACTTTGATTTTTAAATTATTCTTAAGTTCAAAGTTCAATAACCGCTTTTGTTAAGAATTTGTAAACAAAAAAAAACTGCAGTAAAGGTGTTAATGAATTAAACAAAAACAAATGGATCTGACAAAATCTTATAATTTAATTTTTTTATTACAATCAGACCGGATTTTGAAAAAAAGAAATTGAGAAATACTTACCAACCAACAGGTGTTTCAGTAACCAGTAACTTTTATTTAATTTCAGATTGGTTTCAGGTTTCCATTTTAAAATTTCAATTAATAAAAAAATAATGTTTAGTAATTGTTTTTAATAATATGAAAACTTTCAAAAGAAATTAAATAAACTAACAGCCGAACTTAAATCAGCGCGTGAAGCGTTTTCTATGTGTCAAAAATTCTCATTCTCATACATGATGTATAAATAGCGCGCCGCAGCGTCAACGCTTTGCAATCGGAACATCCAATTACGACAACACGTTAAGTAGTGAAGTTTTCTGTTAAAGAAAACTATTTTTATTTCTGTTTTCCGTTCAAGGCAAATGCATACAGGTAGGAATTCGCCGGGAATAGAAAATGAAAAAGGCTTCAAAACACTTTGAGCTGAGCTAATAAATTTTATTTTTTTCATCCTTTTTTTATAAGTTCTATTTTCCATTTACCTTTTACTGCCAAACTCGGTACAAATGCTAAATATCAATAGTGGCCCTACGATAACTTTACCAACTGCACCCCGGAACCGCGTCAGGACTTTATCAGAGCGGGGGTTTATTTCCTGCACGAGTCCTACTTCCTCCTTCCTCTCAGTAGGGTAGGAGGTTCGGAACATCCCTGCAGCACATCTTCATCATAGAGACATCCACGCTCTCTCAGACTCTAACATTTCATTCACTACAAATTCCGGTGTTAATCGCCCTTATTCCAGTTGTCAACATCGACGTCACGTCAAAACAACGTTTTTTTCGCCGATCTGCCAATCTCTTACATTCATAAAGTATGTGGTTTGCGTCTTTCACGAGTGTTTCGCATATCTCACAGTTGTCAGCACCTCGAAGCTTAAATCTGTGTAAGTATGCGTTCAGACTGCCATGATTTGCCATCACCTGTGCGGGAAAGTATCCCATGCTACCATGTCTTCTCTCTATCCAGATTCGAATAGCAGGGATTAGTTTATATGCCCATCTCCCATTTTCATTCATGTTCCAACGATCTTGCCGTTTTGTTCTTCTTGCATTTTCCTTTATTTCAAGGATATTTTTGTTTTTGTTCCATCATATTTGGTTCACATTTTATACGTTTTGTTTCCACGTAAATCTAATTTTTTCCAGATTGGTAGATCTATTGGATGGTAGTCCCGCTAGTGCTGCACTTATAGGCACCGTGTGATATGATTCGAAGTGCACTTAGTCTCTGTGGCCTCTGCATTCCCCTTATTCTCCCCTTTATGGTCATCGACGTGGCAAATATCGGGATAGCGTAAAGTAGTTGAGAGTGTACTACACTATTTATAACCCCTGGTATGTATGACTTAGCACTTCCACAATTTGGTATTATCCTCGCTAGTGACGTTACCGCTTCCATGGATTTTTTGTATAAGTACGTGTTGACCGAAATCAAGTCTATCGTCAAGTTGTACACCCAGACAACGCAGAGTCCGTTGAAAGTGTAATTATTTTTACTGCCTTCTAGGAAGATCTTCGGTGGCTTAAATGCAATGAAAACTAAAAACAATCTCATCATTTATTACTTTGTTATGCACAACTTATGAATTTATTGAAAAAGTCGACTTATCAAGTTTTTATTTTTAATTTGTTGCTTTTCGGAAAGTTTATTTTTATTACATTTATGAAAACTCAGTGTGAGGAAATTTTTGAAAAAGTAAATGACGATGCTTTGTGCATCACAAAAAATGCGTTTTTTGAAATCAGCATTCATACCCACCGTTTACTATGCGTTGCTTTTGTGTGCGTTGGATAACATTGACGGAAGACAAACAACAAAAACACATGCAGCAAATTTCGTTGCAATCAAATCGTGCACTGGTGTGAACATAAATTTGTGAACATATTCCGATCATGTTTTTTTATTTTGCATGTAAATTTAGTGACAATAATTTCAGAGCTTGATATCGAATGTCTTACAATACAGTACAATGTTTTTCAGCTCATTGATTTAGGACTCAATTCTGAGAATTGCACATGAAATTAGCCCCAAAAATAAGAACTTCTGCATCAGTCGTATTGTTATTGGCTGCATTAATAATTAATAATAAAATTTAATAAACCAGAAGAAGATTGAATATTTCAATATGGAAAATAACAAGTATACGCACGGTATACCGAGATGTAACCCGTGTTAAAATATAGAAAAAGTGACAAAAATCCACCGTGAACAAAAAAATTCGTATGACCATGAAATTATTAATGCAAAAACGAACGATGCACAAGCTCTTATTTTTGGGGCTACTTGCACGTACATTTCTCAGAATTGAGTCCCGAAATCATGTGTTGTAATGTGTAATTATAAAAATTCACGGGGGCTTAAATTACGATTTGGCTTACTTTACGATTGATTGCCAGTCCCTCTACTACAGACCGAAAATATGCAATAAAATATTTATCAGTTTCAGAAATTTTATGAATTTTGGCATCGATTTGTTAGAGCATACATATGTTTGCCTATTTTACCTTTTTCAGCCTTTTATGTGGCATATTTCAGTTTTCATGAACATATTTACACCGTTTTTCGAATTTATAGAACATAGACAACCCTTTTAAAGTATAGTTTTATATTTTATAGACATTTGTTTATTTTTTTAATATGCCTCCAAATATTTTCGCAACGGAAGCAAAAGATCTTTGTTTAAATTCTGATCAGCTGAGTTGAAATGCGTTTGTTACATTTTCGAAATCTACATCTTATTTCAAGTCTATGTTTGTGTGAACCAAAGCACTTTAAGGTAGTGTAACAGCCATACCTAAATCAGAGTGTTGAGCGTCGCGTTAGCAACAGGGTACGTAATTGCACTACATTCAGAGCACTACATTTTTCTCATAATATATTGTAAATACGTACCCTGTTGCTAACGCGATGACGCTCAACGCTCTGATTGAGGTGTGATTGTTACTTTTTAAATAATTCCCTATTATATCAGTCTACGGTTGCAAGTTTATGTAGATGTAATAGATAGACACAATGCTTTTTATTTAAAAATCCAAGTTAATATTTTGTCATTTATTGCAATAACAATAAGATTTTTTTATTTAAAAAAAAAAAAACAAATAAACAATGTAATTTGGAGATCGAGGTCTCTTTAGATTTTTAAGTACAATTTTTGTTTCTCTATTCAGTTGTTTTGTTTCTTATATTCTGTTTGTTTGATTTTTATCTTATTTCAAAGGCAAATTTTATTTGATTGTTGAATAGAAATATATGTACATTAGTGTGTCCCAAATGCATTTTTATAAAAGCTTATAACATAAAGTATTTTTGTGATTTTTTTCAGATTTTTCGGAAGAGGTTTAGAGGTCGCTGAAATCGAATTTAACCCAAAAACCGAGTTTTCTCGAATTTTTTAAATTTTGCTCATAACTCGGCCCATTAGCACGATTTTCTTTTTTAAAGAAAACTGCTCAAACTTTACTTCTCTGTATTGGTATATATATTATTTTTTTGCTCATTTGTGTACCCTTTATGAAATTTTTTTTTTGTAAATTTAGCATTAATTTTAAAAATAATGCTTTGTAACTTTTAAAATTTCTATTTCTATTAAAAAAAAAATAATGATTCAATTAGAAAGATGGATAAATTCTGAGTCATTAAAATAAAAAAATATTGAATTCGCTTTTACCGTTCCAAAGTTATACCCTTTTTAAGTTTTGTACTCATTTTGTGAAATTAATAATATTGTAATGAGTTTGCCAGTTATGCATCGGATTTGTTCAAATGTTAGATATTTAGATACTAGATATTCTTTCAAAATATTATATACGGGTGGTTTTCTGTTCTGTTGTGCAGACTTCAGCAATACAAGCCCAAAAGACTAGGCAGCTTAGCTCTCATAATCAAAAAAAATTTTTTTGGGACACCCTAATGTACATATGTATGTATATTGTTTTCAAACAATTCACTTTTGTTTATTTTTAAAAGCATATTTTTTAAAGTTTTACTGCATATTTAATGCACATAAAACTCTTTTTTTTGGAGCATATTTCCGGTTTCCCTGCTAATTAGTTATTTGATCGTTGACCAATTGACACCACAATAAGGCGAACAACGGAGACACTCCTCCAGTCAATTTGTTCACTAGCACGTTACTTTAATGGCTATTGTGGTCGGCTAGCCAGTATCTGAACATCTTATTTCTTAGGCGGTTTTCTGGTATGAATCAAAACTCTTCATAACAGGCCTGGATCGAAATTCCAATGGCAAATGAATTTATTTAAAAAAAAGTTACATGAAATAGTAAAAATATAAAGAGGACAAATAGATGAAGTTGTAAGAAATGCCTTGTCATGTGACGTAATTCAGCGGTCCCGGCCGTTAGATTCATATATGTATGTACATTAGGGGTATAACCAAATTTTGGCCCTGGCAGTACGCTATAGCGAATATTGTGTTATTTATCGTTTGAAAATAATAACCTCACGCACAAAAGCGATTTTCTAAAATCCCCAAAGAAAAAAATTTAATAAGAAAATTTTTAATATTTTATTAATAAATGGAAAAAAAAACTTAAAAAGTTTCTTAATTATTGAAGAACATGAATAATTTCATTAAAAAAACTGTGAGTTTTTGGCTAAATGTATAAGTATAAATAAAAATAAAAACAAAATAATTTTCCAACTTTAACGCTTTTTGTGGGTGACCTTTTTTGAAAACTGCGAAAAATTAATATAATTTTTTTTAATAGTTTTCAATGTACTATTCGACTATGCCATTTTTATATTTGCAAAAAATGGCAATAAGTTATACCTCTAATGTACATAGATAAAACGTGTAATAAAACTACAAAAAGCAACAAATATTTAATTATTTTAACGCGTTTTTTAGTTGTATTTTATGACCAGACAAAAAGCGATGTGTTGTCGTACTATTTTTTGTTTTCTTTTAATATTATTCTAAGAAAATTGCGGTATCACTCTCACTGGCAGTTTTGTCATATTTTCATATCTTATCATAAGTTTTACTTTTAAAAATGAATTAAAAAGAATTATTTTTTTTATTTACATCTCACAAATACAACAAAATTATGCGTTTATGCCTCTTTTATAACAAAAAAAAAATTATACAAATATTTTGCGAGGTTTTTTCTGATAAAAAAAATTCGAATGATTGATAGTGGAGTAGTAGCAAATTCAACAGAGAAAGAGAATACTGATAACACTGTCTAACGGCAGGGAAAAATAAAAAAGAAACTGAATAAATAAACATTTATCTACACAAGTTCATACATATTTACATATTTAATTATCAAAAAAAAAAAAGAAGAAAATAATAATAATCTGAACAGTGGGCTTGACGAAAGAAAATTATTTATTTGATATTTAATAATCTAATTATATAATATTAAGAGGCAAACAGGATCCCTTTTACGGTCGTAATACTGAACCGATTTGGGAAACATTTATATGTTTTTAAGCGGGTTTTTACATAGATGTGCACAATCTTAATGGTACTCTGTTTATAATTTCGTGCGAACTACTGTCAAAAGTCCATATAAAAAAAATCATGCGAAATAATTGCAAAATAATATGGCCGAAGTTGTACTCTGTTCATCTTGTGAAAACATACGAAATGTTTCTGGCAGCATTATTTTTTCAACCACAACATGTTTCTATCAACATATTTTCCAACCGCGAAATAATGTAGCACCACTTATTTCGTGCGGAATTGCAAACAACAGCTGATCAGATATTTCTGGACGTTGTGGTTTTAATTTTAAGTTTGCTGCCCAGAAATAATTAAAATAATGGAAAATAATGTAAAATGTAAATATAATATAAAATGAAGGTGAGTGATTTTTGCAGAACGTGTGTCTTCAATGAGCTCCTCCGCAGCAGCTGCGAGATGTATTAATTGATACGTTGCAGTACAATCTCCTAAAATTATTTTGTTGGCCATATGTTTTATTTTTTTTAATAAACTGGTATTTTTGTTTTTATAAGAAAAACAATGTTGCTCATTTCAAGGCAATAACACAGATAAATTAGTTGGAAATCGTGCTATTGTCGCTACTGATCAGTTGTCAAAATTTTCAAACGAAATAATCAATGTTGCTCAACATTTTTCGCACATTTGAGCAGAGTACTAAACTTAAAATGCAAGAGCTGGACTGGACTGACATGTGGTTTAAGCAAGACGGTGCCACATGCCACCCAGCACACGAAACAATGACCAAATTGAGTGGGAGTTTGGTGAACAGTTTATTTCCCGTTTGGGGCCGGTCAATTGGCCGCATAGATCGTGCGATTTAACGCCTTTAGGATATTTTTTGTGGGGCTATGTTACGGCTCATGTCTATAGGGACAAACCCGCAACGGTTGACGCTGCGCTCTGGAAGTCAACATTTACATGAAATCGTTCTATCGACTCACATAAAGATTTCATACATTTCTCTAAATTTTATGTGTTTTCTTTTTAAATCAAATCCGAAAGCTTCTAAAAATTCACCCATTATTAAGAAGACTATAAACGTATTTGACAAATATAGGATCGAACACACCTATCACTCAAGGTGAAGGATATAAAACCAAGAAAATTAAAACAATTGTATAATCATCAAGTTCATTTATGAAGTTATATAATATTCCTGACACAAACACATTCTCATACATTCAAGTAAAAAACGAATGTACACTGCAAACAATATTCTTTGATTATTTACACAAACAAAAAACGGGAAGTGTCAGCACCAGCACACGCACGCACGCACATACACATGTATGTACATACAGCAATCAATCACAAATTACACAAACAATATTGAGACGAATGCATACAATAAAAGAAATAAATATTTACAGAAGCAATTGCAAATCATATGCACTTCAGGATTGCCGCTTGGGTTATTTCCCATCAAAATGGCCAAAGTTTTCGCTTAGATAATGGAAAATTTTCTAAAGTCAGAATAAAACTGCCTTGAACTTGATTATAAATACGTAGTGCAAAAACTTAACAGAAAATTAGCGAATGAGGCAATCAGTAGTAAGATCATAGCTGAACGGTATACGATTGAAGGATTGTCTGTATTGTATGCTGCTGACAAATAAAATTTTTAGAATATTAAATTCAGTACCTATACTTTGAATAAATGCATTTGGAACTACAGCTGATACTTGTTGATGGGAAGTTATGAATCATGAGCGGTAAAACTAAACTGCGGTGGTGTGGATTAAAAGTCTAAGCAAAATTATTCACTCTTATCATACAGAAACAAACAATTTTGTATTTTTCCATTGCACACCGGTTTTACACAAAATATTAACTTCTCTTCGCGGTAAATCACTTGATTTTTTTTTTGGCATATCCCGCAAAATGATCTCCTAGAATTCCCATTTTATTTTTATGAAATACAAAATTAAGGTTGGTGATCACTTGTAAATGAAAACTTTAATTGAGGAGGATTTAAAACTTTTTAATTTATAAGTCGACTATGAATAGCAATCAAACTTCAGTTGCGTTGCCACGAAACTTTTAACTTTTCCCGAAATGAATCGCAAGTTTAAACTTTCAAAACACCGAAACATGTATATTTTCTTTGGTGTCCTTTTTTTACTTTTTGTTTTTTTTTTGTTGTTGTACAGTGTTTGTCAAAAGCGGTTTTATTTTTATTGTTCGAGTTTTTAAAACTTTAGATTAATAAATATGCTGAAAACAAAAACTTATTGAAATTAAGCATTCATTTTAATAAAGTGTTAATAAGAAGAAAAAAAAACAAATAAGAACATTCCACTGCTTTCAATATTTAAATATTTAAATTATTTGTAAAAAAAGTGTCTTCCTTATTGAGACATTTGCCTGTTAGAATGGAACCGAAATCAAAACTGCTAAAATGTAAAATGATTTACCTTAAAGAGTGCATTATTTGGCATAATAAATATAAAACAATATTTTATTTTATAATCTTAATGGCTTTCACACGGAGAAAAGAGGAAAACAAAATCTGAAACAGGTTTTAGATTTTTTTTTATAAAACTGAAAGTTTAAACCAAAAATATAAAAAAACAGTTCATTAAACCAGTAAAATTTGTATATTTTTTAGACAGGAAATGATTTTGCTTTAAATTACTTCAGCACATAAATTACGAATTTGCACTTAATGACATCAAATCCTTTTAAATATTATAATTTTCTTTAAAAAAAAATACTTAATAATAATAATAAACAATTAGTTGATGAAAATTAATTTGAATTCATTATCTTTTTTCTTTACAGACTTTTAACTAATAATACATTTTTAACATTTAATAAAAAGGTACGTCAAAATCTATATAATTTAAAACTTATTTTATTTTCATCGAAATTATAAACTCTTCTATGCAAAGTTGTGTCTACATTTGATCTCACTTTGAGAATTTCGTATTCTCACTCACGCAACCTCAGTTCAGCGATAAACTAACCCTGAAGTGGAATAAAATAAATTTGCTTTGAATTGCATTACCGAACTACTCAGAATTACTATTTACTACTCCTATACATCTCCATTAGCCATCAACTTGGTAGGAACTTCATGCATTGAACAGAATATTTATAGTGAAACTTTCATGAACTTATTACACTTATACCCCGGTTTGCGTCGTTTCAAAGTTGCGTGTTTTTTAAATTACCGCCATTTCGATGTTGCGTCGCTTTTGCTTCAGTTTGTGTCGCATGGCTTCGAAGTTGCGTCGTTAGTGCTTCGATTTCGTCGTTAATAAATGTTTGTATGCACAAAGCAAAAATAGAAAAAGGGGATTTCCCGTCGAAGTCTAATGCAAATTTGTATGTAAAAATTGTCTACAAGTTTGCCTTCGTTGGTAGTTTTAAATTACATTTGCTAAAGTGAAGTCATTTAATTTAATAAAAACTAAATTGGTATTTTCTATTGAAAAATAATTTTTTTTATTAAAATTATGAGTCTCGGAACGAATTAAATGAAAATTAATACAAATGTATGGAAAACTGTGATTCGGTTTGCGTCGTTTCAGTTTGCGTCTCATGTTTCCGGTCCCAATTAGCGACGCTAACCGGGGTATGAGTGTATTATTAAGGTACGGTAACATCTGACAAACATTTGCCGAAAAAAAAACGTAACCAACAGAGAAGCTAAATTTTCATTTTCTTTAATTCTAATATTTTTTCAAATATGGATTCGCATTTATTAAAAATAATATAAAGATAGCATTTTGCGGTATAATTTTGCGGCATTTTGTGATATAAAAACCAAGTTAAATCAAACTAACCCTAAGAAAAAGTAGTGGTTACGTTTTTTTGGGCAAATGTTTGCCAAGTGTGATCGTACCTTTAGTTTTCACGCAGTTTTTTAGTACATCACAAACAATATTAAGCAACAAAAATATTGAATTGCCTCGAAGTATGCTTTGTATTCGTAAATAATTTACAGCCGTAAATAGTTCATTTGAATTTTTGATTAATTAGCACTTATTTCTTATAGAAGCTTATCTTATTTGAATACATTTTAATATTAATATAAGCAGCTTAAAAGTGTGCTTTGCATTTGGTTAAGAATTAGTGTTTTTTATTATTTATAATGGGCAGACCAAAAAGAAAAGTTAAGAATCAAAAAACAAACAAAAAAAGTAAGAAAATAAAAAATACACTAAAGCCTGTTATTACCAATTGCCTGCAAAGTACTTGTTAGTAAAAGGCATCTTTAGTAAAAATATCTCATCGTGGGTGTAAAATAAAATTAATCTTATTGAAAACAGTTTATGACAGTTTCAGAGTAAAAACTTATTACTGCCTTAAGGCGCCATCTTAAACATTTTTAAACACAAAAATAACTGGAAATGTAATTAGTTGCCCACAAATTATGTTAGTGTTTCTTTCAATAGTATAAATCCCTACCACAAACCAGTCACAGAAGTGACACGAGACGGAACATAATATAATTTTATAACCGTTTCAATCTTGACGGAGTGCCCATCAAATGGCAAATGCACAAATCACTTTTGTATCAATTATTTCATTTTATTTTATTTGTTAAATGATTTCTCTTCTTGGTAAAAAACAAAATGTTTTTCTTTTCTTTAACCAATTAAAATTTTTCGAATCTTAAATATTTAATTTTTCTTTTGTTTGCATTTCCATCTCTGTAGCATTTTGTATATTATAGAACGATTCTATCCAGAACGATTATTCTCAAGCGATTTATGATTTATGGCGATTTATGAACGTAAAAGCTTACATCTCTGTATACTCTGATCTTTCATTTCGTTTATTAGCCACTTTTAGCTTAAAGTTTACTTATGATAATGCAAATCTAAACTATGTATATATAAATAGGCAAAGAAAAATTTTTAGATCTCTTTTTCTCCTTTGTTTGTCAACCGATTTTCTTCAATCTTTTACCAAATGGTAGACATTGTTGAGCTTTAGTGACCCGACTATATATTATTTTAATTGGTTTAGTATTATAGGAATAAAAGGCTTATAAAGTTGAAACTACTACAAATGCTAAAAATACACACGTACTCACATTTAATTATGTAAGTATTGGTTCAAGTAAAAACATAAGCAAAGCAATGAGAGTGTTAAGGAGTAATATATGTACTCGTACATGAGTAATAAAATTGTTTATAAATGTCCGTGTTTGTATGCAATTTTATTTCTTATATTATTTTCCCATGGGGGAGGGAATAAGTAATTAGGTAGTTTTTTCTCTTTAATTGAATGCAACTAAAATAGGTATACGTTTAAACTGGCGGTCGAATTTCGACCACTACGTGTACTCTAGTTACACTAATTCCACAAAATGTCTAACGACTGATTCTGTTAGGAGGCAGTTAAAAATTACGTGTATCGGCATTTTGAAAGTGTATATCTGGAATTCATTTTAAGGCGAGTTAAAGATTTTCAAAATTGTTGAATGAAGGTTAACAGGTTGCCAGTGCAGAAATAAGAAAAAGAGTACCAGCGCAATTGGCTCCAAAGTAATTATGATCCCTTGTGTTTATTTTTGAATGAATGTGATCCTAGAAATTTTCATCTTTCACCATTCTGAAGTCATTACCTTTCAAACTATTAATCGTTAAACTCTACAACTTAAATACTTTTTTTTGAGATATTGGGAACTCAACTTTTTTAAATGTGTTTTTAATTTTAATTTTGATGACTTCATATCTCCATAACCAGACGATCAAAGAACTCAAAACGCCATATAATTGTTATAATCAGAGCAAGTTTAAATATGCACAAAAATTATTAAAATATGCATGGAAATATTACAAAAAAAACCTTTAAAATATGCACTCGAAAAAAGACTGACTAATCATTATTAATTAGTTTTATTTAAACAAAAGTTTCTTACAAAGTATAATCATATGTTTTTTTAAGTTTTGAAATTGAAAGGATCTTCGATTGTCGCAAAAAGCGGTCAAATATATTAAAAATATACGTTCAACATTTTGGTCAACGTTTGAAGGCCAACATTTCGATTAAATACTTTGTTAAATTTTTCAATAAATATTTTCTTCTTAATATTCTGAAGTTTGTCTTTTACGTTTTCTATGACGGATAAACTTTCATGTAAAGAAAGTCCTTCGGTTTCTAATTTTATTTTACTGTGGCAAATACATTCAAAATTATCTTTAATGTATGCTAAATCCCTTTTTACCGATGAATTCTTAAAATAAGCCTTTGCATTACATATCGACTCTGCCTCATCATCACAGTCCTCAAATAAAATGCTGCTTATTTCTATAAAGTTATTTACCAAGATCTCCATCTAGTGGGTGGTACAACAGGGCTTTTTGGGGCATTGATCATACTTGGGTGCATAGAATGCATTACATTGATTCGAGTGGGCGCCTGGAAATCAGTTGAGACATTAAGTTTATTTGGAAAAATACTACATATTACGTATGTTGTTCTACCATAAGAAAAATAGTTTTGCAATTTGCAACAAGTGAGTTAACATTGCAAATTGTAAGCGAACAAAATCTGCAATTCTATGCAACACATGTAACATGCAACATTTTTGGGTAAAAAATTATCGCATTGCGGATACCATATATGGAGCTGCTTCAGTTACCACAATTAATTTTTGCTAAAAAGAGTTATCAACGTGCGTAATATGCAAATTTATGCAAGTTATATATTAAAAATACTTTTCTTGGGAAAAATTGGAAAAATATGCATATGCATATTTTGCATGCAAAAAGCATAAAAAAACTTGCCCTGGTTATAATGAAGTTTCATAAAAATCGGAAATTGTGAGGTTCAAATCTCAATTTATTACCCATTCTTTTCAGTTCTTTCAACAATATGTTTACACATGTCCTCAATGGTACCAAACACATTCTTAAATCGTCCACCAATTATTATGAACAAGCTGGAAATAAGAGAATTCATTGTTACATTTTATTTTAACTGCTGTTGTTGATACATATTTATTTCCTTTACCTAAATTTTATGTTCAAAGGATAATCAAAACATATCCTTTGGCCATTTATGCATACAAATCTGTGTAGTGTTTTAGCAACCACCCAGCAAACATTTTTTTGTTTTCGCGAATTCGTATGCAAAGCCGATCAGAAAACGTGTCGAAAATCGTCTAATGAGTGTTTGTCTAAGGAACTTCTGTAAATGTTTACGATATTTACGAGAAAATTCTATACGAAATCTGAAGAAATGTCTGAACAATTTCGAACAACTGCCTAACAAAACATGTGAAAATTTTTCGACTTTTTTCATATTTTTTACGACCAGTTATTTTAATGTCGAAGAAAAGTGTGACATAAAATTATGAATTTGTTAGAAATTTATGATTTTTTTATAACAATTTTTATTAATGTAAGGGAAAATTATCGCTTAAAATAAAGAAATTCATCAGATTTTACTGGCTCTTCTTGCGCCACATACTTTGCTGGTGCTTATGCCGACTCATCAACAAACATTCACCATCTATCTAAATAATTTATAGGCGAGACAATTTGTTTTAATGCAGCATAAGCTCACTCACAGCCGATTTTCATAAAACTTGTCCAGATGTGCACAGTCTACATATCGATGGTCTCAAGTAGAAAGGACCTAACTCGTATTTTTTTACTTAGTTTAGTTTTTCACTGGTTCCAATACATTTCACACAAATACATCTCGTCTCAAAAATGTATTGCAATAGTGTAAAAAATAACGCAGTTTTACAGTTTCTTTTATGTTTTTACCTTCTCCTGTAAAGTTACAATTATTTGAGTTAAGGCTTTTTTTTTTTTTTTTTTTTTTTTTTTTTTTTTTTTTTAAAGAGAAGTAACACTCAGGCAATTAGTATGCCTACCAACCCGTAGGTGTGTTACCTTCTTTGGGAAAGGGATAGTGAGAGAGGACAGATGGTGAAAGAGAGAGAAAGCTTAATTTTTGCAACTCTGATATTGCGCGCTGTGTTAGTTTTTAGATCAGTGTTGCAGCGCCTTTGATGTCAAGTAGGCGCATTAAATGTGTTTTTTTTTTTTTTTAAGCTTTTGTAGCCATTTTATTCATTATTTTACTTCGCCGGCGATTTTGCTACAATACCGACGAAGGAGGGCGCTGTGATGTCCGCTAGCATACACCAGTATCAATTGCTGCCAGAAATGTTCAGTGACCAGTGTGCTATGCCTTCATCACTTAAACACTCCGACAACAACAAATACAATGGCATACTCTAATGCACATCTGAAAAATGCTGGATGTTATGACTTGTCTGAAGCTGGGCTCGAACCCACGTTCTTAGACATTATTTGCTTTGCAGTCAACGCGCTAACTACTTCAGCCAACAGCACCCTGCTTGAGACCAACGATATATTTTATTACGATTGGTTCAGTATTTTTGGGAGCTATAAAAATTATCCATACATGCATTAGCTTGTTTGCTTGAGTTCAGGGCTACCGTTCACACGACTAAAGTCGCAATTTGACCCCTTTTTTAGCTGTCTGCGATTTTTTGTGAGACTTTTTTTAATAACGACTTTTGCGACTTTTTTAATTTTGTTGCGACATTTTAACTTTTTTTTTTGTAAGTTTCTCACAAAAAATCATTTAATTTGCAGGAAAATTTAAAAAAATCGTTAAAAAAACGTTGTCAAATATAAAAAAAAATTCAGATTATTGTTCATTTGGGAACACTTTTATCACTTTTTTTGCAACAATGTATTCAAGAAATTGTTCACAAATTTTCGGTAAATGTTTCAAAGAACAGTTTTAGCAAAAAAAAAAGATTTTTAAAGTAAGAAATTCTAGTTTTTGAAGTGATTATTGTAGTAAAACATGGACATTCTTTAAAATAAGATTTCTTGTTAAAACGAAAAGAACGTCTGAAAACGAAAAAGACAATGAAGCTAAAGGGTCCGCCAGATAACTTTTTTTTGAAAATGCTATAAAAAAACTACTGAATATTTTCTCAAATTTCTTTTTTTATTTGAAAGTACAATCCTTCCTGTTAATAATGAAAATTAATTTCATTCATATGGCTGCCTCGGCTGGCCATGCAGTAGCCTACACGATCGGTCCAATTTTTAAGCACATTATCGATTGTGTGCAGCTGTATTTCACCAATGGCTTCACGAATATTGTCCTTTAAAGCGTCAATTGTCTCTGGCTTGTCGGCGTAACACTTATCTTTGACGGCACCCCACAAATAATAGTCCAACGGTGTCAAATCGCAGCTCCAAGGTGGCCAAACGACATCAGCTCTGCGGCTGATAATGCGATCTTCAAAAACAGGGCGCAATACATCGAGTGTAGCTTCGGCTGTGTGGCACGTAGCGCCGTCCTGTTGAAACCAAATGTTGCCAATATCCTCCTCTTCAATTTTTGTGAACAAAAATTCGTTCAACATGGCCCGATAACTGTGACGGCCACTCCTTGCTCATTTTCGAACAAAAATGGCCCACTATTATACTGCTAAATGTCTGAGAGAATTTCAGTCGATTCGGTTTAATGCCTGCCAAAGTTTCAAAGTTTTTCCAACATCAGACATGTCGGCAAGAAATGTTCATTGGGCAGGTTACTTACTGCACACATAAACAAACCATCCACTTTGCAAAAGCCAGATGAATGGGTGATCGAACGCACACATGCAGTTCTGCAAGAGTTACAAGGTGTTAAGTTAAATTAAACTTAAACACAAACAGAGATGCAGTTTGACACACACACACATACACACAGCGGAGAGTCATTTTAATCAAAAAAGGTTTCCTTCCGTTTTTGGTTATTGCGTGCAAGAGTGTGGTAGAACGAGTGAGAGAGAGTGAGGGGATGGGATAGGAAGCCTGTGTATTTTCAAGTCTTTGTTTGGAATATTATTGTGTAGAACACATGTGCTTAAGTGGCCAAAAACTAAAATGTGACTGTAAAAAAAAGATACAAATACAACTTGTGTACGTAGTTTGTAACACTTATGAAGATTTTGTAGAAAACGAGGGCAGTCTGTAAAGCAATTACAAAACACAAATAAAACTACCTTCAAAAAAGAACGAACATTTCCAAGTGAAGATATTTCTAAGAGTACTTCTCAATTGGTTCTCGCAAATACGGTGTAGGATATTCTATCTGAGTGATGTGTTATCTGAAGAGTGGAATGTGGTTGGCACAATAAACATTTAGGTATCTTAATGACACATAGAAACCAAGTCAAGTTATGACCGTAAGCCTGAAAAACTCTTACGAGTTTGTCTTACCAATTCGCATGATTAGAGGAACTCATTGTTTTATAGTTCACAATAAACAAGCAATTGTTATTTGAATTTAACTTGCTGCAGTTTATTTAATTGAATGTTTGCAAAAGAAATCATTTGGCAAAATTCTTTTTGCGATTTCGTTAAAAAATAAGTTTTTTGGCAATTTAGATTTTTCTTACTGCTTTTGCAATAAGTTTGCCCTTTCTTAGCAACAATTATTTTTTAGATTTATTTCGGTTAGTCCCCTTTCACATATCGGCAATTGAAAGATAGACAGAAGAAGTTTGTAGAAGAAGGGGCGAAGATGCAGAGTGTGTAGTACACGATCCTCTGTACCGGACATTTTTGGTTTCTCTTTTGTTATTTTCGCAATTTTCACCTTGTTGCTTTATATGATATTTCTCAAGCCCAAGTCGTCTTCTTCGGGAGAATCTTCTAATGCAATAATAAACAAGTTTTGTGCAATAATAAATTACTTTTTCCTTTTGTTTGATCACATTTCCTTTTAATAAAAAATTGTTTTATATGTTTTTGATAATTTAATTAAGTCACAGAAGAAAATAAATATGTAATAATAAGTAAACAAACTGCGAAAATGGATAAAAAAACGAATATGAAAAAACTTCTGTCTGTCTATTAATTTCCAATATGTAAAAGTTTCAGGCAAGAGCAAAAGAGAATTCAAAAAATGTCCGGCAAGAAATGTCGCATATGTGAAAGGGGACTTAGTACGAAATTCCGTCTATGATGATTAATTATTCCAAATATTCCATACTCTCCCGCTTTTTCCAAAGTCATTGCCTTTGAGATCAAGCAGTTTTCCATTTTGTTTACTGGATGGAGTTTCGTACTAACCGAAATTGATTTAACTTGTAAGAAATGAATAAGTTGCACTTTTCGTATTCTAATTCGTTAAATAATACGGTTTAATAGTTGATATTCCTGGTCACTAGTATCCACCGTCAAAAGTGGTAAAATCGAACAAAGAACGCTGATGAGATGGTGTAGCGACCTCGAAATCAGTACTGATCCGTTCTGCTAATCTGATGAATAAATTGTTTAAATAAAAAGTACTCTCTTAATAAAATAATGAGTTTATCCAAATATAATTTCTTAAATTAAGAAGAAATGGGTAAACTCAGATTTGAAATCAAGCCATAAATTTTCATTTCAATATATTTAAAATAAATATTTCTTCAAAAATATTTATAAGGAATAAAAACTAAAAACACCGTAATACAAAAATATATATTTTTAAAATTTGATAAACACAGTCTGTCTGTCCCCTCTGTGGTGTAAATTGAATCCGACTAAACCAATTCACATATACGTATGCATTTACAGTAGTTTTCGGATTTAACGAACCTAATTGTTGTCAGGCCTGTTTGTTAAAGAGAATTGTTCGTTATATCCAGTACCAAAATTAAAATTAATAGCGTCGCCTATTAATATTTATAGTGTTGTTTTTATTTTATTAAAATTATATTAATTTAAAATAAATATTTCTTCAAAAATATTTATAAGGAAAGAAAAATTCATAAAAACAACGAAATACAAAAATATATATTTCTAAAATTTGTTAAACACAGTCTGCTTATTGAAATGGATATATTTTTTTAATGGCATCTTAAAGCTTTCTCAAAAGCATTCAATTTGTGTTACTATTATTGTTTTGCTAAGCCCATTTAATACAAATTTCGAAGTGCTCCATGACATCTTCGTGTTTTATTTTGGCCTATAGAATTTCAGTTTTATCATCAAGCTCTTCATAATTTTCGTTTTGTTCACAGTTTTGTTTCACATTTGTTCTTAAACCGAGTTCAAAATAAAATTTTTATTCGTAATATAAAGTACTTAAAGGCAGAATTAGCGGAGCGCACCCGTACCGTACTGTATCAGCTGTTCGTCTATGTTATGGGAAAAGCAATACAAAAGCTTACCGAATTAAAATGTACCGTAGTTGCAACGTACCAATCTGTATAAAATAGAAATGTCTAACGTTGTTACGTGACATTTGTAAGCCAGTGATGGGCTGTTTCTTTGGTACAAGTTAAGGAGGTATTTCCGCTCTTATTTTTCGGTACTTTTTGATAATAATATTTGTGTAATTTTGACAAAACAACTTAAAATAATGTATATTTGCATATATATACATACATATCGTCATATAAAGTGCAAACCGGTGTATCTATTTTTTTTAATTTTCCAGGAGAGACAAAAAGCTTAATAAAAAGCAAACTATTTTTTGTAGGTAGTATCATTGATAAAATCGGAATCAATGATCTATGCTGAAAAAGATAATATTTGTTATCACAATAGTTTGCTTTTTATTAAGTTTTTTATCTCTAGTGAAAATTTTGTTATAATGTAGTTAGGCCCTTTTGCATTTGATAAGGCGATATACATGTTTAGATGTATATAATAAACAAATACATATGTTATATAAATGTGATATGTACGTATATACATATAAAATAATTTAAATGGTATAAATTTTTTTTTTAATTTGTTGTTTATATTTAATAGTGTAATTTTATAATATAAATGTGAAATAATAAATAATTTTTATATATGTACATACATTCACAAAATAAAGTTCTGGTATCATTTAAATATCTTAGGTACTTTTTCTGCACAAGTCACCAATTGAAAATTTTAATTATCCATCACTGTGTTGTAAACAGCTGTTCCTTTTTGCTGGCAATAAAACAAACAATAGAAAACAAACGTACGTATTTAAATGTTCTATAAGTGGACCAAGGTGCTAACAGTACGGTACGCTACGGTACGGCTACAGCAACGCTCGGCTAACGGGGCCTTAAGAATAGAAATAAAAATTTGAGTGTTCGTTAAATGCGATGTTCGTTAAATCGCAATACTACTGTATTTATGGTGTTCTCTAAACCCGATTCGCATAATTTTACTCGTTTTAAAATCGATTATACAATCCTCCTCGAAAGGAAATCGAATGCCGTTTTTTTTCAGAAATTCCTTCAATATGTATTTTTTTATTTTAATTTGAAAAAATTAATCTCTAAAAAATGTCTCAAAATTACTCACTTTTAATGCAAACACAATTAAAAACAAAATGTATAAAAGAAAGTAATTATTACTTTATTTTTGTGATATTCTTTCTACAAGTTATTTGCTTTGCATGTTTTTTCATATTTTTGGCGTTTAAAATTCTTATTAGAGTTGGAATTTAAATTTTACCGTAGTAAATCCTTCGATTTACGTAACACTAAATTACAAATTATTCGATTGAATTTACAATTGAGCCGACTTATTTTATTTAGCAAATACTTTCTTTGCCTAATTCAATTTATTCGCGAAATGTCTGTCAAAAGTGTTTTGTAAAAAAAGTGGAACATAAGTTTATTTATTTTATTATAATTTGTTTTTTAAGCGGCCCATCCATACATTTTACAATATTATTGAGCATCTAATCTATTCAATTAGAATAAAATCTAGCTCAACTCTTTTCAGCACAAGAAATTAAACATAATAATACGTAAAGTATGTATATCGCACTTTACTTGGTTGTACAATAAAAATCTTTTAATGTTGTGACACCTTATACACACACTGACGATGTTATTGTACAATATAAAAAATTGCACGATTATATTTCAAGTGAATGGGTCGTTTTAGGTCCAAATATGCAGTGTCAATAGTTTAATATAATAAAGACTGTACCTTAGACCGTATCGTCTTACAGGCAAAAAAAAGTTCACGGTACACCGCCGAATATCAAGTGTTGTTGCAATGAAGTTTCGAAAAAAAAAAAATTTGCCAAACGTAGGGTGACCTCAAAATAAATCTCAGTTCCTACCACCTTATTATACCACCCTAATATCAGAAAAGTAAAGCTCGCAAGAAATCATTAAACTTTTGTTAAGGAAGTATTTCGATAATTCCAGCAGAACTATTAAAAAAAAAATTTTTAAGTTTTTTTGGCCCCAACTAACACTTTCAAATACTAAGCTCTTGATTTATAGCAAAATCTAACGTTTAGGGTTTTTAGTGCGGCAATTTTTAGCTAGAGATATCTTGAAATTATAGAAAAAAAAATCGGACACCAAAAATATGTTTTTAAGAGAATAATATTCTCTCAATTTTAATTAAAGTTTCTCCACTATTCTGAAGCCCAAAAAGAAATTCTATGTAAAGACTTGCTTACGCAAATCAGAGTACTTTTTCTTACATTTCTTAAGGTTTATTGGTCTATCACGTAGTGACATGATATTTTAATTTTAATAACCATCAATAAAATTTAAAAAAAATATGTACATAAAAAAATTATAGTTTATCTTAAAAAGTTTTTACATAAAATTTCTTTGTTGGTGGAGAATCTTTATTATAATTTTTTTGTTGACTATTTTTCATAACATTTCTAATTAAAACTTAAAATAAATAATGTCTATTTTGAGAATAAAATCTGATAACGACGCAACTTCACAGCAGGTAGAAGCAAGAGCAAGAGAGTTGAACCGCAAGTCCACACACATTCACTATTTTAATATCTCTTTATTCTTCACTTAAACCTCTAAATTAAGCTATTGATATGCTACCGAATCAATTTTTTACTCGAATTTATTCCTACTGCAGATCTTTAAAAACTTGCAAACAAAGAAAACAATATTTTATCATAATTCTCGGAAAACAGCATCACAAAAAATTTTAAAAATCAGGATACAAATTTTTTATTAAAACTTTTCAATCTGGTTTGAGTTTTGGAAAATTTAGCTATTATAATAAATTGAAATTGTTATTGTTAATATTCGTAATCGATTTAGTTGCGAATTTAATTTCATTACATGAGTTATAAATTAATGCAATTACGAAATTGATAGAAAACAATTTCAGTTTGTCATAAATTGTTTTATTGAAAATTTATCGATATTAAATTTGGTTTCAATTAATTGCTTAATTGAATCAATTGCTCATCAAAATATAATTTCCAACAAGTTTTGCAAATTTGGAGTAATTGTAAATTATAACTTCAACATTTTTAATCGTATTTGGAACTTCAATAGCACAATTATATCGAATATACAGAAAACACTTAAACACGAGCATATTCAATTAATTCTGTTGTTAAAGTTCAACAAACTTACGACAAAAACTGTGTGTTCAGTTACTAAAATTTTAATTTCCAATTATTAAAACTTAAAAAAAAATTAGAAAAATTAATTTTTGATCACATGAATAATTGTTGCGTTTACGAATTTAATTGCAATCAATTTTTCTTTTTGTTTTTGATTCACTATTATAAGTGTAATTTTTTTGGAGAAAAAATTTCCTGTGTAGGTTTTTTCTGTGTAAAGAACTCTATTGAATAAAAAATAAAAATAAAATAAATTTTCTGTTTACGAAAAAAAACTTACAAAACAAAATATGCAAATAAAAATACTAAAATGGTTGTACAAAGTTCAAATTTATTGTCAAATTATTTACATATATTTGTCATAGAAAGACATACATACATACATACATGCATACATACATACATACTTACATACTTACTTACATACATAACAGTCAGTAGAGGATGAAATAACCTTCACCTTGAAAGAAGTAAATAAACACAAATACGAACACATTATTTCGTGCATGTGTGTTTAGCACATTCATTATAACTAAAGTTTGTAATGCTATTCTTTACAAAATAAACTGGCAAACACACACACACATATATCCATACACAACATTTGACATACATAGATATTTGAATATTTACAGACGGAACCCTTTTAAGCGGACATGTCTCGTTATTGTATTTTATATAGATTACTTGGCTATTATTTGTAATGGCGCAAGAGGAAACATATTTTTCACCTCCTGGATATATTCACATAATTTTGAATTTTTTTTTGTCAAATACGAAGTTTGTTTGTAAAGAAACATTTTATAATGATTTTTTTTTTGTAAACTTCTATTAAATGAAACATTTGTTTTGAAATCTTTTCTTATTACCAGCCAACCCGCCAACCCAAATATGCAATATAAATCCATTTAGCTGCGTCTTACTGTAGACTTGTATTTAAGAAACCACGTGTAAATAATTTTCTTAGCCTTAATAAAATTTTGGCTACTAAACGGGTGTGGGGAAACACGGAGGCCAACCACATCATGACATTTTTATTATTTTCCAAAAAAGTTTCTGTTTTTTTTGTGCTTTACACACAAAAGGTTATTCATAAATCGACAGAATTTTGACCGCAAAAGCGGCAGCAGTATTATTTTAACTTACCACAATGTTTTCTCATTATTAAATGTCAATTATATCGTAAAGAAATAAAAAAGAAAAATTAAATGTTGCAAGGGTAATCAATAAGTTTTTAATTAATATTCAAAATATTTTCTAAATTTAACTTTATAAATTGGTAATTGCTAAAAATATTAAAAGCTTAAGCGGTGAGCTGCCTGAGCGTCAGCGTCAAACACAGTGAAACAATGAACTTTAGGATTTTGTTCCTCAGATATAATTTTACTTGATTTTTTTATGTTATTTTCTTTTTATATATTTTTAAGTATTTTCTTTAATTTATTAAAACTTTTTAGAATTTTTTTTGGTTTTTTATAGCTTTTTATATCACATCCTCTGCTGCTACTTCTACACTGCAGTGCAAAATTATAGACGCACATGAGTTTTTGAGGTTTCTTAATTTAACACAAGTATTTTAACATTTCGGATTATGCCATCTTAAAGAGCATTAAAAATTAAAAGAAACAGCTAAGAAGAAAAAAATATATGTTTTGTGTTGTATAAACTGTTTTAACAGATAATTTGATTCAAGGCGGATGCAAAATTATAGGCGCATGTTTCAGAAAAACATGTGTACGTATTGTTTACCTCAGGGTTCTTTAAATTTTTTTGCTATGACTAGTTATTATTTGTGCATCACATATCAGTTAAGTATTCAAAATGCCCCGCCTTCTTTAACTGTCGGATATCGGAAAATGCAAAATTACTGCTCTTCAAGGAGAAGGTGTTTGTTTTCGAGAAATCAGACCGATCTGATAAAGTGGTCACTAATCTATTATATAAATAGGCAAAGACAAATTTTCGGACACCCTTTTTTATTTTCAAGCAAAGTGTCCATTGTGGCGATTGCTCCCAGCCGATTCTAATAAAGAGAACCACAATTCCTCATCATCTTGAGGATGGGATTAAATGCAAATACTCAAAGTAAATATATGTTGTTGGCTTTGTATATTTGAAACCTTTTATGCTGAGAAATAAAATCAAAAAATTAATTTTACTAATAAAAATTGTTCATACGCTCCATGACATTTTGTTTATTTTATAGATTTGTAAGATGTACGACAAATACACGTCCATACATACATACACGCATCAGCGATGGCATCAGGAATTTAAAAATTATACCAAATTCCTTGAAAATTTATATGTTTTGGAACTTAATTGTACTAAAACACATTTTGATTTCAATTTATTAAGAATATATCGAAAAATAAGAAAAATCAAGGTACACGCAATCCTGTTTTTACACGGTACATACGTTCCAGTGACCACCGTGTAAAAAAAATCGTTCAAAAAAAGTTATATTTGATTATTTCAAACTTGAAGGTGGTCGAAAGGATTATTATTTCTATGAAACACTTCTTTTTTTCACTTCGTTTTCTTCATACAGTGTTGCTTTAATTTTATTTTATGATTTTTAAGACATAAAAACAAAGAAATAATTGACAAGCTTTCTTAAAATATTTTTTTAAATAAAGAAACACATTTTTAAGGAATGAATGAATGAATACATAATTTTTCGACCTTTTTTTAAATATTTATATTATTCTTTAAATTTTTTTGTTTATAAAAATCATCCAAATTCATTTTATCTTATTTTGTTATTTAAATTGTTTATTGATTTTTCCCTCCGAAAGAAGTTACCCAAAAGATAACAAAATATCGAGATAAAATAAATTTGGATGATTTATATATAAAAAAGTGACCTCAAGAGTAATTTAAAAAATAATATAAATACAAAAAAAATTCATATGTGTCAAAGGAAAATCAAAATGTTTTAATCGGTGTTAGTGTCGGATAGTAAGCACGATCTTTTGCGTCGCGTCCGAAGATATGCTTAGTTCGTCTGCATTTTCAGATTCCAGTGGTTTAATTATTTTAACAGCGAAATCAGCTGTTGAACATATCTATTCTACTTTGGAGATCTCTTTGTGTTAATCTGATTGTTAAAAGATTTTTCATCCTTAGAAAACTATCAAAGGAGTAACGAAATATCGATAATAAATTTAGAAGTTTCTTTTATATACAAGCTCATTAATTCATTAAAAAATCAAAATAGAAAAATTTGTTATTAATAACTAAAAACAATTATGTTACCACATAATAAGTTTTTTAAACTATGTTTAATCAAGTTATGAAAGTTCTTAAAAGTATATGGCAGCTCTTGTTTGCATATTTTTATCCGTGCAAAAAAGAAGTGTAAAAACAGGAAAATATTATTTTTGTTAACCGTGTTATTTAAAAATCATGTAAAAAAAGATCGTTTAAAAACAGGATTGGATGTACTTTTAAACCGATTCCGAGATCGCAATTACAATTTCAATAATAACTTACTTGATATATTTATATCATAAAACAATTGCGATTTTGGATTAAGCCGCAAAGAGTTGCAGTTTGTAGTTGGTTGTTCTCTTTGAATTTAATTATATTTTGGAAAGAAAATATTTTTTTTCACATTTGTAAATGAATGTGAAATTGCTAATATTTCTCTTGCAATTTTTGAAACTTCTGGAAACATGTCTCATTTTTTATTTTAGAAACTGTTGCCCAAAAATTGCTAATATTTGAATCTTTGTCAGATTTTAATATGTCAACATCAGTAAAACACCTAAATTGCAAAATTATGATATAAAAATGTTATAATTAAATAATAATGTTAAAATTATAATAAAAATATTCGTTTGGGAAGATTTTTACTAATAGTGGCACAATATTATTAGTTTGCCACTGATTTTCTGGGCTAAATTTACCGAACCTTTTTCATTTTCAAAGTCGAATTTTGTTCTTAAAACTTTGCAAAATTTAAATTGAAATTTTTGGCAAATGTTTTAAACTGAATTATCACATCATTTTCAATTTCATTGATTTCATACAGTTCTACATCAGTTCCACAGTAAAAATCTTTCAATAATATAATTTAAACAAACCTAAAAACCGGCCACAGCATTAGTTGTTTTTGAACACACTGCAATCGGTGCTTTCATCTAATATTATTGAATAATAATTATCTTTACAAAAGTCGGCAACATTTTCTGGCCCAATAACTTCTGTTACAAATTTTTTTTATATTCGTTTTCTTAACAATATGCGAATCCGAAATACCTTTTTAAAAAAGATTATTTTTAAGTGGTCAAATATTTGGAATGGCAAATTATACTACGCAACAAAGATAGTGAACTTAACGCTTCCAACGTTTTTGCTGACTTTTCTGTGGGACAATCTGTGTTTTTCATAAAAACGCCAATTGTCGGTGTTGTGTTGTAAACTTTTTCTATTGTGGCTGTGTACTATTATGCTATCCATTATATTGACATTACATACTTTGCATCTTGTGTAATTGCCATCTGGCTAAAGGAACATGGTCGTGCACTATTTTTTCTCTAAACGGAGCAAGGTGTGGTCTAAAAGTGCTCATGGTTAAAACTTAGTCAATTCACAGTAAAATTACTGAAATGATGAGTTGCCATATAAAATGTCTAAAACTGGGGAGATTTCTTAATTGTACTAAATAAGCCAATGGTGTACCATTGTACTTTTCGAGTTTGAATAGTACCGAAAAAGGGACAATTGTACCAATTATACCACCCCTGACATGCATGCAAACATACATACATATTAATGTGTGTGTGTGTGTGTGTGTTTGACGTACTTTGCTGGTAGGGGTTCCAAACGTGTCATTTTGTTGATTTTCAGAGTGAATTTCACAAAATGACGATTTACGATTTTTGTTTAGTACCCCTTATACGAGAGTACATTGACGATTTTTTGACTTCATTAGTTTTTCCTCAACATAAACTCTACGTGTGACTAAATGTCAATATCGATAGAGAAAAAAATATTTATATTGAAATGAATTGTTTGGCTTGAGTTCAAATCTGAGTTTACCCATTTCTTTTAATTTAAGAAATTTATTGGCTAAATTCATTATTTTATTAAGAGAGTACTTTTTATTTGAAACAATTTGTTCATCAGACTAGCAGAACGGATCAGTACTGCTTTCGAGGTCGCTACACCATCTCATCAGCGTTGTTTTGATTCGATTTTACCACTTTTGACGGTGGATACTAGTGACCAGGAATATCAACTATTTAACCGTATTATTTAATGGCCTTTCATACATCACACAACTCTTAAGATTTTCATTGGACTTTGTGTGAAAGAAATCTAACGAGATTTATTGCGACTGTCAAAAACTCTAACGTACCTTTACATTTTGTTTTCACACTATCAGATCTCAAGTAAAATGAAAAATATGAATAGAAAATAAGCGGTCGCTGAGCAGTTTCATGTAGCCGGCGAACGTGCCGGGCTTTTAAAATGGGTAGCAGTTAAAGTATATATATACTATACATCAAAGTACAACATTAAATAACACAAAATTTCATTAATTTTAAAACATGGTGTGAAACACATTCCAAATGTTGAGCCTGTGTATGACAAAAAAAAACCCCCATCAGAGACGGCACGCTATCGGCGGCGAAACAATCGACCGTTCAATTTGCTTTTATTAAAATTCAATCCTGATCAAATGGAAAATGTTATCGATTAGGAAATTTTATAAAAATTACAAAGTCTTATGGTATGTCAAATTTACTATCGTATTATTTGTTATTTTAATAAAATTTTGCTTTCACACTATCACACTTGCACGTATTATTACAGTTTTTGACAAGTCTTAATACAAAGTATTATAGTATGAAAGGCCTTTTAACGAATTAGAATACGAAAAGTGCAATTTATTCATTTTCGGTTAGTACGAAATTCTTACCTCTGATGATTAATTATTCCATATATGTATTCCAGAGCCATTGGCTGCTGAGATCAAGCTCTTTTCCATTTTTGTTTACTTTGTTTTTGTCTTTTGTAGTTAATTTTCTTGGTATGTTTATGTTTATGATGGATACCTTCGTTTTTAATAATTAATGTTTGTGTGTAATTTCTTGAACTGTTTAAGCTTAGGTATATTGAAATAAATTTTGAATGAATATTGGAGACAGCGTATTAAATGTAAATATATTTTGGAAAAAAATAAAGTAAAATTTCACGGTTTAGATAATATTTAAGATTAACGGTCAGTGAAAGGGGGTGCTAACCTGAAGACGTGCAGTGTATATTATTTTTATTTTGCAATTACCCAATTTAACTCAATGCCATCAGTCCTTATTTTCATATTTTATATGTACATATATGTGTATAAAATCGAATAATAAAACAAACAATATAATTCTATTTTACACAGCTTATGAAAAACTGTATAATAGTATATTCTATGAATTTCTATTAATATTTGTGTTTTAAATTAAAATATGAAACATATCAAATAAAAAATTAACGTTTATTTTGAAAAATATATTAACTGTTTTGACACAAAATCTCGTTAAATTTTATTTTGAATTGACCAACATGTTTAAAAGATAATGTTGAGTTTTCCATTATTTTGTGTTTACATTTTTTAATAAATCCGTTAAATTGTTAATTTTTAAATGAAAGATTATTATTATTTATATAAAATGTAATTGGTTGTTGTATAAAACAGAGGATTTTTGCTTGGCGATTTTTTGAAAATTTATTTATTTTTTTGAATATTGACAATTTTTACGATTTTATTTCTGAAATTTTACGATTTTTCGTAAAATATTACTGGCAGCCCGGTTTGCTGGCATCAACAATACAATTTCTTTTGTAGGAAATGAAAGCGGATATCTACATACACACATACATACATCTACATATTATATATGTATGTGTTGTTATTTTGTATCAGCACGAGTTTTTTAAACGACATAAAAAGACAAAATTTTAACATGTAAAAACAACATTAAAAAAATCCCAAATAAAATACCAGGCTCTGACGTACATATGTAAGCGTGTTCATAGTTAAATTAAGTAAAAACTATATGATTTCCACTACATATTTCGTGATTTCTGATTTCTTTTTTTTTGTTGTTATCAATAGTTTTTTAATATTTGTTTCCCTATTAAAATGTCATTAAATATTTTTCCATATTTATACCTCGTGGTGGGTGGGTGGCAAGGGCGTTCATAATTTTCTTATTATGGTTATAATTTCTATCATAATTGTTTGACTACTTGTGGAACTTTGCATAAATACAAATACCACAATTTGTAGTTGATTTAACGCCGGCCATTCCCAAGTGTCAGTGTTGGCAGCACCTGAAGCAGAAATAAGATAAATCGGCTTTTAAATATTCTGACAAAAAACAAATGAATAACCAAAAAGCTAAAAATAGGCTTTAAATATTAATATAATAAAAACATGCTCATTAAACATCTGAAAGTTACTTGCATGGAATCCTCGAAATCACTGCAACAGTTTATATGGATTCTATCAGTATCCGGTTGTGCTTTAAGTGGTACTTTGCCAGGTTATTCCCTGCAAATAGACAAGGATCTGTTTTTAAAAAAATGAATCTTATGTTGTATTTCTCTTGATTATGTCTACGATATTAGATATTAGATGTTGTAAAATTTACTAGTCTATGGGAAACCCACCCGTAGGAAAAAGGTAAAAATTTTTTGCACTTTTTATAAATGGAAAAAAATGCGAAATATAATTCGAAAAGGCTTAAGAACTTGCAACGCTAACAAGTACACACATACAATATATGTATGCACTTTTAATGAATTTTCTATGAACCCGCCCAGATGATCTGATATTCTAAGACAAATCAATTGCAAAGAATTTTCGAAACAAAATTGTGCAATAAATGTTCGCAAATTCAAAAAAAAAATCTGAACGTTCGCTACAGCGAACTTCTCTTGATAATTTCTTTCGGAAAAAAGCAGAAAATGTAGCAAAATGTGAACGTTCGCTATAGCGAATTACCTTTCGATAATTTCTTAAAAAGGAAGAAACATTTTGCAAAATGTGAACGTAAACAGCGAACTGCTTGATAATTTCTCGAATATATTTTGTAAATGCTTATTTTATATACAATAAAAGAACCAAAAGCAAAAGCTTCTCTTAAAAAGCGACAGAGTGGGCTGAAATGTCATACAAAAATATATTTTTCATAAAATTTTATTATAAGGGGTCGCAACCAAACCTCAGTTGGGTTGCCACTTATTAAAAACGATATTACGGATGACAACTGGCAATCAGAGTTGTTAATTTCGGCAGCTATTTAATGCTTTCGCTTCAACCAGAGATTTTTAGTTGCCGTTTGGCAGAGCAACTGAAGTTTGGTTACTATCCATAATCGACTTATAAGTTTCACAATACATGGAAGCTTAAAAATTCAAGTTGAGCTCGAGAAATAAAACAGAGTAACTACGAAACAGAACTATAAATGAATCATTAATTTTTGTAATTAGTTCGCGAATCATTCCATGCACTGAATCAGCAAATTTTCTTTCCACGCGAAAAAATTAATTGAATGAAATTTGAATCAATTCAAACGAATTTGGCAGAAAAGAATTGCAATTCATTTCCTAATTCAAATGAATTTGTCAAAGTGAATTGCAATTCATTACCAACTCATTTGAATTGAATTGATTTTGTAAGTAAATATGCAGCAAGCATTGCTATAGTTTTGTATATCACCTGGCATAGTCCAAAGACAAAAAATTCTTAGATTTGAAATTCCCATGATATACTGGACAAGGCTTTTAAATTTTTGTACTGAATATATTCATTTTGATAGAGATATTTTCATTTTTCATTCCCCCTAAATCTGCTCTTGAATTTTATTGATTGTAAGCCATTTTTGATTTCATTCATTTGAATTGCAATTCATTGTTCTAATTCATTTGAATTAATTCAAATTCAATTCAAATGAATTGGCAATAAATTGCAATTTACTTTGGCAAATTCATTTGAATTGGACACGAATTGCACTTCACTTTGACAAATTCATTTGAATTGGAAACGAATTGCAATTCATTTGAATTTTGGAAATGAATTTCAATTCATTTCTGCCTAATTTGTTTGAATTGATTCTAATTTCATGAAATTATTTTGTTATGAAAAGAATTAATTCAAAACTTGCCTAATTCGTAATGAATTAAAATCAAAAAAGAATGATTCATTTACAGCTCTGCTACGAAATCAAACTGTAAACAGATTTTAAGGCACCTATTCATGAAAAATAATTTGTATTTCAAATATATTTTAAGACAAATTTTTCTTACAAATTTTCTTTAAAATACATTTCAAACCCAAATTATTTTTTATGAATACGACAGTAACTGCAAGTCCCACGACGTCACAAGTATTCGTTCTTTCGTACAACTACATTTTCTGCCTGTTTTTATAAAATGAAAACAAAATTGTGAGTAAGAATTAATATTGAAAACAACAATAAAATACGAAAAATTATTTTTGTTTTCAATATAAATTCTCACTCACAATTTTGTTTTCATTTTATAAAAACAGACAGTTAAAACAAATTCTAAAATTGTGTTTTTGTTTTAAATGTAATTGTACGAAATAACGAATATGTGTGACATCCTGGGACTGGCAGTAAGTTTTTACTTATTTGAATATTGAGCCAAAATATAAAAATAAAAATATCTATTAAATTGTTTTTCCAAGTTTTGCTTATTGATTTATTTGCTGTCGTTTTCCAGGTTATTGAAATAATCATTATTGAAATAATTATTATTAATTTGAATGCAGGACAACAGTAAGACAGGACGGAGAAAGCCGCTACACCCCTCTTCAATGTTCACCGTCCGCCTGTTTGCTTTATTCCTCTTTTTAAGTGTCTGTTAGGATTATTAAATATTTAATTGAATTATTTTGGTAACAAATTCGTTTTATATGAAATGCTTGATAATCCGTTGTATTCCTTTCTTTTAATGAAAAATAATTTGAATCAACGAACTCAAGCCTGATTTAGCAACGTTCAATTAAATTGAAAACTTTAATAAAAAATCTAATTTAAAAGAAAATCTAATATAATCTTCTGCTTTCTTTATCTTTTCAGTTTTCAAAATAACTTTTAACATTGGAAATTATACAGTGGTTAATAATATTTATGGCCAGTTAAAAAATATTTGTACCGTCCACTAGATTACCTGCAACCGACAGAAGGTGTAAAACATTCACACATCACTTAAACCATCAATATTTAAATTTGTAGAAAATATGCTACAAAATTATCCGATTGTTTTTAAAATCCGTTTTTAGTGGAATTAACACCCAAAAAAAGAGTCTCATATCAATTGCCAAACAAAAAAAAATCGCTTAACTTGCTGCATTCTAAACAAAGTTAAAATTGTTCCCGGACCATTCGTAAATAATTTCACTATAAAGAGTTGAATGAAAGTGGCAGAAACTAAAAAGTACTTTTGAAATACTTTTGTACAAATTTAAACGCAACGCTAAAAGAAACTATTTGGAAAAAATTGCTTCACAAATATTTTCAACATGGGACGGAAGAAAATTCAAATATCTCGCATAACGGACGAACGGAACCGACAGGTAAGCAAAGGATTTTGAAATTGATTAATACATATATTTGACTTATTTTCAAGTACCTCCTAATAAGTCGTACTACAGGGTCTTTCAATAAGAGGTTTCATTTTCATATTCTGTTACTTTTCGATCTTTTCGTAGACGTTTGCTTACTCGAGTTCTTTTAATTTGTCAAAAATAAAATAAAAACACAAACAGATTTATGTTTATGCTCAATACTTTATTTATTTACTTTGTATCACTTTACGTAGCGTCCACAACTGCGATTAACTTTGATATAACACCATACATCAGAGAGAACGTCGGCAGAATAGCAAAACTAAATTGTCGAAATTTGTCTTCATGTCATACAAGAGGAAAACGTATTTTTAATTTTGTTATAATATTTCATTTTGTGCAAATTATGTACTCACTGAGTAAACAAGTACTATTCTCCAAAATTAGCCAATTTGTTTAACAAAATGTTTTAATAAACAACTTGAAATTCTTTACACACATAAATTTTATAAAAAAAAAAATCAATGAAGTTTCGTTATTTATGCATGTAAATTTTTTTAACATTTCATATCACAAAGTTGTTGTGATAAGATTTATTATAACAACGCTCTCATAATAATTATTTTTGAATGATATTTGAAGTCTACACATAACATAATTCTCTCTGCTCTAGAATATGACGTCCCTTGATAGACAAATATAAGATATTATGTATGTATGTATGTATGTCAGGTGTAGACTTTATGTTAAGAATAAATACACGAAGTAATTTGACTTTGTATCTTTGCTTATACACATTCAAAATTTTATGGCTTTTACATTGCTGACTTCATCTGTTATGCAGCACTGGCTTTTTATATTGCAAGCACGGTTTCTAGATTGTGTTACGATGAACTAGATATTGTTCGTCATATATTAGAGTTGTCAGTTAGCACGCAGTAAGTATATAACAATGGAGCTTCTTTCCTCTACATACTCATAGACAGCTCTCCAATGTGGATAATGAATGGAGTAATTTTCACTCGCATTAATCGGTGGCGCTGAAGCTTACATTTGCTATCACCTGCGTTGCCGTTGTGACACTAAAGTATCACTTTTGACCCTTTTTCATGCCAATGACACTTTTTAGTACCCTTTTTTTAATTTATCCCTTTGTATCATTTTAACAAAATTTATGCCACTTTTTGACGCTTTTTGAAAATGAGTACAAATTCCAATATTAACAAACAGCAAAAAGTATTTAGATTTAGTCACGGTTCACACTATTAAGTTTTTCTCTCTTTTTTGATTTTCTTTTGCTTTTTTTCTTTTATGCTGGTGAGAGCGAAAATTTGTGCACAAAAAAAACGAATGTAAAGATAAACATGCAAAAATCTTGAATTTCATTAAAAAAAATTTCAATGTGTAGACATTAATGAAAGTTCAAAAGAGAATTAGAGAAAATTTCAAAAAGAAAACTTTCATAGTCTGAACCGGGACTTACGTAAAATAACTAACGCAGAAAAGTTTTGGCTAGAGATAGGAAACTTGCGAAATAGGTTTCATGAAAATATATATTCAAATTTATATGAATTCATTACAAATACATATATAACTTTGACTAATAGTAGTGCTTCCGTTGAACGAATTTTTCAAAACCATCACTGATTAAAAATAAACTTTCAAACAATCTTTAAAAAGAAGCTTGTGATTCCATGCTTTCCTCTCTCAATTTGTTCGAATAGGAGCTGAAATAATGGACTCCATGTGAAGAATTAATTACAAAATATAGAATAAGTGTTTCCATGATGAAATAAACAGGTGGCATTATTCAATACAACAAAAAAAAGGAATTTTTGTTTGTGTAAAGTCTAAGCCCTTGTCAAAAATTATTGTAAACAAAAATTAAATAAAATAAGTTAACAGAAACCATTGAATTTTTTGGACGCTACAAATGATTAAGACAAGGAAGTGTTGATTACTTTGAAAGTATTTGGGGTCCATATAGAAGGTAGTGCCACTCTCAAAACAAGCGCAAATGTATAAGTACCTATACGAAATTACACTAGAGCCCCGACTTGCGTCGTTAATGGGGACCGGAGAAACGCGACGCAATTCGAATCACCTTTTTCTATATAAATGCACTGAAATTTAATTTATTGGGGAAAATATTCAAAACAAAGTAAAAAATTTTGTATTTTTGATAAAAAAAAACAATTATGAATACGTTTTTATTTATTTCATTTACTGCAACAAATTTTAATAATTATTATAAAGAAATAACAAAACAATATATTAAGAAAAAAACATAACAAAAATTAAATTCATTTACATATGTAGTCGTATGTATATTCATAAAAAGTAGATGCATTAAAAAATTTTAATTTATTTAGCTTACATTGAGCTCTCTTCAGATAATAAATCTAAATCAACAACACGTATATCAATTTGATTGGATGGTCTTACTGTTTTTTTTTAACAAAAATGTATAAATTTGTTGAATTTTTAAAGATTTTTTTTGTTGATATATTTCTTTGTAATAACTAATGGCTTGATCAACGGATGCTGCTACACCTGTGCTACGGTTTTCGTCAGGATCGTTTTCAGAAAATATATCCATTGCATGGGAAATTAATTGCATAGCTTTGGAAGTATTGGCGATTGTTAATTTTTTTCTTCTAATGTATCATCTCTTATTATGACATCCTCTTCTGTAACATGCTGAATATTAATGCCTAATAAATTGTGCTAAATAATACACTACAAATTTAAAAAATGGTAATCCACAATGCTTCATTAAAAAATTTAACCGTTTTTAGCGACGCAAATCGAAATCAAAACGACTCAAATCGGGGTCAAAACGACGTAACTTGAAATTGCAACGACGCAAATCGAATTATTCCAGTTTTTAAAAAGCGATGAAAATCGAAACGACGCAAATTGGGACGACGCAAGTCGGGGCTCTAGTGTATTGAAAATTTTAAGAAAAAAATAAACACAAATTGATCGTGATCACGAAGCAATCACGTCAAAAATCTACTTATGCACGATCAATTTCTTGGTACTCGCGTTCATGCACGCACACGTAATTGAAACAAAAAATTAATTACGATGACTCAATCACGTGAGCGGTGCCCATCTCTAATATAAACAAAACTGACATAAGATTGGAAAAACAATGCTAGAGCCAAAAATTATCATATGGCGTAGTAATATCACCTGTTTATTTCACCATGAGTATTTCTAAAAAGTGATAAACATTATCAAAAGTCTTTTAAAAGTAATGCTAGGAACACAACTGAGACGAACGACGAATTTCGCCCATCGCGAAAATTCGCTGTGTAAATTCGTTGTATGAAGCACAATAACGACAAAAAAAAGTTACAGCTGTTATAATTGATAGCTTTTGTGTACTGTTTAAGAAAATAAAATAAAAACATGAAAAAATTTTGTGAAATAATAATAAATATCATGTTTTTGACTATATGACATATAAAACAATGAAACAAATCACAATTTTTGGAAAAGTAAACAAATTCATTGAAATGACAGGTATTTCGCAATTATCCTTCAAAACCTTTATTCTCCGTTTGTGTGTGAATGGAACGAAATGCCGCATAAAAGAAGTCTAATGCAGTAATTATGTCCTTTTTATAATTAGGATCAATGATCAAAAATGTTTTAAATATTATATGTATGTAATATTGCAGTTTTGTCATAATTAGCATTCCGCACAGCTACCATCATTGTTTGACCATCATTGGAACCGAAATAAGATAATTTTTTATAGATTTATTCACACATATCATCTTTCTTTATCCGTGAATCACAAATTTTACTTGTCGTTAGTGAACGAAAAACAATGCGCAATACCCAATAGAGCACACTTTCTTGAAATTCTTGCACGGAGTCGCTTGGAGGTGCTGTAATAATACATTTATGTATATAAAATGGGGTAGATTTTGAAGAAATGAAACAAAGCAAATAGTTCTTTCGTGTTTTCAACAACAATTTTTATTAAAGTTTAATTTCGTTTGTCTGTTTTGTATAACAGCTGATAGTGTGACCGTGCTAAAGAAAATAATTCATACTTAAAAATTAAACATTAACAAAAACACAACTAAAACCAATTTTTAAAGTTAACTATTTTATATAGTTATTGTAAATACTACAAAATAACGATAAAAGAATTATTATTATAAAAACTAGAAATCTTAAAACGAAAATGGTAACATGGTCTGATTTGTTCGTCGTTCGCCGGCGTAAGAAATGGAAATAAACCTATTGCAGTGTATTTTCATATACACTAAAGAATTTTATTTTTGGGGAAGAATATTCGCAGCCAAAAATTCGTCGTTCGTCTTAGTTGTGTTTCTACCATAACTTATTTTTTCGATAATATGACTAATATTGGAATGTACCCATGAGTTGTTTTTTTTTTAATTTTAACATTGATTTATAATTGAAGTGTGTATGTTCAATTAATTTTATTTAATAATTATTAAAATTAGTTTTTGGTTTTTTTTAAATGCAATAATATTATTTTTTTTGTTCACAAAATACTTGACCCTATTTTACTTTAAAATACCCTTTTTTGATCCCTTTTTTTCCTTAAATACCCTTTTAATCAAATTTCCAACGGCATCCCTGTCTATCGCAAAGCATACAGAGGTGACAGAAAGCGAGCACTTTACATGTATGCTCATGAATCAAGAAAACAAGATTGCGCACTCATCCGTACAAAAAAATCATACTGCGCATCTACGTCATCATAGAATACAAATGAGTGTACATATGTTGTAAAAAGTGTAAGAGGTTTTTGGCACAAATCTGGAAATAACTAAATAGCTTTTAAACTGGTGCATCGATTTGAATAAAAATTTAAATGTACATAAAAGAGATGTTGTCGAGTAAAACTTTTGAGTTTTGACTTGAAGCTATTTGAGGAGAAGCTTTCTCTAGCTACCAAAATTTTACATTTCGACCTGCTTTCCATACAAAAATGTACTTTTGCTTACAACACATATTCTATGTCTACGTCACAACACAATAAAATAACGGACCTCCGCAGTGCGCAATCTTGTTTTCTTGATTCATGATGTATGCTTATTGGCGACTCGCTCTATACGGACAAGTGATGAAAGAGAAAATAAAAAACTATTTGCATTATCTGTTATATTTTGTGTTAAATAAAATAAAAGACCAGCACATAAACGCACTATACATTCATCAATGAATTCCTGAGATCAGTCCACATTAAAAAAACTAAACTTTCTTGAATATATGTATATGTAAGCATTTTATAGTTGTCACTTTCTTAACTTACCAGCGATTTAGCTGATTTGGACCATTTTCAAATGTCTGTTATTAGTCTGTGGTTGTTTTCCATATTTGTCATACACATTTCTCGAACAATCTTGCAAATTCTCGTCGCTGTTTATATGTAGAAATTTTTTGGATATTCTATTTTCGTTATTTTGAATTCCATGTTGTTGTTGTATAATTTAGTGTTGCCAATCACTACACGCTGTATTTTAATGTTCGTTAAATTTGAATCTACATTTGAATTGTGTAACAATACACGGTTTTGATTGAAAATAAAAATGTTTATTTTTTTACACGATTTTATTCCATTTAGCACGATTCAAAATAACACAAAACAATTAAATAAAAGCACTTCTTTCTCTTTCGTTTTTTTTGTGTATACATAACGTACAAGCAAATTTACCGCTCAGAGCAATTGCAAATACCACAAATTTAGGGGAATTCCCATTTTTTGCATACAAGCCAATTTACTTGTCAGAAAAATTGAAATTTTACATACTTTTAAGTGTGTAAATACTCATAATGTGATTTAATAAAATAAACATGAATACTTGTTCTAAAATATCATTGTTTCTTCACTAATTTTAATAGGTTTTAGAGATAAGGAACCAATCACCCACCCCTTTTTGCATACGATTAATGTTTTTTTTACACGGTTTATTTTTACACGGTTTTTTCTGGAACCAATCTACCGTGTAAAAACAGAATTAGGTGTATATTAAAGAAATAATTTTCTATTTTTCTTTGTCTTTTGCAGGTGACATTCAATAAAAGGAAATTTGGTGTGATGAAAAAAGCCTACGAGTTGTCGGTTTTATGTGACTGTGAAATCGCCCTGATCATATTTTCGTCCAGCAACAAATTGTATCAATATGCCAGTACCGATATGGATAAAGTTCTACTCAAATACACAGAATACAATGAACCTCATGAATCATTAACTAATAAAAACATAATTGAGGTAAGTAGAACTCGCGGATAAATAAAGGGTGTCCCAAAATTAACGCAAGATATGAATTAATAAATAGAAAACAAAGTTTTTATTTCAATGAAATGGAAGAACGTTATTATCCCATGCAACGCTTCAGTTTACAAGCCCTAAACTGTCAGCTGTCAAATTGTTTTTATAGGGATATTTACACTTTGCTGAACAAATGGCGAAAAATTAAAATATATCGTGAATTTTGGGACACCTTTACATGCACATGGATATATGTATGTATGTAAACATACCTAAGTTTATTATTCATTATGCCGTTTTCTTTTCTAAAAATATGTAACATTTCTTTTACTATTTATAAAAAAATTGCTATTCAAAGTTTTCTTAAGACAAAAATGTTGCCCCGTAAGTGATGGTATAATAACTTCTAATAAACTCACTATTTCAAAAAATCATTATATTGCAAATTTTCAATAAAAAGGCCAAAAAATTTTACACTTTTTTAAAAAAAGAAAACGTATGCACAAGCATACTTAAACATGCGTTTAAAAAAAATTTTTTTTTTAAACACTTCTGCAACATTAATGAAAAAGACAATTGCAAAATATTTTTTTTATTTGTGGACTGTGCAGAGCCTTATCTGTGTTTCAAACGGTATCAAACGAAACAAATGCTTTAAGCACATGTTTAAGTATGCATGTGCAGGGCTCTAATAAATACTTACATCCAAGCAATGAACTTGAGTAGACGATATGTGCGTAAAACACTCGAATAACTGAGTGGTTTTCATACAAATTGTTCATAATTCTTGATTTTTTTTTGTTAGCGAGCGGTGTAGAGAAGAAAACGGGGAATAAAAAACGACACGTTTTCTGTTTTCAATGATTTATTTGTATTTCCTTATGCAATTATTTTCGTACCTGATCTTATGTTTTATTCGATTTCTGTTTCCAAAGTAACCACAGGTGCTTTTGTATGTATTTTGTTTTATACAAATCGCTGATGTTAAAATACAAATGAGCCAATAAAGAAGATTAAGCGATTGCAGTTTAAAACATAAATCCTGAAATAAAACTATTTATGAATTATAAATCACAGTGTAAATATAAGAGGTTTTTAATAGCTACTTAGTTACTTTTAAAGAAATGTAAAAAAAGTTCATGATTAATAATTCTTCATATAAATTGGGCCTAAGTCTCGGTCCAAACTATGAAAGTTTTCTTTCTGAAATTGTCTCTAATTCTCTTTTAAACTTTCATTAATGTCTACACATTGAAATTTTTTGTAATGAAATTCAAGATTTTTGCATGTTTATCTTCACATGCTTTTTTTGCCTCACCACCATGAAAGAAAATAAAAGTAAAAGTAAAAGAAAAAGTTGCAGCCATTTTTAAGTTGGCAGTTATGAATTACAAAACACAAGAGCATTTCATGAAAGAATGTAGCCCATCCCAAAAAGAAAGAAAGCTTTCATAGTGTGTCTAACTAGTTTTATGAGATATTTGATCGTGTAAGCTTAGTCCAAGTACTATTTACCTTTGCTCTAATGAAGTACATGTGTATATATTTAATAATTTTTATTCGATTATTTACTTTTTTAAATAAATTTTTATATATTTTTTTTTGTAAAATTTATAGATTTCATCTTGTCCATTTCAGAAGGAAAACAAAAACGGTGTTATGTCACCCGATTCGCCAGAAGCAGAAGCCGACTATACCTTGACGCCCCGCACCGAAGCCAAATACAATAAAATTGATGAAGAATTTCAATTGATGATGCATCGTACACAGATGGCAAGCGGCGCAACATCAGCCAGAAATATGACAAATGCTAATTATACGTTGCCAGTATCGGTGCCAGTGGCGGGGGCATATGGTGATAATATGCTACAAACGAGTCCGCAAATGTCCCACACGAATATTAGTCCACGACCATCGAGTTCGGAAACGGATTCAGGTGGGATGTCATTGATAAGTTAGTAGTGTTGAGAACATAAACACATCACATTTTATTTCATTTTGTTGTTGGTTTTTGGTGTTATTTATTTTATTATATTATATTTATTAATTACTTTTTATTATTTATTTATTTTTTTTTATTTTTTTTTTTAATTACTGTTTTTCTTTTTCACATTAAATTTACTTAACCGTGTTACAAACTAATATTTTCATGAAAGCAATATTTTCCTCTTAACATCTAGATCATATACTTTGTATCAGATAATAGCTCAAATTCTAAATCAGAAATGGCTATTCCACCCTGGGTATATAAATTTTAATACTTCTCTTTGGTAGCTACAAAATGTTATTAAGTAGGTTTCATTGCCATTAATCATTTACTATATATTGCTGAATACAATATACATTATTGCAAAAGGACCAATTGGGACCCTAGTGGGGCAGTGCAATAAAGACCTAAAATAAACCTAAAATAAACTACGAATTTTCTGCCAGCTAAAAAAAAGTCTTAATTTACTTCGCTTCAATATCCCATTCGCGGACAGTTTATTTTCACTTTGTTCATTCGTGGGGCTGTATCTTCGGATACACTGAAGATAATTAATCCGGAATTACAGCAAAATTATTGGAATTAAAAATAAAGTTATACAACATGAATTTTTAAATAATTTAATATTACGGCTATTCCCGTCATGTCTCAGCCAGAATTTCAAATCGATCAGGCTGGACACGTCGGGAAGAGTTCTGTCTTGACGGCACTTACAAAAAAAAAACAGCGGACGGTATATGCCGTCCTGCCCCAACATTTTGCACTCAACTTGACGGCATTTGCCGTCTTGTCCGCGAATGGGATACTGTAGAAAGTATGTAAACCGGGTGGTATTCCTATCGAGAACTTCTTTATTACCTCTTTTGATTAGTTATAGCTTTTTCAAAATCGGTCCGGTAGCTTACAAAATATATTGTTTTAAAGAAATCCCATATTTCTGTTTTTTTCAAACTTAGCAACCCTGCATCTATAAGCAATCAGCCCCGTCAATTGTTAAGCATATTTTTGAAATCAGAAAACGAAAAACCGGTCTGCAATATATGGTGCGTTTAGCACAACAACGGACAGCTTTGCCAACATCAAAAACTTGACATCCTTTTAGCGGTATTGACAGATCAAATTTTAATATCTTTCCAAAAACCTCAAAACAAAATCGTTATAATGGTTTTTTTAATCCAAAGTGATTATTATTTTTGGCTAAAGTTCGTAACATTTTTAGTCAGAAAGAATTGGACATGCGACAATATTCCAAAGCAACAAGGGAAAATTTTAACACCAATTAATTTCAACTTACACGGCTTTCAACTTGTTGCTTTGGAATATTGTCTCATGTCCAATTCTTTCTGACTAAAAATGTTACAAACTTTAGCCAAAAATAATAATCACTTCGGATTAAAAAAACCATTAACAACAAAATTGTTCGAAAATAATCACATTAAACAAAATCATTATAACTTTGTTTTTTCTGAATCGATTTTAAGAAATTCATTATCATTGGATAGCTTAGAATTTATACTTCCTTACGGCATTCGTTTAATTTATTTAATACAATTAATTTTCTTGGAAGGCTGTATTTGTTTTGAAATTTGGATTTACATACACATATATTTTCTTTTTATAGTTTTCAAACTAATAAATTATTAAGGTCATTCTCATAGAGTACTTCAAAAATAGTCCTCTGTTCGTGTTTGATACGGTTATTAATTTTTAAGGCTAAATTTAGATATTGTTAGTTCTTCCAATGCTACTTATTCTAACCTGTGATCTTGACTTTATTTCTTTATTACCTCCCTCTCTATTTCTTCCACTTCACATTTGCATGATTGTTGTAATTTTTCTACCTTTAAATATTTTAAGTTATTAATTTAATTTTATTTCTATATATTTTTCTCTTTTTTTCAAAAAAAAAAACACGTCATCAAACTTTAAAAAATTTTGTGAAACAACATCTCTACATCCAACTACACCATCAACATCATGCTTAAACATGACCATGCCCATTGTTCATCAAAACTACTACTACATATAACCGCCTCCACAACCATTAATTGTTTTGTTATTTTAATAAATTACAAAATGAAAATAAAAACAACATTACAACAACATAATTACTTAATTATATTGGAAATACATGCAAATATACAAATAGTTTATCCATCTGGTTCAATGTTGGAGATGTCCAATGGTTATCCTCATTCGCATTCGCCGCTTGTTGGTTCTCCCAGTCCGGGTCCAAGTCCTGGTATAGGTGGGCGTTGTTTAATTTTCTCTTTAAAAAAATAACATTTTTTTAATATGAACATCTATTAACAGCCTAACTATTACAAATTTATTAGAGGCTTACAAAATATTTTTTTTTACAATTTTGAGAAATTTCATTGTATATAAATAAGGCTTGTATTATATATTTAGTAGAGAATGCTAGTTAGAAACAATTAAATTATACAATTTAACAGCATGTTCTTAATATAAATATTTTAAAAGGCATACTTACTAAAATTATATTTCTTTTTTGCAATCATGTACAGTACTACCCCGATAATCTGGACACACGATTTTTCGGACACATCTATAATCCGGGACATTGCTACAAACTGGACAGTACCACTTTTTTATTCTATAACATGGTTCATTTTTTCTTCATTCGTGTGATGCTCTTCATATCATAACGCAACCTTTTAACTACATATGAATATACATATGTTGTAGATTCGCAAAATATTTGCTACTTATTAAAGTTTAAGTTATTTAAGAATGATTGGGCGACAGGTCAAAATGAGTTTGTATAAGATTTTTCTGACCAAGAGTTCATTCGGTCGGTTGTGGAAAAAGAAAATCTTGATGTACAAAGTTCTGGTGATTCAGATGTCAGCATGTACAGAACTCAGAATAAAATCGGTAATAACCCCTCGTCTTGACTGGCAATAAATATATTGGCAATAAAGCAATAACTCCGGCAGAATAACGGAACAATATTACTTATTGCTTTGCTGTGGGTAATCGTATTTATGTTAACACACAATTTCAAACAGAAAGGTTCTATTATAAAGAAGAAGAAACAGAAAGACTTTTTAAATTTTCATCTGAAAAACTCATCCTGAAATAAGAAATTTTGCATTTTTATGTATTTCATAAAATATTTTTTTTAACTTACCTTTTTTATATCTTTTAATAATTTATTTAATTTTTTTGCAAAAATTTCTTCTTATTGTTTTATGGCGCGTCTTTTTTTTCTTTTATTTGGAAATGTCAAACGGTTTATGACGTTTTATGTTCGCAATAATTGTCAACGAAAAACTGTTGACAATTATTGCCGCAATTATTGCCAACTACGAAAAAGATGCATGGACATAACATAATTTTGACATTTGCTGCAATATATATATGTCAATGAATTTATTGCCAGTCAAGGCGGAGGGTAATGAGGATTCAACAAATTATTCAAAAGCTATAGAGTGGGCAGGAAAAAATCAATACGTCACAAATGAAAAATAATTATGGTCTTATTCAAAATCGATTAATAAAGTTATAGTAAAGTTAATGTTGGATTTTTATATGGGAAAACCGGTTTTAATGCACACTTTAACTTTATTAATGTTTGTAAGTTTTAAAAATATCGAAAGAATCGGCCCACAAATTCTTCTGAAACCTTGAAACAAACTAAAATTAATTTATTATTTATAAAAAATTTATAAGAGAAAATAAATAACATCTATACAAATATTTTGTCTTCATAACTTTTTAACGTTGCAATTGAATACATGAAAATAATTTACATATGAATTTCCAATTTTTTTCGTTTTTAATACAAAGAAAAACTTTATAAACACATGTAAAATTGATTGAATTTCTATTTTTAACAAAAAACTTATTACAACAGGTTTTCTATGCACAATGTATGCAGGTATATGTATAAGTATATTTATTGTAAAAAAGGAAAAACAAATCCGGACACTCCAGTAAAACGGACATGTTCAGAATTTATGGTATCCGGATTATCGAGATAGTACTGTATGTCTAGCTAAAACTTTAAATATACTTACATACACATGTATACTATACACAAACGTTAAAATAATTAAATTAAACTTTTCTTAGCCACACGGATTCCAAAACTAGACAAAAAATAATTTGTCGAAAATAAAAATTACATTTTCGTCTAATAGAATTAAAGTGAAAGTTATAGGACAAAAAGACATTTATACGAGAAGTGGTAAAAACTATACCATGATACAATAATACAGGTCTGTTTAATAGTCCAGATGTCAAAAGGTTTGTGTTGAAAGCAGCGATGGAAAATTAAATTTTTCTTCGGTAAACATTTTAAATAGTTGTTTTTGACCCGTTTTACTCCTCCGGTTCATTTAGTACTTCAAAACTAATTTGACTTCTACATGTTGAACAATCGCTTCCCAGTACATTTGAAACATAGTGAAATTATATGAAAAGAATACAAAGTCTGAAGCTTGTCTTTAAAACTGCCAAAGGGAAAAAATTAAACAACTAAAGTGCAAAATTAATTAATTTGTAAATTGAATGATTTCCAATACAATAATGCCAAAAGAAATTAAATATCTCCCAACGAAAGAAGTCCCAACAAGAGTGAAAGAATTCTTTTACAGAAAGTCTCAACAGAAATGAAATAAGAACAAAAGAATTGTATGAACCGCAATTTTAGGACAAATAAAATAACTCTCAAAGAAATTAAATAAGTCTTAAGCTAAAATTAATTAACTGCCTATTCCAATATTTCTCCAATTTAAAAAGCCTAACAAAAAGTAAAGAACTCCCCATAACAGATACGAAAATGTGATAACTCCGAAGTATATTTCTTTGGTTGTTATATCATTTGAAAATCATTTGAACGTAACTTCTCAAATATAGGATTCGCCATAAAAGTTTGTTTTTTTCAACTTGAGCAATGTGTTAATTCTTCTATGTAATCGAAATTAAATTATTCCATAATAGTTTATTTTTCATACTATTAAATAATAAATCTTTAGATTAATTAATTGCGATGCTCTAAGGACGACCTAATATAACGGGTGGTTCAAGCACAAGCCCCTTTTTGATTGATATGTTACTTTAGCACTTATAGGTTTTTTTTCTGTCCGAAATATTGACTATCAGTCAGTATCACAAAAACGAGGAATGTATTTTTAGTTTGAGAAACATTAATTTTTTTTAATTTCACATTCTTGAAGAAGATCCATGTAGTTTGACATTAAGATCGGCACCAAACATTTACTCTCAACTGAACATCAATTTGCTTTCAAACTTTAATCTCAAAACTTTTTCTTGGTGTGAAAAAGGATTAAGAATAACGCTTGGTATCAGATAAATCCATTGTAATTGTTTCGATAATATAACATAAACGCAAGAACAAATACAATTCATTATATATTTTTAGTCAATAAAGAAAAAATTACAAAGATTTCAATTTGGTACTGTGCGGGTAAAAAAGTACTATTTAATATATTTTTTGTACCGAAGAAAAATTTAATTTTCCATCACTAACATATAAAATACAATTTTCTTCAACTGTTTTGGATTTCCCTGCGATTTTAAACAAAAATAAAATGCTTGTTGTTTTTTTATTGTTTTGTTGTTGTAGTACTAAACAGACCTGGGGGGTTACTCTCTATTGCGATGCGAAAGAAAATTGGAACAAAATAAAACTAATTTTACACTGAAATCGCTTTCGCATCGCAATAGAGAGTAAACCCCCTGTATTATTAGATCATGAAGTATACGAAATGTCGGAACATATTCTAATGTCTTGGCAAATATTTTTCCCATTTTTAAAATTCCCTTAGAATTTATCCAGGAATTGGCTTCAGAATTCTCATAGAATATTCTTAAATATATTTAAAAAAGTTTTCCGATTTCTCTCAGTGAAAGAGCTCCGCTTTTTTATTTATTTATTATTTGTCTTTGGAATTGAATTCCATACAAGTAATTACTAATATTTATTTACATTACACAACATTAAATAAAATTACAAATAAAAAAAACATACAATAAAAATTTAACATTAGGATTTAATGAAAAGTCTATAAATCTATGCAACTGGTTAAATGAGTTATACATTCTTCTAGGAATGAAATAATAGAATGTACGTTGAGGAACATTTAAGGAAATTTCGTTGATCAAAAATCCAGAACAGATATCATAGTTCTACGAACTTTCAGAGTAGACAGCTTAATAAGAACAAATCGAGCAGAATAAGAAGGCAAGTTAGCAGGGTTGAAATGTAATCCTTGAAGACAAAATAAAAAGAATTGCTTTTGTACCGATTCAATTGCATTAGAGTTGATTTGGTAAACAGGGTCCCATATTATTGATCCATATTCCAGAATCGGACGTACCTGTGACATGTGCAATCTTTCCCAATGTACGGGTCAATAAACTCTTTTGTCCAGAATTAAATATAGCCTAGTGTGTACCTATCTTTGTTTACTGCAAATGTTATGTGTGAGATGAAATTCAGCTTAGGGTCTAATAAAATACCTAAGTCTAGAAAAATGTTTTCTAATCGAATTCCGTAAATGATTCTAGATAATATATAGGTTACATACTTACGTATCTATCCGCTGTAAAAACATGCCACTGTATTAAAAAGTTTTAGTGAAGGGGAATTTGAATAAAACATACATTTTTGAAGAATTGACGAATTCCATCTTTGAGATCTCGAATTGAGTGTAGGCCATTGATATATCTTTCACGTAGCACCAAAGAAAAAGTCTAAAGGTGTTAAATAACAAGATCGCGGTGGCCCATTGTGATCGCTTTTTTGAGAAATCACCAGGTCAGGAAATTTTTCACGCAAAAGAGCGATGTTATCGTTAACTCTTTTTATGGCACCTAACGCCGCTTTGTTGAAAACAAACGTGGTTTACATCAATATCTTCGGATTCCGATCATACGAAATCGGCGAGAAATCAACAAACCTGGGTTTTCCGCAACACTATGGGCTACAACAGCAATATTCTCAGCGTTCTTGAGCTTCGTGCACGAGTTCGATGACTTATAATACTAACTTCTCCCAAACGCTCAATTTTGTCATCCAGTTTCAAAAATTGCTGGCCGACAAGGTGCTTCACGACGACTCAAAAATGATTGATTTCCTCGAACTATGACCGCGATAGTTTCACAATCTTTGTAGTGGATTTTAATAACTTCAATGTGCTTTTGATGGGGTTTCCTTGTCATCTATCATTTAGTTGCAAGCTCAGTCTTTATAACTCTTAAAATGGCGGGCTATTGGATATAACACGTCTTATGGGAACATCCTGTATAATTATTTATTAAATATGTCATGTAATTTGCCGTGTCTGACTCTAACTTAAGTCACATAATAAGTTATTTTAAAATAAAGTTTTAAAAAGAGCTTTATGTGAAAAGTACGAGCATTTTACCGTAAAATTTTCAAGGGGCTGATCTAAAAAAACAACAACAAACAAACGCAAACTGCTTAAGCCTTTTCGGCTTGTCTGTAAAAATACCCTGGACAAATATGTAGTCTAGCATACATTAGCAGCATTAGTCTACGCTGCAAAAAATCTGTATCTGCAGATTTTTTGAAAATAGACTCATGCCCCGGTTAGCGTTGCTAATTGGGATCAGAAAAACGAGACGCAAACTGAAACGACGCAAACCGATTCACAGTTTTCCATACATTTGTATTAGTATTCATTTAATTCGTTCCGAGATCCATAATTTTAGTAAAAAAAAATCATTATTATGCATACAAACATTTATTAACGACGCAAATCGAAGCACTAACGACACAACTTCGAAGCCATGAGACGCTAACTGAAGCAAAAACGACGCAACATCGAAATCGCGGAAATTTTAAAAAGACGCAACTTCTAAACGACGCAAACCGGCGTATGAGTGTAGTAACATTTTTAAAAGCCTTTTATTTAATTGCATACAAATTATAATAGAAGTAATTTGCAACTTTTTGATTATTTATTAAAAACAGAAATAATCTTTTTGAATTTCCAAAAATTTCACGATTTCTTAAACACGAAAAAAAGGGACACCAAAACAGATATTAAATCTAAATAATATATAAAATCACACGTGTTTACCTATTCAACGATATACAAATATGTTTATCCTTATTATATGTTTAAAGTGATAAATAAGAATGCACCAAAACAGATATCTCAGATAAAATTTCCATACATTCTACATATTTGAAATACAAACCAGAAAGATAAGGACTCAGAGGTTATCAACTAATTTAATGGGCGGTGCGGAGCTTTCAGCTCATAAGTTTAAATTTTTAAGCTATTGCATAGCTTTTATCGCGGGCTTTGAGTGCGGCGACCGAATCAAGAAATTCCATAACGAAAATAAAACCTAACACTAAGTTTGTTTCTTAAGTCTTTGGTTTCTTTAAGTATTTGAATAATCTAGCGTATGTTAACCCCTAAATTATGCTATTGATTTCATGTAGGAAAACTCAAAATGGCGTACTTACGAGCAATCGTGGTTGACAAAAAATGATATATGATATTAACTTCTCATTTATTCAATAAAAGAAAAAAATGTTTTCTTCTCGGTCACCACGCTCAAAAAGGGTAACTTGAATTAATATCAAAGAAAAAAAAATACTGCATAAATAAAAAATAAATAAATAATTATAATTGCATAAGTTGATAAAAAATGCTATGCAATAGCTTTACTGCGGCAGTCCCCGAATGCCACACATCTTTTTTAATTGTCTTTGGTTCTCTTGATAAGCCGTTTTATTAAAAATTAAGGATATTAGGTATATTTATAATTAGTAAAATTTTGTCAATTAAGAAAGTAAAATTTTTGAAAGCATTGAAATAATTTAAAACATTACAAAAATATGTTTCCAACAAATGCATGTAATTCAAATTTTGTAAATAATACGAGTACATATTTCTATTTGCTAGAGAAAAATCTAATTAACAAACAAAGCTATACTGCCCTACTAAGAAAGAAGGTCGTAACATTCACTTACTGCCTCTCTTAAATTTGAATCCAATACCTTTTTTAGTGATTTTTTATACATGTACATACATATCAATTTAAAAATCTATCACTTCATGTTTGTCTAATATAGCAAATTAGCTTACGTTTCCAAAATTTAACTTAAAATTTTCTCTTATATTAGTTTTTATTTTACTGCCTTTTACTTAAGCATGGCAGTATATAACATTTATATTTTTTGTTGGTAGAAAATTTTGAACTAAAATGAGCATGCTTGAATAATATGTATTATTTTTTAATTAAAAAATTATAAATGCAAATAAAAAAATAATATTTTTAATTATTTTTTTATTTAATTTAGCGCATCAATTAAGCCATAAACAACAATCGCCGGGTAGTCAAAATGGTAGAGCTTCCAATTTACGTGTTGTTATACCAGCGCCATCAATTGCTCAAAATATGTCCACCGGAGATGAACTATCGTATGGAGATGTAAGTACTTGAAATATAATCGTATACTTTTTTCAGTTCGATACTGATTTTACAATATTTTATCTATTTTTTTTAAGCGTCATAATCAAACATCTTTAAATACTCCTGTGATGACCTTACAAACACCCATACCAGCGCTGCAGGGTTATCCCTTTGTACCACAAGATTTCTCCATGAGCACCTCCGATGTTATGAGTCTGCCCACTTGGAGTACGCATCAGGGCTTGGTACATCAGACAGGGTTGGTATTTTTATTTTCATGCTTCCTTTTGATTCAGCATATATTTTAATTAAAGTGACTACTTTAGAATATCCCATTTGTCGGTATCAAATACAACACCACCTCCTGCCATCTCACCCGACGATATAAAAGTCAAATCCGAGCCACAATCTCCGCCGCGAGATCTTTCTGGCGGCCATCAACAAAATAGCAATGGTTCTTCTCACGTTACCGCCACCGCCAATAACACCAACACAAACGCAGCGAATGGCGGTCATAACAATCACTCAAATTTGAGTTCAAATAATATAAATAATTCGCTGTCTATAAGCACGCATGGCCTAGGAGTAGGAGCTGGCTCTGTCGGTGTTATAGCGGGCACAAGTCCTGGTGGTGCTGGTGGCGGCGGTGGAGGAGGAGGAGGAGGGAGTGGTGTAACAAGTAGCGGTGCTTCTAACTCTTCCGCGACTTCAAATGGCTCTGCCAATGATCAGGCCACCAATTTAAGTGTTTTAAATCATACCCAGCAACATTTGGTCATGACTGGCTCAAGACCATCGTCAACGGGTCATTTAACACCGACACCTGGTACGTATTATTATTCTTTTTTCTTTAGTTACATCGTTTTTTTTTTTTGTTTGTTTTTAAAGTTATCCTACAAGTTCTTTTTACTAATATTTGGCTTAAATTTTTTATTAATTTTTATTTTTATTATTTTTTTGTTTTAATTAGAAAACAAAAACAAAAGATAATTTTAAGCTAAAAGAATGATTTTAATATTAAAATCTTTCTAGCATAAAATTATCTAGAATTTAAAGCTTTTAATAAATGCATGATGAGCTTTGTTTTTCTTCAAAATTAACCCGATTTTTTTACAAAATAAAAAATACAAAATTAAATTAAGAACAAATAGGGAAATTTTGTATAAACATTTTCTCTTAATCTTAAATAAAACAATAAAAAGTAATTATTTTTTAGGCTTAGATAAATATGAAGGTTATCCCTATCGGTCACAACTGGGTCAGAATTCTAGATTATGGAATTTTGGTAAATTGGCTTCAACTTGAAAAGGAAATATAAAATACATTTAGAACTTTGTATATTGAACATTGATTGAATGAATGTAAAATATGTGAATGAGTATTAAATAGGAAATATGGCGGTATTTTATTTAATTTTTTATTAAATTCAATGTTTTCTCATTATTCATTCAATGTATCTTGTTCCCGTACGTACACGAAGTTATCCAAACTTGTCCGAAAACCGTTCTCAATATATGTTTGGGTAGCTTCGTGCACCTACGTGAGCAGACATACTATTTAATTCATTATGCATCATATTTATGTATGTATGTAAAATAAATTCATGAAATACTCATTCATTTGACAAATAGTTTATTAATTATAATTGATCTTATTCCCCGATCTCTTTTCTTAAATTCTTACTGTACAGAATTTTCAAAATTACATCTTTAAATCTCATTAAATCTTTTGTAATTTTTTTGTTCGACTATTTCCATGTTTATATTTTTTTATACATATTTTAGAATTTATTAGGTATTGTTATGGGTAAGCGAGTCTACCATACATATATGTACATGTATTTCATCTGGTGCTTACACCAAACTCATCAGTATCCCATTACAATACGTAATAAATTTAAAAACTGGAGCAACCTCCCTCGACAGCGTTAATATAATAAATGTTATTTTTTGTTATTCGAGCATCTAATTATTTAACGTAAATTAATGTAAAGAAAGTACAGTACAGGAGTATACCTGTTTTTAATATATCTTGGTCTTCATATAATTTCAAAATCATAACTCAAGGGTTGTGCGATTAATCGATTAATAATTTTTGATTAATCAATATACTAACTAATTTTGATGATACAAATTTTAATACTTTCATAAAATAAAATTAATTGAAACACAATTAAATGAAGTTCAAAAGATAATTAAAAACAACAATCCTAATTTTGAATAATCCATATCAGAAATAATTGATTAATCGCAAAAATTAATGATATGAAATATGAATAATAAACTCTTTGATAGCTTCCCTAATAGATTATTATTAGGGAAGCTATCAGATATTTATTAGCTTCCCTAATAAATTCAGTTTACTTATTTTATTAAACCTTTAATACTTCTTTTTTTGAATGTTAATATCACTATGAACAAATATTAGTCTCGTTTGCAATATATACTTATCAAAAATTAAAATTAGTTTAGACATTTTGAGTAATTAGAAATAGAAATAAAAAAAATTATTTATTAATAATAATAAGTTAACATGCAATTTTCGCAATTGAAATAAGGTGTGAAATTATTTTGTAAACTAAAAGATCTTGAAAAAAAATTACAAAGCGCATTTAATTTTTATTTTTAAAATTTATTATTTTTGAATTATAAATAATTCGGTTAATTTCTGTCGAGTATTTAAAGTGCGTTTTCCACAATCCAGACGTTTGATTTGAGCATAAAATTTATATGAAAAGAACTCGATTTTTTTTATTGTGATTTTCATACAAATTTCTTACTGAAGTCAAGCCTTTGGGGATTGTGAAAATGATGCACATAATTTCTTTTAAAGAATTTAGTTTTTCGCTATTTCGTATTTAATATAAAAGGTTGTTTATATTATTTTCATACAAATCACGGAACGATTTGGATTTAATAAAATCTTAAAATAATAAATAATTTTTTTGTGGTTCGGTATTTAACCAAACGGAATAATTTAAAATGTATCGTTTATTAGCGAACGAAATTTCAACACCATATAGCCTGCTTTGGTACCGCCAAACTTGGACAATAATTTCTAGTACTTATTGCAATTTGTTTATGGTTCTTCGAAAAGAATTCTGGACGTTCACGATGCAACTGCATTAAAGTTTTTAGTATTTTTGTAATTCCGCGTATTAAACTATAAAGTTGTTATCTAACATTTCAATGTGCTGCTTATTTTAAAACTAACCAAAGAGTCCAATAACAGTAAGGACAAATAAAATCGATACAAAAAAACACATATTCGTTGTGAAAATTATCCGCTAATAAAATCGTTGCTTCTTGTTGCTTAAAAAATATTTAACAATTACTATTAACATTTATGTATAAGTATGTATGTATGTATGTCGTTTAAAAATTACCTTTATATTACCTGCCATATTTTTTCTCAATTAAATAATTGCATCCCTGATATAAAGCTATAGAAAGTTTTTAACTAAAACCAACAGTTCCAGTTCAATATAAAAAGAATCTCAAGTGTATTTTATGAAAACAACTAATTTTTTTTTAATTAGATTTCATTTTTATCAATACAGGTTCTGTGACGCCAAGTAATGTACCCTCGCCGGATATGCGTTTAAATGACATACAAAAAGCGGTAAATCAGCAGCAACAGCAACAACAGCACCATCAGCATCAGCATCAGCAGCAACAACAACAGCAAATAAATGATTTCGATGGTCCGAATCAGGCACATAAACGTCCCAGAATATCAGGAGGATGGACAACATAGCCAAATGAAAATAATAATAATTATAATAATAAAACTATAGTAGAAAATTATCATCCCCATCAACAGTCACAACAATTTCATAATAATAACAACAGCAGCAACATTAATAGTAATAGTAGTAATACTATTTGTAGAAATAGCAACAACATTAGTACCAGTACCAGTAACAGCAACAATAACATCACAACTAGACAAATGCCACAATTTAGTCAATATCAACAGCAATTGCCAGCGACTGCTAATAAACAACAGCGAGCAGAAAATTCGAATACCAGCACAGCAAGTGAACAACAAAGGCATATGACTCAGACCTATATGAGTAATATAGTTGTCAATGATGGTAATGGCAGCAGCAGCAGCAACAGCAATAGCAGCAGGAGCACTAACAATACATCACGCCACAATATGAAACAATATATGGAAAACCACCTAAATTCAAATACCACCCACCAAAATCTACAACAGCAACATACCACACAAGGTAAAATTTGTTCAAATTTTTTAACACCTGCCACAACAACTCTAGCAACAGCAACTGCTGCTGGTAGCGGTTCTCTACCAACCACTTTGAGTGCTTCAACAACTACTAGTGGTAGCGGCGGCAATGCTATTGGTGCAGAACATATGTTTATGTGTCAGCAACAATTGAAACAATTTTAAAATATGTTTGACAACAACAATAATTTATTAACTATGTAGTTACTTACACAACCACAGAAGTAATAACTTTTGAAAATCTACACACATGCAACAGAAAAGTCATATACATTTTTAAGTTTTTCTTTTTCTTTTTATAAATATTTTAATTTTCAGCAATAAATTATTATGTTTTAAACTACACTAGTCAACAAGAATTTTATTGTTAACTTGATTTTTTTGTTTTCAAAAATTTTTAATTTCTACACTCCTTTAAAGATTGTTGCCACACGTAAATAAAAATTAATGCCTACAATGTTGCCATATTTAAATCATAAACAATTATAAGATAACATTATGCGGTAGTGAGAAATTTTAAAGCTTCTTTACATTAAAAAGAGAATTACAATTTGGGATTTAAAAAAATAAAGGTTTATAGCTCGTAATTCAGATCAACCAGGTAGTAGAGGTTCTACAAGAATACAAAATTTGTTATAGAAAATACCTGACTAGATGTCAAGACAAACATCAAGCCGTGTTGCACTGCCAACACAGATGAATCTTTAAGAAATTGTCAAACAGCATATAAAACTGAATGTGTTTGAAATAAGCCATGATGATATGAATATTTCATCAAACTCAACGAAATTTCACGCAATTGGCATTTAGTGAGTCAGGTTAGTCAGCTGTTCTAGTGCTACTTCATGGTAGATCTGTGTGAAGAAAGATTCATTACGATTGTTTAATTCAAAATGCCATGTATGTACATATAACGGCATAAATATTTAACAAAAATCGCGTTTACGCTTATTTCGTGAAAAGTTTGCCACGTCCGACCCTGTCGTAATGTCGTTTTCAGCAACTGGCAACCCAATTGATGTTCGGTAGTCATCGATAACCCACCTATTAATAATTTACTATAGTCGATCGAAATTCGATCGTAATTAATTGATCGATTTTTGTTTGTATATTATTTAGTACATATTCTTCTATAAATATTTAGCCTGATTATCTCGAAGTTAAATTTTCGACTACGACAATTGGTCCTAGATTTAAGAAAACATGTGAATATGTTTGTACATAAATATTTATGTATACAAAATTATTTATTTCTGATGTGATACATATTATAGCAAATAAGAAATCATTTGAGAACAGAAAAACACAAATTAAAAATTCTGAAATATCCATCCACCAAGGCGAAACAGTAAGCTGTGCTTTCAGCGCCACCTGTAAAATGAATTGAAGGTCAAGTTACAGTTGGTAATTTAAAAAATATTAGTTGAGAAAGCTACCTTTTCGAAATTATTATTCTCAAATTACACACTTAAATGTTACACATATGAGAAAACCGGCAAGTTTGTTGAGTATATTTATTTATAAATAATAACAATTAAGCCGTTTAATATTACGATTAATTGATTTGTTAACCGATTAATCGCACATCCCCTAAATTCATGATTCATCAATGATGAAATAAACAAAAAACTAAACGAAAATCCACTTCTGCAAAAGGTTTTATTTTTCAATGTGATAAAGAATCTTATCATGATATTTATTTATGCACTAGTTCGGCGAACATCTTTAAATCTGTAACAAATTTTCTTTTAAATGTGTATTTATGAAAACGTAATATTGCTTTTAATGCTTTAGTTTATTTGCAAACGAATTTAGTTTTATTCAAATTACTAAAACTAAAAAAATCATACTTTTAAAACTGTTAATTGAAACTTTAGTTATTTTTTAGGAGCGATTTATATAAATACTTGAATATTTTGTAATAAAAATTGTGCAATACATAAAAACTTTAGAATTTTGTTCTGTTTTTTTTTTCAAAATGCTTTTTAAACACAAAAATAATATTTGTAATTTGTAAAATCACAACAATGCATCTTTGAATATCATTAAATTGAATATAAACTGTTGACCAGTGTAGTTCAATTTTTTTTTATTATTTAATTAAGTCCCTTCATATACTGTGTCATACTTACATACATGCAACTTAGTTATAAATAGAAGTAAAACAATTTTATTAAAGCCACATTACTAATGTTTAAGTTTAAAATTAGAAAATAAAAATAAAATATTAATATCAATTTAAACAATTAAATTTATTTAAACAAAAGTCACATGCAATGGAAAGTAAACAAAACTAATTAGTCCCTAAAAAAAACTCCAAGGGACAACAGAGAAATTGTGATTGTTACCCAATGACTAAGCTTTCCATTGTTATCAATAATTTAAAATGATTTTAAATTAAACTAGATTTTTTTTGCCTTGACTTTCTTAAAACAAAACATTTTCTTTAAAAGAAATCTTTTTGTATGTAATAAAAACAAAATAACTAAAATATAAAAATAACTTTTTTAGAAACCTGTAAATATAAATTTTTTAATAAAAAAAAACATCTATAAATCAATAAAATAAAATGGAAATACGTAAATTTATACCAACAAAACAAAAATAGTCAACAACCAACCTTTTTAAACAATAAGAAAACTGAAATGAGACATTTTTAAAGCATGCAAATGTCCTTAAGGAACATTGTAAATAAATTGTACACGAACCTTAACAAATATTTAAAAAAATAATAACAATATTTAAGAGTTAAGCCAACAGAAAACAAAACCTTTAAAATGCCACTTAGAAAATGCTATATACATATAAATACAATGCATCGTCCCTATTGAAATTAAATATTTTTAAAACCAATTTCAAATTTTGTGCAATTTTTTAAATGCAATAATTAATTAATTAATTTTTAATGTTTCTTTATTTATAAGTTTATTTCAGAAATGATTAATAGTTTTCTTTTATATACTCCTGGAAATTGTTTGAAACTTATTCTTAAGGGTGATTTCTAATCATTTGATTTATAAAAACTAAAAAAGATGAAAAACACGGACCAGAGCATTGAAGTTTGAGACATTTTTTAATTAAAATTTTAAAAATTTATTTTTCTTTTCCTTTTTAATGTAATTTTTGCTACAAAACATAAAAAATGTAGTTACAACTTTTATCATGTAATCAGCATGTAAATTCGACTTGGACACATGTTCATGAATCGTAACCTATTCGTGATGAATTTATGTAAAGATTATTAGTATTGTGTTTTTCTTTTCAACGAAGTTTGAAATTTTAAAAATACTACTCCAACAACACAAATGATTTAAAGTCACAACTGAGAAATTCGATGAGTTCATCCAGGCTTAAATGTTTTTATATCAACCGAAAATACAATAATTTTTATATTTTTATTATTAAAATAATTTTTTATTTACGTTAAGTTAAGTTAATTTCATTTCCTTAATAAAACTCGTATTTCTCTAAAGTCATTAGTTTTAATATTATATGTTTTTTTTACATCTCAAGACTTGGTTTATATTTTAATTATTTTTGTAATAATTTTAAATTATTATAAATTAAAAAAAAATTTAAGAAAACTTTAAAAAAATTAATAATTTTAAATAAGATATTTTTTTTTTTGTTATTTTCATTAAGTTATAAAGTAAATTTTAGTTGCCAATTTTTAAATTTAAGTTTTAAAAAATATAATTTTTTAATAAATATTTTTTATTAGAAAAAATTGATTTTGAGTTTGACTTTATTATTTTTGTTTTTGAGATATCGAATTAGTTTTGTTAAAAAACGGATGGTGTAAAAATTAAATTGGAAAACACACAAACAAAATGTCCATACACACATACATGAACACATATGTATGTATGTATATATTTATACATACACAACACTTTTCAGTAAAAATATGATCGACTGAAGCAAACTAAGTTTGGCCTAAAGCTTCGGAGTGCATTTTGGGAATTCCTAAAATAGATCTACAAGTCGCTCACTAAATCTGAAACAATCACAACTCAAAAAAAATTCCAAGTATTCAGGAGAAGAAAAACAAAACGGTCGTTAGAGATTTTTTCTGTGGAATAGTTTATACAAAAAAAAACAACTCCGATTAATTTCGAGTTGTGGCTATTTTTGATTTAGAATTCGATAGATGATCTCCAAAATTAAGTTCTTTTTAGGAGTAAGACAAATAAACAATTCAGCTTTTACACCAATGGGTGCGATTTAAAAAATCTTTCGAATAATATTTTAAATTTTATAAGCCGTCTTCAGAGAAAATAGAAAATTCATTGTTTTATTTATAGCCGAACTGTATAGATAATTTCTAATAAATAAAACTCAACTGCCATCAGCCCACATGGGAGACTGAAATCTGTTTCATCGGTTTTTATGTCTTGTAACAAAAATCTGCCCAAGTGAACAGACTCGAGAGCTGATGAGATGTATTGTGGCCCACAGATAATAATATAATACACTTCTTATCATAAATATATTGAAATCGTTACAAAAAATTTCAGTCTCCGCTGGGGACTGATCGTATTCGAATTTGAACTCAAAGAGTTTGCTTTTAAATATAGAATCATTTAATTGAATATGAATAAAGAAATTCTTTAATAAGGTCCAGTCTACGAGCGCCTATCAGTAGATCATTTGGAGTAGATAGTTTGGAAAAACATTATAAAACAAATCAAACAATAATTTGTTGAAATCACAAAAACAAATGCGCTGCTAATTTTAATATGAAAACTTTTTGCCCCCCAACAAATACTTTAATAATACTTTTTATTAAAAATGTATTGGAATTGATTATTGAGAGGAATTGCTTTGTTCAAATGCTTATTTTATTGTTGCTAATGCTGAACATCAGGGAACTTTTACGCAAAACTTTTTGGAACAATAAAAGATATTATAATAAGCTTTTATTTGAATAAATGAGAACTGTAGTATACATAATATCAAATTTTAAACAAGATGTAATAATCAATTAAGCACTCCTCTAATCTTCTTATAAGGAGATTTTTCTTTTATTAAAAAGCTCATGAAAAATCACATTGCTGATTGCACGTTTCATTCTCTTCCACACTGTCCAGCTCCCAGAATACAGTTTTAGGAAATGTCGTAAAGCGAACCATTCTATTATTTCAGTCGATCATATTCATTGTAAATGGAGTTCATTATTTATCAAATAAGAAAACACACACACACACACACATGGTTTCTTGTAAATGACTGCACATGTAAAGGAATTCAATAGGTTAAATGTTAAATGTTCCTTCCACCTTAAAACAAATAAACAAAAAAATTTTCAGTTAAACTTTTATATTTTTATATGATTTGCATTAAACACAATTTCCAAATTTCCCAAACAATCATTTTCCTTATCAGTTGATAAAAATGCAAACACTAAATCGTAAAAATTAACAAAAAGTTTAATTAAAATTAAAAAAATTATACATAGAAAATGCCTGATTTCGCAGGGCATTTAAACACAAAGCACTCGAAAGAAAATCTATAGATAAACTCAAATTTGGGACCTCCAACGCAGTTTTCCAAGTCGAAAAAGTGACAAGAATTTCAGTACTAATAAAAAAAATAGCATTTTTTTGGGACAAGATCGGCAACTTATTGATACTACTACTAGCACACTACCCACCAAACTACCGAAGCATTTGTTTTCGATTCAATTATTCACCACTGTTCTGATTTTAAATCTAGTGATTTCTCCTACTCGAATAATTTTTAATTTCGAGTTCCGTAAATCGAAAGTCTTTCTGATGTAGAAGTTGAATACAAATAAGATTTTGTATCCTCAAAAATATTTAAAAAAAATATCCTGCAAAAGCAAATAACTTTTAGGGACAGAGGAAAAATTATCAAGTGAACTCATTGTAGGGTAACATCACATTTTAAAAACTTTCGTAATTTTTTGGAATGTCTGTTTTTAAATAGTTGTCGAGCTTAGTTCGCAATACGCAAACATTTCGAAATTTCTTTGGCTTAGCGAAGAACATACGTTTGTTCTTGAATATAAGATCAAGTGGGTAGATAATAGCTTCCTATTACTTCAAATCGTCGAATCGAAAGGAAACGTTTTCGAGTCGCAATGTAATAACATACAAATCGAAGAGTTTTCTTTTCAAAAATCGGGGTAAAATAATTTTAATTTTTTAATAGCGTGAAATTTAAACAAAATTTCAAAGTATTTTTTACTTTTATTATTATTTTTTTAATTTGATTAAATTTTTAATTAGACATTCTTAGAAACTGTAATCCTAATTGGCGAAAACTCTAAGAAGTATGTACAACTTACTAAGTTCTTAATAGCGTTTTAGCAAATCAGAAAATATGTTTTCAACAATTTTGCGAAAAGCAAAATAAATAATAATTTCTAATATAGTTTTTACAGTTTCTTCTTTCTTCACAAAATACATTAATTTAAATCAGTAAAAGTTACAATCCCTGAAAGGCCTCGTCGAGTATTTCAACAGTGTCAGATTTTCTGACAGTTTAAGTCCTTCTCGATGACTTTTGCTCAACTCAGTTTGCAGTCGCATCAGTAGTTTAAAAAATTCCAATTTATTACAATTATTTTTCGGCAGCTATATCGGCCGATTAAGATTTCCGTAAAATTAGAAACAATTTATATGATTTCCTTTACGATTTAGTGTTGTAAACTCTTTTATATTAAGTTTTGTAAATATTTGTATTCTTTTGAATTTGAAAAGATTTTTTTTAAGAAAACACAAACTCCACTTTGTAGATGCCTTAAAAACAGTGCCTCTTTTTATATAAACCAATAATAAATAACTAATAAAACCTTAAAAAACATAATAAATGTAAACACGAAATTCCTAAAAGAATGTAAAAATGAAACAGAAAAAAAGTTTAAAGTATAAATTAAAACCGAAATACATAAAAAACCAATAAGCAGGAAACGTAACTGGCTTTAAAAACCCACACAAAAAAAATTATGAAAAATCAATTGGAATGTACAAATTAACAAATAAAAATTAAATGCTGTGGAAAATTAACAATTTTTAAAAGAAACAAAAAGTATTTTAAACAAATTTTGAAGAAACTTTTATTGAATTAAAAAAAATAGGCTGTTATAAATGAAAAAAGTGGAACTTTAAGAAATACGAAATTGTATTTACAAAAATAGATAAACAAATATTTTAAATGCAGAATACAAATTTTATGATTGAAAGAAATTAACAGAAAGTGTTTTGAAAATACGAACAATAATTTTAAGAAATAACAATTTCTTCGTTATTACAAATTGTATATGGATAACTAAAAGATGTTAATTGCTTTAAACAAATTGTTATTGAATATGTTTGAAAAATCAACTTAAAAATTTAAGATGCAAGTTATACTATATTTCTTACAAATTATTATCGGCTTTATATGTGGCCATTTTAACTTTGCCCATTACTTTTACTGTCAGGTCCACTATGTCACATGTGTTCTAATTCTAAAATTTTGTTTTTGTTTTAAATACAATTGTACGAAAGAACGAATACGTGTGACATCGTGGACCTATTTTTATAAGCAAGTAATTATTTAATTCATCATTAAAAAGGCTCTCAAAATAAATGAAAAAAATTAAGCAAAAAAGTAAAGTTTTATAATAAACAAAAAATAAACTTCCTGTTCGCCGATATCGAAAGAAAATTTTAGAAAATACTTTCGCAAATGTTTGTATAACATAAATTTTTATGTTCACAATAGTTTACAATACAGTGGTGACATTTCCAAATATTAATCTATTCGTTTTTAACGCTATTCGTAACCAAAACAATGGATACTGAAGTTTCACTTTAACAAAAAATGTTCGGTCCAATATTTTGTGGGACATTCTTTGCTAATGATCATCGATTCACATCAACGGTGCATTCATTGATCCAATGAAATTGTCAATCGTTTCTTTTAAATTTTTTTCCATTCTCATAGAATCTTACGTACACTCAAAATATTCTGTATGAAAAAATTAACTGAAATTATAATTTAAAATAAATATCGATAAGTTCACTTAAAAACCGGTGTACTCATTTTTCATTTAAATTGAACCAAAAGATCCCTTAATTTTTAATATTAAAAAATTAATTGATTTAAGCGCGTAAAAATAAAAGATTTTTCCTTTGTTTGTGTAGGAGAAGAAATCTCAAACAAATCAAATAAAGCAAGCAAAGATAAAAAAGAACAGCAGCACTTGAAAACAACGGACAATATTGAATGTAACCGAAAATCCGTATTAATATGTCCTTTTTTTTTAATGAATGTTAGAATCAGTTAAAACTAAAATTGCTAACAATTTTAAATGTTTATTTTTTTAAAAATGACTGAACGGATTACGTACAGTCCGTTACTGTAATAATATTGTGAATGTACTTATGTACTTAGATGGCTATAACCAACCGTTTAGGTCAGTAACCTGATTCAGAATAGTTTTCCATGCGCGTCGATCTAATGCGCTTCCCCTCCAGTTTCTAGCACCAAATTTTGCGAGATCTTTATCAACTTGATCCTTTCACCGGAGTTTGGATCTTCCCCTTCTACGCCTGTCTTCGGGATCGAATTCGAATGATTTATTCGCCGGAGCATTCTCATTCACACGTATTACATGCCCTAGGTAGCGCAGCCGTTGTACTTTAATGCGCTTAACTATGTTGACATCTCCGTACAGCTCGTGATTCATTCGGTAGCAATACTCTCCGTCGACTCATATAGATCCACATATTTTACGTAGTATTTTTCTCCCAAACACGCTTAAGAAAAGCTTCATCTCCGCTGATAGCCGCAAGTGACAAATCTTCGTTCTTGGTATAATTTTGGGTTCTTATTTTGCGATTTACAACTTCCCATAGATTTTCTATGGGATTGAGATCTGGCGACTGAGCAGTCAGTACATTACGCACAAAGCACGAATCTCGTTGGATTGTAACCACTCTGCACAACCCTAAAGGTGTTTTTGACGTCATTATCGTACTGAAATATCTAAACTAGGGGCACATTTTCCTCTACGTATGGGTTCACAACATAATTTGAAATGGATCTGCATTCGATTGCTGCCATTTTTATTTTTTAGTATTTCTTGCAGCGAAAAATAGCCACATATCATAATGTTGCCACTGCCAAACTTGACTCTCTTACTCGTATACCTGCGGTCCATTCTCTTTCCCTTCGACGGTCTTATAATTGTTCTTCTATCACTGCCTCTTAAATTATACTAATATTTCTGATGGCCGACGTAATCGAGCATCTATTTACGAGTATGACTGATAAAACATTAAACATTTGCATACATACGAGTATGTACGATAAAATACAAAAACAATTAACATTCTAATTAAACAACTCGAAATTAAGGGGCTCATTTTTGTAAAATAAATTTAAAAAAATGATCTCTTAGCTGTTATTTTAAGATACACAATAAGACAAATACATTTAAGATGAAATGAGTATATAATCCTGTTTTAAAATCATTTTCAAGTAACTAAAGTAGTTGTACGTACTTTACGTAGTATACGTTTTTGTCTCGTCCCACTTTTTCTAAAATTCAAGGTTTTATGGCAGAAAAGTATTTATACAAGACGACAGATTCAAATTTATCCGAAAACAATTTAGAGATATTTAGCAGCTTTACAAGTCTCTCTGTAGAAATAGCAGCGGTACATCCAGTCTCTTAATAATGTTTTTTTAAAATAAATTTTGACCGTTAAAATAAAGAAACGATTTCTTTAATTTTTTTTAACTTTTCTGTATCATTTCGCTACTGTGATTCACGTGGGCGTGCATGAACATGATCAAAAAATAAGCATAAGCGTGCATGACTGACTTTCTTTTTATCTCATGAACGTTCATGATCGCTAATGAAAATGTATTTACGATTTCATGTCTAATAGCGGTCATGCCATTAGTGTTTGTAAGTATTCGATTAACCGAATGCAAAATGCTTTTAAGCTGATATTCATATATGAGATTACTGGCGTATTCTTTTCTAGAAAAAAGTGCAACATTTCTTGCCCTTTTTATTGAAAATTTGCAATATAATGATTTTTTTGAAATATTAAAAATTAATTATTAAAAGTTATTGTATCATCACTTACGAGGCAAAATTTTTGTGTTAAGAAACCTTTTAATAGCAATTTTTTTTTATAAAAAGTAAAAGAAATCTTAATTTTTTTGATAAGAAAACGATATAAGGTGTAGATTACGGATGGTAACCAATTCTCAATTGGGTTGCCTCTTGTTGAAAACGATATTACAGATGGCAACTGGCAATCAGAGTTATCAATTTCAACTGTTATTTAATGTTTTTCTAGCAACCATAGATTTTTAGTTGCCGACTGACAACGCAACTGAAGTTTGGTTGCTATCCTTAATCGCCCTATAAGCTTATAATGCAGACTCAAATCGATTATTGAGAATAAGCTCTGTCTTATTTCTTTACAAAAGCAAATAGGACGTACACGCATGCATTGTTGGTTTATTTTTCAAATTGATTCATGCTAATGCGTGCATGTGCAATAAGTGTGCATGGATTAGTTGCAACTTCGTATACTTATAGCTCCCGAAATGCAGAGGCGATCTACATAAAATATAGATTTTGCACATCTGCAAGCAAATGCCTTTGAAACGGTATAATGGTTGCCAAAATCGGCTGCATAATGTAAACATAAGCGGCATTACAAAAATTGGTCTCCCCTATTAATTATAAAGATTTAGACTCGTCTCAAAAGAGGACATTAATCCATTTATGTTTTGACCAGCTTTTGTATTTAAACTTATGCGAGCAATTTGGTTTCGCTTTTAATCAGATATGGGGTGGCTAATGTTCGAGAGCTGATTTCTAGTCAAAAATATTCCCTAGGTGTCTTTGTCGAGAATTTTTCAAAATGCCTTGCTATGAAATTTTCATGTTTTGGAGAAGTTTTGCGACGTCTTCTTCCTAAATGTTGTGTTTTTGTAGTATCTGCCTTACGATTATTTTATAATTTTCGCAACTGCTGATTTATTAATTGAGTATTTATTAGCAATTGTGTTTTGCTTTAATCCAACATTAAAATCATATATTAATATCGTGACTCAGCCATCTTTTTACATTATAAAAAAAACAATGCGAAAATAGTTGGAAAAAGAATTTGTTCAAACCAGCAAATATTGACATATTGAAACAAGTAATTAAATAATAAAAACATCACACATTATGCATTTCGTGCAGAAGTATAAAAGTATCCATTGTTTTGCCAATGCTAAACTAATATCCACTCTCTATAAACAATTATTTTAATATACATAAATATTTGAAAATGCGCAAAAAAGTTGTGTTATTGAAAACTATAATAACGTAGTAGTTTTTAAAAGTATCCATTGTATTGCCATCCACTGTATGTACATCTTTGGGAAGCCTAACTGAACGTCTTTCCAAAAGCGGCCATAATAAATTAAATATTAGTGAAAATATTACTTTGTAATTAAAATCTACTTGGTATGGAAAGTCTGAAATATTTAATCACCCTTATTCCAGTTGGCGACATCGACGTCACGTAAACACAATGCCAATTATTTGGAGCTTATCTACTCGATATCGAGAACAATTTTGTGCTAATGAAAGTGTACTTCTGTTCTATAAGGTCTAGAAAATAACATGAGCCTGTCAATAATAGTCAGTTGTTTTCGACAACGGGTAGACAAGCCGCAATTTTTTGGTATTGTGTTGACGTGACGTCGATGTCGCCAACTGGAATAAGGGTGAATAGCTTCCGAAACTCCAAACAGTTTGTTCTTTTTACAAAATCATATTTCTTTTGAGTAAAATTTAGAATGTACACATCAGGATATTTCTATGAAATGGCGAAAATTTTTAAAATTATTTTTTTTTAGTTTCAAAAGAGTTTGCCAAAAATATCTTGAATAAACATTGGAACGATGTCAATTGGTTTAAAACAGTTAAATCTTTTAATTGACTAAATTATAAAAAAAATAATAAAATAAATTAAAACCATAAAAAATAAATTGTTGTTTCATTTTAAATGAAATAAAAAAGGAATCCTTGTTATAAAAAAAACATTTATGAGTGTTACAGATTCGAAATGCAATCAGAAAAAAATGTCCATAAAAATCAATATAGAATTCATACACATTGTTAAAAAAAATTGAAAAATAAACAAACTGTTAAACACATAAAAGGTATAAAAAATAAATGTTAAATGTTTGTTAAAAGTATGCATATTAATAATACAATTATATATGTATGTATGTAAAATAAATGTTTTTAAGTTTGATATATTAGAAAATAAATAAATGTTAATTAACATGGAAAAAAAATAAAATATATTTTATAATTTCATTAATACCAAAAAGTAAGTCTAATCTTGAGAAGAAAAGATTTGCCATAGTTCGGTCACGTGGACCAGTATGAATATTGTGAAGAAATACAAATAAAATATTTGTGTTTTAACTTGAAACAAATTTATAAAAAAAATACACAAAAATCTACAGAATTTTAAGATATCTAGTATCTAATCTACACTAATTTATAGATAGAATTAAAATATACAATATTAAATATAAATATTAAAACAGAAATCATCAGATGAGATAAAAAGAAAATGTATGTACATATGTATGTATACATATAATCCATGTATACATGAATATTAATTAATAAATAATAGTAAAAAATATTTGTTAAAAAAATTTGTAGAAAAAAAACGCATTTTCATATTTTGCACAAACTTATTAATGTTAAATTAAAAACCAAAATGTGAAAACCTTCTAATTTGTAAAATAAATAAAAAAAAATGATGTCTTAGCTGTTATATGTATAAGACAAATACATTTAAGATGAAATGAGTATATAATCCTGTTTTAAAATCATTTTCAAGTAACTAAAGTAGTTGTACGTACTTTACGTAGTATACGTTTTTGTCTCGTCCCACTTTTTCTAAAATTCAAGGTTTTATGGCAGAAAAGTATTTATACAAGACGACAGATTCAAATTTATCCGAAAACAATTTAGAGATATTCAGCAGCTTTACAAGTCTCTCTGTAGAAATAGCAGCAGTACATCCAGTCTCTCAATAATGTTTCTTTTTAAATAAATTTTGACCGTTAAAATAAAGAAACGATTTCGATAATTTTACTTTTTTCTGTATCATTTCGCTACTGTGATTCACGTGGGCGTGCATGAACATGATCAAAAAATAGGCATAAGCGTGCATGAATGACTTTCTTTTTATCTCATGAACGTTCATGATCGCTAATGAAAATGTATTTACGATTTCATGTCTAATAGCGGTCATGCCATTAGTGTTTGTAAGTATTCGATTAACCGAATACAAAATGCTTTTAAGCTGATATTCATATATTTTAAAATGAGATTACTGGCGTTTTCTTTTCTAGAAAAAAGTGCAACATTTCTTGCCCTTTTTATTGAAAATTTGCAATATAATGATTTTTTTGAAATATTAAAAATTAATTATTAAAAATTATTGTATCATCACTTACGAGGCAAAATTTTTGTGTTAAGAAATCTTTTAATAGCAATTTTTTTGATAAAAAGTAAAAGAAATCTTAATTTTTTTTGATAAGAAAACGATATAAGGTGTCGATTACGGATGGTAACCAATTCTCAATTGGGTTGCCTCTTGTTGAAAACGATATTACAGATGGCAACTGGCAATCAGAGTTATCAATTTCAACTGTTATTTAATGTTTTTCTAGCAACCATAGATTTTTAGTTGCCGACTGACAACGCAACTGAAGTTTGGTTGCTATCCTTAATCGGCTTATAAGCTTATAATGCAGACTTAAATCGATTATTGACAGAACTCGACTTCTGACCACTTTTTTAAGTCATTCCCAGGAAAACAGCGAAAGGTAAGTTGTACGTACACCTACTATTTTAATAGCACCTTAACATCTCTGAGCATTTTGTAATATAATTTTATGCTGCTTTTAATGCTTTTAATTATTTGTATAACATTTTTAAGTTTATTCATCATTGAATATAAATAATTGTAAATTTTCCATAATTGTTTAAATGTTTTTTATGTTTAATGCAAACAAAATAATTTTAAATGTTTGTTGGGAAAATAAAGAAAACAATATATCATCAAAGATTTTACTGCCACTCGTCCTCCAAAATTGAAACAAAATTTTCTTTGTAAAATTGTACAAAACCAATGTTTTCTTCGAGATTGTGGGACAGACAGTTAATAAGAAAGGAAAAACAAATATGTATGAATAAAAGAATATGCACAATTAAAAGTTATTTTAAATAGAAACAAAATTAAATAATTAAGAATATAAATGAAAACAGCATTTTATGTAAAAATTGTAATAAAGAAAAACATTTTAATTATTGACAGCACTGAATTTTAAAACTAAATTTAAATTTATGTTTAAAAGAAAAATTTAAATGATACAAAAAAAAAACTAAAAAATAAAATGATTGTATAAAAATTAATTCATTTGGAGGAGTTGTGTTTTAGATACAATCGGTTGATGTTACAATGTAACACAAATACAAAGTAAGTATGCAAACTGTAGTTATGTTTATTAATGAAGATTTTTCTCGAAAAGAAACACTCCTTTTGTGTGTTATTTTTATTATATCGATTAATTATTGAATTGATTTTAAGCAACGCGTTTCTTTAAAATAATTTAATTATTGATTGATTAAACATCACAAAACACATTTCTATCATTTTTGAACGATAAAATGTTTAGAACGGAAGGAACCCCGATACGGTAGAACAAAATCGTTTATATAAATTATAATAAATATTAAGAAATCCTTTATAGGGATCCTAAGATAAAAATACACGAACGTTTCATAATGTTTGTTTTACATACATTTTTTCATAAATTTTAGCCTGTTCCGTAGATGCCCGATTTTTGGTATTTACATTTTCGCTTTTTCTTTTGGTGAAGTTTTAACTTTGGATATTTTTGATTTATTGCACTGCACATCTTCATTATTTATGTGAACTTTATGTTTTATAGGAAAACTTTCGAATTTTCGGGAAATTTTCAATTCAATTCAAATTCAATTTATTGCTGGAAGATTGTTTTTTCAATTTATTTTATTTGTATAAATTTACAATAATTTTGAAAATATGATATTTTCGTAATATTTCTAATTTTTGCAAAGTTAAAATTTTTGGTAAATTTTTGAGGAAATTTCATTATTTGTAAATTTAGGCTTTTTTAAATTCCCAGTTTTTTTGAAAATGTTAATTTTTTATTTTATGAGAAATTATGACTTCTTGGTGAATATTCGATTTTTTGTAAAGTTTTCACTTCGGAGGAAATTGTCTATTTTTGAGAAATTTTGATTTTATGATAAAATTTCGACTTCTCGCTGAAATTTTTTTGTTGATAACTTTTTATTTTTTCAGAAAAAATATTTATCGTGTCTTAAATTTTTTCCCCAAAATAAAATTTTTCAGATTCTTTTTCGTGAAATTTTGGATTTTTTAATGAAATTTAGATCTTTGTGTCAAATTTCCAATTATTCGGTGATAGTACTTCGACTGTTTTATTTTTTGTGAATTAACGATATCAAAATTTCCATTTCCATTCCATAAAATTTTAATCACTTTTACATATTGCCAATTATTTAGGAGAAATTTTGATTTCTTTTTTGGTGAAAATGAGATTTTTTTGTGATTTTTTCGTTGTTGTGAATATTTGACTTTTTGTAAGATTTAATTTAATTTATTGCTGTAAATTTTTTCCTATTTTAAAATTTTCGTGAAATGTGTATATTTATAAACACTGTGTTATATCTCAACCATTTAGCTAATTTTTAATATTAAGTTTCTCATAAATATATTTATTAGCCAATTAAAATACAAAAAATACCATATTTATATTTATAAAATGAAAAGATCTCATTTAGTTTTTGTGAATTCGCAAATCTACAGCAATAAACCAGAGAATAAAAGAAATATCCTTAAACGAAATGAAAAATGTTACAAAACTAAAGTGCATATACAAATGCACTTATTAAAAATTATAAAATTTTAGTCTTCTGAAAAATTTCAATCTTTATTTAAATAACATTATGGCTTACAAAAATAAATTGTAATATATGTGTGTATGTACTTAATTATTTTGGAGGAGATTGCTTATGTTATAACAAATTTAAAACTACTAAATAAAAAAGTATTACGGAGAGTTTTATAGAACACCCTTCGAAATGCAACAGGGTAATTTCTTTAATTTATGAAGTTTTTGAACACTTTATTTATTAATTTGCCTAAATTTACATGCCATTGTAGGCTGGACCGCCGCCACCTTCAGGTACAACCCAGTTAATGTTTTGTTTAGGATCCTTAATATCACAGGTCTTGCAGTGAATGCAATTTTGGGCATTAATTTGCAATTTCATGTTGCCAGCCTCTTCGTTAGGAACATATTCATAAACACCAGCAGGACAGAAACGCTGTTCAGGTCCCTCGTAAAGGGCGAAATTATGGTCAACTGGTATGCGATCATTTTTCAAGGTTAAATGTGGCGGTTGGTCACCTTCATGATTTGTACCAGTGAGGGCAACCGAAGACAGCAAATCGAAAGATATTTTATTATCGGGTTTGGGATACACAATTTGTTGGCATTGGCTGGCAGGTTTTAAAGTTTCATTATCGGGGGGACCATGTTTAAGAGTCCAGGGTTCACGGCCACCCATGAATATAGAGAAACCGCTTAATATAAGGCCGCCATACATTCCCAGTGGATTATGAAAACTAGGACGGACATTGCGTACGCTGTGTAAGTCCTTCCATATGAAGGAGTTTCTGACTCTGCAAGAAAACAAAGAGATTTAATAAATACTTTTTGACTAAATATTGTTAATCTTACTTGTCAGGATAAGACTTAGGCATAAATCCAGCAGTTTCTTGAGTGTCTCCCGTAATAGATTCAAAGGCACTTTCAGCAGCCAGCATACCTTAAGTGGATTTCTTGTAAATTGTGTTTACATTTCTTTAACATTTATACTTACCACTCTTCATGGCATAATGCGAGCCCTTAATTCTAGGCACATTCAAAAAACCAGCACTGCAACCAATCAAACAACCACCAGGGAAAGCCAATTTGCTGGGTAAACTTTGTAAGCCACCTTCGTTAATAGCTCGAGCTCCATACGCAATGCGTGTGGCTCCTTCAAACGTGTCTCTTACTTTGGGATGGGTTTTAAAACGTTGAAATTCTTGGAAGGGACTAATCCAGGGATTTTTATAATCTAAACCAACTACAAAACCTACGGCTATCGTAGGAGTAGGTTCATTTAAGTGATACAGAAAAGAGCCGCCATAAGTGAATTTGTCCAGAGGCCAACCAATAGTGTGTTCAACCAAACCAGGTCTAAAATGCCATAGCGAAATTTTATTTATTTTATGCTTTTAGTAAACAAACGCAAGCACTTACTGATGCTTCTCCGGTTCAATTTCCCAAACTTCCTTCAAACCAATGCCATAAGTTTGAGGCAAGTTTCCCTCATTCAAATTGAATTGATTCATGATTTGTTTCGTTAAGTGGCCGCGGCAACCTTCCGCGAAAATCGTTGTTTTAGCTTGCAATTCCATACCACGGGCAAATGTATCTTTGGGTGAACCATCCTTGGCAATACCCACATCGTTAGTAGCAATGCCTTTGACACTACCATCTTCATGGAATAGCACCTCAGATGCTGCACAACCGGGATATATTTCAACACCCAGTGCTTCAGCTTGCTCACCCAACCACTTGACTAAGTGGCCTAACCTTACAACATAGTTTCCATGGTTATCCATAGGCCAGCCCTTGAAAATGGGTATAGAAATACGCCCAGTTTCAGTCAGATACGCAAATCTATCCTTAGAGACTGGTGTGTTTAGCGGGGCACCTAATTCTTTCCAATCTGGAAAGAGCTCATTCAGGGAAATGGGATCTATAACGGCACCAGACAATATATGGCCACCAACCTCAGCTGCTTTTTCTACAACACAAACACGAATTTCTTTTTCCTGTTCTGCGGCCAATTGCTTAGCTCTTATTGCAGCTGACATGCCAGCGGGTCCGCCACCAACAATAACGATATCCACTTCATCTACAAAACGTTCCATATCGGTTTCTGAAAATGGTTTGTTTTTGAAAAAATAGTTCCAAGTAATAATTTTTAGTTTTATATCACCTTTCCATCTTTCGTCTTTATCGCGTGGACATACGGTGTAGTGAGTGGTAATTTTAGGATATTTGACAGCATCGGAAATGCCGCGAGCGGCCAGAGGTTTTATGAGTTTGTTAACTAAAATGAATAATTCAATATTTATTTTTTTTATCAATTTTCATATAAATTATATTTTGCTTTTTTATTTTATGTTTAAAATTAAAAAAACTGCTAAATCTCAAAAGAAGCATTATTAGAAAAATAAATACCAAAGCATCATATATTCATTCAAAAACCATCCCAGCAATTATTTCAATTAATCAATTCTTGATCCACAGACAAAATGAAACTTGAAGTGTTTTCTTAAATGCATGCACATACATATATGTACATATGTATGTAGTTATAAATGATTAGCACAAAAACAACAAGCCAAATCAAAATCAACGTTATAAATTTTATTCACGAATCAAAATTATGTAATAAAAAGATCATATAGAATTTTTGATACAAATTAATATAACTTAAATTCACTTACCTCGGGATAATTTCAGCAAAGCCAACATCCTCCCTCTACTGATTTTACTAACAAATTACCAATCCGAATTTTATGTCTTCCGTGCTGTTTAGTTTTTCAAATGCAACTATTGCTAAACTGCAATATAAACACTTTGTTAATAATACCTTTTGTTGTACTTAATTAATTTAGGAAAAAACAAACAAAAATCAGAATAAAAAAATTTAAACACACGGAAAAATATCAACAATAAAAAACGCGATCGCACTGAACTTTAGACTTTTGTTTGCTGCATCTGTGTGTGTCAAATTTTTACTTTATCAGTTTGTTGATTTCTTTTATGCCAACACTATTTTCTTTATTGTTTGCTTAAAATTTTCTTTATGTTTTTATAAATAAATTGTACACCACCTTTCTTTAACTAAGTACCACAGCTAATTACAATTCAATTTTTCTAGATTTTAGCATTTGCCAACGCACTTGGCTTTTTAGTTACGCTGTTGATTATGTAGCGTTTTTCAACATTGTTTGGCTGCTTTCAATGTGAAAATAAACCCACGCCGAATATTTTAAATATTTGGGAGGTCCTTCAGCAGCTGTTTAGTTGGTGCTGCGACAATGCTGCAATTGTTGTTTATATTTGCATAAATTTTATTATGGCAGTGCTGAAAGTGGTATGATGGATATCAACTACTAAGCACTAGATGGCACTATCAATGAATTTAAGGATTTTTTATATAAAGCATATTTCAATTAGGACTAATTTTGAAAAAAAAAAAACTTCTGTTAGTGTAATAAAAACAAACTTTTTAACGATGTTTTGCAATTGTTTTATATTTTTTAGTAATTTTAAAAATTAGTTTATTTAATTAAGGTTTTTTAATAATACTGTTTTGAACATAGACCTATAATTATGTGTATATTTTTTTCTGTGAATTTTATATCCAGCCCTGTTAAAAAATTCACTATCATTGTATAAATTTCAATATTTCTTTTTAAATATTTGGCACTAATTTGCTTTTATAATTACAATTAATTTAATTTAATTCTTAATTTTTTGTTAATAAATATATAATTATTTTATATATCACTCCTTTATTGCAACGTAGTCTTCATATCTCAAAAAAACTCGTTCGTAAGAAAACAAACTTAAAGTTTCTAATTTACACAGACATCAAGAGACGAGTAAAAAAGATATTTGTATGAATTTTTCACACAAGATGAAGAACGACACGAGGAATATTTCTGCATTCTTAACACAAAAATCATGTTTTTTGTGATATGACTACGTTGCAAAACAGGAAGGAATTGTATGTATGTATAAATACACATACACAAGTTTTGTTTAATTAACTTTTTTTTACTCAAGTCTTTAATATTTACAATGTAAAAAATGCTGTCGCTTCGATTGTCATTCATTTATTCTGACACGTTCATAAGAAAGTCCAATCCAGAGTCCAATCCATGGCTGTCATCATCTTGAGGAGATGATTCATCATTCAGTTCATCAGTACGGGTCTTGTCGTTTGTATCTTGCTGCTGATGTTTATCGAAAAGAACTTTAATCGCTTTATCCACAGGATTTTCATTGTCGCCATTTTTATCGGCTTCGTGTATCAGTTTGATCGCTTGCTTCAGTTCGTTTTTCTCCATCAGCGGTTGGGATGCATTATTATCATTTGATTTTTCCATCCTTTTACCAAAACGCATAAAATTGTCCGAAGCTTGTGGAGGAGCACGACCGAAGCGCATGAAATTATCAGGTCTGCTGTAGCGCATAAAATTCGTATTCACCGGTACTTTGAGAGTGTTGCGACCGAGTCCCATAAAATTTTCATTTGGAGTGCGACCAAAACGCATAAAATTATCTTGACCAGCACGACCAAAACGCATGAAATCCTGACTGGGGCCACGACCGAACCTCATAAAATCTTGACTGGGTGTGCGGCCAAATCTCATGAAATCCTGATTGGGTGTCCGACCGAAACGCATGAAATCTTGTCCTGCAGCTCGGCCAAATCGCATAAAATCTTGACCAGCTGCTCGACCGAAACGCATGAAATCTTGTGAAGGTGTACGACCAAATCGCATAAAATCATTTGCTCCCCGCCCAAAACGCATAAAATCATTTTTCACATTCCCCGAACGCCCAAAGCGCATAAAGTTGTCACCTCGTGCATCTCTTGCAGTTTGATGGCTGCGCTCTAATCGCATTCCATGATTTTTATCCATGACACTCTCAGTCAAACTGTTGGTAGCAGGAAATTCTTCGTATGATCTTTTGCCGAAACGCATGAAGTTATCTTGTAGCGATTTTTTATTCTCATTCTCTATTGAGTTCGATCTCATTACAGACTTTGCATTGTTCTTGTGAAACTTCAATAATAGAGCATTACGTGAATAATCGATATTCACCGATTCAATGGGCTGGCGAAATTTTAATTCGGTTTTATCTTGAAAAGTTTGAATCACCGGTATGTCTTCTTTGGTTGTATCGCTTATGTCAGTTAAAACATCTTGATCATCCAGCAGCTCATCGTTCTCAGTAGAGAATTGCGGTGGCAAATACAGAGAGTAATCGATTAATTTGTCATTTATCGAATTGGCCGTATCTATGGGAGAATTCAAAATCTTACTTAACGTTGTGGCATTGAAGAGTTGCAGGGCCAAAAGCAAAATTAAAAAAGGACACATCGCAAAAATATATAGATGACCGAGTTCTGAAATTAAAGAAATTGGTGAAGGTTAAAATTAAAAAAAAAATGTGAAATAAATAAGTTTTTTTTTCTAATAATATGGAAATTTTGCATTTACAAAAAATTTTAATTCTCACAACATTGAAGTCAGTGCACCCTTTCGGGCCTATTGGCACATACATATGTGTTCCAATGACTGTCCACAGATTCAAATGATTTAAAAATGTCCCGTTTAGTTATCAGAAGTGTACAGTGATGACGAATCGAAAGATCTTGCCAAACTCTCAAAAACTATAAAATCAAATCGTGTAGTTCTGGTATTATACATACAGAATGGTAGCTGTAAGCAATTGCTAAGGATCTTCAATGATATCAATAAACAAAATGTAAAGGAATGTTGAAATTCAAGTTATACAGTGCCTGGAAATAATAAAGTTTTACAGAAATATGAAAGCAGACAGACGTATTTAGATCGAGCTGATCAGTTATCCAGAATGTATGAACTACTCGTAGACTGTAAGTCACAGAAATTGGGGATGATGTCAGCTGTATATTCGAGAATCATACATATTGTTACGTTTCGACCTTTTCGATAACGTTTACTTGCTTGCGTTCTTCAATTAGTCAAAAATTATAAAAAAAATAAAAAACACAACGGAAATTGATTTTGAACTTAACGATGTTTTATTTCCTTTAATACCACTGTTTTATAAAATACACACAGTCTCTTGTTTAGTTAACACTGCAAAAGCTTGTATTCACGCGATCTACGCGCTTGCATTTCATGCGTTTTAAGCATTTGTCGCTTTAAAAACTGCAAGTTACACACTACGCTTTATAAACGTTTTTGCTTATAAAATTTCAAGTAAATTTTGCAGGCTTTTTGCAAGCTTTTTTAAGTTTTATGTTCTTTCAAATGTTTTAAGTCGTTTTTCATCAACTGCTCACGAAAATAGCTTTGTAATAATTAAATGTTCAATCTCAAAAAAATTTTAGACTCGGAACTTGGCAGCACTAACAAATATTTTGTATCCGGCGCTTGTGACGCGTAGAAGTAGAAAGCTGTTTAACTTTTCACTCGTCACAAGCGATACAAACTTTCGTTTTGTAACTCGCTATATGAAAATACTCTAATTCAACTTTTTTGAGAGACGCGTAGAAAGCGTGGTGTGGACTTTCAGCTTAAATATCGAACCGATTTACATCTATGTAAAAACATATAAATCTCTCTAAAATCGGGTCATTATTACGGCCGTAAAAGTGATCTAAAACACGTGATTACCTATTAATAACATACATAGATAGATAATTTCATTTTTTACAATTATCTATATGTTGAACTTTTGCCGTATATCGACGGCTTCATTCTAAAACATGCTAAGTCGACATATCATGTTTTGCTGGGAACAACATTTCTGAATTCATCGTTTGTTAACTTATGTCGTTTTCTTTTCTAGAAAGAAGTGCAACATTCTTTGACCTTTTTATTGAAAATTTGTAATATAATGATTTTTTGAAATTATTGTATCAATGCAATCAATGCAAAATTTGTATCTTAAGAAAACTTTGAATTGCAATTTTGTTGATAAAAAATAAAAGAAATGTTACATTTGTTTAGAAGAGAAAATGGCATTAGATTCTGCAAAACTTTGATAGTAATCGGAGTATCCTAACAAAACTTATAAATTAATGAAATATGTAAAAGAAAAATGATCAGTATTTGTTTTACTAATTTAAGTGCATATTTTCAAACAATTTACGAAAAAATTCAATTTAAATTTTTGCCAAACAAAAACATGATATCTGTGGTTTGATGACCAATATAAGCGAGAAAGGACCACCAAAAAGGTGTTAAGTCCACTTAGACGACCGTGTGATAGATTTGTGTACATGCTAAAGTATTCTAAATCACTTTTTAATATGAATTACAATAAAATTTATTAAGTTCAAATAAACTTATCAAAAAAATCTATTACAATTATGATATGAACACAAAAACTCTCAAGGTTCTATCTCATACCATCCCACATTGGTCAAAAATCAATTTTTTTCTGGCCAAAATGTAATTTTTTATTTTGTTTTTTCGTACTTTTTATATCATAAAGAGATTAAAAACACTTAAAATTAGCAAAAAAAATTTTTGTGTTTATATACCGTTATTTATTATTAATGTGTAAAGCTACAATCATAAAACTTTTTAATATTGCTGAAGAATTGAGTGGGAGCAGTGCAGTTTAAGTGTTTGGTTAAACAGTATTTTAGTAATTAAAAGAAAAGAAATTTAACTAAAATATTTATGGATAATCAAGATGAATGTGTTTATTATAAGTTGTATGAAATGTTAAAAGAATAATAACTAGATTTAGAAAAACTTGCATTTTCTAAGGGCATATAAAAAATGTCTAAATATTTTTTTCCCGAATTAATTAAAAGTTATAAAAAAATGTCCGAATTTCTCCGGCGCCAAACAAAATATTCTAAAATAGTTATAGTCAATAATATATTATTCTTTAAATATTTGCTACAACTATTTCCAATTCTTTAAAATAAACGAATTTTTGCTTGGTAACAATCTAACAGATCTTTTTAATAATATTAGATACGTCGGATCCATTGATATCGTCCTTACGCCTAAGCACTCGGATGCATCAAAGAAAGCACCAAACATTTACTAAATTACTATCTTGCGAAGATCCTTGTAAACAAATATCATCTGCACGGAATACAGAGGATGGTAATATCACAGACGAAGAAGCATTTGAAGAAGAGTTTGAAGGAGAACATGAAGAAGACGATTAGACATTAGAAAACGAAGTGAACATAACCATCAATTGATCACTATAATAATAATAATTATCAAATCAAAATAAATACTTTTGCGCTTTTATGCATTGTATTGATAAAAAAAAAACATTATTATATTTTTATTTAATACAAGCAAATGTGTTTAAAACACAATTGAAATTACATCAGCTTATACATATGTATATCGCTTTTCATCATCATTTATATATATAATCCTTAAACTTTATATATTCGATAAAGAATTGTTATAGTAATTAATAATAACTGATTTACTAACAAAATAATGTGTTACATTTTATATATATAATTTTGTCCAGAAAAAATGTATTTTTGTCCAATGTGCATCCTCGAGATACGAGTACCATTAATAAACTTTGAAGGCGTTTATTTTAAAATTAGCTTTTTTGACTTAACATGTTTTAGGATGGAGCCATAGATTTTCACAAAAATAGTGATTATTGGCCACGTCTGACTCTGCCTTTATGAAGACATAAAATTTGTGCAAATAATAAATCAAATAAATGATCATAAAAAGGGTATGAAACAAGTAATGACAGACATAAAATGTTGGCACTTCTACTCTTTTGTTTCTATAGACAGAACACCAAAATAAATTAAGATTTTTGAATGCAACTCAATTAAGTATTGAATTATTGTCTCTAAGCCACCAATATAAATAACTAATATTAATATTAAGCAATTTAGGTTTTCTGATTTTTCTTTATTCATTTTGTTGTTGTTAGAAAATGTATTTCTTGAAAATGTTAAATATGCACATTTTAAAAACTCAATTAAGCAGCAGATAAATACGAGTACGTGGAAAACTAAATAAAAAGAAAAATTTTCATCATTTGACACTCTTTAGCGCACATTCCAAATGAACAGTTTGTTGATGTTTATAATTTTTCGTTTTTAATTTTTATATTTAAAGAACGTTTTATTCGCTTTCGGCAGGAGGCTACTTAAAGCAATAAACTGCATACACAAGTATATTATTCCCGACCAAGTGAGCGTAACAAAAACAGCTTCTTAATTTTATGTCTGCAAATATTTAATAAGCAATTACTAAGCTCCTCTGAACTTTTGAAATACATATCTCTATGTATTTTGTAACTCAGGTCAGATATATTTTTAAACTTTAACAACAATTTTCTAAATCATTCTACACTTTGTTCAAAATAAATAGGGAAAAGGTTGATCTGGTAGGTTACAACTGGAACTTCCCTCTAATCTCAACCTCAAAGCGGTTAAAACTTTTGAATTTTCATCATTCCAACTTTTTAAGACCAAAAAAAAAACGCATTTTCGACAACGATATCTATCGAATCAGTCCTGAAAATCGATTTGACAATGACTTACAACCAGCCTATCGAATTATCCAAAAATATGGATTATTCGAAACCGGTTTATTTTTTTCTGAATACTCTGCTCACAACTCCCACCACAAACATACGATGTGTGTACATGATGTGTGTATAAAGCGGAAGAAAGTGTTTAATTTCGATTCGAAGCATGCGGACTTAAATTTACTTATTTAAAATGTGTGTGTGGGTGTGTGTTTTATATCTGTTTGATACAAAATATTAATGTTTTACACACGCTCATAAATACTTTTACATTTATACATACATTCTATGTAATTCCTGTGTTAAGAATAGAAAAGCATTATTTGTTACCTTTAACGTTTTAGCCATTATTACCGGCGCTAAATATATATGCTTTATTAATTTGAATTTACCAACGCAATAATTGCTAGCGAGTTCGCTTTGTGCTGTTATTGTAGCTGGAAAGAATATTGTGATTTTAAAGTAGACAGTAAAATTGCTAACGCCCGTTTTCACCATCTTCGATTAAAAAATAACCATAACTTTAACCGAAAGTTTGGCTAAATTGTATTACACAATGTATGATTAACTCTTAACCGACACAATTTAACAAAAAAGTTTATGTTAAATTTAACCGAAGCAAATTTGCCGGTTAGCACTTTAATCGGAAAGTAAAACAAATAAAATGGATAGAAATATGAATCAGCATTTACGTTTCTGTAATATTTTACAATTAAAAAATTCATTTCGCGAAAAAAAAAAATAATGACCACTATAATATAACTGAAGAACTCAAACAGATATACATATGTACATATAAAGTATCAAAGTCGTCTGAGAACATGCTGAAAACAAAAAATTGCATTATTTAATAATTATAAAAATATTGTACATGTACATATGTATGTATATGTAAGTATATTCATGTATAAGAATGTTTTAATCATTACTTGCATGAATTTTTCTATTTTCACAAAGTTTCGCTTTATAAATATACAAATACCGCCATTTTCTATAGTTTTTTATGTAAACAAACTGATGGTATTGCCACATTTTGATCAAATTCTTTTGTCAACTAACTGAAGGATGGTAAAACGAAAATCGGTAACCGTTGATTAAATAATACCAGTTAGCCAAACCAGCAGTTAGTTATTTTTTTAAACAAATATTTTACTGAAGATGGTGCAATCGGGCGTAAAACTTAAACCTTTTTAGTTGTATAGTGTTAGAGCGTTAAAGAAAAATGTTTGACTTATTAAAAATAAAAAGGAGGACGAAAAAAGCACACGAGATTATACAACGATCGATAAGAGGTGAAACAATGAGGTTAAGTTTTAGCTTAACGCTGAATTTACACACGCAAGTAGTGGTATGCAATTGTTTGTTGTATACGTATTATTAACAAAAAAATTTTTTTCGAAATAGTCGAATCTCTTGCAATTTGCTTTTCTGTTTACATATGCGAGTGCAAGCAAGTTCATGCAAGCAAGCAAGATTTATTATTCAGATCGCACAAAAGTGGATGATAATGCTATAAACCAATTAATTTAAAATACTTTGTTGACTCAATTTTACTTCCATTTTTATTACTTTTCGTGTTGTTTATAAAATAGAGTTACCGAGTTCATCATTCATATGGGCACATTTTTTGGAAAACGGCTAACCTATATTATTATTAATATTCAGCTCAATTATGAATAAAAATTCCTCGGGAGATTTCTCCCTTTTCCCAAAAAGGGGCTGTTCACATATATGTTCAAATATTAATTGTTTGCATATTATATGTAAATAGCCCCTTTTTGAGAAAAGGAAGAAATCTCCCGGGGAATTTTTTATTCATAATTGAGCTGATTATTTTAATGATATTAATGCTTTATAATTAACACAATTGCGTTTTCTATTTTCATCTGAAGAAATATGCAATTCATAACAGGTGAACTCAATATTACAACAAGTACAAACAACACTATAAAAACCACAAGCATTTTTTGTGAAATCAAAGTACATTGTCAAAAATATTTTAATGAGGCGAAAAAGTAATATGACGAAAATTATTATTATTTCAAAGAGTTTTTTAAAGGTTTTTTTTTAAATCCCTTGAAATATTTAACAAATATTATTTTGTTGAAGAAATCGGTAGTGTGGAAATGTTTTAAAGATCCGCTGATCAATTTCGTACGATGTGATGATGGAAAATATGTTACCAGCAACATTTTGTAGTTGGGAAAAAAATGCTGACAGAACTTTTTTTACTTTTTCGTAAAAGAATCAAGTACAACTTCAGCAGTTTTTTTTTGCAATTATTTCGCATAAATTTAAAGTTAAAACAGAAGTGTACACGAGCATTTAACACCTTCAACCATTTTTCAATAGATTATTATTATTAATTTTTTTTGAAAACAATTGAATTGCGAAACATAAATATTAAATCGAAATAAACTTTCAACAAATTGTCAATGGCATCGCAACCTTTGATTAAATAAAACCAACAGCATTGTATCACATTTCGTAAAATCGTTAGATAAAAAAATAATGGATAAATAAAACACACATCGCACTTTAAAATATTCATTCAAAGAGGCAGACAAAATATAATTTATGTAATTATTTTTGGAAATCACAAAACAAGAAGCAAACATATCAATTACCTGCAGTTTAGAATTTAGCTCACTTGGATGTACATACATGTGTATATACATACTTACATGCCTACATATGTACGAGTAATATGTATTTACATGCATTAGAGTTTTTCTTTTTCCGAACTTTTTCATTACCGAGAATTCGGGAAATACATTTAAATTTCCCGGAATAGAGGAAATTCCCGTTCTGAACAAATTATTAAGAATAGTGTGTATACATATATATTTTGTAATATATATGTATATACAGTACAACCTTTATAATCGGAACAATCGCAAGTCCGAAACATACAGTAATCCGGGCAGTGCAATGCTTCGAACAGTTTAGAAATTTTACATCTATATTCCGGACAACAGTTGTTATATTTTTCTTAGTAAGTGCCGGTTCACACACATCAACTTATGCTGCTCCACATTTGAGTTTGTTGGAGAGAGGGGAAAGAACAGTGGTATTTGGTATGGAGTTGCTTGTACTCGTGAAGCTCATTTTGTTGTGCCATTCATAATTATAAACACGAAGTTAGGATGTATGTTATGATTTGACTTTTCTTTTTATTCTTTGCTTCGCTGTGAAAATATATACGAAAATTAGTTGAAACAGATTTCTCTGCATGAACATAAAATTGAGAAGAAGTTAAGCAGGAAGAGTTGAAGTGTGTGAGCCGGGACTAATAGTTATTCGCTATTTTAACGCAAGACACAACATACATTTGTGCATGAGCAAGAATACAAAAATGCCATGGAAGAGTATTGTATCTCAAAATAAACAGGAATCTTTTGATATAAAAGCAAAAACAGATGAAATAAATAAACTTTTCGAGTATCAGGTATGTACTCGTATGTTCAAAACGTTTTGATGATTTATTTATTAAACAGTCAATTCGAAATAAGAAATATATTTAGGAAAAAGAAAAACTTTACGGCAATGTGAAAATCGCCAATTAGACGAAGCGGTGATGTCATTTTATGTGTACTAGAGTTCGCTTAGTGATCGAAATTCGACCGTCAGTTTAAGCCTATACCTATTTTTGTTGCATTAATTAAAAGAAAAAAATGGAAAAACAAAATAAAATTGCACACAAAGACGAACATTTATTTTGTAAAGTCTTTGCTTAAAGCTAACACATCCATACATAATGAAAATCTACATCCATATTTAATTATCATCTCTTTAAATTCTGATCTCTTTTTATTTTTCAACTTCACTCGTTTGTATATCACTCATATACATATGTAAGTCAGTCTCATTGCTTTGCTTACGTTTTTAATTGAACCAATACTTACATAAGTGAATGTACGTGTGTATTTTTAGGATTTGTAGTGGTGTCAACTTTAGGAGTATTGTATTCCTCTAATAGAATGAAGAAAATCGGTTGGCAAACAGAGGAGAAAAAGGGATCTAAAAATTTGTCTTTGCCTATTTATATATAGATTACATACTTACACAGTTTTTCATTGTCTTAAGTTTATAATTTGTTTGTTGATCATAAATTTACACTGTACAACAAAAAATAAAAGTAACAAGGTTCTAACAAAAAAATATAAATCCATAAATATATCTACCGCTTACTTTTGTATGGTGACTTAAAGTGAAATTTAACGTAAGATATAATTTTAATACAAAGCAGCCTTCTAAAACGAAATTTCGGGGAATATTTCAGTTCTAATTGTGAATCAGTACGAAATTAACCCTTCAACACATTTCAAGTTTTGACTCATTTCAGGCGTTCAATATGAATATAGAGCTTTAGCTTTAGCTTTAGCTTTTACCGGTGACTTCGTTAACGTGAAATTCATTGGCAGAAGTTACCGGGGAAGGCGGTTTTCGAGATTCTATTTTTGAAAAAAAAAAATTATGTTTTACATGTTTTCCAGACTCAGATCTATAGACGTTTAACATTTTTTAAGAGGCAGAAATTACCAATTTTTCTAGGGTGCCTCAGCTCGCTATATCGCTGCTTAAATGGAGTAGGAGTCCCTTTTACAAGAAGAGTTACAGATTGAAAATGCTGCAAAAAAATTTTACTCGTACTGTTTTACATAAAAAATATTTAACGCACTTTGTACCTTAAATGTCAGGCTTACAAGATTTTACAGTGTTTATTTCCAAAATGAGAATTATTTGCTTCTCGATTTGTTTTGGAAAGTATTTTGTCAAACTCTATTAAAAAATAAAATAAACAATGATGCTTGTTGGTTGTTTGTTTGTTTGTTCTGGCAGTTAAATTGTTTATATCTATTCCGATTTATGATCCTTCATTGGTAAATAAATCAAAAAGATTTAGTTCAAATACTTGGTTCGCTCATACGCCCACGTGTCTCCTGTACTATTTTCACCTTCATATATTGTGTTTGTTCTGTATGAGTTAATGTGGTTTTATTTTAAAATTAATGGTTTTTGGATGATAAATTGTTGCATCCTGTGCAACAATTAGTTCTAACACGTATTTAAAGGAATGATAACGTATTTTTGTTAAGTTTGCGTGCATGAAATTGTGTCGGTGTTAGTGTGTGTGCGTGTGTGCCTGCGTGCGTAATATAATCCGCCTAAAATCATACTACACAGCCAAGCTTTTTATAAAACATAATTTGTATGTCGTTCAAACAGTTGTTGATTGAAGTTGTGGCCTCTTATGACGGTGAGATGTAAAAGATTTGTGTGAAAAATTAAATGATGTACAAATGTTGTCTATTAAAGAAAGGAAAGTGGCTTAAATGGTCGTCTTCTTGTCATTTTTATTTAATTTTATTTTCAACAGATAACTTCACTTATTCAAATTGACGCTAAATGTTATTCCATTTATTTTAAAAATGTAACAGGAAAAATATAAATATATATGTATGTATATACATGTATGTTTATTTCAGGATAAAAGAAATATACGTATACTAATTCAAAGTGATTATTATTAGGCTAAATTTCGTAACATTCTTAAGATAGAATGAATAGGAATTGAGACAATATTCAAATAATTTCAACAGAAACACCGCTGTTTTTTTTCTTAGGCCGCTTGTATTTTCATCTATTCTCTACTTTTCAGGTGGGTCGTTTGAATATGATTTTAAATCTTATTTATACAAATTATGACAGAAAAATGAATAGAAGAATAACACAGTAAAAAAATATTAAGTTTCTGCCAGCAGTAAAAATTTTTAACGCTTTCCAAAAGCGCTTCTTTGAAGCCCATCCCAGGATGCGCAAAAATGATAAGTAACATCGAAGTTTAACGATGATACGATTCCATAACCCAAGAGATCTTAAATTATTTTTGATACTTTAAATGGAGCACAGTTTCATGTAAAAGAAGAGAGATTTCGAAGACGAAGGAACAAAGGGACAACCAAATTAAATTTATTTCAAGTACACTTGTTTCTAGAACAACAAAACAAACAGGCATTTTGTTTTTATTTTCACCCTTAATTCCAAAAATAGGTGACAGCAACACAAAGAAGTAATAGGTCTATTCATTTAGTTAAAATTCTTAACATCTGTTAATTGAAAGGGTTTATTGACTCTAAAAGTTTTCAAGGAAAAGAGCAATAAATTGAGATACAAAAAAATTCTTGCAGATTCTTAATATTAAAATTTTCACTTTTAAGAATTTTTCAAATCAAGTTTTCTGAAAGAAGTTGAAAATAAAAATATATTGCGAAACTTAAAAAATTGTAAGTAAATGTTAATTTTTAAAACAATAAAATCCAGTCTTACGATAGAAACCCAATTTTAGTTTAACTTGGGATCAACAGGATCAAAATAAGATGTCTAAAGCAATCGAATTAAGAATCTATTTCCCATTTAAAAATGAATAATTTTTTACTTTTTATTATTTTTGAGAGGAATTTTACAAAATTTCTTTTCACTCTCTCATTGATGGTTTCTGATCGAAAAGTAAATAAACAAACCTATTATAGAATTTTCATAAACAATGAAAGATTAAGGAAAATTAAAAAATCGTTCCATACGTACATACTTATGTATTTAAAAAACAATTATATTTAAACAACTAAAAGTGCTTAATATTGATGAAATCAATCATAAAACATTTGAATAAACAATTCATGTGTCTGTATACTCCATAAGGGGTCAGAAGTAGTTCAGAAATAGTCCGAATATATGCAATGAAGGTGAAACGTTTATCATTTAGTTTTTTTTTAATCAATGAAAAACTTATTCAAAACTTTTATGATAAACAAAAATTCTCAAAATTGAAAATTAATTACATATGTACTATATTGTCGGTCACAGTTAAACAACTCTTAACTCGCAAAAAATCGCATCGGGTTTTTGATTCCAAAAGACTATGTTTGACCTTCTGTATGTTACTAATTTTACTAATTTCGGTTTTTTTATTTACTTCCAACACGGTTTAGTAACGGAGTAATAAAGTTTTTCTTTGTGTCCTGAAAAGTACAAAAAAAACATGTTGAGAGTTGTCAACCTGTGACCGATGATATAATATCATAAAAATTATTCAATTTCCTCATTCTGCAGACTATATACATACATACATATGTATGTACATATATGATAACTATATGACAATATAAAAATATGACAACTTGTCATGTTGCCGTATTAACAATTTTATTATTATGTTGCCACAAATCGAAAAAGTTCTCCAAATTGATGTATTTTTGCTACATTATTGAAAAGTCCCTACATCGTAAATCTGTAAATTTTTCCCCATGACCATTTTTTTAGAATAAAATTCCTACATCCTAACATCACCGGCCAGTACGTGGCACTCTCGCTTACGGATAACGACTTAAGGTCCTTATGAACAACATTATATATTTTTTTATTAAAATCAAATAGAATTTTTGAGTTTCACGTTAAAATACTCATACAATGGTTTTTTTTGGTTTCCCTACAAGCATTTAAATAGTGTGCGTTAGGTATTTTGAATTTTAGGGAACGATATGTACGTATATAATATGCATGGATGTGTGTATGTAGTTATCCTTTTGCAATCCAGTGAAAATAAATCTTATGTTATTACAAATTAAAATTTAAATGGTTTTTTAAGCTATTTCATAGCTTTTATCGCGGGCTTAGAGCGGGGCGACCGAATCAAGAAATTCCGTAGCGAAAAAACCTAACACTTAGTTTGTTTCTTAAGTCTTTTGCGTTTTTTTTCAATCTCGTGAGCGTGCATGAATGTAAGTATAAAACAATTGAGCGTGACTGAGCGTTAGTAAAAAACTACGCTAAAAATTTACTAATGGGTGCACACTTACGCTCACTCACGTTCACTTACGCTCACTCACGTTCACTCATGCTTACTCACGTTCACTCACGCTCACTCACGCTCACAATTCGTAGTCTTAATTCGTAGGTTTTTAAACCTTCCCATTTATTCAATAAAAGAAAAAAAATTGTTTTCTTGAATTAATATCAAACAAAGTGTAACTTGAATTAATATCAAAGAATAAACTCGAATTAATGTCAAAGACAGAAAATACTGCATAAATAAAAAATAAATAAATAATTATAATTGCATAAGTTGATAAAAAATGCTATGCAATAGCATTGCCGCGGCAGTCCCCGGGTTCCACACGTATTTTTTTTAATTTTTTCATTTTCTTCAATGATTTTCATGAAATTACTTATGCACAAAATCCGTGATTTCAAAAGGATAGCACACGTATTTAAAAACTAATGAACGTTGAAAATACGATTTCGTATTTAAGTTTCTATTATAAATAATCTGCCAGAAGTTATATCAATGTAAAAAGATGGTCAGGTTGTTCCAAAGGATCAGCTTGGATTAAAAAATATCGGCATTAAATCTATTTTATAGATTTACGAACAGCCTATTTGTTCCCCCAATAACAAGTACTTATAATTCAGGTGATAAGTAAATCATTGCCCAACTATTTCCAAATAATACAGACGTAAAGCACTCATAACCGTCAGCTTAGAGTATGAACCTGCTAAGTAACTTCAAGAATATTTAACAACGCATTTTAAGAACTTCTAATATTTTTTTATTTGCTGCCTAGAAAGTTACTCAATAAAAGTTAATTTGATTGGTTGAGTAATTTTGTTTCGGCTTAAGGTCATTTAAAATTAATTAAAATACACGTATGAATTAATTTGTTTTTATAAATTAATTTACTTTTCTTTTCCGATATTTCGGTCAACTTTGCTGACCGTCATCAGGAGTATTTTATAAATTATTTTATTGTCATATAACACTTCATTTTTAACAAAACTACTCTATAATAATATAATATCTTTTATTTGGGGAATAATATAATTTTCATAGTACTCATATTAAGAGATTAAAATAAAAAATAGATTTAGCTGGTTTACACTCTGAGCCGACGAATGTATACAAGTAGCAGTGTGTAAAACATTTTTGCAGTTTATATGAATGCCAGTACTCGTCATAAATATTTTGTATTTCGCTGGTCATTTGTAGACAAATTTGGTCCAGTAAATTAACAAGTGTATGAATGTTTTTGCTATTGTTCCTTTCAGACTTCATACAAATGTCGAATGTCAAGAACTTTGTTTTTGCCACAAATCTTGTTCAACATAAATCACCTTCAAATATTTTGTTTTTCGTTTTGAATAGTTTGCGACACTAACAAATATGACATTTTGAATAAAATCATGAATGAAAAATAATGAAACACATTTCGCTTTTAATCACAATGCGACACGTAACTTTTGTGATATTTAATTTTTTCTCTTCAAAGCACACCATTTTTGTGCATGATATTGCAACGGAATATAATTTTTGAGCTCAACTTTTAATTATACGAGGGCAAGTTCAATAAGTTCTTGCAAAGTTATCTATCTCACAAATGCTAAATTGGGAATTTTTTTCTACCAAAATCGGTTACTCGTTTTTAATTTTAATAATCAATTGCTTGAGCCCACTTTTTATATTTTTGAAAAAATAAATAAAAAAAAATACTTTAAAAATTAGGAAAGTGCGATTAATTGATTAATCGAAGATTTTGATTCATCGAAATACTAATTAATTAATGAATCGATTAATGAAGAGTTCTGATTATTCAAAATGCTAATCAATCAAATATTTTAAATTTCGATTATTCAAATTTGAATAATTTTATGCAAAACTATAAAGCAAAAATGATTTACAGAACAGTAAATTAATAAATAATAAAAACGAAAAAAGTAAGAACTGAAATTACTCAAAATCTAGATTCTGATTAATCAAGTAATAATCAAAGTCAAAATTAACTGATTAATCATGATTTTAAATAATCAACATCAGAATTAACTGATTAAACACGAATTCGAGTAATCAAATTTTTTGATTAATCAAATTATCAATTAGTTGAAGTTTGACAAGTGAAACTCTTAAAGGTGCGGTCACATCTAACAAGCATTTGCCCAAAAAAACGTAACCAATAGACAAGCTAAATTTGCATTTTCTTTAATTCCAATATTTTTTTACATATGGGTTAGCATTTATTTTAAATAATAAAAAAATAACATTTTGCGGCATAATTGACTTTATTTTGTGATATAAAAACCAAGTTAAATCACACTAAACCTAAGCAAAAGTAGTGGCTACGTTTTTTTGGACAAATATTTGTCAGATGTGACCGTACCTTAAGAAAATCAAAGTTTAAAGTTGACTGTACAGCCGTGGGCAGCTTAAACAGTTACTTTGGAAATCATAGACGATATGACTCACCGACAAGTTAAAGTGCGTGAACTAGTTAAGACCACGTTTATATCGCATGGATTAGTGATTCAAGTTTTACACGAAAAATTGGTTACGAAAACAGTAGAGAATAAATGCAAACAACTTTTTCGTTGTGGCTGTAATGAATTTCTCCGCCGGCAATCGGCCTCGGTGGCAAAAAATGCCGTTACGTACCATGTAAACAGCGCCTAACTGTTGATGAAACGTGGACTGACTATATATATATATATATATATATATATATATATATATATATATATATATATATATATGATGAAGTTATTAAGACGGCTTTTTGCGAATGTGCATGAAATTATCTTCATTGACTAACTCGAAAGTTAAGGCAATAAATCCAAAATATTATTAATCAGTATTGAACCAATTAAGCAAACAAAAAATACAAAATTAACAGCATGCTTAGAGAACACAATACGCCCATAATACACCTATTGTGGCGCGCATGATCACGTATGTTCGTGATTGATTTTTTGTTTCAATCACGTGAGCGTGCATAAACGTAAGCAACAAAAATTGAGCGTGAGTTAGCGTGATTATTTTTGCTTTATTGTAATTTTTTCACATAATTTTTTAATTTTTTTTTAAATTTTTTATGCTTTTTTTGTGTGAGTATCACGTAATTATGAGGTTTTTAAGAATTAAAAACTAAACTTATTGTCTCGCTCCGAAACACAGCGTTTTTTTTCAATCTATTACCTCGCAGTTTAAAGTCCTATTGCAAAACAATGTGTATCATGCGTTAAAATTTCGTCCGATTTTTTTTTAATTTCTTTTAGAAAAATTTATATTGAAAATTTTTCATTCAATTATTGAATTGTTAAAATTTTGGAGATATCGTATTTTTTTTTAAAGAATTATTTCCTTAAAGGACTTAGTTAGCACTTGCTTCTCTAAATGCGAAAGAAAACTTCGTTCCAACACTTATATTGAAAACTAAAACAAATTTATATTTTTTATTTTTATTTGTACGGATGCAAGAGAATTCGCCTTTTCAAATGTCATTCTTGGATGTCGAAATAAACTGTTCAAGACTAATTTAAAATTAGAAAAATTTACCAAAAACCACATTTGCGCTTTCGAGTTCACCTGGTATGGATTCGTTTTTTATGGATGTCATTTTCTAAAATTCGACGTTTGAAATTTGTATGGAAAAAAGAAAATATGTGAATATTTTTAATACAAATTTGATACAACGACTTATTTGGCATAACGCTGCTGTAAGACACATAAATGCTTGAATAAAATGTTCTTTTTCACTTAGAGAGAAGCAGGCTCTTCCTAATAATTGGTCTTGTTATGCATTTCATTCAAAATTAAAATCATGTTACATTGTTGTATCTATTTTACATACATACATAATTTAAACAACAATGTCATGAACATGTACTTTAAGTTACGATTGAAATGCAGAACAGAATTCAATGTTTCAAAATAACAACTTCAAAATATGTTATTATATCAGAATTTTACACATTCCGAATGTATGTATTTCCAGATGAATTAATATTTGCAAAATAGTCCAATAAATCAACTCACTAAATTGCATTTAAAGTGCAAAGCCAAAAACCACGTAGCACTCATCTAACTCACCTTATAACTCGAAGCAATCACAATATTTTAACAATAACAAAATTTTATATATTTGTTAAAACAATTAAAAAAAAAAACATTGACAACCGTTGAAATTATAAGCTTAAGTAATTGTTTTATTATTCAATTTTAAATTAACGAAATCCGTTACTTATAAATGAAAATCCGGTTTGTTGTTTTATTTGAACAGGAAACGACACTTGTTGGCTGCGTTAAAACGTTAGAACGTCTGTGGACAGGATTTGAACAAACAAGTGTTTTTATATAAAAACAAACATTGTGTGCTTATTAATGTTTGTGTATGTGTGCGTATGCTCGTGTGTGTGTATGCGTGTGTGTGTATGCGTGTGTGTGCATTTGGAAGTGTAAGAACTACAAAAAAAAACAAGAATTATCCTTAGAAGCCAAAAATGTACCACAAAATGTTCATCAAAACAAGCTCACACACGCACACATACACACACACACACACACACACAAAAACTCTCATGCAAATAAACTAAAATACTTTGATATGTAAGCATATCAACAGGCGTAACTAAAGCTAAACTTACCAACAACAATGTTTAGGTACATGTTGTTATAATACCATTAACATCGTTAGTTAAGGTTTTTGTATCTCTTCCACTTTAAAATGTTGCCGTCATCTTGGGTTTCTGTTTTCGTTAATATTTTTTTTCTTTTTTTAATTGTATATCTTGTGCCATTTATTTTCTTAATAAATATGCATGTGAAAACTTACTTAAAGTCCATATGCAAATTTAACAGTTTGTTGTTAAAAACTTAAACAAAAAAAAAAAAAAAACACAAGAAGCAGTAGATGGATGAATGACGAGGAAGTAACAAAAATCTTCGAACGCCTTATGGTGCGAACGCCTTTAATGCTTATTTTTAAAGCTTAAGCAAACGACAAACAGTAAATAAAAACAATAAAGTGTTACTCTAGTGCTACCCTTAATTAGCTATTAAATCATCCATCCAGCTACTGAGCCCTCATATTCCTCATCATCAGTCATTTCATATGCTTAGTTGTATGCCAACATTGGCTACATGTTAATGGACTGCTCTTTCTCCACTACACACAACTTTTTGCGCCATGAAAATCAGTATGCATGTATCTATGTGTCCATATAATTTGCGGTTATCTTTGCTCTCGAATTATCAACTAGCACGAGTGTAGCAAACAATATCAGCATCATTATTACGATATGGTTGTGGGTTATCACTGCTATTTTTGTGTCTTAATCATTTTTATAGTTTTTTTTCTCCTTTGTTTTAAATTTTTGATAAAAGACTGTTAACATTTATGAAGCTTTATGATAAATGTTGTAATTGGATATATCATGACGCCGTTTAAAGTTCTTTTGTACAGGATTTCATGTTTATTATTGTAATTCTTGGGGTTTCTTTAAGCTGTTTGATGTCTGGGCAGGCGTAAAGTTAGTGTTTTCTATAAAAATTTAACTCATATGTTCTGATTTGCAAATGTGTAGAAAAGCAGCATACAAGTTTTTAACTAAATTAATAAAGGATGTGAAAATTATTAAAATAAAGTACTCTTTTTTCATTTAGGTAAACGAAAAAAGAGATATTTTTTTAACTGAATTCTTTAGGTTTTGAATTTTAGATTTTCTTATACTTCTAGACCTCTATTGCTCCCGAGTGGGGATTAAAAAATCCCAAATGTTCTGCAAGTGCAATTCCTACTTCAGGACCTACTTATTAGATTCAACAAGCTACTTTGTTAGTTAGTTAAGTGTTAATCCGAGCTAGTCTTGAAAATTCAGGCTTTTATCGGTCTTCATTGCCGCGGCTTTCTTCATCTTCCGGAACTCAAACTAGTCTGATACTATGTCTTTTAGTCAAGGTATGATATTACCTGCATACCAGCACATACTTTGACTTCACAACCTTTGAATTGATAAAATTATAAAGAAAGAAGATCCTTTAAGCTTTAAAGCAATTCCAAGTTCTGGCTCGCTCGTGCCATTCTTAATTTTGTGTTACTCGAATTTGTGATTTCTCCTGAAAATTTAACGCTAACAGACACATTTAATAATAAGTGAAGAAAAAAGTGTACTTTCACGCTTTCCAATATGTATTCGAGTTTATTTTAGAGATTTCGACAAGGTTTTTTTAGTATTTTGAGAGCTGTAAGCGTAAGACTTTGTGTTTGTCTTGTATAAACTAAAAATTTTATAAATAAATAGTACCAAATTAAAGCTAAAAATATAATAAATAAAATTGTGTGAAACTAATGGAGTTTTCTTTTCTAAAAAAAAGTGCTACATTTCTTGCCTTTTTGTGGAAAATTTGCAATATAATGTTTTTTTAAAATAGTGACTTTATTAGAAACTATTATATCATCACTTACGATGCAAAATTTTTTTCTTAAGAAAACTTTGAATAGCAATTTTTTTATAAAAAGTAAAATAAATGTTACATATTTTTAGAAAAGAAAACGGCATAATAAAGAGGTATGCACAGTCGTACCTCGATAAATAAAAACTGTTTAATTTCAATCTGTGTATAATTAGAACTGTTTACAAGGTCACTTGAAAATTATTTAATAAATTGAAAAACAATTCATGTAATTTGGTCCTTCCAGTAATTTGAAATTATTTGAATGGCATATAACTCGCTGGCACGCTACAATTTGAATTTTTCGGCTCTACGCTCAATAATTTGAAACGAAATAATAATTTGTTTTAATTTATATGCATTTCTTTATACTAGAGTACGCCTAGTGGCCGAAATTCGACCGCCAGTTTAAACGTATACCTATTTTAGTTGCATTCATTTAAAGAGAAAAAACTACCTAATTTCCCATTCGCTTCCCCATGGAAAAAACATTAAACGAAATGAAATTGCATACAAACACACACATTTACTCATATACATACATATGTATGTAGGTTCTCGTAAGCACTCTCATTGCTTTGCTTATGATTTTACTTGAACCAATACTTACATAAGTGAATGCGTGTACGTGTGTAGTTTTAGCATTTGTAGTGGTGTCAACTTTGGAAGCCCCTTATTCATTTAATACTGAACCGATTTAAATATTATATAGTCTGGTCACTAAAGCTCAACAATGTTTACCATTTCGAAAAAAATCAAAAAAATCGATTAGCAGGAGAAAAAGGGATCTAAAATTTTATATTTGCCTATTTATGTATATATAGATTACATATATGAATGTCATTTATCTCACCCGCTTTCTATAATTTAAACTTTGCCTTTTCTATGCTCTATAATTTGAATTGGCAATGTGAATTTAAACCGTTTGAATTAGTTTTTTTTATGTTCCGAGTATATCATGATTTTAGTATGCGCCACAACTTCGCATTCCAATCCAGGATGAATACTTCTGCCTAAGGGCCTCATTAGTTTTTACTTTTCGTTGCCGTTCTTTTTTGTAAAAAATATTTCTTATTTGCTTGTTCTACGTCTGAACTTTCGGATTTGGACGATATAATTATAGAATTGAATTTTGTAAATTTTTGCAAAATGTTTTTTACTTGACAAAATTATATAAGTCTTTAATAATTTTAATTAAAATAAAATATTCTGACTTTTTAAACAAAATTTGTAATACTTCATTCTACAAAAAACTAATACATACAAACTCTTAGCTGTCACTTAACGTTGTATTCTATTTTCTACAGAATAGTCCGGAACAGAACAGAACGAAAAAGTAACAACAAACCACAGATACTGGTTTTCAATTGAATAGAAACAAAACAGCTGATTCGTAACAAACTAATTCTGCCTAACTCTGAGGAGTTAACCATTGAGAAATATTTTCAAGTAGACGATCATATCAGTGTCTATGGTGTCCTAAGCGATGGTGAACTCTTGAGTTTGACTTTTTTAGATGAGGAAGAGAAAGTTGACGAAAATGAGCAACAATCAACGCAAGTTTACTTAAGTGAAGCAAGGTCATCTTTTACTACTTTACGCACCTACGCCAAAAGCACGGATGCAAGTGATGATTTCTTCTCAGCTGTCATCACAATAGAATTAACATTAAATTCGCTCACTCAAAAGAAAATTACGGATTTTCTTTTCATAATAATTATGCACGCACACATTCATGACAAGGTTCAAAATAAAAAATATGAAATTCAAATCAAACTCTTGTTAATTTGAATGTTTTCTTGATTATTTGAACCTTTTCTCTGGCCCAGTGATGCCAGCAGAAATTTTACAAAATCCCTACGAAAAAATCCCCCTTTTTCACTACACAAAAGAGTTCCCTACGTTTTTCAATACTCTAAAAGTTGATACTCGTAGATTTTAGAAAAAAACCAACATTTTATTTACATTTTTAAAATTTTTTACATTTACATCGCCAGTTACAAAATTAAATAATAACAAAAGCAACATAAATTTGTAATTTTAACAACCTCCAATATCTGCTTTTATGTCATCAGAGTTCTCAAACTATTTTACTAAATTACATTTCTGCAAAAATTATTTAATTTTTAAGGGAAGTCTTTGAATTATTTTAAAAGCTGTTATATAGAACTAAACTTTTAAGGTTTTAGATTTTATCTGGTAGGCGCTTTGTTGTACTATTTTTCTTTAATTTTTATTCGCATTCATTGCTAATATAAATAGATTTCTTAAAATTTTTAAATAATGTTTTAGAGATCATGCAAGATAATCAAATCTTAGTTCTGATTTCTTCATAAAATTTTGTCCAAGTTAAAAAAAAGAAATTATGACCCGAAAGAATGCCCCAAGCGCTTTTTTCGATCGAAGAACACATTTGAGTAATTAAAATTACTTAATATAAATTTTTAAAAAGTCTTAATTTATATATTAAGCACCCCATGCGCGTTTCAATTCAATTGTCAATTGAGTCTTTCATTTGAATTGATTCTTAGCTATACACTTCATAAACTGAATTGAAAGATTTTCATTCAATTGTCAAATTTATATTTTTTTAAAACTACAAAATTTCAAAATTCAAAACTTTTATTGCAATGGCTTTTTTTATTTTCATTTTATTTTATATATTTCAAAGTGCCGGCTTTTCTTCGAGCAATTGAAAAACTTCAATGTGATTTTTACATTTTTTATTTAAAATTCAATGAAATTAAAGACAATTTTAAAAATACTTAACTTTTTCTTTGCAAAAGAAAACTACAAACATAAATTTTGACAGCTGATCAAGAGACTCAAACACACACAGCACAATCGAATTGAAAGACTTACTAGCCAACTTGAAAAAATCAAAATCTTTTGATTTTTCTTCAACCAACTCGACAACTGCCAAACTAATCAATTGACAGAGCCATACACGCCTTGATTTGGACAAAACCGACTCAATTGGCAATTGGATTGAAACGTGTATGGGGTGCTTTAAACAAAAAATAATTTTCAAATATGTTTTTGTTTTTCATACAAATTCTATTCCCAAGAAAATCGACCATTTTCCTTTGCCTTTCGTTGTCTCTATCTGTTATTTATCAAAATATGTTTTCTGTCTGTATGAAATATCTCGTATAATACTGTAACAAAATTAGAAATTTCGATTTTTATATTTATATATTATCACTTTTGTGTGGTGTTTTAAGTAATTACACGGCGATATAAGAGAAAAGAAAGAGAAAAGCTAAGTTTTTAAAACTCCCTAAATTTTCCTTAAAATGAAAAATGTATGCTTGTTTTCTTTAGCTTGAAATTTTCCAATGAATTCCCTACAAATTCCCCACTCTTGGCATCACTGCTCTGGTTCCTTTAATATCAAATTATCGAGAGTCAAACGTTTTAACTTTAGAAGTCGATTCGAGCACTAGTGATCAACTTATTATAACTATTTATCCAATAAAAAATTAATTTATAATGTAAAGCTCTTTGTTTCTCTTAATTATTTACGTTTAAAGAAAAAGAATTTTGGCGTTTAAAAAGAAGAATAGCATTTATCATGAGCATCGCTTAGAATGTAATAGATGATGATGTTACTCATTCATGGCCATTTCATATTTATTTTTTTAATTATTTCTTTATTGCCCATACAAACACTCATACATCGCAACTCCTTTAATTGTACATTAATATTTGCTTAAAAAAAATTGCTTTAAAAATTATATGCCAGAGATTATTTGCTTTACTCAATTTTGCATAAATTATATTGAACAACTTATTGCACAAATATACAATAAAAATACGGGTCTGTATGTCCATTTGATTGCGTATTCACGTCTTCAAGTAAATATTGTTTCCAACTACTTAATTTGCATACAAAAGCTATACAAAAACCAAGTTTAAAACTATGAACAATAAATTTGATGCTTTCAGTGGTAGTTTTCATTTTAAATAAAGTTTATTAACATAAATTTGACAATGTACACTTTTCGAATCAGTGTCTCTCTTTATGCAAGTTGCTTGCTTTTATGCTTATTTTAAGGCTGTTCAAGTTCAAGGTGAAAAGAACGAAAAATATTTAAATTAAAAGTTGAGCTTAAATTTTTATTCACACCATTTGTTATTGCGAAACAAAATCGCACAAGGAAAAGTAAGTGACAAATTACCTGGGAAACTGCAAATATGCAATCGCATATTATTTGTTCTGTGACCTTTGAGGGCGAAGATAAAATATTTGACAATTTCAGACATTTTTAAGAATTTTGAAATCGATTTGTTAGTGCATATTTCTGCATATTTTCCCCCTTTACAGCATTTTTATGCTTATTTCAGTAAAAAGCTCACGTTTCCAGCATTTCTTCGAAGTCATAGAGCATATTCGACCTTTTTAGAGCAATTTCTATTCTTTATTGGCATTTTTTTATATTAAAACATTTGTAAGTTTTCACAAGCAACGCAAAACATCCGTTGTAAGTTCTCCATAATTTTTTCCCACATTAGAAAGGTTAAAATGTCAAGTGTTTTTTGCTCACTGGTCTATTGCACAACAATTTTATTACACACTAAAAATTTGTTTTCACGAACACAAATACAACTAAAAAAGAAAATACATGACTTCGATAGGTTTCGAACAGCCGATCAATTGCATGATAATCACATGCTCGACTGCTGTGCCACTCAAAGAATAATTTGCAAGCTGGCACAAAAATAACATTATGCTGTAAGTGCTTTCGAATTTCGCTTCAAAATTTCTTTTTTTCTTCTATTTGAGATTTGTAGAAAGAAAGCTTGTGAAATTAAAAATTCAGCTTGAAAGAAATTTAAGATGAAACAGTGTACAAAATGTCCAGAACCTGCATGATGTTTCTGGACTTGCTTCCACAGTCTCGGGTACACGTTGAATATTTACGCCGATGTGACCCGCACGTAATCTTTCGACACCTGAGAAACTCTCTCTGCCGAACCGTGTTGACCAAAAGTGGCAAGCCGCCGATTTATTGTGAACACTAAGGATCCAATCGGGACATTAAAATGAAAATAAAATTCAATGATTTTTGTTCGTTATTCTATTGTCTACTGTTCCATTTTAAATTTCTCAATTCTGTTGGCAGAAGTCTTAAACAAACGAAACAAACAAGTTTAAATAAATAAATTATAAAGCATTTACATTTTGCGCTACCCTGTATAAATCATTACCTTGATTTAATGGATACCACATAAATAGAAATTGGAAATTATATAAAAACTTAATTTTGTGAACTTTTGACAACAAAACTTAAGTATAATTTTCAAAGCGGATATCCATACATCGTTAAGCGATTTTTATATGAACTTCATTTTCAGTTGCAAATTTATAAAAAAAACATCGATAAGCTACACTTTCAAAACACTAACTTTTTACAAATAATCAAAGAAATACATAATAATTACTTAATTACTTAAGATCTTTTATGAAATGATCATGGAATTAATACACGTCGTTCAATCTTTAACAGAATAAAGTCAAGTACGTTTTCTTGCAGAAAACAGTTTTCTTTTAAGAGAGATTTCCCTTACTATTGTTTTTCATATGTAATGATTGGCAAATTTTATTTTTGTTTTAATAAAAAAGTGAACGAAGGATAACAGATCTTTAGCCGCGATTAATCGCATTTCTTTTAAATCGTAAAGCATGGTACTCTGTTCATCATTTCGTGCGAACTGCTGTCAAAAGTCCACATAAAAAATTCATGCGAAATAATTGCAAAATAATATGGCTGAAGTTGTACTCTGTTCATCTTGTGAAAACATACGAAATGTTTCTTTCTGGCAGCATTTTCTTTCAACTATAAAGCGTTTCTGGTAACATCTTTTCCAACTGCGAAATAATATAAGCATCACTTATTTCGTACGGAATTGTAAACAACAGGTGACCAGATTTTACTTAGCATTAAATTTGTTGCGCACAAATAACTAAAATAATGGAAAATAGTGTCAAAATAACATAAAATGAAGGTAGAACGTGTGTCTTCAAAGAACTCCTCTGCAGCAGCTGCGATTTACATTAATTGATACGTTGCAGCACAAGCTCTTAAAATTATTTTGTTCTCCAATTGTTTTCACACATGGTTTTTGTTTACATAAGAAAAACAATTTTGCTTACTTCAAGGCAATAAAAAAACTATAAATTTCTTCTAAATCGTAGTGTTGTCGCCACTGGCTAATTGACAACATTTTTCGCAAATCTGAACAGAGTACTAAGCTTAATCGTCAAGAAGACGGCGCTATGAGCTGCAAACTCTTTTGAGTGAAAAGTTTCCAGAAAGTTAGGGTCAAAGATATGCCAATGCCCCACAGTCGATTAAAGACCTCAAATATGGAATTTGTGAAGTTATCTAGCAGGCAAATATGCGAATTGGTGATGGAAAATTTCACGAAAAGTAGTGTAGCCGTGGTGACCATTTGGCTGGTATTGTTTCCATCACTAATCACATACTCTTCTATTTAAAAGTGAATGAATATTCGATGATTTCTCGCATTAAAATATTCGATTTTTTGCATAACAAAATGAAACATCTTATTGGGAAACTCTATAGATGGCTAAATAATAATTTAACCAAATCAAGAAATGAATTTTCTTGTAGCGCATTCTTCAATTGTCGCACCTCCATCCAAAACTTAACTGTTGATTCAACATTTGCCCAGTTATAACGTAAAAGTTTTCACCATTTGATTTCAATCAATTACATTTTTTTTGTCTTCAGTGTACTTACGTTTGTGCAATGAACTATTTTTTTAATACATTTCAAAATGATTTTATGAAAATTTAATAAAATTTTGCCTTTTTGAGGCAAAAATTAAAATAAAAACAGGCTAAAAAAGCCACAAAATTAAAGCAGAAATTTAGAGGCTAAAAGAAAAACAAAAAAAAGACTAATTATAGCCTCGAAAAAGCTAAACTGGCATCATTGGGTTCATCATCAAATCTTTCTTTATTTTCGAATATTTTTCTTTATTAACTTTTATGTTTTCAATTGAAATTGTTAAAAACCATGAAATTTTGCAAATGAAAAAATGTTTGTGGAATTTGCATAAAAGATTATAAAACATTTTTAAAGCAATTGTTATAAGTTTTTAAGAATACGTATTAAAATGTTCTGATTGTGTTAGAATATTTACTAATTTACATTTTCAGTCAATAAAATCCTAAAATAATTAATTTACAAGTTATCGAAAATACTACTGGTGTAATTATTTTTGTGCGTTTTATATAAAAAAAAGTTGGCACAACGTACATACTTATTTTAATTGAAGTAGATTTAAAATTATATCCCAATCAACCAGAATTAATAATTTTGAACTTGAAAAAATTTTTATAATAGAGAGAGGGAGAGAGTCAATATTTGACGATGTATGTATGAACATACTATGATACATATTTCATAATTTACATTTTCAATATTTTCAATCAATAATGTCGTTGCTAACAGAATAATTAATAATGCCTGTTTATTTAGAAGTTACTGAAGGAAGATACTACTGATCTATTTTTTGCGTTTTACATCAAAATGTGTTGTGGTCTATCGAAAATTATGTTTGTTGGCGCAGTGAACGTATGTATATAATAATTTTAATTAAGCTTTAATTAACTAAATATAAAGATTTCAAATTATATTTAACATATTTATTTTATATTTGTTATTTTCAAACAGAAACAAAAAAACATATTTAAATAAAATTTATTATTTGAACTTGAAATTATATGAAATGTGTGCAAACTTAAATATGGAGAAGGGTCAAAATTTGACGATTAAAAATAACTTCCGTGTTTTGTATTACAAAGACATTTTAATTAGTTTGTTAAAACTTCACGCCTCGTCAATTTATTTTGTCATAATTAAGTTCAAATGATAACAAAATAAATCGTTTGCGAAAAAAATGGAATAAAATATAAAAATTAAAAATGAATAAGTACATCCCGAAATTTCAACTATGTGGACATAGTCGGTAAAATATTCAGCATTTAAAAGCGAAATAAAGTAATTATAACCAAGAATTTAACCAAAAGATAACTTAAGTACTTTAAATAACTTTGAAAATACATACAAACGTACGTACATACGTACATACATACATAAGAGTATGTGCATACATAGTTAAAAAATTATCTACCACTAATAACATTGCAACACATTGCTCGATACTGGCCCGCTTTGCCAAACCTACTCACTCACCAAACTCACTTGCAATCAAGGTTTATTCAAATATGTTTAGCATAAATGCGGTTTTCAAAACAATTGTGCAACAACTACTCACATTATTGCAATTCCATTGCGAAAATACTTAGAATTGAAAATCTGTTCACAAAAAAACAGAGCTTTTATAAAAAGCTTTTAAAAACAATTTTCCAAAAACAAATAGTTTATACAATTTATATCTACGTACTACGTACACATTTAATTCGACTTAAGAATGAAACACGTTCTTGTAAATTGCAATACATTCTCAAAACTTTTTGTGTGCATTTTTTTGTGTTTTAATTAAATGTTTAAAATCATCTCATTAAATTGTCTAGTTGTCTGTCAGTCGGTGATTTCACCCAGGTAGAGATCCAGCAGATATGTATGCAGGCTTACAGCAACTACATATGTATGTATGTAGTTGCAGTATTTATCGTGTTCTCTTAAACTTTTCAAATAATCATGGCTTTTAAAGTACTCGAACGTACTTAATAAATATCAAAACTCAATTTGGGTTGGAAATTGTTGTGTCAAAGTGCCAGAAGTAAACTGAATGCTTAGAACTCATGTGTGAGAGAGTCACTCAGTCAGTCTATTTCAGCCATGGGAAATGCAAATTAAATTAAAAATTATTATATTATTATATAATACACAAAAAAAAAACTTATTTTATCCATTACTCTCAATAATTTAGAAAAAAAACTAGTGATCACTAAGGATCTTCAGTATTTCGACATGATTGAGCGTGCATGAGTAGAATTTTTTAGTGATTCCTTTGTGTATGAAATATTTAGATTTTTAAATTGAAATTTTTGAGAAAATATTGTGCATTTTGGCTGAAAGTCTTTAAAAAGTAATGTGCTTTTCATAGAACCCAAGCAATCGAATTGAGTGACCAATTCGACCAATATTTTCTACTAACAACACATAAGTTTGCTAGGTTTTGATGGTAAAAATAAATAAAAAATATTTTGTGAATTTAATTTTTTTTATTATATCGTGAGCGTGAATTTTTCTGATCGTGCATGATTTTGAATAGAAAAAAAAAACAGTTTCATGCACACGATCCCATAAAATATATAGTATATTCCGGGCAGCGAACTCGACTTGACAATGTCTCTCTGTAAGTCCAGGCTAATTTGGCAAATTGTTAAATAAAATTTTGAAAATACTACGAGGTATTGCTTTGATTTCGGTTGAGAAAATTTGCATACTCATACATATAAAAGCAGTGCGAGTATGTAGTCCTCGAAAGTTTGCTTTTCGAAGTAAAATGTTTGAAAACTAAATATGTCGACGATGATCGTTTTCATATTTTCCCACAGTTTTCAAGTTGTTTTTGCAAAAATAAGAATCTGCTCAATGATCTTTGGGCATGCTGATATAAGTTCATAAGAAAATTTCATTCGCATATACACATGTACATTAGGGCCATAACTTTTTTTGGACGTAACTCTCCCAATGATCTATCGTACTGGCAATATTCTTTTGATAATAAAAAGAACTTTCTTTTAGTTCAGTTTGGTAAAAAAAAACTTCACGCACCAAAAACAATTTCTAAAATGCTTTTAATATTTTTTAATAATAATTTAATAATTTTTTTTTATTATTTTTTAAATAACTTTTTTTTTGAAATACGCTTAATATAAGTATGTGCAAACATGTATACAAATATAAATTATGTGGGTTAATGAGAAAAAAAACAAAGTATTTGGACATAAATATAATATAATTTCAGTAAAAAAAAAACAATAATTTATTAAAAACTTCCTGGCTTTTGGTGCGTAAACTTTTTTAACGATGGCGAAAAACTAAAAAATACAGCTCATAATATTTTTAAATATCCTACACGATTTTACCTCGGGAGGTATGATTTTATTTATTTATTTTTTATTTATTTATTTATTTATTTATTCATTGGTACATATTCTACAAAGTAAATTTGCAGAATATGGTTGCACAAAAATGGCGCTGGTATGTAACTAGACCATATGTCCATGATGTTATTAACAAAATTTTAAAAATGTTTTTGAGTCTGACTATACCCGACCTTTGCCTTCACATAGGAAGTAGCAACGTGGTTGTCAACGAAATCCCACAAAAGAAACGCAATACTATCGGTTATCCGTGGCGAAAAACTCTCGAAGGTCAAACAACATGCGCAGGCCTGACCGCACTTTAGAAATAATTACGATGACGCGGGAGCAGTTCTTCAGCCCAGACTGTTGTGGAAGGTAAGATATTTGCAAAAAATTCAAAATGTTTTTGCCTTAATGTACAATTTGAGTTTTTTTATTTGGGGTTTTAATAAAAATGCTTGACGGAAATTTTCTTTCGCATTTAGTGAAACAGACCCTAAAGTTACTAAAAAAAATGTAATACATGTATCTCCGAAAACTCAAATTCAAAAGCTGAAAATTTCACGAAAATCTCGAAGTTTTACAAAGAAGTCGAAATACAGCACAACCTCTATAATCCGCACAATCACTATCCAGAAATCCAGGCAGTGCAATATTTTGGACGGCTTAGAAATTTTACATCTATAGTCCGGATTAACGAGGTTCTAAAAAATCTATAATTTTAGAAAACAAAATTATATATCATAAATGATAATCGAAAATTAATGTTCACCAATATATCGAAACTTAAACAATCAAAAATTCACCTGCAATCCAAAATTGACAAAAAAATAAATTTCTGCGGGAAAATCAAAGTTTTATCAAAAATACTTGATATCTCAAAATTTCATCAACAATAAATTCAAAATCTACCAAAATAATTACAATACATAAAAAAACTAAAATTCGCCAGAAAATCCATCACTTCACCAAAAAATCTGTATTTTGACAAAAAAATCTTGGCCTTCATTTTGTAAAATGCTAAGTGCTAAGAAATGATTCATGGAACAATTACAAATTACATAAAAAAACACCAATTCAGCGTTGTCTTTTGTAAAAGGACGCTCTCAATTTCGTAAAAAAAATCTAAAGCTTTCAAGAAATAGTGAAGAAAGTACAATAGCACTAAATTTTCCATACCTGATCTACACAAAAATATATTGATAGTGGATTATTTTACAGCAATTGCACACGTGTTGTAATGAGAGTTGGTTCTTTGTACTCAAACATGGAAGTTGTTTTCAAATGAACTAGTGACTGTGCTCACTCAGTTTCTTTTTGCGGGCAGGTTTCTAAACCATTTTTTTTGTAAATAAAATTAACAGGAAAGTGTAAATATGCAGCAACACGTTCAAAAGATTATTTTTTTAAATACGTTTCTGCAAACATATGGAAGTTTAATTGTTGATGGACTTAACGAAGAAGTGACTTCTTTGACGCACCTACTAAATGTGCGTTGGCGAATTTCACGTAAACAAATACTTTGACATCTCATATTGTAGGACCTTTTATAAAATCAAATCTCAAAGAAAACTTGGAATAAGTCACTAAAAATTTAAATTTATTATACAATATTGTTCAGCCTGAAGTTTCAGATTTGTTCTGTTTCATCATTTAACACTAATTAAATTCAACTTACACGGCAGAAGAGAAACAACGTTGTTTTTCGGGAGCCGCTACGCTCCCATCATTAGTGTTCATGTGTGTTTCCATGTATCCGCCACTGTGTAGGTGGATCGGTTGAATGTGATTTCAAATTTGTATTTATACAAATAATGACTAGAAAAAGCATACGAGAGTTATTTGTATTATTAGTTGTTTTTACAGTAAACACTGCTTTATCACTTTAAATATTAAAATTTTACCATCACTAATTAACGTTAAGTTAACCCATTGTTACCCATTGTTTTTATCTCATGTACCATTTTTCTTTCTAATTCTTTTTTTTACTTAAGACAAACTTTTTTGGTTTGATTAATACTTAAGTATTATTGCTTTTTGTTTTTTTTCTCTACTAGTTGAGTTTTCTTTTTGGTTTATTCTTATTTTTTTCAATACTTAATGAATATAACAATTGCTCTAAAGCTAAGCTCAGGGCACAGAAAATCTGTGCTATTAATTTTGCCAGCACTGTTTGGCTCAATACCGCTTAAAAACTTGTCTTTTTAGAGAAAAACAAATAGCAAAGACACACGATTGTCCAAAAACAAAACTTTAAACTTAATTTATAATTGAAAACAAAAATCCTAAATACTTTTATTTGTTTTGTAGTTGAAATTTAATTTGAATTTCTCGCAATGATTTTTTTTTAAATAACAATCAGTACCGCTAACTGTTTTTAGTTTGTTAAAGTTTCTACTAACTAAATATTCAAAATTGAATAATTTTTAGAAATCAGTACGTGTTTAGCACTTGGCGAGTGTAGTTTGAACTTTTATAAATGCTAAGACAAGACTGAAAAGTTAAAAGTGCTTTAAAAAGAATATAAAAATAGAAGATACAAATTTATAAAACTTAAAACACGATAAGAGAAACTGTTTTTGGAACTAGAATATAAAGTATGTTTTTGCAATTTATTTATAATTAATGTTTTTTTTGTGACTTGAAATTAATTTAGCAAAGCAATTAGTTTAATATAAATCAAAATAGAAACACTTGTGCTGCTTAAAATATTTGGATGCGGTGTATTATTTTATCTTGACAGTTTGGAAAAGATGTTCGACCAGTTTAACAGTTTTAAACTGAAGCAAAAAATATAAATAAAAAAATGTATATGTTCATGTGTATGTGTGTGTATAAAGAAAAAAATTTTCAACATTTTGCAAATTTTATTATTTTTATTTATTAATTTATAATTTGTTTTTTTGGGGAAAAGTCCATTCAAATCGATAACTTGTTATTATTTAAGGAAAGTATGTACATATATATGTAAAAATCTGCTCAAAATAGTAGATACATCATTGTTTATTTTATTAAAGATATAAAAATAACAAACACTGTTTTGTAAAATTTAAATTTCAAAACCAATTCAAATTTATTTCAATTAACTTAGAATGCAAATAAATGAAAGCACTAAATAAATAATATTGGATTTTTGAAAATTAGGCACTCTCATTCAATATTTATGCAATTTTGCTGCCCATAATATTAGATACATTTAAGGATAAACACACAATTCGAAAACGACTTAAATGTTTTTTTTTAATTTTTATAAATATTAAAATTTCTTTCAACTTTTGACAAGTTTCCAGGGAATCTCGTATTTTATATGTATTTATCTATTTTCGCCTATAAATCAAAGCTTAAGAAGCTCTTTTTATAAAGAACCCCACAAGTGCTCTATTTGCTTTAATATATATAGGGAGATTGGCTTGACCAGCCTAATACACGAACATTGTTATTCGGGAAACAATTTTTAACTAATTTAGAACTGTGTTTGGGGTCATTGACCTGCTAGAATGCTTACTCTGATAGCATATTCTTTATTGCATATGGAAGTGTTAGATTTGCCAAAACTTCCCTGCATTCATTGCATTTTCAATTCGATCCATGCAGATAAAGCGACTATTCCATACACGTATGTAAACTACTCGTATACTCCATTGAGAACAAGAACTACCCTAACAGTCTCACAAATGTATGGAGAAAACATGGTCGTTTTAATACTACGATAAGGGATGAATCGATACGCCTTTTCGTCGATACGATACCGATAATCCAAAAAAAGAAATATTGACGATTCTGACAAATGCTGCTTTCAAATCTTTTTCCATCTGGTTCTGCACTTGCTTTCTTTGATATACCTTGAGATTCCATAAGGCATTTACAATTTTTCGTAAAGATCTTTTAAAACTTTTTGCTATTTCGCGCATGCGCTTTCCATGGTTCCCCATGGCTGGAAAATTTTCATTCCCCACTCCGGTACGATGACAGTTTCTTTCAGCTTCCTTCAAAATAATTGGTTTTGTATATAATTTTGAACCAAAATACATGCATACAAATAAATAGTCTTACCGTCTTATGTAGACAAACAAAAATAAAAATATCAATATTATTTAAATAAATGAGAAATAAGTGTAGTGTATCTGTTAGTCCCCCTCCAGACGTGCAATTTTTGTTGCATGAATGTATAAGATACACAAATTTTGCAAAACTAGAATTCCATAATATGGACACTAATGCGATTTCATAGCAGAATTAAAATACAATTGCTGCAACAAAAATTTGCAAGCCTGGACGGTGACTTATAATGATTAAAATTTTTTGGAGTTTCAAATGAATCCGTTCATTTAAATCACTTTAAATGCACATACTTGATAGAATTTTCTTTTGAATGGTATTGAAAGATGGAATGCAAGGAATTCTTATCGAAGAAATAATTACTGGTCACATTTCTCTAAACTTAACATCTGTTTAATATCACCTTATAATCTGTACCTATTATTTTGAGTAGGGGTGTATGTACCGAAGTAGTTTTTAAAATTGTTTGGTTTTTCATTTTTTTATATTTTTATTTTCTTAACATTCAAAATGTATAAAATCTTTTCGATCCGTTGGCAAAAAAAAGTTAATCGAAGTAAAAAAAACTTGATTACGATTAAAAAATAAATTAATAAATAGCAGTCAACTAATAAACTTGACTTCTACACTACTTATGAATTGAACTCATAAACTGATAGATAATACACGTACGCTGCACCATAGGATTTTCTTGACAGCTGCAATATTTAAAAGGAAATAGTTTTGTTTCGCAAAGACATTTAGAATTTCAATTTATGTGCAATTTTTTTTTAGTAAATGTCGGCAATTGTCAAAATTTGATTGCGTCCATGAAATTTGCTACGTGTGGACCGCGATTGTCATAAGCGGCAATCCATTGCGCAATGATGCTCAAGTGATTGCTTGAGCAATTTCTCCACCTAAGTCTCGGTTCAGACTATGAAAGTTTTCTTTCTGAAATTTTCTCTAATTCTCTTTTGAACTTTCCTTAATGTCTACACATTGAAATTTTTTTTCTAATGAAATTCAAGATTTTTGCATGTTTATCTTCACATTCTTTTTTTTTTGTACACAAATTTTTACTCTCACCATCATGAAAGAAAAGAAAAGTAAAAGAAAATCAAAAAAAAAGCTGCAGCCATTTTAAGTTTGACAGTTACGAATAACAAAACACAAGAGAATTTCAAAGTACATGAAAGAGTGTACCCCTTTACAATCTTCTCTCCCCGTACTCCTACAAACTAACACTTTCTGAAAGAAAAATTTCATAGTGTGAACCGTGACTAAAAGCAATCAGCAATCGAAATGTAAAACTCTTCCGACGTTTTTGATTGCTCTCAGCAATGAAATTGCTACGTGAAGGCCCAGTGTTATGCAAAGAGCATCACATGAATGAACAAACGAAACACAATTTATTGTCCGAATTATATAGCAGCGAAGCAATACTGTCCGGTATGTAAGAGTGTCACGATTATAGATGAGTCCGAAAAATCACTTGTCCCAATTATCGAGATAGTACTGTATATCCATATTTACACTATCCAACGTGCAATTTTTATTTGATAGTGAGAATGATACATATGTACATATGTAGATTGAAAAAGAAATACAAAATGTATGCATTTCTATTTCTATTTGCGTTGTTGTGTAAATAACAGTGTTGTCACCTTATGTGTAATTACACATATCATGTGTAATTTTTATTTTCATGTCTAGCCCATGTGTAATTGCCTGCTTGTGTAGCTCATGTGTAATTTAAAATTTTATCGTTTTTGAGCACTACTTTTTTTGTTGTGATGACAAATAAGGATGGGCTGTGATATTTTAATATATTTATGAACCTTTTTTTTGCTTTAAATTTATTAAGTTTTGTTTGTGATTGTCGTTTTTACGAAGAAGAATTATGTAGAATTGGTCTAAAGAAGATTTTATATCTACAAAAATAAAAAAAATTCCCTGAATTCCCATGATGCATGTGTAATTCACCATTTCGGTGGTGGCAACACTGGTAAATATTGAATATGATTATTTTTCGTGAAATTTATTGCATGCAACTTTTTTATATTCTAATAGGAAGTCGGAGTAGGTAATTGGGTTTAAATAAAACTTACCGAATATATCTTAAAATGCCATTTAAATAATATATCTACTCTTACTTAATTTAATACCTATTCCTATTAACAAATAAAAAAAGTTGTACGCTACACATTTCATGGAAAAAAGTCACTGCACAGGGTGGCGCAAAATTAACGTTATATATTATGGGTCGCGGTGCTTATGGCCTTCTCCATATATCTATATTTATAGCACAGAAATGAAATGCGTTAAACACAAAAAACATTAGCAATTATTAAATTCGAATTAAAAGTTAATTTAAAAAAATATTTATAAAAAAATTGCTGATAATACAATTTAAAAGAATTAACTACAAAGGTTTTTGAACTATTAGCGGTGCTGTTTAATTGTTGACATAGTGGAAGATTATTCTAAAGTCTAAAATTGCCATTCGGAGACCAAGTATTGATGTCGAGGTATTATAATGTTTCGGTTTTGAGGCGATATATGTTTATTCGACGTATATTTTCAAATATGTTTTTGGGAGTTTGAAAACCAGGGGGCAAATTACGCCATTCGATATCGAACAAAATCGCATAATAAATTATTTGAATATGTATGGAATTTTCGTTCGACATCGAATGCCGTAATTTGCTCCCAGAGTGCGGATTTTTAATAGGCTATCGAAATTGACTCCATAAAGGTTTTCGTAAACAGATTAAACATAATCAGATCTTTCTTGTCAATCCAAACACATACTGTATAATATTATTAAATAAATCATTTAGTTCTCTTCGACTAACAGGGTCGCAGTTTGCAAACAATACACACCCATACAATAAGGAAGGAATCAAGTATGTCTTGGCAAGCAAGATTCTTATTCTGAAGGGTGTAAAGGTGTAAAGTATTGAGTAGACCGGGGCGCTCGTAGCTTAAAACATAACTGACCAACCTGTGAGTTTACATGATCTGTCCAAGTCAAATGGTTATTAAAAAATTTTACCTAGATTTTTCACTCTATTAACGATCTCAATTTTCTCACCATTTAAAACGATATCCCCAGAAATGAAAGGAGCTATACGTTTTTTTCGCAAATTATAATACATTTCGATTTTTTAGGGTTGCAACAGAGCCAGCCCATTTGCATTACCCCAGAGATAAATTTGATTTGATTCGTCTTTTAACTGTGGCAATGTTTTCAGCTGCGATACATAAATGGATTTTACACTTTGAAAGTATTTTTGTTTGTTTCTTTTGTTTAAGAATTGTGCAAAGAAGTCTTGGGAAATTTAAAATGGAACAGTATAGAATTTCGTGTTTATTTTATTTTTCTGACGCATCGTGCTTATCATCGACATTTTAATGTGCTGTGAGTCATGAATCAAGAAAACAAGATTGCGCATTGCGCAGGTCCGTTATTTTGTTGTGCGTGATTGTGTAGAATATGTATGTGTTGTAAACAAAAGTATATTTGTGTATGGAAAGCAGCCCGAAATGTAAAACTTTGGTAGACCGAGGAAGCTCTTCTTCAAATATCTTCGAGCCCAAACTCAAAAGATTTACTCGACTGCATCTCTTTTCTGTCCACTTAAAATTTTGTTCAAATCGATGCGCCGAAGTTATTTAGTTATTTCCACTTTTGTTCCAAAATTCTCTTACACTTTTTACAACAAACACTTATTTGTATTCTATGATGACGTAGATGCGCAGTAGAATGTACAACTGAGTGCGTAATCTTGTTTTCTTGATTCATGGTGCTGAGTAAATAGATCCTTAGTCAACAATAAATCGGCTGGATGCCACTTTTCGTCAATACGCTTAGGTAAAGATTATCCCTAGTGCCGAAGGACTGCGTGCGAGTAACATCGGCGTAAACATTCAACGTGTACGCGAAACTGTGAAAGAAAATCGAGAAACATCAACCAGGTTCTGCACAACTTGTACACTTCATCTTAAATTTCTTAAATGTTGCATTTTAAATTTCCCAAGCTTTTTTTACAAATCTACAGAGAAAAGAAAGCAAGAAATCTTGAAACAAAAAGCTTTGAATCATTTACAGCATTACGTTAATTTTGCGCCACTTCTACTACATATAAATGTGTACATTTTATATTTTGTTAGTAAATTTGAGATATTTTGGCATTTGATTTGTTTTCGTAAATTGTAAATAAACATTTTGTTAAATTGGTAAATATTCCAGCTGGTTATTGTTTGCAATAGCAAAAAGTTTGATCTTTTGAGGATGGTCATACTAGTAGATAATGAGATTGAATAATAATAACAGCAAACTAGGCCTCGGAAGCACAATTAAAAATACCCCTTAAGTCAAAGTTCATTGTTCAATACATGTAACTTAATCAAGCTCAACTCAAAAAATGAATTACATTAAATTAATCTTCCATTCAAAATGCTTGCATTGTTAATAAGATTTAAAATAAGTTACAAATAACAAGTGAGTAGTTATGACAACTTAAAAAATTCCATTGCAATAACTACTATTAAACAGACAGATAAATAATAGTGAACAACTTGAACTTCACCTTAATCGCTTCCGAACGATTTAAATCGCTCGTAATGGCATGTGTAAAACGGTCACTTGAAACATGTTGCAAAAATAAAAAAAAAAATAAAAAACAAATAATGAAATTACAATTCTTGTTGTTAAACTGGTTTTGAACATTTTTATTATTAAACATATTTATTATTTTACCTTTGACATGGTTTGCGGCAAAAATTTTTATATACGTGATTCATGCGATTACGAGTATTTTTTTCTTTCTTTTAACGACATGAGCGCACATAAACGTGAGTATAAAAAAATTTTCGGCGTGACTGAACATATGAGAACAATTTTCATGTGATTGATTGGTGTTTCAAAAATATATTTTATGCATTTTTAAGTATTTTTCAATACAGTGAGTTTTACGATATTCCTTCTTAAATGGTGTGAAATAACTCTTGAATGATTCTTTTGAAAGTTGGAAGATGTAGTCTGTCCATCGAACATCACACTGCCAAGAGCATCTGATTCCTTAATATCCATACCAACCATAATTACTGATGCAGCAGCTTGTTCGGTCATACGTCTGTCCGAGTTATAGAATTCAAATATATGTATTTTCGTTCGAGTTACTGAAAACTTTGTGTTGTGGAAGTTCGAGTTGCTGAAGGGCAATTGTACTTTATTTTCTCTCTTAACGCTACTTACTGCCAACCGAATTATATCGAGTTAGAGAAAATTCGACTCGTATTTATAGAAGTTCGAGTTATGGAAGATCGACTGTATACTCTTTTCAACTACATTTACAAAACCGATTCTTGTGAAACTTTGCACACACATTAAATTCAAGGGGAAATAGAACATTATGGGCAAAGTTTTGTAGTCACTTTTTTGCAACGAATATTTTATGTTTTAGTTGAAAAATTATTTATTTATTTTTAACATTTCCAGTTGATTTTTAGTTCACCGCTTTTCAAAGAACTACAAAAAATGTGTATGAGAGTGTTGCTTTTTATTCTAAAACAGAGTTTAAAAATATTTTTACGTTCAAGCTTACTCTATTTATATTAGAAATGCGATCGTGAGTAACTTTTCACTCACGCTCATGTACGCTCAAGATACAAAAAATTATACTCATGAACGCTCACGCACGACCATCTATTTTTGGTTCACATTCATGCACGCTCACGTGAGTAGAAAAAATAGTTAGTTACAATCACAAATACTCGACGCTTATAAAATACTCAAAAAATACAATTAAGCAAAAAAAAAATCACGAAACTCATGCACGCTCACTTAGGGTAATTTTTATGTGCTCACGTTCACGCACGCTCACGTGATTGAAACAAAACGCTAATCACGATACACGCTAATCACGTGAGCGGTGCTCATCTCTAATTTGCTTTAAAGAATTCCTGTAATGATTAAAATAATTAAATTTTTAATCGAATTTAGCATAACGTTACCTTAACATGGAAGTATTTTTATCAAAATGGAGTGGTTAACCTATTTCGATAAGAGATCTTTGAATTTATCGCACTATGAAAAAAACTCAATTTTGAAAAAAAAAAAATTAGTTAGGGCCTTTCTATATTAAGGTAACGGTAAGTAAATAAAAGGGATTGATATACATACATACATATGTATATCTAAAGGAAGAACATAAAAAAACAAGTTACACTCCACATCGTAAAACGGAAGGCGGTAAAATTCACTTATTGCCTTTTTTAATTTTGATGCCAATAAATTCCTTTAATAATATTTTACATGCCAATTTAAAATTATCTATCATTGAAAGTATTATTTCGCAAAGATAGAGTTTGGCTTAAGTCTCTTAAGTTTGGCTAAGATATCCTAATGCTTAAATTTCCAAATTTTATATATAAATTTTGTCTAATTTTACTTTTCTTTTGTTTAGTTTACTTAAGCACTTTTGTTTGTCACTCGGTTTCACAACATCTTCAGTTTTCGCAACTGCCCAAATTTTTATCAGTTGTTTCAAGCGGGGTTGGACTGTATATAATGTTAGTCGTTTTTCTTATTGTCTGTTAAGTCGTGACTTTGCATTTGTTAAATTTATATTTTATTACTGTATAGAAATGAAAAACCATTCAAAAAAATTACAAAAAATTAACATTTTTGTAATTGTTTGATTTATTTTTAACGTTTTTTGATGTCTTTAAAATATTCGATTTAATTAATTTTGTATTTTGTGTAAAAAAGATTTATTTATGTATTATGTGTTTGTTTGTTTGTTTTTATTTTATTTTTATGTTTACAGAAATTGATTGAATTTTGATGCGTCGAATTTTTTAATTTCTTTAATCTATTTTTTTATTATTATTATTATTATTATTATTATTATTATTATTATTATTATTATTATTATTATTATTATTATTATTATTATTATTATTGTCTATATTTATAAAGTGAGATAGGCATCAATCGTTGCGGCTAATTATTTGACAAATCGTTTGCTTAATTAAAAAATTGTTTCGAATTTATATGTATTAATTGAACTGGGGGCGTCTAGAAAAAATAATAGAATTACAATAAACCTAATTGTTCTTAAAACTGCTGTTTCCTGCTACTTAAATTTGTTCGCTTCGATTCGCGTAGCTGCGATTTACATTTACGTCGCTACAACAATTTTGTTTTTGTTTTTAAACTATTGCATAGCTTTTATCGCGGGCTTTGAGAGCGGAGACCGAATCAAGATATTCCGTAACGAAAATAAAACCTAACACTAAGTTTGTTTCTTAAGTCTTTTATTTTTTTAAGTATTTGAATCGCCTAGCGTATGTATGTTAACCACTAAAGTATGCTATTGATTTCATTAACATACAGTATTGCCAGTACAGATTTTTACATGTAGGAAATTACAAAATGGCGTACTTACGAGCAATCATGGTTGACAAAAAATTATATGCACAAACAAACAGACAATTCGTAGGTTTTTAAGCTATTGCATAGCTTTTGTCGCGGGCTCAAAAAGTGTAACTTGAATTAATATCAAAGAAAAAACTTGAATTAAAATCAAAGAAAAAAAATAATGCATAAATAAAATATAAATAAATAATTGTAATTGCATAAGTTGATAAAAAAATGCTATGCAATAGCTTTGCCGCGGCAGTCCCCGAGTGCCACACGTCTTATTTTGTAAACTAAATGTGAAGAATATTTTGTTTGAATAGTATTACTTAAGTAGGCAGTTTTAAATGTTAAGAGGGAACTTCCCATTTTATTCTGTTACCTTAGTTCATCTTAAGGGGAATTCACTGTTAGCACATAAGAAATCGGGTTTCAATAAAACTTTTTAAAGTAAAGATTGGAAAAGAAACCAATTTTAAAAAATACGTGTGTTTTACACCTCTATTAAAAAGGAGAACCCATGCAATTACTTAGTCGAAATAATAGTTTAAATCACTGTCATAGTTGGGCAAAATGCATAGTTTGCGGTATTTAAAATACAAAATACTTACCGGTCATGTATTTAAAATAAAAAATACTTCCACTTATTGTATGTAATTAAAATACAAAATATTTTCAGGACATGTGTTTAAAATACAAAATACTTGCACGTCATGTATTTAAAATACAAACACAAAACACTTATTTGTATTTTAAATACGTATTTCAAATACATCTATTTCAAATAATGCCCAGCCCTGATCACTGTTGATATACCGAGTCATTTAAGCGTATGGTAGTGCGCCACATTCACTCTGTTTTTTTTTAACCCCCATGACTTTGATTCACTTAATCATAATAAAATGAAACTTAACAACTTCACTTTGAATACAATATTATTTTCATGCTATATTTACTAAAAAATATCTTTCATAAAGTTCAAAACTTAAGATTTATATTTTTAACGTTAATTTTATTACCCTTTTTATTACTGCCAAGAAAAATATAATGATAAACATTTTTTTATTGGTTTCAACACTTAAAATTTTTTTACTGGTTTCTACTCAAGTTTGTTATAATTATTTAATTGTGATCTTGGCCACCATTCCAAATCATCAAACCTTAACTATAAGTATACAAATACGTGTACAGAAAATTAGTTGCATCATGATTCCTGTAATTATGGTTGCAAATAGAAAAACATTTAAACCAAGAAACACTTCGAATGAAATAAAAATAAAAGTGTTTTTTTAACCGGAGCAAAAACTTAACCACATATTATTTGTAATGTGACCGACAGACCGATAATTGTAAACAACTTTAAATGAAATCTTTGGGAAAAAAATGTATGTAGTATGTCCCAAACGTTAGACTACCGCGTGTTAAGATTATTGAATGAATATTAATACAAACACTTTTAATTTGAAAATATCTTAGATGCTAATAAAAACTTAGCTATCAACTAATAATTCATTTCTATTCATAGTCGATTTTTTAACAGTTATTAAATAGTTGCGACTTAGTTTTATGTTAAAAGAGAAACAGCACCGCTATATGTAATAAATAATTAAATAAAACTTTTTGAAATATTTGTTTTTGTTTTGTCATATCCAATAAATAAATATAAATTTGTTAGAAGTATGAGAGAATTTACATAGTGCTTGCTCTTCCTCGTCGAATGTTTTGTGAAATATTTGATCAAGTGTTTTGTATCGGAAAAAATTAATTTGAGGGAAAAAATATTTTCTCATGTTTGCACTTATCGTTATTTGAAAGCTGTTTGACAAATAAACAGTGACAAAAAAATGTGCGTATTGTGATCAGAAAACAAATTGTGTACTGAGTTAAAAACATTTTGGTTAAACATAATCAAACATACTTGAATGAAATGTTTTCCCAATGTGATCGTACCTTTAGTATTTTGGAATTAGTTTATTAGTTTTAAATTTTTGTGAGTGTAGTCCGGACAAAAGCGGCAACTATATCTGTCCGGATTAACGAGGTTATCCTGTATTTAGTCTGTTCACATAAAATCATTTGGCGTTCAGTTAAAATATCAAAGCTCAATTAGGGGAGCTGTTTAAAAAGCTATTGAGAACCTCTGACCAGACTTCCACGATGGTGTCACACTCGTAGAAACCATAAAAACAAAAATTAAGTAAAAATCAACACAATCCGTTAAATTTTGAGGTCTGAAATAAACGTTCACTTTAAGCCTCGACTTGTTGTTAGATTGTTGCTGGGGAGTAAATTGTTGTATATGAATTAAATTTTCACGTTTGTTTTACAATGTAAGAAACAATTGACCGCCAAGTTTGCTGTTTGCTGATTTTTCCATCATACAAACTAAAATCAATCATTCGATTGAACTACCGTCATGAAACAACAAAAATCATACTCTACCAACTGCGAGTAAAAGTTGCAACATACAACACGGGTACACATGTACAAGTAGGTATTAGAGATGGGATCGTGAGTTAATTTTCACTCACGCTCATGCACGCTCACGCACGACTTCATATTTTTAGCTCACGTTCACATGAGTATAAAAAAAAGTTAGGCACAATCACGAAAACTCACGCTCACGAAAATAACACAACTTATAAGTATTTATACATTAAAATTTCTGAATGCAAATAGAAAAATCTAATATGCAATTAGAAAATTCTGCAATAAAAGAGTAAAATTATGTTTAACTGAGAAATGTACTTGTCTGAAGCAATTTGTTAGTTTTGAAAAACAATTTTTCTATTTTGATATATGCGTAAGACTCAGAAGCAGTCCACCAAACAAAATTATTGGATAGTGGTCCAACTTATTTCTTATCTTTTTTTTAAGGAATATTAGACTAGATGTATAATTGTATAAATAAAATAAATGTATTTCGATGATCCCAAATGCACAAATTATTACCAAATCCTACCCTACCACAGATCTTCTAATTTCATATGAGAAATTAACTTTTTTTAGGTATTTACATATATCATTGCTTTAGTGATAATGAAGATGGCATGATCACGCATGATTCACGCTAATCATGTGAGCGGTGCCCATCTCTATTAGGTATTATATGATATGTATACTCGTATGTATGGTGGTTTTGGTTTTATACTTTTGTTGTGGCCAACTTTAAGATTATGATGTTCTTTTTTTTGTATCTTTGCGTAACGTTTAACCTAGTTCCATGATAGTGAGCTTGTAAGTTAATTGAAGTAGAAATAGCAATTCTATTAAATCATTACATTACAATTGTAAATGCTCCAAAGACACATGGATTTATGCATGTTTAGTGATATTTATGTTCATGACATGAAATGTTGCAACTGTTTTATCCTCTATTAATGTTTATGGTCATTATTACTATTGCGACAATAAATTATTTATTTCGCATTTGCGAGATCAAGCTCAAATTGTAGACATACTACTATATACATACATACTCATATATACATACTGACAAACATTTTTAACTTTCCGCAAAAGGTTTTGTAGAGAAACATAAATTTAAACAAACTTTAAAATGTACACACAACAGACAGTTTGTGAAGGAAGTTGTATTTACGAAACGCTTTTTATGCAATTTATATTTATTTTTTAATGAAAATAATAAAGCAATTTCTGCGCTGCCAACATATTTTTGGTAAACAAATGCGGCAAAGTTGATCAAGTCATATGGGACTGTGCCATTAAAAACGACTCGATTTCAGAAAACTAATTCCATTAATAGCTAAATTTTTATATTATTTTTTGTAGTTATCCATTTTTTTTGGAGTTTAAAACATCATATCTAGAAATCATTTGAAATATCAATGGAACCAGTTTTTATTTCGGACAAAGGCAAAGACAAATTTTTAGATCCCTTTTTTTCCTCTGCTTGCCAACCGATTTTTTTCATTCTTTTACCAAATGATAAACAATATTGAGTTTTAGTGACCCGAGCATATATTATTTAAATCAGTTCAGTATTAAAGGAATAAAAGGCTTATAAATTTGACACCTGTACAAATGCTAAAAATACACACGTACACGCATTCACTTATCTAAGTATTGGTTCAAGTACAAACAAGCAAAGCAATAAAAGTGTTTATGAGTACCTACATACATACATACATAAGTAATAATACATATGTATGTATATATACATATGTACATACATACATATGTATATGAGTAATAAGATACTTTTATAAATGTGCGTGTTTGTATGCAATTTTATTTCGTTTATTGTTTTATCCATGTTGAAGGGAATAATCTTTAAATAAATGCAACTGGCGGGCGAATTTCGACCACTAGGCGCATTCTAGTATTTTTAATTTCATTTCCAAACAAATCAAGAGTTCTAAATTAAAGTATTTTATTTTTTTATATTTTTATGACGACCATTCAAGCATAGAATAACATTAATTTTTCATATTTATTATATTACAAAATGTGTTAGTTAAACTTGTAATATTATTAATTAATGTTTAATTGTTGTTTGTTTTATAAAACACTTACAACTACCAGTGATATTTTAAGCAATTCAAAAGTAAATGTATACAAGTTTCTTATGAAATTTTAACTAATTAATTTTTTTGGCCAGTGTTGAAATGTAAGAAATGGAACAAGGTTTTTCAAAAATAAATCTGCTGATTGTTGATGTTTGTGGTTAAAAACACTTGTATGTACGTCCGTACGTAGTTACGTACATATGTGCCGCTTTACGATCAGTTTTATTATGCGTCAATTTATGGTTACTTTGCCAAAATTAAAGCTCAATTATAAATTCAAATAGTTGTTACACTTGAGTTGGTACATTTCGGTTCAACCCATTGCAATCTAACAAAATAAAAGTTTAATTTGCTTGACTCATTCCGGCATCTTGGTTGGGTTTGAAATACATATATGGGCAAATCCTTTGTGACGAACGCTACATTCGTACGCGCTTTCACATTAATATATAAAAATTGATGTTTAGTGCGACATACATAAGTGTACTTTCGAATGGCATAAAAAATAATTTTTTAGCAGTTCTTTGTTGCGAAATAATTGATCACAAAGTTTTGTGACGCACGTTACATTTCTTCTATCCTATTTTCTATTCTGAAATTTTATACCTAATTTCAATATTTCCGAAATAGTAAACACAATATTTTTTTACTAAAATAGTAATGAATTCATTGTATAAATATATGGCTTTCTAAATGATATGAATACCTACAAATTGTTCATTTCTGGTATGAAATTAGAAGATCTGATGTAGGGTAGGATTTGATAATAACTTGTGCATTAATGATAATCGAAATAGATATATTTTATTTATAAACTTATATATCTAGTATAATATTCCTTAAAAAAAAAGGTAAAAAATAAGTTGGATAAATTTAAAAAATGTTGGTTGGTGGACTGATTCTGGGACTTGCCCATATGGTATACCAGATACAGATACAGACCTATTGAGCCATTGTTATACCGCGAAACTCTGCTTAAATACTTGCTTTTAATTAGAGATGGGCACCGCTCGCGTGATAACAATTTATTTCAAATTAATTATAATAATTTAAAAAACAAAACTTTCAAAGATTTTCAGAAACTTTTGTTTGTTGAGGGTTTTTTAGCTAGTCTATGTACATACATGCATTTCATTGGTGCTAATGCCAAATCATCAGTAGACCTTAAACCATTTTTTTGAAATTTTTCAAACCTCTTATCTTATACAAAAACTTAAAAAAAATCTTTCAAAGAAAATATCGATGCAATCTCGATTAATAAATTTAAAATATACTTAATTAAGATTTTATTTTCCGTTTTGCCTTATTAAATACTTTTATTGTCACCCAAAGGGAGTCTAATTGTATAAAGGTTGTAAAGAAAATAAAATAGATTCACTTCGAATAATATAATTTGTTTGTTGGGATTTTTGAATAAGTTTCAAAACCTATTATGCTTATTTATACTTTTGTAATTTTTGAAATTCTCATTGGTTTTTTAAAAGTTTTTGTATAAGATAAGAGATTTGAAACATTTTAAAAATATGGTTTAATGTCTACTGATGATTTGGCATGTATATAGACTAGCTAAAAAACCCCTTAACAAAAAAAGTTTTTGAAAAGAAGATATCGAGGCTATCTCGATTAATAAATTTATATAAAAAAAATATAATATAAATATAAAAAAACCTTAAATTTCATTGCAGTAAAACTAAGAACAACTTAAACAAACAAATATGGCTGCGAAACCGAAATTTGAATTTGAAAAAGATCCTTTAGTCCACATAGAAAATGTTGATGAGAATGAGGAAGATCGCATTGCCAAAAGTTTCGAAGGACGTTGTCTTTTTATAACCGGCGGTACAGGTTTCTTGGGCAAAGTATTGGTTGAAAAATTGTTAAGGTACGTACATATGTATTACGATCTCATATTAAATTAATAACACACGTGTGTGTCTGTCTGGTCATAACTATTACCATTACTATTAATATTCATTCGTAGCACAACTAACGTGTTTTATTTGTATTCGTTTTTAAACTAGATGTTTCATAATTTGTTATTTTCTCTTTCTTTTTCTTTTTTGCATGTTTTGTTTTCCCGGTTAAAGGTCGTGTGGAGATTTGAAAAAAATCTATTTACTTGTCCGTCCAAAGAAGGGCAAAGAGCCAGCCGAACGTATTAAGGAAATGTTAAATAACGTTGTACGTATTAAATTAATTAAAAACAATTACTTATTTTGCCCTATACATTTATTTCGAAACGTTAAATACTGTTATTAACTGATTCATAATACGGTTGGTTATGTATAGTGTACTCTCATTCGTACAACTAAATAAAGTTTGCTAATAATAACTACACGAGTATGAAAACAAATGGAAAAATACTAAAGCAGTGATAATTATAATTAATAGCAAATCGTAGGACAATGTCGACTGGTTTAACTAGGAAAATTAAAGAAGTTTTAGTGCTTTATATAATTCGAAGCTGTGTCTGAAATGTGAAAGCTCCAACCGCAGAAAGTAAACATAGACGACTTTGCCACAAGCAAAAATTACTTTGACCAATTTTGTGCTCTTTTGTTGGATGAACATGCAAACCAAATACACCAAGTGCATGCAACCAAACGCAATTGTGTGTAAACGGTTAAAAAAGAAGAAAGCAACATTGTGAGTACATCAAAGTCTGTACTTACCCCCAATCTTCTTTCCCTTCTCACCAACAAACTCAAGACTTTGCAAAGTAATAAGCCTTGCGTGTGGAAAAGGGGTAACAGATAGACACATAGCAGCATTTGATATTGTGAGACTAAAGATCAAGACTTTGCAAAGTGATAAGCCTTGCGTGTGGAAAAGGGGTAACAGATAGATACATAGTATATCAGCAGCATTTGATATTGTGAGACTAAAGATCAAAATCCCAGCCCTGGCCAAACTGTTGTCGATTGATTATTCGACTCATTTGGAGATCTTAAAGAAATATGACTATAGTCTTTTTCTCTTCGTCAGCGAATGGCGAACCGGAAAATTTCTATTTATTTACTGCTTATTAAACTACCTTCAGTACACGAATCTCAAACTGCATCCCAAAGCATATGTATATTTTTCAATTAGACTGGAGTACCGGAAACCAAATGAGCCTACAACAGACTACAACAATGATTGCAAACACAATACATAGAAGATTATCAACAACTATCCTCCCTGAGCTCAGAAATTAACAAGCCGGCTCTCGCGCACATAAAACATGCATCGATCATGTAAATAGCTTACGGATAATTGTGGAACAGTCAGTAGAATGGAGGTCGCGGGTTTTTATGGATTTTAAGAAGGTATTTGACACCATAAATTACACTGTCATATGGAGAGCATTAGGAGTTCCCGGTAAATCAATAGATCTCGCATATTACATGAGAGGCAATGAGAGGTTGTGTTTTATCAAAACTGCTTTTTAACTGTGTCCTCGAATGAAAAAGGCCACAAAGCATAGAAGAGAAATCACGTGGAGTCTGCAAGGTCGATTAGAGGATCTCGACTACGCAGATGACATCTGTTTGCTAACACACTCATTTTCTGATATGCAAGCGAAGTTAATACAAGTTTATGAATCCGCAATATCCGTTGATCTGAAGATAAAAAAAAATACGTAAGGTTAAAACAATTCGTATAAATGTAAACAACGAACAAAGGTTTATCATACAAACCCACCAACTTGATGATGTAGCGCCCTTCTGCTACTTAGATTGCAAACTCGATAAAAGTGATGACTCTATCGCAGATAACTTCAGCTCAACAAGCATTTCCCCAATTAAATCCTGTTTAATTTAAGCCTGTTCAATTCTAATGTATAATCCACTTTGTTGTATAATTGCGAGACGTGAAACGCAGCAGCACGTGACATACAAGCCGCATAAGTTCTTATGAACGAATTTATACTTAAGATTCTACTCGTACAGGTGTACCGGCCCTCCAACACTCTCCTGTGGTCAGAAACTAATCAACAACCGATCCAGCATGAAATCTGTAACTGTAAATGGACTTGGATAGGTCACACCATGCGAAAACCGCCAGATGTTATAATTCAAAACAAGCTATAGAATGGAACCCACAGGGCAGCCACTGTACAGGACGACCATCGCAAACCTGGAAACACCAAATAGCAATTGAGACGTCCAAGTTAAACTATAACTGGAATGAAATTATGCAGAAGATCGAGAATATTGGAAGGAACTTGTGTTGGCCCTATACTCCTTATAGGAGTTTGAAGGAACAAACATATACATATATGTATATAATACAAAAGACTTCTGGCCGAGAACTATATCTAATCATATGCTCTGGGAGAGAACAAGCCAAAAAATCCTATTGATTGAAATAAGAAGACGAAAGTGGCATTGGATCGGCCACATCCTTAGAAGGCAGACTAAGGACAAACGACATCAGTAGAACAGCCATAGACTAGAAGCCGCAAGGGAACAGGAGAAGGGTACTGAGGCCGAAGTAAATATCAGTGGCAAGAGTTGGGCAGAAGCCGTGAGGGCGTTATCACAAAATAGGGAGATGTTCAAGCATTTCATTGGGGCGCTATGCTCCTTGTGGGAACGATGGAAACTTATATATATGCATATATACACATACAACAGACTTGTCATGTAGTCTTCAAGAAGAAAAAGGGCAACAATATTTTTCTAATGGAACTTTTCTGTGCTCGCCCTTGTTACGGAATCTCGCTTTACAATCAAGAGATTGCAAGGCTGCTGCAGTCGCTAGTTCATGTGTGAAGGCCATGCACTATATGTTGATACAACCCATTCCAGCGCAGAGACCGCTGAAAAGTGAAATCAACCGTTAAATAAATTTTAATAATTAAATAATAGCTGGAATAGAGATGGAACTATGCCTGCATAGTAGTATTTGTATCAGCAGTCAGGTGCGACTTTTCATCATGCAATCTAATGGGAAGAAGGACTGAGTGGTCTTAGTGAACGTTCTTCTTCTGCACTGAATTTATTCCCCATACGAACTGTACGTCTAAAGAACAAATTCTCTCTGCAATAGCTCGTGCGATTCACGGGCCGATCAACCTGAAATGGATAAAATCTGAATGAAAAGCATTTGGTAAAGTAATAACTTTCCAGATTTTATTAGAACAAATTCTATTGTGGTAACGATAAGACAGTTAAACATGGGCTAAATTACGTCGCCTAATTCAGTGTCTCAATAAAGTCTTACTAAAAGTGATAAATACTTGAGTCACCTCGTTTATGCCCACAGATGAGAGTTTTACTCTATTTCAGGTCGAATAGAGGCGGTGTCTCTTGCATCATTTTACTAGACTTGAGTCGAGCTCAAACTTCTTTACTTCACCGATAGTGAAAGATGAAGAATGCACCGGTGGTATATTTTTTTACAAGATTGCCACTAATAAATAGTATTATTCATATTGTACCACATGGCCTCAATCTCTTACAGGATCGATCTATTATTCAAACAAATGAATGGCGCATGTTGCTTGACCAAGAAGGTAATTGGAAAAGAACAGAGTCTAGAGTATTGATATGACCAGGCCACCCACCAATGTTCCTCTGTTGCCTTTTACAGCTGAAGTCTTCTAATCTCTTCGGATTGAGTCATTGTTACTAGGAACTTTACAAAAATGAAATGAAAGATCGATGTTTGCTCGGCTATGCCCTCACTTGTCAAACGATTGGCTGCATCGTGTTTAGAAGTCACTGGATTTGTATCAGGGTTTGTTTTACAAAACGATTTTCACAGATGTCACATGGAAAATATTAATTTAGTTATTGGGGTTGCGCGATAACTCAGCACTAAGCCGATCATGAATATATATTTAAGAACTGCATAGGATCCTTAAAATACTCTCAGCAGATATGAATTTACTGGCAGAGAAAGAAAAATTTAAAATATTTCAACAACTCATTATACTAGATATTTCTGTTTGACACTATTTTAATGTTTCTTGTTTTCAGCTCTTCGATATGGCCAAAGAACAAAGGGGCGAGGATGTAGTTCTCAGTAAAGTTCAAGCCATTTATGGAGATATTTTGCTGCCCGGATTGGGAATATCTGAAGAGGATTTAGCTATTTTATCAAGAGATGTATCAATAGTTTATCATTGTGCGGCCACAATCAGGTAGACAATTTAAATTTCCACTAACAACTTAATACGAATTAACAATCTTCATTTTATACCAGATTTGATGAACCATTGCGTCGTGCTGTTTTCATGAACACTCGAGGCACAAAATACATGTTGGAAGTGGCAGCTAAGCTAAAAAATTTAGCTTTGTTCGCCCATGTTTCTACAGCCTACTGTCACTTACATGTCAAGACTTTGTACGAGAAGCCCTATGATCCACCAGCTGATCCTCACAAAGTAATGAATGCCTGTGAGTGGTTGTCGGACGAACAAGTTGGCATGATAGAGAAGAACATTTTAGGTGACATACCAAACACATATGCCTACACAAAGTCACTGTCTGAGGCTTTAGTTGTAGAAAAATTTGATGAGTTACCTGCAGTGATTCTGAGACCATCTATTGTCATACCTATTTGGCGTGAACCCATACCGGGCTGGACAGATAACATCAATGGTCCGACAGGTCTTTTAATAGGCGCCGGTAAGGGCGTCATTCGTACTATGTATTGTAATTCATCGGGCTTTGGTGATTTCTTGCCTGTGGATGTGGCTGTTAATGCTATTTTAGTAGCCACTTGGAGATTTTTGACAAATGGATCGAAAGAAACAAATCGTGTTGCTCATATGACCAGTTCGAATGATATTAAAGTGTCATGGGCTGAAATTATTGAATTGGGTCGTTGGGTTATTGAAAATCGTGTTCCCCTTAATGGTGTGGCTTGGTATCCTGGTGGTTCGATGAAATCAAATTATGTTGTACATTGGATTTGTATGATGCTCTTCCATTGGTTACCCGCATTTTTTGTGGATATTTTATTAAGAATAATAGGCTATCCGCCAGTGTAAGTACTTTTCTCAGTTTCTAGTGATAACTAAATTTAAAATTATAATCGTATTTCGGCTTATAAAAGAATAGTAATTTAAAATGATCGAAGAATGTAATTATGTTTTTATAGAAGATTTGTTTTAAATTGAATTGAATAATATCATTTGAAAGGAGCTGTTCGGCTCGAGTTCAAATCATGAATTTACAAATTCTTTTTTCATAAAGATTTAATTTTTTTTGTAAATTTAAATTATTTTTTATTCAGAAAGTAATATTTTTAATCATAATTTTACAAAATTTATCACAGCATTATATGATAAATTTAAAAAATATCATAGATAACATACATTTTGGTTATAAAATTTATTTTTAGCCTTCATTTTCTAGAAATGTATCAATTAGAATAATTTTCGTTGATTTCCTCGAACAGCAGGCTTGTAAGCGAGAGGTGTTGGTTATCGTTGTGCCTCCTGCTTCGAAATATGCTTCCAGAAGGTACGCTTTTTGTTCGGGATGTCTGTCCACTTTAATTTAATGCATGTGAAATGTGCCAAAAAAATGTCATCGGTAAAAATTTTAATTTTCTATTAGAAATAAAGTTATAGATAAATGTTCAATTGAAAATTAATGTAATTAATTAGAATTTATTTTTCGGTAAATGAAAATTAATGTTGTAGATAACTTTTCATTAGAAAATCAATGTTATCTGGAATTTTTCTTAATCACATGAATGTTATCGATATAATAAAGCTTAGATTTATAAAATTGTAACAATTTTCATACAAATTATGTGAGTATCGAACGAATTTCGTATTTTATTTTAAACAGCCTGATGAAAGTTCAAGATCGTATTTCAAAAGGTTTTGAAGTATTCGAATACTATGCAAACAACGTATGGAATTTTGATAATACGGAAGCGATAAAGATGCGGCAGCTAATGAATAAAAAGGAACGTCTGACATATGTTATCGAAAAGATCGATGTCGATTTGGTGGATTACTTTACAAATTGTGTTCTTTGTGCCAGACGTTTGATACTCAAAGAACCTGATGAGACTATACCAGCAGCAAGAAGACACATGAAAGTGTAAATGTTCATAAGAAATTAAAAAAAATTATAGTTTAGTTATTCATATATATTTTCCTTATTCTTGCAGCATGTGGTGTGTTGATAAATTCTTCAAAGGCATGTGGCTATTCGGTATTTGTTACATGATATATCGCTGTTTCTTATCCGATTACTTTAGTAGAACAACGATAACTCAGCCCTTAGAATCATTTTAAAAGCTTCTTATTGCTGTATTACTGTATTGTATTAGCTAATTAATTTTTAGCATTAAGCCAAATATTAATTTGAAATCAATTGTATTTAACATGAAATGTATCTTTGGATTGTTTATATGTGCATACATATATACATTTAGTACATACATTAGGAAATAGAAAATACATGTATTTTTTGTCATTATTCTTTTCACCCTGAGTATGCATTCATATATTCGTTTTGGCAAATTCTGATTGTACAACAATGTATATGTATGTATGTTTTCACAATGTATGTTTCACATTATTATATTCTATGAAATGTTATTAAGTTTTAAATTATATTTTGTATTTTAAAATTACTTAATTAATTATAAAACGATTTTGTTATGGTTTCTGTTTTTTTTTTTGTATTTGCTCCATTCCATACTGCAATATAAGACTTAACTAAGTCTTGTGCATATATGGAATATCGAAAATAAATAAATAAATATACAAAAAAATAATAAGTGTATAAATAAACAAATATATAACACTGTGTGTAATTTTTTAAGTCATAGAAAAATAGCCATATACGGACACCACTACGTGATAAAAGACCCAGTTTTTCCAAAAGTCATGCATTTATTTTTTTATGGGCCCCCAAAAATTTGGGGCCTCGGTGTAATTTTTACAAAATACTGATCATTTTCTCAGGCTCTTATCTTGCAAATCGTTCGGAATTTTGATTTACTCTCTGGGGCAAAGTTGTAGATCTTGTCATAAAGAACAAAAATTGTGAACATATAAAATCAAAAAATCTTCATCTTCAAGATGAAAATCACAAAACAATACGTAATTGTTGAACTGTTTAATGTTTATATTGAAATGAAAATTTTATGGCTTAAGTTCAAATCTGAATTTACCCATTTCTTCTTAATTTAAGAAATTATATTTGGATAAATTCATTATTTTATTAAGAGAGTACTTTATATTTAAACAATTTATTCATCAGATTAGCAGAACGGATCAGTACTGATTTCGAGGTCGCTACACCATCTCATCAGCGTTCTTTGTTCGATTTTACCACTTTTGACGGTGGATACTAGTGACTTGGAATATCAACTATTTAACAGTATTATTTAACAAATTAGAATACGAAAAGTGCAACTTATTCATTTCTTACAAGTTAAATCAATTTCGGTTAGTACGAAATTCCATCTCTGATGAGTAATTATTCCAAATATTCCATACTCTCCCGCTTTTTCCAAAGCCATTGGCTTTGAGATCAAGCAGTTTTCCATTTTTTGTTTACTTTATTTTTGTCAGAAAGAAAGAACGCTGATGAGATGGTTTAGCGACCTCGAAATCAGTACTGATCCGTTCTGCAAGTCTGGTGAATAAACTGTTTAAATAAAAAGTACTCTATTAATAAAATAATAAATTTATCCAAATATAATTTCTTAAATTAAGAAGAAATGGGTAAACTCAGATTTGAACTTAAACCATAAAATTTTCATTTCAATATAAATCACAAAAAAAATTAAAAAATTATAATTTTTTTAATTTTTTTCCACTGTTCAGGTCCATAGGAAGCAAACCCTTAAAAACTCAAGAAAACAATAAACTACAAAAATGTGATTTGAAGGTCATCAACATTATTTTGCAAGGGCTTTCCAAAATCCTTTTGTTTTCTTTGTAATTGGGATTCGCGCTCATCTCTGAATCAATTCCAATGTATTTCGTGGAGACCAAGAGGAAGTGTGGAGGAACAAATGAAACAACATAGAGTGAAGAATGCACCTTTAATTGACAATACGCAAGACATCTTTCTGCCATCCATCGCTCCACATAAAATTGGGAATTGTAAAACAATTTTCGGCAAATTTTTCACTTTTGCGGCTACCTGAGAATCATTCCTAGGAAGTTTATATGTTGTAAAAAGTTGTTTATTGAGATCTTAGGTACATTTTTGTAGTTGATTGTTTTCTTGAATTTTCAACGGTTTACTTCCTATGGACCTGAACAGTGGAAAAAAGGTAAAAAATCGAATTTTTTTTTTAATTTTTTGCTATTTTCATATTGAAGATGAAGATTTTTTGATTTTATATGTACACACTTTTTGTTTTTTATGACAAGATCTACAACTTTGTCTCAGAGAGTAAATCATAATTCCGAACGATTTGCAAGATATGAGCCTGAGAAAATGATCAGTATTTTGCAAAAATGACAACAAGGCCCCAAATCTTTGGAAGCCCATAAAAAAGTGCATTACTTTGTGCAAAACTGGGAGACACGGGTCTTTTCTTTTTTGGTCTTTTATCACGTAGTGGTGTCCGTATATGGTTTTTTTCCGTGTTGCATTGTGTAAATTATAATAAATAAATATTAAAAAATAAAAACCGTTTATGGGCCGTTCATATATTCCGTATCACACTATCAGGGGAGCGAGTTGAGTTGAACATTCACACATATTACTTCTTTTAAATTCTCCACAACAAATTAGTTCCGTAAGAAAATTTATGGTGGTGTAAAATAAATTTGAATTATTCTATATCGGAATTTAGAGAACACAAATTTGTTATTTTCTTTTACGTGAAACTAATTTTATTTAGCTTTCATTTATGCGACTAACTGATGTAATTCTTAATTGTAAAAATTAATCGAATAAAATAAAATATTCGTTGTGTTGTTCAACTAATTTCGAGTTATTCGATTGATTGACCAATTAAAAAGTCGTTTAAATTGAATATTCTATTGTGAATTAACAAAATTTAATAGCAAAGAATAATTGAATATTGTTATATCGACCGAAAACTTGAAAAAAGATAGACTAAAAAATATTCGTTTAAATATTAGCACATATATCGTAACGTACCTCTCGAGGAGCAAGTGTGAAATTTATTACGGAATCAATAACCTATCCAGATTTTGTACAATACGATACGGAGGAGTATGTATTCAGAATCGTCAGAAATAATGTGTGGAAAAAACAACTTTATTCACTTCTTGCCACATATCACCCACTGTCAAGAAAAACCATCTGGCATAGCCTCGCAGCCATTATGAGAATACGGCAGCACATTAACCTTAGATTCTGTCAGCTGTCAAACTTGCATTAAATAATTTTTTTTCAGTTCGGACTTTGGAAGATTTGTTATTTTATGATTTTTTATTGATGTAATAAATACTAAATTAAAAAGTGAAATGTTTTAAATCTTTAATCAACTTTACATGACTTTTGAACAATGAAATAATTAGAAAATCAAAAAATTTTCTCAACTAGGAGCGGAGTCACCAAAGTAATTTTTTTTTATAAAAATGATTAATGTGTATAAAATTTAATGCATGGGTAATAGCTTTTGCAAAAAATATGTTATATGTATTATAACATTGAGTTATAATAAAAATATAATCAAATGTTAATAGATACCACAAATTCAAAGAAAACTTGAAATTTACCACAAATCAATTGCAACAATTGCGTCACACTATTCGCAACACAAAATTGCAATTTGTAGCAGAACTCTATTATATTTCTTTAAATAAAACGAAAATAGGGAAACATACATTTATATCGTCTGCCTAGACTGCTACAAGTGATTGTAGTTGTCATTAATCAAAATATATATAAACTACAAAATTTTAATAAGCGCAATGGCCACATCAACGTCTTCCACTGTAACCAGTGTTACTATCGGCGCCGGTACCATGGAAGGCACGTTAAGTAAATGGACAAATGTTATGAAGGGTTGGCAATATCGTTTCTTTGTTTTGGATGAAAATGCTGGACTATTATCATATTATACGGTATGTGCAGTGATAATGTTTATATTTATAATAATTTGCTATCTTTTGGTTTGTTGTTTTTAGCCTGTATAAAAAAGTTATAAACGGTTGCAAACGTATACTTAGGCATTATCTTTTTAAAACTTTTGCTTAATTTTCGATAAAAAAAAGATAAAAACGATTACTTTTATTATAAGACATCATTTTTTAAAGGACGGGTAAACCTCGTTTAGCACTGAAAATGCGTGTTAACCAAAAGCGTGTTAAGCGATACAAGAAACCAGTGCAAAGAGAAGGATTACGTTCCACAATTCCCAAAAACAACAAATTCAGCCATATATTTAATATTTTATTATATTTTACTTACGACTGTATGTACATTAAACCATAACAAATTTTTCATCATAAAATGTATTCTTCATAACTACATATTGCCACTTTAATTATTGTTCCAGATGCACTTTATATGCACTAATTGTCCCAAATACATGGTGTTATTTTTGTTTCTTCAATCGAAAGCTTTGTGTAAAATTTTTTGTATGGAAAAATACTCTCTTTTACATGCATATCGCCGTTCAAAAGAGGATGCAATTTTTAAAAAGGTACAAAATGAATGAAAAACTGTTTATAGAAACCGTGTAAAACCGATGATTATTTTGTGATAACCAATAACGTGTCACAAAATACAAACCGTGTTATAGAGAGACCGTGTTCAAGGAAGCACGCGTGTTAAACAAGGTCTACCTGTATACCGAAATTGTTTACAAGTCCATATGCTTTTCCAAAATATTTCAGGTATTTCCCACTCATATGCAAAGAAACATTTCCACGGTAATTATAAATTTCCTTCCTCACATAACCTAAATTTGAGTTTATTACATATAACAATTATTGGAAAAAGTTTGCATAAAAAATGCATGATGTGGTGATAAACCAATGTTTTCGTGAAAATTTGTTGTATGCTTACTATAAATAATACAATTTATTAGTCATATTATAGATAACACATTTGCAAGTGGTGAAAAAGTTGTTTGTTTAATTAGTTTCTTTTCTGGATTTTCCATGTAGATAAGATAAGCTTCTGATTATATGAAATAAGAGATTTTTTAAATAACAGATTTAATTTTTAAGGAATTGTGTTGCCGATAAATGTGTGTTAAATTAGCTTCGTTTTTAACAGCACTGTTTTAGTTGATCTCTTTCAGAGACTGCGAAGTTCAAAACTTTATAATATACAGACTGTTAAGTTAACAGAGCTGATATTATATAACATTTTCATATACAGTTTTTTTTTTAATTTTCGTTATGTACTCGGCACTAGGATGTACTCGTAAGCACAACACATAATAAGATTCCGTATTGAAGACTTTTTATTCAGAACGGTTATAGGATTTGATAAATATTGTTTTAAATAATGTATAATTTAACATTTTCATATCTAGTAATTTTTTTAGAGAAAAAAAATAGTCAAAACCGTGAAAGTACAATACAAAAGTACGTTTCAAATGATACTTTGAAATGTTATCTGATGAATTTATTATATCTTATCTTTGAAATAACGTAAAGTAAGAAAAAAGTATATACATATTTGACTTTTAACTTTCTGCAAAATTTCTAAATAGAATCTTTTGTATGCAAAATTTTTCAGTCTTAGACACCCAAAAAATTCATAATTTAGGATAATTTTATTTATAAATGATCGAAATACATATTGAAAATATTTATTTTGTAAGCACTCTTAATTAATTCTAAATTTTCAAAATTAAGATCATTGTAGAATTTAAAATACTGATTTTTATAATTTTGCTTTAGATAATTTCAAAAAGATTTGTTTGTTGAGCGTTGAGCTGGCATTTCATTGGTGTCAATGCTAAATCATCACTAGACCTTAAATCATATTTTAGAAAAGTTTCAATCCTCCTACGTTATACAACAGCAACTTTCAAAAATTTGGTTTAACAGATTCCCTGTCCGATGTATCATTTGATACAAACTAATTTTTTTGTACCTTGCTTACAGCGTCGATGCATTATATACGAACGAAAATTATAGCTGTATTTAAATAATTTTTTTTAACGCAGACGAACAAATTAAAATTTTATTATTTGGACGTACTGAGCATATTGTCTAGTTTTCAAAATAAAATATAAAAGACCCACGGTGATTTCTAATTTTTATATATTGATAGCATCTAAAAAATCCTACGGAACCGTTAAAAATTTATTTTTTATGAGGACATTGAACTTGTTAAGGCGTACCGATGATTTGGCATAAGCACCAATATTGATTAACCCAATACTCAGCAAACAAAACTTTTTGAAATTAAATAGCAAAAACTTGTAAAAATTTGCTGTACTCGTTCCAATTTTATCGGGAATCACTGTGCATAATTGTATTGAATAACTACATATCTTATTTTTTAATTCTATTCTCTAAATGAAAATATTCACCGAATAAAACAAGAACACCACAAAAATAAAACAATCGGGCATGTGATAAAAATCGATCGAATACATATCAGGCGATTTCGCTGTAGTGGAATGGACTTAAAGTTCTAATAAAATATTTTAAACGTCGAAAATTATAAAAAAATAATCAGTTTATTTGCGTTTAGTAGAATTTAATTTTTGAAATTAGTCGTTCTTAAATCACTCGATTTCCATCACATGCCGGAATCGAAACATTTCCAATTATTCATTTATTCGTTCATAAAGGCCTTAAGCAATTTGCAAACATTTTCATTAATTCGTACTTTTACTGACATATTTTTTATAGATAATTAAAAAATAATTAACGAAATTCCGAATGTAGGGAAACAAAATATTAAAAATATTAAATCTTTTGCTATCGGCAAAACAATCAAAATCTCAAGTTTCCCTTCAAAAGAGATGGTCTCTCCTTTTTGGTGATTCAATACCGCTTCACATGGCAAATATCATTGTATAAAGATCCAATTACATTGCATCGTTTTTTATCTACTCTTTTTGTTTAAATCATCTTTCATGCAGAAGTATAAAAGTATTGATTCATTGTTTTGCCAATGCTAAAATAATAAGCACTTTTCATAAATTGTTTTTCTCTTAAACATAAGTGCTGAAATATTCGTAAATCTATTATACCGCAGAAATTTTTATATAAATCTTGCAAACTGATATATCGAAATAAAATTTAAAAAACAAATTGTAATTAATTTAATTAATTTTCTTTCGTCGGCAAACAATTTCATAACTTCATTAATAAGGACTTAATTTTTAAAAATATCAGCTCTGTTTACTGTTGCCATCACAATTAATTTATCTTAATTCTATAACAAACAAAAGACAAATTGATGAAAAATAATTTTACAGTAGTGACATTCATTTAGTCTTATTTTTTATGTTCTTTTGCTCATTATTTAGGTATGCCTTTTTGTAAAAATCATAAAAGCCATAAAATATTACGCTTATTACAACGCAATAATAAGCTTTAATTAATGGATGAATATTACAATACACCCAACTGAAAGCGGCTTGAGTCAATATAACACAAAACTGTACCATTTGTATTATAGTTATGGATTTTTTTATCAAAATGTATCTCTTCATTGTCTCGGCACTGCAGATATTTGCAAAAAAGTAATACGAATACATTATAACGTGCACATAACTGTTCAAATATATGCTAAGTAAAGCTGAATTGCCTAAAAATAAAGGGAAACTGTTTATATATTTATGTATTAAAAGAAATGCATTAAAGTTCCTCTTACCTTTATAATATTTCATAACTATCCAAGATAATGTGATCGCTGATGAATGATGAAATACATGCAAATATGTTATTTGATTTTGTTTTTTTCTTAACACGAATATGACGGTATCAAGTAATTCAAATGTTTTCAATAAAAACAATTTATATGATAAATCATCAAATATTCGGCGTTCCGGTGTATTTGGTGCGTAATTTACGCATTTCATGAAATCAAATATGTCCCAACCTGTTAGTTGCCATATCTATAATATAAAGAATTTAGTTTTTTTAGATATAGCAGACTTCTTGTTGTCTAACTGTCACATATTTAAGAATATTTATAAAAATATATTAAGCGAGCGTCAGCTTCGATGCTCAGTGAGCTTACTCCTTACTGTGGTGAGTCTATACGAGCTCTTTTTGTACATAGTCTGCCTTATTACGGTTGTGGAATTTACGTCTTTTACTTCGACTGCGGCAGTGTGTACTACATTAAATAATAATGTTGCGTATTTCTTTAGTCTAGTATAAGTGGTCGAAGGCGACAATTCGAAAACCTTAATAAGGCCCAACTGTGCATACTTTATTTTTTTGCAATAAAAGTAATTTTTTAAATTAAATAAATATTTATATACATATTAACTTACTCGATCAGTCATATAAAAACATATTGCAACTTGCAATATATTATAAACGCTCATAAAATATTTTAATTTGAAGGCAGGCCTGTTTTTCATCAATCTGCAAAAATATAAAATTTACATGTTTGAAAAAACGAGATTAAAGTAAAAAAATAATCTACAAAAAAAATAAATTAGTTACATATCGGCTAACAGCTTATATTCAAATACCTCCTCTATATTCCATTTTCACAAAAAATAGAGATTTGATAGCAAAATGTTCCGTAAAATAAGCCGAATTATGGTATAAATTTGAAAGTTAGAAATTTAGTTTGTTTGTGATTTTATTGTATCCAGCGGTCGACGGCGAATCGACCGCATTCTAGTAATTAAATATTAAACAAAAAATAGCACCAATGACAAAAAAAGATTCCAGCAGAAAAGTAAAGGAGTATTCTGTGGACAGATGAGTCCAATGTTGTTTTATTTGGAGGCATGGGATCACGTTCTTAAGTCAGAAGACGCTCTAATGCAGAATTCAATTCAGAATACACAACAAAAACCGTTAAACATGGTTGTTTCTAGCGTTATGGTATGGAGGTGCTTTTCTTATTATGGTGTAGGGTCCATATACTGGATCAGAGCAATGACGATAATATCCTGCAGGAAGAAATGATACCGTATGCTTCTAAGGAAGTGTCGCTGGTATGGGTCTTCCAGCAAGGCAATGACTCTAAGCATATGAGCAAACTCGCAAAAAAAAGTTTTCTTGACAATAAAGCAAACGTGATGGAGTGGCCCGCTCAGTACCCAGCAGAGTTGGGTACCCACTGGGTAACCCAAAAAAAACCCACTGGGTTTTATTGGGCATTTTATTTGAAAAACCCCAGCCAGTTGGGTTTTTTTTTAATATAATATACAAATTTACTAGGACAAGATGGTGCAATTTTCAATTTTTATTAACAAGAAACACATTAGAGATAAATACACACTTTGTAGTATTTCAACAGAGCGGAATAATATTTTGTAATTGAATTATTTGCGCATTCAGCTGCTTAAATCGACTGCACAAAATGATTCAAAAATTATCAACTGTGCTAAATGTGTAAGGACCGCTAACAATAAAAAAATTAACTTGAAGTTAACACTAAACTCAAGACTAACTTTGGTTAGTGAAAATTCATTAACACAAAGCACTGTTAAGATTTAACTTTTAAATAAAATTAACTGAAATACTTTCTGAGTTTAAATTTTTAACTTGAAAAAAATATGACATTTAAAAATTAATAATTTTTTGTTTATTTTAAAAAAAAATTTCATAAATTCTTAAAAAAATTGTGATTTAAGCTTTACCATCTGAAAAATGCACATCTTTGTGCAGAAATCGTGCTCAGATGTCCTTGGATGATGGTGTAATTTTTTTTTGCATTTTCCAAAAATAAATTCCCGCTGTGATTCACAATAGTTGATAACTGTAAGTTAACTATATTTTTTTTATTGTTAGTGAACATTTTTAACTTCCAATTAAAATTTAAGTTTAGACAAACTGAAAGTAAACTTTAAAATTAAATAAACATAACTGAACTTTGTGTTAATAGCCCTAAGTGTTATAAAAAAATATTCGAATATAATTTTATTCATTTTTTTACAATTATTATATAATGAAGTCAATTAATTGCTTTTTAGTTGTGTATACAAAATTATGTGCAGTGGAGGAAATGTATGTACGATGTGTGAATGTACATAAATGCAAAATGAATTATTTACAATTCTATGAATTTTTAAATTATGTAACTAATTCATTGCACTCACTTCCAAAATTTAAATAATAATGTCTACGCAATTGAAACACACAAAAAAGAACAGAAAGGGAAAAATAACACGAGTATTAAAATACGTTCAAAAGCATTGTTACATCAGGACAAATTTCATTTTTAAACTAAAACAAAAAAAGTAAACATTATATACTATTTAAATTACAAAACATGCATATTCAATAGAATAGGTAATTTCGAAAATGGCACATCGCGTATTTCAGCAACAGAAGTTCGTGAAGTTCGCTTCCGTCGGCATGACATGTTCATAATAATTTCGAAAAGAAGATGAGATCTCTAAAATTATTACGTTATCCACGAAGCAGGTAACCACGAATAAATTTCTTTTTTAATTACGAGTAGTATTTACAAGTTTTTAATTTAAGTACGAATTTTAATTTTAGATATCTGACATTAAAGAATGGCACAATTTTCAAAAGTTTTTTTTTTTCAAATTTAATGTATTCAATAGCATAAATTTCGAAAAGAACAAATCACTGAAATATAAAATATCAAGAAATATATCCAATAAGAGGTTTCATTTTGATATGTAAAAAAACGAAAATTTTTTAAGAGAAATCATAATATGTTTATTCAATTGTAAAGCGGAGGAGAGGCCATTAATAATGGATAACAATATCAGAACATTTGCGGCTGTATGCCCGCGATAACTTCACGAATTCCATCTTTCACGCAGCCCCAAAGAAAATTATTTAAATGTGTTAAATCACAAGACCTCGGTAGCCAAATGTGATTGCCTCTTTGGGAACTCAGACGGTTATGAAATTCACCGAAACAGTTGCTCCAGCCTCCTTTTTGAAATATTTAAAGAAGGAGAAGCTTTTTAGTAATAATTATTGTGTTTTCCGAGCCCCAAATGCGAAAATTTCGCTTGTTAACGTAACCTCCGAGCTGATAATGGGCCTCATTCCGAATCAGTGTGATGCATTTAAAAGACTTAACCAGCAAAGACACGACGTTATTGATGGTCGATTGGTGTAAGTTTTTGTGTTAACTGAACTTTAAAAGTCTTGAGACCAAAATCTTTATGCAAAATACGAGGTAATGTCATTTGTTGAATGCCCGATTCCAAAGCTCGCCGAAAAATGGTCAGCCCTTGGTTTTGCTCAACACTATGGGCTAAAACAGCAATAGTCTTAAGTTGTTCTTGAGCGACTTGCACGAGTTCGATTCTTCACATCACTAACTTGTCGCAACAGCTCAATTTTGTCTACCAGTTTCACAGTTGCTGACCAAGAAGATGCTTCCACGACAACATAAAAATGTGATGCTCAAAATTTTAAAAATTTTTGTTGTGAATTTTAATAATTTCAATGCGTTGTTGAAGTGAAGTTTTTACATGTCATTTGTGAAGTAGTTGATGGTTCAGTTATGACAACTGTTAAAATGAAGGGCTATTGAAAATAAAACGTCTGATTGGAACACCCTGTATGACAACGTTTTGAATTAAATATTTTTTATGATTTGTAATTGTTTATTAGCCCTAAATAAATTGCATTTAAAGAAACATTTAGTTTTTATCATTTTCTGAACAGTTTAAATTTTCAGAGATTGCCAATTCTATTAATTGTGTTGTTAAAGTACAACCTACTGCAATGCGAAAATTGAGCAAAAACAATTATTCTCTAAAAGTCTTCCATAAATAGACTTAATCAGAAATTAAAATCAGTTTAATTACGTAATTGAATCAATTACTTTTGTAATCAAAAGCAAAATTACCTAACAACTTTAAAAAAAATTAATTTTAGTAATTGAATAGACAATTTTCGTCGTAATTAATTAAATCTGCAATTTTTAAAGCACTATAATTCAAATTTTCAATTACCCCAAACTTGTAAAAATTGTTAGAAAAATCTGTATTTGATCAATGGAGTAACTAATTCAATTATTGAGAAATGTATTAAAAAAATATTTTGAAATATCCACAAAACGAAAATAATGAACAACAAATTTTTTTTCTTTTCTGAATCGTCTTGTTTTTAAAATCGATTTCCATCACATACCTGATTATCATTTTTGTGTTGTGTTTTAAGCAATTACATAAATATGTAATTTTTTCCCTTCGCTTGAAATTTTCAAATACATTCCGTACAAAAAGTGAAAATTTCCTATTCTTGGCATCACTGCTGATACTGCATTTTTTTTGGGAAATTATATCCTGATCTCTGTAATGTCATTGACTGTGATTCCATCTAAATCAGCTATACGATGGTATATATATCTTCCATTGACTGGTTTGAAATATATTAAAATTAAGTTTAAATTTATCCGGTTGAAAATTGTTTGAGATTTGCCCAAAGAATAACCCGGGAATTGCTGGGAAATGTTGCCCATCATGGAACTCTACTCTGTGGGCATAAAGCCGTGTTACACATTTATGCATACATTTTGATTTTCTTCAGACTTCTTATGTGACGGTATTTCATTTGCAAAAATTGTGATTTGCAAACGAACAAGTGTATTCCTGTTGTATGAATATCGCCCCAAATTGGCCTCATTGTTTTAATTTTTATTTCAAATGAAATGACCGTCTGTGTCTGTCCCTCGCTCGTTTATTTTAATACCGGTTTTGTTTTACAAATATTCACCTTTATCGTAAATAAGAGGCGAACATATTTCACATGAACTTTAATTCATTATAAATGTGATTATTTATAAAAATCTTAATTTTATGTTGCATATTCATTTATCTATTTAGTTTTTGTATTTTCTATTTCCTAAAAATGCCTGCTAGAAATATCGTAAATAAATGACAACTTTTTATAAAAATCTCGATTAATAAATTTAAAAAATACTTAATTAAGATTCTATTTTCCGTTTTGCTTTATTAAATACTTTTATTGTCACCCAAAGGGCATCTAATTGTATAAAGGTTGTAAGGAAAATAATATAGATTCATATCGAATAATATAATTTGTTTGTTGGGATTTTTGAATAAGTTTCAAAACCTATTATGCTTATTTATACTTTTGTAATTTTTGAAATTCTCATTGGTTTTTTAAAAGTTTTTGTATAAGATAAGAGGTTTGAAACATTTCAAAAAAATGGTTTAAGGTCTACTGATGATTGGCATTAGCACCAATGAAATGCATGTATGTACATAGACTAGCTAAAAAACCCTCAACAAACAAAAGTTTTTGAAAATCTTTGAAAGAAGATATCGAGGCAATCTCGATTAATAAATTTAAAAAAAAATTTTACACTTAAATATTTATTTACGGCCAGTCCGACGATGTCGAACGATATCGTTCTTTTGTGAAATTGAATTTAACACAAAAAAAATTTTTGCAAATTGTTTTTGTTTTAAATGTAATTTTACAAAAGAACGATATCGTTCGACATCGTGGGCCAGGCAGTTAAATACTCTAAAAAATATTCAAATAAATATTGATAATTATTTAATTGGATATCGTCATATGATTTCAAAAAAGCCCTAAATTACAAAAACTTCAAAATCGACTTCTTAAATGATTACGATGCACCATATCAAAATACGTGTTCCTGGAAAATTTTACATTTTAAAATTGTACTAAATGATTAATAAAAAAAAATAAGTTTAAATTGAAACAATTTTGAAAAATGTTGGTTAACTTTTCATATTGTCCTGTAAAATTTTTTCAGTACAACTCAGGGCTTTTATGAATTCATATGACGGTATGTAAGTACGAGTATATAAGGAATGGCTCACCTGGGTCCTATTAAATACACAAACACTAAATATGCTGCAATAATATTGATTGTGAGGGCCGTCAAAGAAGCCTCAAAACGCTCATAATTTGGCTCATCTGTAAAGTGAAATAAAATTAATATTTTTTGTTGCTTTATAAATTTAATACGCTGTTCGAGCAAAATGCGAATTCAGTTTTTCATTTCTTAATCCGTTTTATTTTTGTTTAATTATTTCAAAGTTCTTTAGGAATAAATATTTTAAATATTTCTAAAATATTATGGCAATGTTGAGGTCACATTAAAGAAGAGATGAAAATCAGTCATCTGATCGTTGATCGAAATTTTTAATTTGAGATTATGGCATTCGCTATCAAATAAAGTGAACATGTAATTTTGTTTATGGGAAATATAAAGTTTTCTTTTACCAAGATATGTTGAAAAAAAATATTTTATAAAAAGTAATTGATATTTTAGCATTGTCAAAACAATAGATACTTTTATACTTTTATGCAAACGATGATTTAAACAAAAGGAATATAAGAAAAAACAATGTTAAATTTATGATGTTGTAATGTTTATTTTTCAAAATTTTTGGGCATAATTTGTTTTAAAATGCTCTGGGTAAAAGTACTGGTATCATCATTTGTGAAAATTTAAAAATCAAAATAATAAACGATTTTATTACTGGATTAAAGCGAAAAACTATTTGTTATAAATATTCAATTATTGAATCAGCAGTTTGGAAAATTTAAAAAAATTTTGATAATACAGGCACTGCAAAAACCCAACATTTACGAAGAAGACCTCATAAAACTACTCCAAAACTTTATTTAATTATTTAATTAATTGCTATCAATAATCTTAGATTAGAAATCAATTCTCGAAAATTTAGCCGCCGGATGAAAAAAAGCATATTGATCATATAAAATTTCTCAAGGAACACACAAACTCGTGAAAACAGAAATGGAATACTTAATGTCCTCCTTTCGGATGACTCGCAGTATAACTTAAGAGTTATCGAGTTGTAAAACGACCGAAGGGAGAGATACCAGACCCCACGTATGATAGCGGGACAGCCAAGTTTAGCGGTGGTAACATTATGATGTGTGGCCTGTTTTCGAATGGGTCCAATCAATATTATAAGACATATACAATGACAATGAAATCGGATACAGGCCCATTCCAAATGATGTTATATTCATACGCAGAGGAAAGTATGCCCCTAACTTTCTATAAGTCAATTGGTTAAGTGTAATGTGAAGTAGCCTGCCCAGTCGTTCGATGTCAATCCCGTAGAAAATCTATGGGAAGTTGTAGATCACAAAATACGTAACAGAAATTATACCAAGAAGGAAGATTTGACAGATGTGGGCTCAAGCGAATGATTAAAAATATCAAAAGAAACTACTGGAAGTTTAATTGAATTAATGGATGCACCGTCGATGTGCTGCGGTGATCAAAAACAAAGAATATCCCTCAAAATATTGAATCACTAAAAATTACAGGAAATTTTTATTAAAAAGAAACCACAAGAAAAAATAAAGTTGTTCACAACGGGTATCCTAAAATGTTAATAAGACAATATAAAGACTTCTTAAAATGTTCATTGTGCTCAAGGATATAAAACTATTTAAAAAACTTTCGACTGGAACAATATGAAATTGAGGGAACTGGCAATTGTTTTCAAAATCTCTGCTTTTATCTGGATATTTTTATAATCTTCGGATGCCACTGAATTAACTTTGCTTAGCGGAATATAAAAATAATTGCATGAAATAGTATTGATATTAATCTTTCAGGTGTTACCATTATTTGCAATTTAGAATAAAAAACTATTTATTATTTTTTTTTTAATATTGTCCTTAGAGACTTTGTAGTGTTTTAAGAAGGAAAACGGATGAGAAATAAAAAATTTGTAAGCGCAGCTGAACTCTATTTCGTTCACAGTTTCAGACGTTTGTATATCATCTGGTTCAATTGTAAGAAGTTTTTATGAATTTGCCCGGACATTGTTATGTATGTATATGGATGTTTCACTGTAGATCTCGATTAATTATATTTTAAAATTGCTCTCTTAAATATTATTATTGAAAATAAATTTTTCTGTTACTGAATACTCTATACCCATTTGTTATATCAATTACCAGGTATTTATTTTTTTTGAATACCAAAATTTAAAGTTGAAAATAAAACTTAAAATAAATTTCAAAATAGAGTCAATCGAGATGTGCACTGAACCATACATTCAAGTTTGCATAAAATTTCGAACTCACAGAATAGATTATCTAACACATTCATTGTCGTAAAATTTATTTTATAAACTTTTAATGCAGTTTTTTTACTACATATATTTTTATTATTATTTTTACTGATATCCGAAATATTTAGTGTGCCGTCGCTGTTCTCTAGCGCAGAACATAAAAATCGAAACTAAGGGCATTGGCTAACTTGGAGCTCTTTTTTAAACGATTTTCTTCTTAAAAATCATGTACAAATTCCAATAAAATGTAAAAAGCAAAATATGTAAATTCGATTGGAATTTTATTTACATACAGTGCAATAAATGAATTTCCGAATTGAGTTCGATTTAATTAAAGTATAACCAATAAGACAAAAGTAAAATAATTACAGCTTTTGAACAAGTAGTATTTGCTATTTCTTTTTTTTTCGTTTTTTATTTATTCCATATCATCTTTGATTTTAATAGATATAGTGGGGGATTCATTTCCCGGACTTTAAAATAAATTACATACTGAAGTCTAGCTACAATTTCGTTTCATTTCAGCAATATTACGTGTATGTGAGGGGCTGTCGTGTATTTTTTTAACTGGTCCCAACGGCACTAAAGACTAACTGCATTTTTTTTATTCTTATTATATATATATTTTTTTTCGTTATGACCGATTACCAAATGAATATTTGTTTACCTCTCATTATATTTTTTAAGCGCTTTGAATGTAATATTTGTATGCGATCACATACAAAGTAAAACAAAAACACTTTTTTTTTAATTTTGAAATTGCACCTTTTTCAGCTACACGCACTGAAATATTAAAGTGATATTTTTCGAACAAGTTGGTTGTTAGTGGTTTTTAACCACAAGCGAATATCATTTTGGCAAAAGTTCGTGGTATTTTTGGTCAGAAAGAATGAAGATAAAAACAATGAACACTGATGATGGGAGTGTGGCGGCTCCCGAAAAACGACATTGTCGTGTAAGTTGAAATTAATTAGTGTGTGTTAAATTTTTACCTTGTTCCTTTAGAATATCCAATTCTTTCTGACTAAAAATGTTACGAACTTTAGCCCAAATAATAATTTCTTTTTAAAAATTATTAATGTAACTAATCCGAGTAAATCTTAAACTTCAATCCATGAAAATCGGAGATATTTTTAGTTAATTTTAAACATTTTTATTTAATAACTCGCTAAAGCTCACGAACTATCGATTTATTTCCAAAATAAAACCTTTCAAAACCACTGTACGTCAGTCAGTGTCAATATGCAAATACATTTAGAAACTATTAATTTTTATTAATTCATTTTAGTACGTAAATAATTAAAATTACATTTTGTTTTTATAAAATTACAATTGTTTACTAAAACAAAATATTTTTAATATTTCAAATTTATAATCGCACTTTTGCGCAAAGTAAAATATTAAATGTTTTTTTTTAATTTTTTTAATTTTTCCATATTTTTCAGTCGAAAGAAAAAATGATGAAAGGTGTTCGTCGTGGCTGCGTACGTCTGAAAGATGCCGTCATTGGTATAGACGATCAAGAGGATAATACATTCACCATAACGGTTGATCATAAAACTTTTCATTTTCAAGTAAGTATTATTCGTATGTACACTTTTCGCTGAATTTGCGCAAATTCTTTTCGTCACACTTAGCAAACAAACATTTGGCAAAAAAAAAACGTAACCAACATAGAAGCTAAATTTGAATTTTCTTTAATTCCAATTTTTTTTTAAATATGAGTTCGCAGTTATTAAAAACAATATAAAAATAGCATTTTGCGGCATAATTGACTTCATATTGTGATATAAAAACCAATTTAAATCACACTAACGCTTAGCAAAAGTAGTGGTTACGGTTTTTTTGGCAAATGTTTTCCAAGTCTGACCGTACCTTAAGTTCTTTACTGCTTTAAAACTTTCTAAAAAGTAAAAATTAAAAGTAAAAAGTTAATGCTATGACAACTGCGTAAAGCATATTGGAGTCATAAAACTTGCTCGTTTGTCATTTCTAAAACTTGATCCTTAAGCAAATGTTCCATTGCCTTAGAAAGGGCAGGGAAAATAGAAATTGGACGAATATCTGCAAGACCATTTACTACTTTCTTCTTGAGGATAGAAATGACACGAGCCGTCTGTCTTATTATTACCAACCAGAAATTGCATTAGAATAGTGTTAAAAAAAGTGTAGTACAACATGAGGAAAAAGTATTTGAATTAATTTATTTAGTCGGTATAGAGAGCTGGATGTAACGTATTTAATGATTGTTTACTCTCCCGCATTCTATGGAATATGGGTTTAATTCTTCAAACTGCTTATATGTTAAATTTTTCCCTAAAGATATTATCTTCTTTATATTTACATTATTACTAAACATACAAGGCCTTTTAAGCTTGATATTTGTTACACAAATGTTCACGTAAAAATGTCGTGAAATGAAATTCAGGTTAGAATTAATATTTTTTTCATTAATTTTTTACTTGAAACTGGGTTTATTTTCAATCGTTATCGAGGAGTCGATTACGACTCAATTAGTGATGCAATTAACTATTGTATGACAACTGAGTTTAGTTAATGTGTAAAATCTATTAATTGGCATGTTATAAAATTCTGCATATTTCTGATGTACATTAGTGTGTTATTGTGTGTTAATATTGTTGGACTGTTTAAGTGACGCTGGCATAGCAGTGGTCACTGAACAGTACCGGCAGAAATTGTTACTGATCTATGCTAATGTAGATCACAGCGCCCTCCTTCATCGGTATTGTAGCAGAGTCGCCGCGTACTTGACACCAGAGGCGCTGTAACACTGCTCCAAAAATTAACATAACGCGCAATAGCAGAGTTTTAAAACAATTTAGTCAATTGATTTTACCATCTGTTCCCTCTAATACTATCCGTTTCCCAAATAAGGTAACCCCCACCTACTAGAGGTAGAGCAGTGAACGACAAAGGTATATAATTTTCAATACGTAGCACATATCGATATTCAAAAGTGTAGGATAATTAAAATGTAGGGGTACAATAAATACGTTCACAGAAATCAATGACTACAAACGGGTTACAATATAAATAAGTGCGCAAATCGATAGGTGTAGCATAAATAAATAGAAAATTCTTTTTGTATTGCTAGGAATACGTACAAATTAAGATATGTATCGATGGGTATCCATAAATATGACTATAAGAGACAATGTTGTAGCGTTTGAAAAAAATTGGTTGCAGAACTATAACAAAACGAAACAATATATTTTAAACTTATATTTGCACTTCTTTATTTGGTATTAACTTTTTGAGTAAAAATAATTTTTGCATAAAAATAAGGTCAATGAAATTCATGCATATTGGATCAATGTTCTGTGTTCATATTTAAAATCTTAAAAATTCAATGAAGCGATAAATCATATCGCGATAATCGCGAAAATTCGCCAAATTTTCCAAAATTTTTAAAAGCCGTAAAATCTTATAAAACGGACTACAAATGCAAGAAATGTGAAAAACTCACAAAAAAACTGCAAAAATTACGAAATGTCTCAATAACTTCTAATCACTGGGAAAATTAAAAAGTTGCAAAGTTTTGAAAAAGACGTAAAATCTTCTAAAAAGACTTGAAAAATGTAAGGAATGTGAAAAGTTTGCAAATTATGTAATTTTTTGCGGATTTTCAAAATTTTTGCAAGCAGCTTACCTTTTTTCGTTTCCTTCCATTCTTAAGCTTTTCCTATTTCAAAAATGTTTGCAAAAATTTGCTTCAAAGTAAAATTGTATGCTTTCCAAGTTAACGCGAATTTTTTAATACAACTTTGTGGCATTTTTCTTAAAAATTTCTGGCAATACTTATCAAACAAAAATTGGAAAATAAATGTGCTCATAGTCATTGGAGTACCAATCGATGCATAGCTACGCATGGATATAAACAAATATGAGCATGAATACATTACAGGTATAAAACAAAATGCGCACCGATACATACAATTATGAAATTGAACAGATACGAAAAATATTTTGTATTGAAAATATTCAATATATGCTAGAGTAATTTATTTATTATTGTATCGTTTGTCGTTCTCTGTTACTTACCTGAGCGTTACTTCTCTTAAAGAAAAATAAAATAAAAAATATTTTTGCCAAATATTGTTTTATTTTGGTAAATTTAGTTTTTTATGTAAAGAAAATGTTAGATTTCTTCGATGAACTTAGTTTTTTTCGAAGTTCGAGATGTTTTCTTAAATTTATATTTTTTACATCATATTTTATTAATTTTTTTGATAGATTTTTGAATTTTAATACATTTAAAATGCGAAAAAATTATTTATGTAACAAATAGATTCGTAAGCTATCTTCCTGTTTTCCTAAAATGTACTCCTCCACCTATGTGTATACTTTATGGGGTCGCAAATGAATATTGTATAAACTACAAAATGGACTGCATGGAACATAACTTTCTCTTAAATTCTGCAGCAATATATATAGTTTGTACACTCGAAAGAAAAATGGTTCCATCCGTACTTAAATCAATCCCAAGCGGTTTAAAAAGTGTTAAAAGAACGCTAATCCCAGGGTTGCCAGAAAAAGACAGATTAAATGTGATAAATTGCCAAAAACAAAGCGCTAAAATGTTATACGATTCAAAAAAGAAATGCTAGTTTTTGTAACATTGCTTTTTATTAATACTAGAGTACGCATAGCAGTCGAAATTCGACCGCCAGTTCAAACGTATAGATATTTCAGTTGCATCCATTTAAAGACAAAAAACTACTACGAAATTCGACCGCCAGTTCAAACTTAACAATTAAACATAAAAAATTGCATACAAACACGCACATTTATAAAAAATCTTATTACGCACACACATATGTATTTAGATACTCTTAAACACTCTCATTGCTTTGCTTATGTTTTTACGTGAACCAATACTTACATACACGCATGTGTATATTTAGCATTTGCAGTGGTGTCAACTTTCATTCGTTTAATACTGAACCGATTTAAATAATATATAGTCGGGTCACTAAAGCTCAACAATATCTATAATTATTGAAAGAATGAAGAAAATCGGTTACAAACAAACGAGAAAAAGGGATCTAAAAATTTTTCTATGCCTATTTATATATAGATACACAGTATATTTTTAACAAATTTGTATCATTACATATCTTTATTTTTTTTTGATATTTTAGTTATATAAATATATTTACATACAAAATTAATATTATTTACTGACTGTTTTTGAAAAATGAAAATAAAATTGTGAGTGAGAATTTATATTGAAAACAAAAACAAATTTTCGTATTTTGTTGTTCTTTTCAATATTAATTCTCACTCACAATTTTATTTTCATTTTCCAAAAACCGGCAGTTAATATAAAAACTTTTAATGGCAGACATATGAGATCAAATTTTTGTAGTCAAAAAGCTTTAATATATTTTTTGATTCAAGTTAAGAGTATTCAAAATATCAACCAATTATTTGCATCTTCCTCACAGACTAACTCGTTTTTGTATATTTCAGATGAACCGGGTTTTTTACAATATCCTAGTGATATATCTAAGGCAGGGACATAACTTGTATGCCCAATATTTATTTATAAAAATCTTCAAAGAATTATTATTCAAGGCTTTTTAACATAAAAATCTCTTAACAGTTAAAAATGAGAAATATTTTTTGGTCTTCTTATAACTATTGTAAAAGATTTTAATTTATTTGGGACTTTCATAACACTTATAAAAGACCTTTACTCTTTCAGCCTTCTCATAACCATAACAGAAGATTTTTATTTTTCTAGGTCTTCTCCCGACATTTATTTTTATATATCAACACATACTTAGTGTGTGCAAGCTCTAAAAAGCCCTAATCAAATAATGGCTATGTATAGATCGAAAAAAAATTGGTAAGAGAAGACCAACATAAATAAAACTCTTTTCAACTATGGGAGGACTAAATAATTTTTAGCTTTTTCTAATTGATATTTCAGGACCAACATTTTTTCAGCTATTTCCTCTTTGACCAATTGAATATTTAAAAAATAACAGCAGCTATTCTGGGTCCCTGGTCTAAAGAATAGCAGAATACGTTGTCTAATTTCACACCCTCTCTTATTCGTATTTCCGGAAATAACAATTCTTTGTTTTATTTTTCGTACATTGCAAAGATGTAAAAAACCTACGACAAAGTTGTAGAAAAGGTAGCATATATATTTGTACGTTTTTATACAGTGAGAGAATTTATACTTAACTTGATGTTATTATGTATGTGATTTTTCAAAGTAATTCTGCGATCTAAAAAAGTGCTAAAAATGAATTTAGCATATATTTTTAAACTGTTAGCGTTAACTCCAAAAAAATAATGCTAGATCTAGCACTAAAAGTGCTAACATGGCAATCCCAGTAATCCCAGATTTACTAAAATCAAGTGCAGAAAGATTGATTTAAATACGGACTATTAAGTGCTCAATCTAATTTTTTTTAGTTGATTCAAGATTTTTCATATGATTAAAGAATTTCGTACTCACTTTAAGGAGCTCCAGGATAGGTAGTCTTAAGTAATCTCGTTTTCGGCTTGATTAAAGTACATTTTATTGTTATTAGTACTCAAAATTTTGTGTACGACTTGTACTCAAAGTAAGTAAAAAATACTTGAATTTAGTACTGTGTTTTTTTCTGTGTAGCGTGTACTGAAAACTAGTTCATTAATTTTTCAATGAAATTTAAAACAAAAAACGTGAATTTTTCTACAGCTTTTTTTTCACCACCTAAATAAAGGAAAAATTATGTCATGTGCCAATAATACAAATAAACGCCAAGTAAAAAAAATATTATTAAAAAAAGCAAAAACTTGAGCATATTTATTAGTTGCACATTTTTAATTTTAGACATAATTTCGTTTTCTCTTTTTGTCTCCCCCATTTGATTCATTTACTTACTATGCAAATTAGAATTTCATTCACTTGTTCTCTTACTATTTCGACTATTTATTTTTTATTCATGTAGGCTCAACACAGTGAGGAGCGCGAAAAGTGGGTGCGTCGTTTAGAGGATACGATAAGGCGTCATGCAAATCGTAGTCGCATGTGGGAAAGTCAGAGTGCATTCTACCTTGGTGGTTACAACAAGGATTTAACAAGCAGACGAGCAAATTATTTGGAAATTTTTGGTCGCCGCGTTTCTGAAGCCGATGCCTACTTACAATTGATGATCGAACAAACAAATGTAAGTTCATTATTATTTACATTTATTTAGAACAATATTTTATCAATAATTTTACTTATTGCTGTTTGTAATTTTAGACTATTGAAAGGCGCATCAATGATATAACAGATCCTAATGAAAAAGCTAAATGTAAAGTTCTGCAAGACAATGCCAGTGTAAGTACATAGATAGCTTTTTCTACAAAATATATATTTAAACAAATTGAATTTAATTAAATTAGTTTTCAATTATTATGCACATACATTTCTTCAGTAAATACGAGGCCCACTCAATAAGTATTTACAAAAACATAGATAAGACTTTTCCGCCATTAATTCAGCTTTTTTTCAACATAGACCTCTTAGCTTGATAGACTTCTTCGAGAGATTCTTTTACTTTTTTAATTCTCCCGCAGGGACGGCCATCTCATTCGAATCGAATATTTTTCTGTTGAAACGTTTCTTTGGAGGCAAAAAAAAAATGCGTTGTAAATCAAATTGGGAAAAGAATCCATACAACAAATGCAAGAAATTTCGCACCACGAAATTCTTTTTGTGCTTTTATAAAAAAAAATTTTAATTAAAAAAATGTTTGTCTCCGCTGGGTTACGAACTCAATTTCTTCGGTTTTGAAGGAAATTAAACACTAATTCATTGCCGATTTAGCGCAAAATCCCAACAACCGACGTTACGAGACTCATGCTAATTTGACATCGATTGCCGGTCGACGTCAAGCCGTTGGTATATATTTTATTCAGTTTTGAAAGAAAGTAACTACTAATTCATTGCCGAATTAGTATAGAATCCATCCAAACAACCGACGTTACGAGACTTTCATGCAAACGTCAAGCCGTTGGTATAAATTTTATTATACTTATCGGTTTTCATTTCATTCTCTCAGTTTTTGAATCTTATTCCTTCAACAATATTGCCGCAATCTATTATGTTTTATGAGTAAAATATACACGTCAATTCATATTGAAATATAAATATATTAAAATTTTTAAGAAAAACAAAAATATAAAACAAAACAAATACAATGAACTGTCAGTGAATAATTAAAAAATAAAGAATATGAAATGACATATGAGATATTATTTTTGACAATGCCATCAGAGTTCCGTTTTTCTTATTTATATTTTTTCTCAGCAGTAAGAACTCGTCCCGTTTATTTTTCTAAAGTTTAAAATTTTTGTTGTTTACATATGTACATACATACACCAAAAAGAAAAATAATATAACAATATTATATAATATAACAAAATAATATACTACGATAAGTAACTGTTACTTTCGTAAAATCATAAAATTCTAGCGTAATATGTACGAAAGTTTCGTATACTATATACTATGAAAAGCGTTTTTTTTAATGTTGGATAGATAATTTTTTTCGGTGCCATTGAACTTTTAGATTCTTAAGGCTCCTTTTATGCCTTTTTTTAAAGACGTATTGACTTAACCTCGTATATTTTTCATATTATTTTATTTATTTATTTATATATTTTATTATTTATTTATTTATTTATTTATTTACTTATTTATTTATTTACTTACTTATTTACTTACTTACTTACTTACTTACATACTTACTTACTTACTTACTTACTTACTTACTTACTTACTTACTTACTTACATACTTACTTTCTTACTTACTTACTTACTTACTTACTTACTTACTTACTTACTTACTTACATACTTACTTACTTACTTACTTACTTACTTACTTACTTACTTACTTACTTACTTACTTACTTACTTACTTACTTACTTACTTACTTACTTACTTACTTACTTACTTACTTACTTACTTACTTACTTACTTACTTACTTACTTACTTACTTACTTACTTACTTACTTACTTACTTACTTACTTACTTACTTACTTACTTACTTACTTACTTACTTACTTACTTACTTACTTACTTACTTACTTACTTACTTACTTACTTACTTACTTACTTACTTACTTACTTACTTACTTACTTACTTACTTACTTACTTACTTACTTACTTACTTACTTACTTACTTACTTACTTACTTACTTACTTACTTACTTACTTACTTACATACTTACTTACATACTTACTTACTTATTTACTTACTTACTTACTTACTGACCTATTTATTTATTTATTTACTTATTTGTTTATTTATTTATTTATTTACTTATTTATTTTTTTATTTATTATTTATTTATTAATGTATTTATTTATTTATTTATTAATTATTTATTTATTTATTTATTTGACGACCTAGCATAACAAGATAAAACAAAATAATATATCTTATAAGTGTCATGTACGCATACTGACGAATTAAAATATTAAAGATTACATTTTTGAAGTCAACTAAATTTGCTTAAATAGTCAATAGTAAAAAATAAGTACTTATAAATTAAGTTCATTAACAATGAGACATTTAAGTTTTTGCCATTTGAATTATTAATTACTTTTGATTGCAGTCGTACGAACACTACTTGTGTCGTCAATTAGATAATCAAAAACAAGACTAATTAATGTATAATCTTTTTTTGACTTATTCATACATACATGTACTTACGTCTATAAATATTTAAATTACGGGCTGTTGTAATATTAGCGGATTTCCACTCTATGTTTAAAAATCTGTTATATTCGCTTCGACTTTTCACCTAAAACCTGTTAGTTTTCGTGTCCTACATAGTATGTATTATAAATTAGTGAATCGTATGTTTCTTGTTTTGTTTTTCGTTACTTTTTTTGCAAAATTTATATAGAAAGATGTACAAATTTGTTTGACAAAATTAATTAAAATTGCACATACAGTGCACTCGCGATTACGTGAACTTAATGTGAATACATTTTTTTCAACATTGACTACTACCTTAACAAATGAACAAAGTTAGAAAGCCTTATTACGTGAATAATAATGTTTAAGCTAGAAATATTATAAAACAAGGATATAATTTGCTACCTAGATTATTTCAGACGTACACATATAATTTAAGACAACATTTATTTCTACTAAAAAAATACATTTTTTGGTATTGTATTGACGTGACGTAGATGTTGACAACTGGATAAGCGGGAATAATTTTCAAAATCGGAAAATTTCTGAGGGAGCAAGAAAAAAAGGTTTTATTTATCAAAAATGTATCAGGTGTTATTATTAATTCCTGTACAATGCACTATTTGCAAACACAAAATTGCATTAACTCTCCCAAGGCATTTCAAGTGCCCTCTTATACAAAGAATATTAAGCTTTTTTGAAAAAGAAAATTATTTTAATTGTAATCACACGTGATCACGCATGATCGTGATATAAAAAAAATGTGTATAAAAAAATGAGCGTGAGTGAACGTGCATCAGTAGATTTTTAGAGTCAAAGTTTCGTGAATTTTTTTTTGATTTATTGTAATTTTTTTATTAATTTTTTAATTTTGTAGATTTTTTTGTGAGCATTTCTTGAGCGTCAATTTTCGTGATTGTGACTAACCATTTTTCCACTCACGTGAGCGTGAATGAACGTTGAACGTGAGCCAAGAACGTGCATGAGTAAAATATACTTATCGTGAGCGTGATTGAAAAGTTACTCACGATTCCATCTCTATTATGTATGCAATATCTGTTTTTATTTGTTTTAAATATTTTCAAGAATTCTTGACCTGTTTAAACTATATTTGTAATACATTATTAGTACAACAAAAATAAAAAATTAAAATTGAATTGCATGGAACTTTACTTACGCAAAATTAATAAACCGCGCTAAATAGAACTTTATAACAATAAAAATGTAATTTTGGTTCGAATAGAAAATCATGACTGCCCATTTATTAACCTTAAGGCCACACGCGCATTTTAAAACGCACTGCGTTTTCGTTTATAACGAAATTCATGTTTGGAATATTAAATACTATTTTAAGCGACTATTTTCGTCGGCAAAGTAAAATAATTATTAAAATGGCTATACAACTTAAACAAATTTAATGCGCCTACTTGACAGCAGAGGCTCTGCAACACTGATCTAAAAACTAACATAACACGCAATATCCGAGTTGCAAAACAATTAAGCTTTCTCACTTTCACCATCTGTTCTCTTTCACCATCTGTTATCGCTCCGTCCTTATTCTCAGTATTTTCCAAAAGTTGTCCTGAATAGTCCTGAAGTTATATAAATGCATCTGTGGACTTTTCATTCATTAGAGAAATTAATTTTTGACTGAGTTTTTAATAGATTTTTTTATCAATTTCTCGTATTTTGGGAAAATTTTGAGTTTCGATTTTTTTGGTAATTTCTTATACATACGAGTACATAAATATTCGAAACTTCGTAAATTTTAGATTACACCCAATCCTGTTTTTACACGATCTTTTTTGAAAGATTTTGAAATAACACGGTTAACATAAATAATCTTTTACTGTTTCTACACGTCTTTTTTTTTACACGGATAAAAATATTTTGGGGGAATTTTCAGTTTATGTAGTACTACTTTTGATAACTTTCATAACTTGATTAAACATACGAGTACTTTAAAAAACTTATTATGTGGTAACATAATTCTTTTTGTTATTAATAACAAATTTTTCGATTTCGACTTTCTAATTAATTAACGAGCTTGAGGTCGCTTCTATATAAAAATAATCTAAATTTATTATCGATATTTCGCTACTCCTTTGATAGCTTCCTCAGGATGAAGAATCGTTTAACAATCAAAATCACAATTAATTAACTAATAGTATAAATTAATGTATGGCTCAATACAAGGAGCTACACAAAGAGATCTGAAAAGTAGGATGGATACGTTAAATAGCTGAATTTCACTGAAAACCACTGGAATCTGAAAATGCAGACTTACTAAGCATAAGACCGGGCTTACTATCAGCCACTAACACCGACTAAAAAATTTTGATTTTCCTTATACATATATCGTCATATAAAATGCAAAATAACGTAACATCTCATTTTATAAGAAGAAAAAAAAACTGTATAATATGGAAACTGTTTGAGAAATTGAAATCATATCTTCACGCTCTTTAGCGCTTTCTAGCGAATTTTGAGCAAACGGGCAGCGTATTTTTTATGTAAATAGTTGACAACACTGATGATTATAGGTTTTTTTTGTTTAATAAAATCATTCACTTGATGATACGTTATTTTGAATTTGGGTCATAACATTTAGGTGACGATATGCATTTTATTTATATTTAGTTTTTCAAAACATTATTTCTACAGAGTTATTCAGTTCCTGAAAAATGTGATTCTTTATTAAAAAATATATTTTAAGATAACTTGTGAATTATTTCTTTATTTTGATGACTTAAAAATCATAAAATTAAATAAAAGAAACACTATATGAAGAGAAATAATTAAATTTTTTTGTTTCATAAAAATATTAATACTTTAGACCACTTTCAAGATTGAAATAATCAAATATAACTTTTTTGCGCGATTTTCTTTTACACGGTGTTCCGTGGAACGTGTGTACCGTGTAAAAACTGGATTGGGTGTATTTTAAAATTTTTGATTAATAAAGTTTTTGACAACAGAAAAATATTTTGTGAAGAATCGTTTTTGTTGTTGCTATTGTAGGTGTTCGATTAACATGTATTAATCTACCTTGGTTCTAACTAACTTAATAACTATGCTTAATTTTCGCATTTCGTTTCATTTATTATTTTTATTAACAGATTAAATTTATATTATATTTAAACGTCCTTGAACTTGAAAATGTATCTATTGAGAAATAATCGAAAGTGTGTCGTGTCAGTGTATATTAAATTAAATATTATTTGCAACAGCTCAATAAATCTTCATCGGACTTACTTTAATCACAGACTCTCACACATTTTAAATGGGCAGTGTGACAGAAATTATTCACACAAAAATAAAACATATTTGACTGAGATAGATAATAATTTTTCTTGTCTATTTTTTTATTAATAGCCTATTTCTGATATAAGAAAGAACACCTTCATTCGCATTCTATGAGAAAGAACATTGATTTCGATTTCTCTACATTATTTTTAAACGAAAAGTGACTCGAATGAAAACGCAAATGTTTTCATATAAAATCCGATTTCTGTGCTACGAATGTGTCGTTAACATTGAGAATAAAATGTTAAATCCGTCACTTGTAGTTTTACTTTCGCAACAAAATTTTTGAGTTTAATAAAAATAAAGATAGCTTAAAAATTAACTGGAAAAAGCTGTCCAACAATTTAAAGTCGCTTGGGCCTACCACTCGTACTATTTGTGAATGATTTATGTTTGTTTGTATGCTATAGAAGAAACCTATTGAACATTTTATCTATGGAGTAAGTTTGGATATTGTGATATAGAACTATAAGCTGACAAAACCAATCTTGATAAATTTTAGATCTCAGAGTAGTAATAAATCATAATTTGATTTGCTTTTTTGAAGCTATGCAAAGGGTGGTAATAAAAAGATTTACTAGTCTTTTTTGGTTTTACTGAAAAATGTCTGCCATTAAAATCGAGTTCGGCTAATGTGGTATAGGCCAAGGAGGCATAGTGTATTACATACCAAAGAAAATTGAAATATGGAAATGAGAAACAGAAAAAGAAAAAAACTATATGTTTAGATAAAACAAGTATTTCATTGTCCTGAAAATCCTTATGTAGTACTCTAAGTAGCTAAGCTTAATTGCAAGTCCAGTTTAATTTCAGAAACGAATTAGAGATATTTTTTTAACTACCCGAAGATCACTTGTTACGGCCATATTTCCATTAAAAATCACCTTCGCCCACGCACGCTAATGTACCACATAAACAGAACAAAGTGTTTCCCGGCAATTTTTTCAATGGCTGCTTTATGGGTTTTTTTCATTTTCTCTCAAATATCTGTAAAACTTGGGCTCCAATCGAATTAAGGTCCGAAACATTATAGTCAAATAAAAAATAGGTATTCCACATTACGCGAACTTACTTACTTTCCTTAGGGAGACGGACTTATACAAAATGCTCTTTCTATCGTTAGCTGTAGCACCCGGGAGTAAAGTATTTTGTGTAAATCCCCACTCAATTGATGATTATTTTGCTGCACTGGTGGAGTCACCAGCTAGGTGCATTAAAACAGTTGCAGTGGTTACACCAAACAAACCCGGAAACTTATGAACAACCAATATCCCGCTCGGCAAGAAAGGCAAACTCCGCAGACAGCTAAGTGTAGCGAAGAAAAATGCGGCGACAGCTACAAAAAAAGCTAATTCTTTCAAAAGAATGGCTGATGCTGCTGAGGTGCACTGAATCAGCAAAGAGGATGTCTAACGCCTTTGAAACAGCAGCAGGTTAAATCCACAATTAAGAAGAAAATATAAAAAAAATATTACCTTTTTTTATTATTTTATTAATTATTTTATTGACATATCTACATACATACATACGTAAGCTAATGAGAATGAAAGTGAGTGCCAATGAGAAATCCAAATTGGTTCGAATTCGAGCGAGTGCCTTTCATTCGCTTAAGTTTACTTTCTTAAATCAGAAATAGGCTATAAGCAAGTTTGACAGCTGTCCATCAAATCGAATTTTAAAATGTAATATAACATTTGCGTTCATTATTATATGTCATAATATATATAAATTTAAATGTATAAACTTGCATAGATTTGAATGAATTTCCTTTGGCAATTCAGTACAAAAACTTTTCTTTACAATTTTTTCTTATTTGTGCGATTAAAATCAGCTACAAGCAGCTGACACCTGTTTTAATTTACCGTATATTGTACATTCATGTCTCTGCACTTCAAACATTCCACATGAAAAACCCTGAAACTGTCACTAACAACTGAAACTAATGAAAAAGAAAATATACATACAATGAATAAAAGTAAAGAAAAATTGTTAAAATACGTTAAGAATGAAATGTGCTTGTGGGTCTTACAATAAGTAATAGATGGATGGTGGTGGTGGCCTTGTCGAGGGTCATGACAATTAATGAGGCCTACTACTTACTATACACGTGATTAATTAGCTTTATTGTGTGCACGTTTTTGAAAAAGTTATTTCAAGCGGTAACTTAGGGGTTACACGATCAAGTTTTGTCTATCAAGTTTCAATATATTCACACATTTTTACTAATACACTCATACTTTTAAAACTTAATGCGAACTTGCTTTCGAAATTCTCTTTCCATCGAGTGTTTCAATTTACTGTCAAGAAAACATTTTTTGATTTGTTTCTTATGATTATTCTGCCGCAATCCAAAACTACTAATTGAAATCAAATAATCAAATATGTTTGTGAATAAAATTAATAAGTGTAATCATGTTGTGTGATGTACAGAGCAACAATTTGAAGCTGTTTTCTTAACGATGACATCTAGAAAAATGAAATTGCTTTAAAGTTGTGTGCAGAATACGTCACAGCTATCAATTTAAATGAATTTTGATAAGCAGTACGCGTGAAAAACTTGAAAGAAAAACTTGAACGTGTGGCTGCAGTGTTATTAATATATTTTTTTGTAGCTCAAAAATTTCTACATATGTATATAAAATATTTGACAAATAATAAAGGTATTCATTTCAGTTTTTTTTTGTTGGAAAAATATAAAAATGTAATTTTTTTTACAACAAACACAGGAAAAAAAATTCCACTAAAAGTTGAATTTTTAACAAACTATAACCATGTGTAAAAAAATCGGGATAAAAAGATGTAATTTTCCGCTTAAAACGTCAAGCGAATAAATAATCAATTAATTCACTTTTTAACACTTTTATTCGGCATCTTGAATAATATTAATTATTTGCAAGAATTATTTGACAGAATGTTTGTAATGACAGTTAAAATTTTTGTACTTTTTATTTAAAAAAAATACCGTTCACATCAATAAGAGTGTAATTTTTCATTTTTCCAACCAAAAAACTGTGAAATGAATACCCTTAATAATCATAAAATATTTTTAATAAGTGCCGTCAAGATTTTAAATTTATATGTATTTTTATTTTGATTGCCTTACAGACCATGTTGGATCATATAAAACATTCAATTGTTAGCTTACAAATTGCCAAGAATATGGCTCATCCTATAAATGGCATTTACAATGGTCCTATCGATAGTCTTTTGGATAAAAACAATGCAGATGCAACAGCTTCCGCTACTCCCACTACAATAATGTTACCAAACATTTTGTTAAAGCCCGACCTTTTAGGAGATGCAGAGGATTCATCAATTGGTAATGGTAAGTGTATATTTTATAATGATAATGTTATAATTACCGTGATATACATTTGTAATTTATAACAATTTTATTTATCTATTTATGTCACCTAATATGCACGTATCATCAAAAAAATAAAATTTGAGTTTTTTATTGATTACGATGTACTACATCATATTACATACGAGTATATGTGCAAAATTTCAAGCATCTGTTAACAAAAACAAAAAAGTTATGACCCAAATTCAAAATAACGTATCAAGTAAATGATTTTATTAAACAGAAAAACGTATCATCATCATTTAAATAAAAAATACGCTGTCATTTTGCTCAAAATTCGCTAGAAAGCGCTAAAGACCGTTTCCATATTATACAGTTTTTTGTTTCTCCTTTAAACTTATGAGAAGTGATGTTACGTTATTTTACATTTCATATGACGATATGTATGTATATAAAACGTGTTAAGAATTACTGAGTTTTTAAAGAAGCCGCTTTTTCAAAAACGTAAAAAATACATCAAGCAGAATCACAAAACCTTGAACACTAGACATAATTAATCACCCTTAATCCGTAACCATTTGTCAACGTCACATCAATTCAACACCAAAAATACGCTCTTTTCCACTCGCTGTCGGCAACTACTATTACTATTACATTACAGCAGCCTCTTGCTGTTCTCTAAAGCCTCGAAAATAACAAGTGAATGTTAAAAGTAGTCAACGGTTGTTTTTTGGCGTTCCCTTGACGTTGACAAATAGTTACGGAAAAAGGAGGAATAACACGGTCAATTGACAAAAAAAAAGGAATCGAAATCGGAATCAGAATGAAATCTCATTATTTCGTCTCTCTACTAATCGTTAGCATTTGCAATGTTTCGACATGTGTTTCTCAAGGTCGAGGTACACAGAATCCGACGTACGTTACTTGTTGCGTTTTTCAACTGATTTTAAAGTATCGGCGGAGGAGGTTGACACAATGAGTACTTTGTTGACGGACATTAAATCAGCTTGATTTGATTAAAGTACACATTTTCAATGGAATTCGAGGATATCCTGGAGTTTTTTTTTAATTGTAATTTTTATTTAATTTTTATTTAATATTATTTAATATAGTTTTGTCACCACACAACACAAAAAGCCAAATAAAAACAAAGCAAAAAATAAACTGATATTTGTCGAAGTACTCAACGTACGTTAAAAGTTGCCCAACTTTAGGTACTTTGCGTTGAGACATACTGAATGTGACAAAGCTCATAAGAAACCCTGTATTTCAAAGCAACGTATAACGTACGACGGATTCTATGTGCATCGGCCTTCAATGTACTGCCAGTCAGGGCTGGCCATTCACACATACATACACCCAATTCATACGATAATTTTTTCAATGATTTTTAAAACATGATTTTTGGTGTATGTTGGCGAAAGGGTTGGAGAAGCAAACGGGGTAAAGAAAAAATCACATTTTCAGTTCTTGGTGATTTTTTTCATATTTTTCTTTCCACACATTCGTTTTTTTGTTATGTTGCTTTACTTTATTTTTCGTTTCAATGTGGCAATACAAAAGAATTTTTGATGAAATAAGAAGAACATTTTTGATATTTTATTAAAAGAAAAATTTAAGACAGAAAAGTAAATAATACTTTTAAATATAAAAACAAGAAATATTATTACCAAAAATAATGTGAATAATATATGTAATATAATATCATTTTGTTTAATTATAAGGACTTTTACTTGTTTTATACAAATAAGCAATTAAAGAAGAATAACCGATTACGGACAAAAAAAAATCAACCGTAAAAACGTGGGAAATAATCATCGTATGAATCTGTAAAGTTTTCGAACGCAACTTTTAAAGAGAATTAAAAATAAAACATGATTTTTAAATCAGCGTATGAATTGGGTGATACAGTTGAACCTCGATTATCCGGGCCTCTATTAAGGCAGAATTAGCGGAGCGCATCCGTACCGTATTGTATCAGCTTTTCGTCTATGTTATGTAAAAGGCAATACAAAAGCTTACCGAATTTAAATGTACCGTAGTTGCAACATACCAATCTGTATAAAATAGAAGTTGCTAACGTTTTTAAGTGACATTTGTAAGCCAGTGATGGGCTGTTTCTATTTCCGCTCTTTTTTTTCGTACTTTTTGATAATAATATTAGTGTACTTTTGACAAAACAACTTAAAATAATGTATACTTGCATATATATGTGCACACATATCGTCATATAAATGCAAAACGGCCTATACATTTTTTTAAAAACTTTTCAGGAGAAACAAAAAACTTAATAAAAAGCAAACTATTGTGATCATAAAAACAAATTTTTCTAGGTAGTATCATTAATAAAATCGGAATTAATGATACTATGCTGAAAAAGATAATATTTGTTATCACAATAGTTTGCTTTTTATTAAGTTTTTTATCTCTAGTGAAAATTTTGTTATAATGTAGATAGGCCCTTTTGCATTTAATAAGACGATATACATGTTTAGATGTATATAATAAACAAATACATATACATATTATATAAATGTGATATGTACGTACTGCATATGTATATACATATAAAATAATTTAAATGGTATAAATTTTTTTGCATGCACATATAAACACTAATTTGTTGTTTATATTTTATATTATAGTTTTATAATATAAATGTGAAATAATAAATAATTTTTATATATGAACATACATACATACACAAAATAAAGTTCTGATATCATTTAAAGACACCAATTGAAAATTTTTAATACCCATCACTGTGTTGTAAACACAGTGATGGGTAAACAATGGCAATAAAACAAACAATATAAAACAAACGTACATTTTTAAATGTTCTATAAGTGGACCTCTATTATCCGCTTATTTACATTTATTATCCGTGCTTTTTTTATACCTCTATTATCCGTGCAACAATTTTTTCTACAGTTAATTATTTAGACACAGAATTCAAATTCGGTGATTCCCATTTTTCGTTATGGTTATTATAGTTCTCCAGGTATTTCAGAGCCAGATAAAATGCAAGTATATTGCATACAAGCTCATTTACTTAGATATCAATTAAAAGCAAAAAGGCAAACTACTTTAAAAGAACATTTCAAATAAATGAATATTTGTATTACAAATAAAAATGTAGTTTATACGGATATACTTAAGACATTTTGCACTAAAATTTCATGTTTTAATAAAAATAATACGGACTTTTTGTATTTCTTTATGATTTCTATTAGCCGTTTTTTCGATTATAGCATAGTATGTATCTCAATGTTGAAGTAAATAAAAAACAAATGAAAATAAAAAATTTTCGGGAAATTTGTTTACGACTACCTGAGCGCTACTTAAACGGTATTAAGAATCATTCCTAGAAAGTTGTTCACTGAGGTCCTTGGTACATTTTTGTAGTTGATTGTTTTCTTGAGTTTTTAACGGTTTGCTTCTTACGGACCTGAACAGTGGAAAAAAAGTAAAAAAAAATCGAATTTTTTAATTTTTTGCGATGACAAGATCTACAACTTTGCTTCAGAGAGTAAATCAAAATTCCAAACGATTTGCAAGATATGAGCCTGAGAAAATTATCAGCGTTTTTCAAAAATGGCACCGAGGCCCCAAATCTTTGGGGGCCCATAAAAAAGTGCATGACTTTGGGAAAAACTGGTAGACACGGGTCTTCTTTTTTTTTGGTCTTTCATCATGTAGTGGTGTCCGTATATGGTTATTTTTCCATGACTTAAAAAATTACACACAGTGTTATATTTGAGATTTTTGTGTCCTCTCACGGACACGGATTTTTGTGTCCTCTCAGTCATCCCGCCTTTCGCTATCCCCACCCAGAGACTATGAGGTTTATATGTATTAGATTTTCATCCTATTCTGATTACGATTGTAGCTGACAGTTATTTCGGGATTCTTCCTTTTTCTTCACAGTGGGACTTTAATTAATTATTTGTGAATTTTGTCCATTCGGCTCACGGCGCCCGAACAAGAATTCTACCTCTCTCACAGTTGTACTTGTTCAGAGCATTTAGAGTTGTCACCCTTAATCCACCCATCTCTACTGTGATTAATGACTATTACTAAAAAAGGCTTTATTGACGAGTTATTGTGAGATAAGCCACTTAGCGATTATGAAATCATTGGTTTTGCGCTTGAGGCGAGAGTTGGGGGTAAAATTTTTCCTTTTTGGGAATCGTTCGGACCGATCCGAAAGATTAAAGGAACTGGGTCGTTCATTTCCTTCATGGTTTCTTTTTTACTTTGAACAGTGAATGAACGATAGAATTTTTCTGCCGTCAACAAATTTTTTTCATTATTTGTCTCCATATGATTTTTTAATACATTACGTCCGTTTAGAAATGATATGTAAACATTTTGTTGTGTGCATGATTAAAATCAATCGAATATAATTTATAAAAATAATGAAATAAATATTTCTTAAAACACATTTATATGAAGATCTAATTACAGAGAACATTTAAATTATAACAAAATATATCTTACCAAACAAAATGTTCCAAAATTAGCTGTTGTACTGCGGAATATTTTGTCACCAACAAAACAATTTGGGCTCAGTTGATTATTATTGTTTATTAGTATTAATGTCAATCTCTATACAAAAATTCAACATTGTACCAGAAATAAGTGGACGAAATATATGTCTGTAAAATGCTGTCTTGATGACTCATTAATGTGGTCGCAAATTCGTACCATTTCTGTCAAATTTCTTGCGAAAAGAATCCTTTAACAATTCAATTTCACTGTGTGTATGCAGTTGGTAATAATAAGACCACTTTGTAAAAAAGAACACTTTGGTCGGAACGATGATCGATAAGAAAGGATACTCTGTAAAAGTCCGCAACGTTCATTTAAGTGAATCGTTCAGTGGAACTAGATCGTTGCGAAACGACACAACTCTACTTGAGACACCCGGTACCAAACTAATTAGTGATGATGACACAAAAACTTTTTTTTAGAAATTGGGATCTGTCAAACGTCAGCTGTTAAAATTTCTCCCAAATTCATCGATTAGTTTATTTGTTGTAGTCGTTTGAAGTAAGCAACTTTTGTGTTTCTTGAAAAATGGAAAAAAGTGATTTTCGTGCAGTGATTAAACACTATTATTTGAAAGGGAAAACGGCGAAAGAGACAAAAGAAAAGCTCGATAAACATTACGGTGAGTCTGCTCCATCAGATTACATGGTAAAATATTGGATTGTGTGAATTTAAACGCGGCCAAACAAGCACTGCAAGAATACCATCAACAGCAAGGCCAAAAGAGGTGGTTACTGAATAAAATATCAAGGAAATCCTCGATATCGTTATGAGTGATCGCCGAGTCAAGTTATGTGAGATTGTTGAAATGGTAAACATGTCGTATGAAAGTGTGTTCAACATTTTGCTTGATCATTTGCATATGAAAAAGGTATCGGCAAAATGGGTGCCGCGTTTGCTCAGTGTCGAACAAAAACGAGTTCCACAGACCACTTCACAGCGGTGTTTGGACATGATAAAGCGTCACTCTGTTGATTTTGGGCGTCGATCAATAACTGTTGATGAAACCACTACACACCTGAAACCAAAAATCAATCAAAACAATGGGTGGAAGCTGGTAGAAGTGCTCCGAAGATGGCGAAGACAGTGAAATCGGCTGGCATGTTTGTGGTCACTGTATTTTGGAATGCAAAAGGAATATTGCTCATCGATTATCTTGAAAAAGGATCCACAATCACAGGAATGTATTATCGTGCATTATTGGATCAATTTATTCACGCAATCAAGAAAAAAAGACCACATTTAAAGAAGAAAAAAGTGCTCTTTCTTCAAGACAACGCACCGGTTCACACAGCATTAGATACGATGCTAAAATTACATGAAATACACTTCGAATTGGTTGATCATCCCCTTATAGTACAGATTGAGCTCCTAGTGACTTTTTCCTGTTTCCAAACTTGAAAAAATGGCTCGCAGGAAAGAGATTCATCTCAAACGAAGAATTGATTACCGAAACTAACGCTTATTTTGAGGGGTTCCCAAAATCGTATTTATTCAGATAGTATAAAAAAGTTGGAATATCGTCTTACTACTCGTAAGTGTATTAAGCTAAAAGGAGACTATGTTGAGAAATAAATGGTTTTTGAAAAAAATATAATTTTTTTCCTACTTAGGTAGCTTCAATATCAATCCGTCCTCGTATTTATCATATTTTACCTGATTTTTTGTGAAACGAATCCCGTCATTCTATATAAAGACTATCTTTCTTACACGAGATTCCGAGGAACATATCTATGGCGTAAAAGCAGATTTAGGTGTATTTATTATTTTTGGAAATTATTAAATTTTTCCACAATCTTTTCTAGTTCTGTTGTCTATATTTCAACTATATCCGCTTCCTGTTGACTATGACCCAAACAATACACACACAAAACAATAACAGGTCCATGCATAAATAGTATGAAGTGTGACATGCATACAGCTACATTTGAGTGACTGTGTGTGTGTGTGTGGGTGTTAATAACTGCACTCTTTGGCAGAAAACATGCGCTAGGCCGGCATAATTTTCCATTTATTTTACTTTTTTATTTGAATGCACTTCAAAAACACACACTGCTACACGCATTCGCTCATATAGGAGACACTCATATATAAATATTCACAACAAAAAATATTTAATTTTCACAGGCATACACGCTCGTTAGTATTATTAAGTTGGTGGTATTGTTAAGTGGTTGGTGTTGTTGCTCTATTCTTGTCATTTGTCATAACAGCTTAATTTATAAATGTGCTTCTACTACATACATATTTGCTTAAAAGGCACATGTGAATAGTTTCCATATATTTTTTTTGTAACCTTTCTAAACTAAACTTTTTTTTTTATAAAAGTCTTGATTAAAATAAGGAAATAAACGAATAATATTTTCATAATAATAATACATGCTGAGCCATTGAGACTGGACGTTTGTGGCAAAATGTTAATAATATTTTTTTTTGTCTTGCTTCATATAAAAGACTGAATTAAATGTCACGTGTTTTAATATATGTATGTATTAATGCAGCAACCTTAAAGTCATCATAATCATTATTCTCATATGTAATTATTATGTAAAACATGATACGGACAGTAGGTCGAATTAATATCTCTTACGGTATCTATTTAAATGTCAGATGCTCGACAATGAAGCAAATGCACATGTAATGAAATTTCGTAAACAACAAATATAAAAAGAAAAAGTCATTTTAGAAACCATGTGTAATCTCATCGGAGTAGCCTTCTAAATAATTTTCGCCAAATTGTTGTGCTTTTTAACAATTCACCTGGAAATTTTTTTTGTAATTGTTCAAAATACTTTTACTCACTTGAAAGGATAGTAACTGCAAATAGTATCAAAAGTGCGTTACGTTTTTACGCCATTTAAAGCGGATGGTATTGAAGGAATATTCCCGGCGCTGGTTCAATGGGAGGTATGAATGCTCTACAAGGATATATTCGCAGCTTTGCTTCCGACGGCATGAAGAGAAACTTAAGTTAATTTTCTACAACTGGGGGAATTACTACACAGAAGTTCCTTTCTTTTTAATACTATGGAGAGGATGTTGGTGGACTACCTGGAGCACAATACGCTAATGTATAGGACTCTGAGTAAATAGCCAACATTCTTATAAAACATGAGTAACAGTAGAACAATTGGGAACAAGAATAAAAAACAAAGAGCTGTTTTGTCCTTTTCTTACGGACATAGAAGGCGCCTTTGATAAACTGAACGCCAGACTGATGTCATGAAATTTCGGCACACTGGACCTAAACATCGGTTGTTTGAAAGTGGAAAGTGATGCCACTTGCCACCACGTTGGGTACAACGAAGGACATTAGACCTTTTACATAAAAATGTGGAGACGAGTAGTAGAAAGACTGCATACAAAAGGAATGTATAAACAGTGACGTTAGCATTTCTGCTGATGGAAAATCGCGAACGGGTGTTCACTCAAGAGGGTTACACCTTCCTGTGTCTTGCGTGTCCGTCTGCAGGCAGAGATGTTTACACTCTCTATCAGTCAGTTTGAGGGAAAGAGAAATTTAATTGCACTAGTGAATTGGTCGTGGGCTTAGATGCATGAAAATTGGTGCTAGAATATGTTCTGAAACTCAGTAGGTGGGCTTCGGTATCACAGAAATTGAACCAACAGATAAACTTAAAAAAAAGATAATAAGATTAACGAATTGTATAATTCATCACTTTTGTTTTCTAAATTTATATTTTTAATATCCTTTTAGTGACGACAGCACCCATAACAATGATGGTTCCCGAAATATCATATTCCAGCAGCGAAGGCGAAGAAGATTTTTATGATGCGAATGACGACATATTTACAAGTATTGGAAGTCCTCCGGGAGCATGGTAAGTGGAGTTTTACTAAAATAAAAGGTGGCGCCAAAGTCATCACCCTGTCGTGAGATGCTATAATTTTTTTCAAATGACGACAAATATCAATTCTGCTGTGACATTTGTGAAGTAAACAGATGCAAAAAAGACACGGCAATAAGACATGGATCGTAAAATACTCTTCAAGAACGCAGAATAATTGTTGCGTATCAAAATATTTTATTATTACAAAAAATACAGCCCAAGAACATCCAATGACAAGTTTTGCGCATTACGGTACTATCGCTTCATACACTTGACGGAAAAAGAGGTGTAACTTAGCACACTTCCTTTGATTGGCCAGCCATATAAACAATTATAAATTGGTTGATATCTGCGGTAGAATTCGTGTCCTTCCCATATATTCTTAAATTAAGAAATGCTAAACCTGCTAAAATAAGAATTGTGGTTTCACGAAATTTCTCCCGGATTTTGTTTTGTCCGATTCAGATCAAGGATAAGCTTTGCTTGAAAAGGTCCTTTGAAAAAAAATACAACAAAAACCGTACCGAACTTTGGGGTTTTTAATTATATTTTATTTTTATACGAAAAACTTGGAACGCTTGCTAATGTGGACCGAGTAAAAGAATTTTTAAATTTGTTAACTATACGCAAAAGAATTCATGTCCCTCCTGTATATCTTTAAATTAAAAATGGCTAGCAAATTTCGTTTAAATATTTTTAAAATAAATACATATATTCATTTCAGTACATACATCATCTAGTTCTAAAAGATGTTTACGAGTTTGATGTTTTATACTACCACAATCAAATTACATGTACACTTAATACATACATATGTATATAAATAACGAGGAAATTCTTCTACTCTTATCACTAATTAAATTATACAACAAACTAAATTTAATCTTATTATGAAAGTAGTAAACAAACAAAATTTGTATTTGCAGTAGTACATACGAATCCAAGTAGGACTGCCTTAACATCCAACACTTTCGCCGGTTTCATATTAACTTTCTTTGCAATCATTTGTTGTAGATGACAATAATAATTAAATATATATAATTTTTTTTTTTTTTGAAACCCGCATAACTTGGAGAGTTTTCAACAGACCTTTATTTTAGCAACAACATGCTCTCATTGAGCATGCGTTTGGAAAAACTCTTCTCCGTATGAATTTGTACCAAAAACAAGGACTCTTTCTATTTTACTCTTTTAAAAGGAATAAATGTACTCTCTTTGTATTTTCTGAAACAAAAGGATGCATTAAATAACGAAAATCCATATATTTTGAGTACGTAAGATTTAGTATCATAAACATTGTGTTGAAATCGTCATACTCGTGCAAAGTTCATCGAATTTTCTTAAGATTTAAGAAATCAAAAATAAATCCAATAACAACAAAATATGCAGACTTAATTTAATAAACAAATATATGTACATAGAAAATATTTATATAAGCTTTAACGATAATGCCATTAAAATATTAGTTCAATAGAAAAATGTATTTTCAAATCAATCAATCACAACAACAAATTTAGTAACAAATCTCTTGTAAAAGTAAAATAAAATAAAATAAAATATTGTTTTCCAAAAAAAATTTTACATAAATGACGCACTTCAATTTCAGTGTTCATAGTAAAAAAAATGTTGTTAACTGTATCTTAGCATTATGTATGGCAAAATCTAAAAATGTGTTAAAAAATATTATATTTCGTCGACAAGCACAATCATAAAATTGATTTTTGGAAAACAGCCTACTTTTATACTATTAACCGATAGTATATGTTAAGCCTAAAAGTATATTATACAAAATCAATTGTAATAGAAACAAAAGCGACAAAGAACAAACAAAACAACATTGCTGTCCATACGTGCATGAAACTGCAATCTCTATAAAATCTATTCAAAAACATTTCTACTCAAAACTAAAAAAAAAAATCCAACAAAAACAAACATGTTTAAAAAGTGGGTTAAGCGCGTAAGCATAAGGTAAGAAAGACATTGCAAGATTCAATAGTATAACATGCTTTAATATTTTGTAATAATCCGAAGGCACTCAAGACTTATCCGAAAAATGTTGAGAAAAAACAGATTATCCCTCTTAACTCTATTATTCTTCAAATTAAATTCAATACTTTCTACATACATATACGGTCTTTATAGTAGGTAGCAAAGTTTTACCTCTTCATTGTTATTTTTCACAAAAAATTAAAATTACGAAAAATTTCAAAATCGAGTTCGAATTTCGAATATGTACATACACACTTTTAGAAAGTTTGCAATTTTTGCACAAAAGTCAAAGTTAATAAAATTTTAAGTTGTAAAATGATACGAGGGCAGTTTGATAATTCTGTGACTTTCTAGATAAAATGAAATTATTTCGCCAAAAAATCGTTTTATTTCTCAACATAGTCTTCTTTAAGCTCGATACATCTAGGCAGGCGCCTTTCTAGTTTTTTCATTCCCCCACAAACAATATTAGGCGTTTGTTTCAATGATAACCTTTTCGTTTGACCCAAATCTCTTGCCTTTTCTTAAAATTTGTAAACAGGAAATATTCTCAAGGAGCTAAAACCCAAGAGTATGCTGGTTGGGATAGCAGTTCGTAGCTCAATTCATGTATTTTTCCCATAATCACGCTTTTACGCTTATGATCCAGTGTAACCGATCGCAGCAACCATCTCGCGGATAGCTTGTTCATAACCAAATATTCATGCAAAATGTGACATACGCGCTCGATTGAGATGCCTCCAGCCATCACGCACTTTCATTTGCCGATCCTTTAATACAATTTCATTGGATTTTATGGGCTTTTTCGGGCGTGACGACCTTTTGGGACCTTTATCAAGTCTTTCTTTGGTTTCGGTGATGGGTTTTTAATTAAAAAAATAATGTTTAATCTGCACAAGAAATTCACTTTTTTCATTTTCTTTAAAACTAACGAGGTGGTGTACTTTCAATCGCTGTCAAAAGCAAACTAATAGACGCACCTTCCTCCAAATGAGACAGTGGTTTAGTAATAGATAACAATTAACGGGACTAGTGTTGGATTTAAAGCTGGTGCTTTGGATTTATAAAAACTCCCGGAACCATCAATCTGCTTATTACATATAAATTAAATTAAATCCGAAATTAAACTCGATATTACACATAAATTCCACATACATATTGCAAATGTATCAAGTTTGTGTATATTGTTACGTTTCGACCTTTTCGATAACGTTTACTTGTTTGAGTTATTTTAATTAGTCAAAAATAAAATAAAAAAAACAACGGAAATTGATCTTGAACTTAATGATGTTTTATTTCCTTTAATACCACTGTTTTATAAAATACACACAGTAACTTGTTTAGTTAATACTGCAAAAGCTTTTTTGACAACTGATCTATGACCGATGTTCACAATGCTGTAGCTTAGACAAGACTGACTTCTTTGTGCCTGGCAGTGTCGGCTTATATAGCATTTGACATGCTACGGTTCTCGAACGTAGTAGAAAAATCCTCACCATGACAATAAGTTTGCTTGCGCCTTTATTGTTATGAAAGCGGCGTGGAGATGACATTAGCAAACGTAAAAAAATGTGGGTGGCGAGTCAACTAACCAATTTTATGTAAAGTTTATCCGTAATCCAATTGAGGGCGTTAGTCTTTGTTTGCAATTGCTATGAAGATTTTTCATACAGATTTCTCAAATAATCTAGTAGATTCTCTTTGCTGTTTCTAGAACTTTCTTGAATGTTCTGTTTCCTTTAGTTTGAATTTGAGTGCTCAAATTTTCATACGCACGGTTGATTACACTGTATTTTTATGTCCGTTAAATTTGAATCTACATTTAAATTTTGTAACGATGGTCGCGTTCATAAGACGTAACTGTTGCGCAACCGTTGACTGTTTGTCTTAGAAACGCAGAGTTGAGTAGTTCCGCTCCACACAACAGTTGAGTATTTGCTGCTATTTTTTCCATCAACAATTTTTTTCGCTACATTTAGTCAACATGTTGTGTTTAACTCCGCAGCTGATCAAAGAGAGTTATGCGCTTTTATATTCTAATACAACGCCGTTTTGCTAGATGGCGACTACAAATTAATTTGTTAAATTCTGCGGTACAAATGCGATAAAGTAACGAAAATAAAGAACTAAAATTAAAGTACAAATTTCATTAAATATACGTAGGTTTATTATGGTGTTTATTTATTTTAAATATATATTTAATTCAATATAAGGTTGAAAGATTTTTTGAGCATACTGCCGGCTCAGCGTTGAAATATAAACTACTATCGGCGCAGGCTTATCATATAATTGCAGTGTTTTGTGGCGCAGATTTTAAAATAAAAATAGAAAATTCCTGCTAAGAAAAATTTCATTGCAAATTCTGTGTTGTCCATACTTTTTAGTATAAGCCAAACTAAACAATTTAGCAAATTTAAATTATTTCTTTTGCAGCATTTTTATTTCTTTTCAATTGTTTACATTAATCAGCTGTTCTTTATAAAATCATTCATCAAGCCGTTTCTAAGACGTAACTGTTGGGCTCAACAGCTACGTCTTATGAACGCGACCAATATTTATTTTTTCAAATGGTGTTTGAATACTCTAACCTTTTTTTTATTTTTCCGATTTTGGTGACTTTTCCTAATTTAGCTTCAATTTATGATCATTAGACCCCATAAGATTAGTGAAAGCTATTTGAAGCAATAACATCCTTTAGAATTGAATCCAGAGGGGTCACTTTGTAATCCAATTCGAAAAGAAAACTCTTCCTATGTGTATTGATATTAATTGCGTCCGACCGAACATTCGAGTTCGCTGTCGGCTCAGAACTCATTTTAAGGGCATCGACTGGAAAGACCTGAAGGATTTTACTCATTCCAGCCATTTCCTATACCTTCTTAAAGGATTTTTGCCTGACAAACATTTCAGAGTAATGGCGAGTTCATAGTTTATATTTGACTTCATTACAATTAGTAGAATAAAATACCATATACGAGTATGTATGTATGTAGAAATATGTAATGAATATACACACATACAAACGCATGAGTTGTAAGTAAATTTTACTATGTGACCGACTTAAGCGTCTGCAGGCGCCAAACTATTTCTTCATGATATGCATCATTAAAAACACTTTTTATATCTTGTTGGAATTGTAAAATGAATTTTCTATTTGCCTTTTTTTTCTCTTACAATTATTTTATATTAAAGTTATTGCATATGTATACAACATAGAACTCTTGATGATGCTACAATTGCGTGCTTAAAATATATTAAAATTAAAATATGTAATGAAAAGGAAACGTACAACGAATGTTCAAAAAAATTCTTATAACTTACATCCAATACATGCAAACACATGTACATATATTGAGTAAATAAGTTATATTTAAGTATGCATGTGTGTGTAAATAGCCCAAAGCTCTGGCAAAATTATGCTAGAAAACTGCTCCAATGTATAAATCGGGCTAAACAAACAGCAAATCTCTTAAGTGCAAAACTGAGGATAACTCAAAATAAATTAAAAATTTCAACACAAAACTATTTTAAAGTTACTAGAACTTTAAATTTAGAAAAAAAAATCTTTAAAGCATTAAAAATTTTATAATTCCAAAAAAGAATCTTAAATAAACGATTCCTTTGTTAAATAAAAGGAACTTCAAATTTGTTTTTATAAATATTAATATACTTATTGGACTTCTTTACACCATCAGAAAAATTTGGAATTCCCATCCGTAATTTAACAAAACTAACTCACACCATCAGAAAACAAGAATATGCTTAGGTGACACCAAATTATCTCAGCTAAGTCATACGTAAATAAAATCAAGGACTTCTGGTAAAAAGTAATCTATCTATTCTGTATAATTAATAGACAAACATGGTTTTTTAGATCCTTTTTACGCCCGTAATACTAAATCGATTTCGGAAAGATTTATATGTTTTTAAAGGTTATTTTACATAGATGTGCACAATCTTAATTTTATTTAAATTGGCTCAGTATTTTGGGAGCTATAATCGTTTAAAGTTGCTACTAATCCCTACACACTTATTACATATGCGTGTATCGGATTAAAGTTGAAAAATTAACAAAGTGTGTGCATGTGTGTTTGTCCGATTTGCTTTTGAATAGAAATGAGACAGTGTGTTTTCTAAATGTACTTTGTAGGTTTTAAGTTGTTTATTCTGAGTGTTTTTGTATTTTATCGTATTTATTTATGTAAATGTTAGTAGATCTTACACCGTATACCTCACACTTCTTTTTGGTCACTGGACCTTAATATTATTATATGTTTATGGGATTATTTCGATAAACTGATGAAGGAACACCGTATACCGATGGAAGAAGTACTAGAGGAAGAATTGTAAGAAATTGAACCGGACGTTACAAAAAAAATCGTGAATTCAATGCAAAAATGATTGAACGAAATTTTCAAGTCCAGTTATTAATAAGAAAAATGTTGCATAACTGCAATTGACGAAGACTTTTGTCTATATGGAATGCTATCAAAATTTTATATACATATATATTTTTTTCATAAAGAACTTTATCTAAGCGCACGGTAGTCCGTCTAATACACCATTTATCCTATTTTTACCCCCATTATTAGTTTTTGTATCCCTTCCAAAAAATATTATTTTTCGAGGTCCTTAAAATAGGCATTTGTTTGGTCAATAATTACATCGTTCCACCGAGCCATTTCTTTAGGTTTGGATATAGGAGGTAGTCACTAGGGGCTTAATCCGGAGAATATGGCGGATGAGGTACCAATTCGTAGCCCAATTCAAACTATCATGAGTCTGTCAATAATAGCGAGTAGACAAGACCTAATTGTTTGGTATTGTATTGACATGACGTCGATGTTGACAACTGGAATAAGGTTGATTGCTATTCTTATTTGTTCTAATTTTTAGCGAAAATTTTCTATGTTTGCTTTTATATTATTATATATTCGTTATCAGTGCTTTCTGAAATAGAAACTGGTAGAATACTAAATATATAAAAAAAATTATGCTTTCTGCGGGAAAAACTGTCAAATGATAAATTAAATTCAATTATTATTTGAGAAGGTTCTTTTAAAAATTTTACTATTCCACTTTTTGTGTTTTTTGCACAATTTGAGAAAATAGTTTTTTTTAGGAATGCAACTATCATTTAACCCGAAATTTTTTTGCATTATTGTAGACGACAAGATTAGTCATTACTTTCTTTGTACAGGATTAAAAAATTTTGCAATATATATAAAAATTAAATGGAATAATGAAGTCTTGACGCGGCTGATTGGAATAATAAAGTTCTTTATGTGCGCTCTAGGAGAATAATCATGTTTTGATTCAAATCACTGTGGATTAATCTTGTTTTGCTGGAACTAATTAGGTATCAGAAATCTTATTTTGAATTAAAAAATAACCTGAGGTTCATCTTTAAATAAATAAAACTAAAAAAAATTACACATTGGTCGCGTTCATAAGACGTAGCTGTTGAGCTCAACTGTTGTGAAACTGTTGTCAACTGTTGAGCTCAACAGTTACGTCTTAGAAACGGCATGATGAATAATTGGAAAATGAACAGCTGCTTAATAAACAATTGAAAAGAAATAAAAATAAAAATACTGCAAAAGAAATAATTTAAATTTGCTAAATTGTTTAGTTTGGCTTATATTAAAAAGTATGGACAACACAGAATTTGCAATGAAGTTTTTCTTGGCAGGAATTTTCCAATTTAATGTAAAATCTGCACCACAAATTTATTTAATATTCACAACAAAAATATACAGCAAAATACTCCAATAAAATGATAAACCTGCGCCGATAGTATTTATATTTCAACGCTAAGCCGGTACTGTGTTCAAAAAATCTCTAAACCTTATATTGAACTAATTTGGTAATTAATATAAATAGACACCATAATAAACAAAAGTCTATTTAATGAAATTAGTATTTCAATTTTATTTCTTTGTTTTCGTTGCTTTATCGCATTTGGAATACAAAATTTTACAAATTAATTTGTAGTCGCAACTTAACAAAACGGCATTGCTTTATAATATAAAAACGCAGAACTCTCTTGATCAGCTGTGAAGCTAAACACAACATGTCGACTAAATGTAGCGGAAAAAAATTTTTGATGGAAAAAATGGCAGCAAATACTCAACTGTTGTGTGGAGCGGAACTACTCAACTCTGCGTTTCTAAGACAAACACTCAACGGTTGTGCAACAGTTACGTCTTATGAACGCGACCATTATGTTTCATTTATTTATTATATAGATTAATCCAAGGCGTATCATAAAGGGTGTCTTTATATTTTTCTCTGTGTATATTTGAAATAGGTCACGTAAATTTGAAGTGAAGTAATCTAATTTTTACGAAATCATACAATTTATAAAAAATAATAAAAAATCAGTTCTGTCGGAAAAAACTCCTCATTTAATACATCAAATACAGTCTTGCTCATATAATTTTGTGCATTTTTACAATATCTTTCTCAATTTTAGTGCAACTCGGGGATTTTCTGTAGAAACATCGCCAACAAATGAAAAACCACCAGGAATACAAAGTGAAATGCCACAAAATAATAAAACTGAAGCAACACCTCCGCCCTCTGTGCCTGAAATTGACGAATACCAAACAGCCTCAAGTACGGTTAGTGACATTGCTGGTGATGTTGTCACAAGTTCACAGGGCAATTGTGGTGGGGGTGGCAGCAGTAGTGTTGGTGCTAACAGAAATTCACTTTCGCCCCAAGAGTCCATCGATTATGATGCCTTATACGAAGAGGAAGAAGACACAAGTATTAGCATGGAAGCCCATGGATCAATGATTTCACATTTATTGTCACAAGTGAAAATTGGTATGGACTTAACAAAAGTTGTGCTGCCCACATTTATATTAGAAAGACGTTCCCTATTGGAAATGTATGCCGACTATTTTGCCCATCCAGATTTGTTTTTAAAGTAAGTAGAGAGTATAGTTGGAATATGGATAATGTTTTACGGGTCTGTTTCTCTATATTGAAAAAAATAATCACAATAATATAGGGTGGGGCTACAACATTGTGCTACAATAAAAAATTCAAATGATTTTTTTTTAATCAATGTATTTCATTAATTTATTCTATAGAAAATACAATTTATTTTTATATAACTAATTGTCTTTGAAGATGATAGAACGTAAATGACCTCCATGCTCATCCGTGATAAGTTTCGAGACGAAATTCTTGGATTTTCCTGAATTGACGATGCTACAACCGCGATTGTGTATTGAACCCGAATATAGGAATCTCAATAATGGGCCATCTACTCGGGGTAGTGCCGTCAAACTCTCGCCTAAATTCCCTTTGGACGGAAATGAAGAACTGCGAAGCATTGTGCCGCTTTTCGATATCACAATCATTTATTTTTATAATTCTAAATACAGGGTGTCCACCGGGAAGGTATACTACTTTGTTTGTTTATAATTTTTGATTAAATGAAAGGGGATGGATCTTATATTGATAAATGTTTTATTTAATGTCGGCAAGTGTGTATGGAATGTAATATCAGATAAATGTCCGCCTCTGTTAGCCTCACAAATGCGATCCCTTTTGAGCACATTTTTCATTACATTCTCGCACATTTCACGCGGTATGTCATCAATTTCATTACGAATATTTTGTTTGAGTTGCTCAAGCGTTTCTGGTTTGTTTGCATAAACCTTGCTTTTCAGATATCCCCACAAAAAGTAGTCCGGAGCAGCTAAATCAGGCGACCCTGGAGGCCAATCAACATCACCATTTCTTGAAATAACTTGTTGTGGAAAGAGGTCTCGAAGTAATTCCATTGTAATCCTGGATGTATGCGATGTGGCACCGTCTTGTTGATACCACATGTTAATCAAGCCCAAAGCATGCAGTTGTGGCGTTAAAAAGTTTTCAATCATATCACGATATCGCTCCCCATTCACAGTTACCGTTACGCCGTTTTCATTTTCAAAGAAGTAAAGTCCAATGATTCCTCCTGACCAAATTGCACACCAGACTGTCACTTTTAATGGATGCAAAGGTGACTGATTTGAGGGTTTTCCATTTCCCAGAACCGACTATTCTGTTTATTCACACATCCATTCAAATGAAAATGTGCCTCGTCACTATGATTTTTTCATAAAAATCGGGGTTGTCATGGGCGAGCTGTAACATCCTATTGGCATATGTACGGCGGCGTAAATGGTCTTCTGGAAGAAGCTCTTGTGTCAACTGAATCTTAAATGGAAACAAATGAAAATCCTTGTGCAAAATTGTGGTCAAAGTTGTTCTTTGACGACCAAGCTCCTGGGCACGGCGACGAATTGAGGTTGATGGATTGTTTTGAACACTTTCTTGAGCAGCAGTAATGTTTTCAGACGATATTGCGATATTGCAGTACGTTGTGGTCCAAGCTTGGGCCTATCACCTACAGACCCTCTTTCTTCGAAATCATTCACTACACGATAAATAGTGCGTTTTTTTGGCACGTTGTTTCTCCCAAAAATTTTACGTAACTTTCTCATTGTCACAGTAATCGATGATTGATTTTGATAAAATGTTTTAACGATTAAAACACGTTGGTTTATCGAATATTTTCCCATAATAAATTTGCCACGTGTCTACTTCACGACTGCCAAATATGAACTGTCAAGACTAATGTTTACCAAAATGGCGGCAAAACAAAGTAGTATACCTTCCCAGCGGACACCCTGTGGTAACCTGCCAGATAAAAAAAAGAAATAATTCGATTGTTACAGAAAAAAAGTTATTACGTTTTCTTTTTGTAGCACGATTCGTGCCCCACCCTGTTATAAATGTTCGAATAAAATGTTCTTTCGCACTTGAGAAACCGACCCAAACTATTATATGGAAAAATATTTGATTATATGTGTATTTGTTTATTAAGGATTGCCGATTTAGATAGTCCACGTGAACGTATTGTACAGGTTTGTCGTTGGTATTTAAGTGCTTATCATGCTGGACGTAAAAGTGCTGTTGCCAAGAAGCCCTATAATCCTATATTAGGTGAAGTTTTTCAATGCTATTGGGATATTACTGGTGAGTTGATAACTATTAACTGCTTAATTATACGAACAAAATCGTTGTTACAGTGCCAGTGCTGGCAGAAGATTTTTTCAAAACTACCTCATACTAAAAAATTTTTCGTTAAAAGTTAAGAAACAAATAAAACAATTAACAAAACGCTTAAAATTGGCATTTGTGCAATTGAGCAAATTTGCGGGATTTATTGAGTTGTAAACTTTTTTATATTTCAGTATTTAAATTTCGGCAAGCAAATAGTTGCAGTTTATTGTTCTTACTTAAAATATAAAATCAAATATTAGTATCGCTAAATTTTTAAACTACAAAAATCAAATCGTAAATTTACATTTATTTATAGATTTTTCAAAAAAAAAAAAAAAAAAAACAAATTGATTGACAACTTTTTTAACAAAAAATATTTTAAAAATAAATTTTTTTTAAATTTATTTCCAAAAAAATACACACAGGTAGTTGAATACTAAGAAATTCAACTACAAGACAAAAATGGAAAACTGCTTGATTTCAAAGCCAATGGCTTTGGAAAAAGCAAGAGAGTATGGAATATTTGGAATACTTAAAAATCAGAGATGGAATTTCGTACTAACCGAAATTGATTTAACTTGTAAGAAATTAATAAGTTGCACTTTTCGCATTCTAATTCGTTAAACAATACAGTTAAATAGTTGATATTCCTAGTCACTAGTATTCACCGTCAAAAGTGGTAAAATCGAACAAAAACAACGCTGATGAGATGGTGTAGCGACCTCGAAATTAGTACTGATCCGTTCTGCTAGTCTGATGAACAATTTGTTTCGAGTAAAAAGTACTCTCTTAATAAAATAATGAATTTATCGAAAAATTATTTCTTAAAAATTAAGAAGATATGGGTAAACTCAGAATTCAAATCAAGCCATAAAAATCTCATTTCAATATAGACCTTAAAACAGTTCAACAATTACGTATACATATTAATTATTAAATACAATTTGGTAAAAAATACCTACATTTTGGTAAAAATAAAAAATTCTGCCCGATTTTCTATACACTCCTATTTTAGTGCAAAAAAAACTTCATGCAGGGAAGTTTCCCCTACTTATGGCAACACTGGTTGCAACCAACATATTTTTTTTATTTAAAAAAAAGTCAAACTTAATTGAATTTAAAAAAAATGTTTGCAAAAAACAACCGTCTCCAAAACAGAGGGACAGACAAACAGCCGATCATTTAATCCGAAATAAAAAATTAAAACAAGATTTGCAAATAAAGCAAATCAGTTAAAAAAATGGTGATGTTTTGAGGGAATAAACGTTAAAAAAACAAAATACAAACGAATTAATAAACATCTCATTTTTTAAATTGGTTAAACTAGTGAAAAGGTTAAAAACTTTTCAGATTTTAGTTCGTTCATTTACATTGAAACTGTAATTCTCGTGTTCAATTTTCACTGACAACTTTCAATCACTTTCAAAATTTTATCAAAATATTTTTAGAGAAAAATATTGAAGACCTCTTAACAATAAGCTTCGAGTCTGTCTGTTCTTTGCTCTGTTTTGTAATCGTTTGATTTTTGCTAGAATTATTTGATTATTTCCTTCTATTAAAATTAGGCAAGTGCGATTAATTATTCACCGAATTTAATCAAGGCGTATTAAACAGGTGAAATTATTAGTACAAGAACTACAACAATACAAAAAACAAAAGGCATTTTTTTATATCGGTGCTGTCAAAAACATCTACAGAAAACAAATGAAGAAAAATAAAGAGGCACCCTTTTTGACATTCAAAGTAGAATGCGCGAGCAACACAAAGAAATCAGCTGCCGTAATCCTGACACCTGGTTAATACGCCTTAATTTTGATTAATCAAACTATGATTGATCGATTATTTGATTAATCAAATAATTAATTCTGATTGTACTTTTTGTTATTTGTATGTATTTATTTTATTTAAAATATGTGGTCTTATTAATTGAGCTATTCTTCGATATTTAACTTCAAAAAGATTTTATTTGTTGTGGCATGCATTTCATTGGTGTTTATGCCAAATTATCAGTGGATCTTAAATCATATTCTCGAAAAATTTTAAATCTCTCAACTTTAATACAACTTTCAACCCACAACAAATAAAAACTTTTGGATTAATCAGCATTTTGATTAAATAGAACTTTTGATGAATCATCATGTGAACTTATCATACATTTGTATTTAAAATATATGAATAAAATAATGCGGAAAAGTAAAGAAATTATGAAATCGCAACGGGTTCAAGATTCCTGCAATATTTAATTTTATTTTTTCAACTCAGCTATAATTTATTTTGTTTGCAGGTGAAGAACCCGATGAAAATAATGTTCAAGATGGTCCTGTACCCTGGTGCCGTAGAGATCAGCTAACCTTTTTAGCCGAACAGGTTTCACATCATCCGCCAAGTACGATTGATTACCTTTAAGTGATGAAAATGTTTCTGTTTGAAAATTAAAATATTACCAATTACAGTTTCTGCGTTTTATGCTGAACATTTTAATAAGAAAATTACTTTTTCTGCTCATGTCTGGACTAAATCGAAATTTTTGGGCCTATCAGTTGGGGTACACAATATCGGCGAAGGTGTTGTAACACTGGTTGACCGTGGGGAGGAGTATATAGTCACATTTCCCAATGGTTATGGGCGGTAAGGTGTTATTTATTATAGTCATGTGAATTTTTAATGTTTTCTCATTTTATTTTATATATTTTAGTTCAATTTTAACTGTTCCCTGGATAGAATTGGGCGGCTCAGTAGAAATTAAATGTCCCCAAACTGCTTACTATGCTCATGTGGAATTTTTGACTAAACCATTTTATGGTGGCAAACGTCATAAAGTTACTTGTGAGGTATGCAAGCCCAATTTTTTTATTGATTTGAGTTCTTATACGCTGGCTGTTATTTTTATTTTTCAATATTATTTTATTTTATATCTATGATTTTATTTAGATTTATTCACCGAATGAAAAGAAACCATTTGTTTCAATTGCTGGCGAGTGGAGTGGTTTAATGGAAGCCAAATGGCATGACACACATGTAATGTATTTCTATATCTTTTACTTTGTATTGTGTTTAGCTTAAATGATGAAACAGAAATCCGTCGTAACGTAAGTTTCCATACAAATCGACATTTTAAATACGTTCAGAGTAGCTGTGTTGAAATAAAATTTATTTTATTTCGAGAACTGTTTTTCTTTTGTTTTTATTTTTTTTTTATATCATACACCCAATCCTGTTTTTATACGTTCTTTTTTTTACACGGATAAAAATATTTTGGGGGAATTTTCAGTTTATGTAGTACTACACACATACATATGTAAACAAGAGCTGCCATATACTTTTGATAACTTTCATAACTTGATTAAACATACGAGTACTTGAGTACTTTAAAAAACTTATTATGTGGTAACATAATCCCTTTTGTTATTAATAAGAAATATATCGATTTTGATTTTCTAATTAATTAACGAGCTTAAGGTCACTTTTAGATGAAAAAAACTTCCAAATTTAATATCAATATATTGCTACTCCTTTGGGTAGCTTCCTTAGGATGAAAACTAATTTAACAATCAAAATAACAATTTAACAAATAGTACAAATTAATGTATGGCTCGATACAAGGAGCTGCACAACGAGAGACCCAAAGTAGGATAGATACGTTTCATGGCTGAATACGCTGTTAAAATAATTAAACAAGTGGAACCTGAAAATGCAGACGTACTAAGCATATGTTTGCGGAGCAAAAGACCGTGCTTACTATCAGAAACTGACATGGAATAAAACATTTTCATTTTCCTTAAGGTACGGTCACATCTGACAAACATTTGTCAAAAAAAAAACGTAAGCAATTCTTTTGCTAAGGGTTAGTGTGATTTAACTTGGTTTTTATATCACAAAATGAAGTTTTAAAATAAATGCGAACCCATATTTAAAATATATTTGAATTAAAGAAAATGCAAATTTAGCTTGTCTGTTAGTTACGTTTTTTTGGGCAGATACTTGTTAGATGTGACCGTACCTTTATACATACATATGTACATACATATATGAATTTACCGTGTAAAAACAGGATGGAGTGTATTTTGTACAAAATCGAAAAATAAAAATAAAAAAAGGAAAAATTCATAATGCAATAACATTAATGAGAAATTTGTCGTAACATTTTTATTATGGTCAACGTTAGTTACAGTCGTGTTCTGCTTCATCATTTATTCTTTTATTTTTTGAAAGCTTTTATTTAATGCTTGAAGTCAACATTTTTTTTTTAATGTTACAAAAATTTGTTCAAAGGGTATTCATTAGATGCGTCTAAGAAAAGAAAGAACTTTGATTATTATTATTTTTTATTGAGTTTGACAGACGAATGGCTGTTAAGATCGATATAAAAATCAGTGTGTTCTTCTCTCTGAGATGTTTTCTTTTTCTTTCTTTTTTTAATTGATGACTAGAAAAACAATTTGTATGCTGCTTATTAGATTTAAATACACATAAGTATATGGCTTTTCAAACCCAATTTGTTTATGCATTTGGCTATTTGTAAAACTATAAATGATATCCAAAATAACATTTTATATTATATTTATTTAGTATTCAAACCATATAATCATTTATTTAAAATAAATTGTTTTTTGAAGTATTTTTTTTTAAACAAACTAAGATTTCATGCACAATTTTGCTGTCGTCAATTTTCCGACATTTTTATAATAACAATTAACATTCCAAAGTTTTGGCAATTGCCAGCTCTTTCATTCAGTGTCTTTGGGTTTCAACCAGGTAAAAAGTAACTTCATTATGCTATTGGAAAATTAAAAAAAAAAACAAATTCTAAATAAGTAATTATAAAAAATTGGTTTTGAAAAATAAAAATTATAACAAACACCCTCTATTATTCTAAGTATTTAAACTAATCATATTAACTTTATATTTCTTTTCTACAAAAACACATTCTTTTTTTCCTTGTTCAAAATTTATTTTTACTCTCCTAATCCTTATTCAACATACTCACATTGGCAACAAGTATTTAAGCTTATTGGAAATAATATGTCTGATAATAAATTGAAAACTTAATTTCCCCTTCCCTCCTACACTGCAACTGTCGATTACTTGTACTTCTCTCTTAAATATTCTGGTCTAAATTTCTTTGTTTATCTAGAAAATTAAATTTGTATTTATAAACTAATATTTGTGTGTGTGTGTGCTTGTATTCTACTCATATTTGAAACATTTTAATTGCTATTAACTATTCGTAATACGAATGTGTATTGTATGGATATAATGGAAAAAATTAAATTAAAAAAAACTCGTCAAATTCAATGGAAATTTTGTTTTGTCATTTTTTGTTTTTGCAAAATTTTTAATTTTCTAGAAAACTGAAGTATTTGTCGATGTAAATCGTATACCAATATTTAAGAAACAAGTTCGGCCAATCGTTGAACAGGAAGAGTATGAATCAAGGCGCGTTTGGAAGGAAGTAACCGCTGGACTCAAGTAATGTTCTTTGTTTTTTATTTTATTTATTATTTTGTAATAAACATTTATTTTATATTTTTAACTCATATCTTTGACAAAGTGATCTTTTTTTTTATATAAAAGTGAAGTTATTTATGAAATTTTGTTCAATTGAGAATAAGTTTAGAATACGAATATTTTTAAATTAATTTTTTATTTATTTATTAATAGAGATTCCCTTGATATCTTTTTTCAAAGATTTTCAAAAACTTTTGTTTTTTAAGGGTTTTTACAAGCAAAAGTTTTAATAAAAATAATCGTTGTTGGCAAAAGCGTTTTTAAATTAAATTTACATAATTATTATAAACTAACTGCCAGTTTGCCGATATCGAAAGAAAATTTTCTTTCGTACAATTACATTTAAAACAGAAACTAAATTTTAAAATTTGTTTTTGTTTCAAATGTAGCAATTCGAAAGAAATTTTTCTTTCGATATCGACGAACAGGCAGTAACTGCCGTATAAAAAAAATTCTCAATTAAAATTTAAAAAAATTCTAACAAATAAAATTTAAAATTACTTACTGTTGCTGCATTTTCTGCTTGGTGTTTTGTGCCAGATCATCAAGAAACATTTATCCATATCTAAGAAAAGTATTAATTATTTCTTATCTTGAAATTTGGTTAAAAGAATCCAATCTGTTTTTTATAACTTCACTTTTTATGAAGGAATTGATTGCAATAATCAATTGGGCATTTTCTTATTTTTTTTAACTTTCACTACATTTTTTTAAATTAAAAAAAATTAATAATTATCATTTAATTTCAACTCAATTAAGATTCAATGACATTGAAAAGGCTACAAATGCAAAATACAAAGTAGAACAATTTCAAAGAGAAGAAGCCAAGTCTAGAAAAGATACTGAAATTTCCTGGGAACATAAGGTATGTTATAAATTTTAAAATAAAACTAAATTATTATTCGATTCTTATTATCTTTATTTTATTATTCAGTACTTTAAACCAGTGGGTGATAATTGGATCTATACTAAGCCCTTAAGTCAACGGGTTTATTTACAAGAAAAAGAAAGCAAAAGATAATAAAGCTAAATATTAGAATATCAAAAAGAAAACGCAAAGAATGAAGAATCTTATCCTCATATCACTTAATTAAAAAACTATAAACGAATGCCGCCAAATCTCAAATAAATTTATAAAAGCGAAAAACGTTACAAAAAAGACAAACTACATTAAACATTTATTCATTATTGTTATTTACATACATTAACTAATAATTAACTTGAAAATAGCGAGAATTCAGAAAGTATGAGAAAAAGTAAACCCTTCTATTTTTATTAAGGGAAATTTAGCAACAGCGGTTTTCACATTTTGCGTTAAGTTTACAACACTGTTGTATTTATTACGATTTTTCGCTATAAATTATTGAATGAGCTCATGTTTGTTATTTACACGTTTTTAGAGTGCTTTTCCACGGATAAAGTTTAAACTTTGTTTCACTTCTACACGCACAAAGTTTACTTTAATCATATTTTGTGTTCTTTTGTTGGATGAACTTGCTAAGTTTCCGAATACATCAAAGTATATATTCATCCCGATTCTCCTGTCCCTACTCCCAATCAAACTCAAGACCTTGCAAAGTAAACTTTGCCCGTGTAAAAGCAGTCTTGCCAAAAATGAAGGGCTATTAATTATAATTATTTTGTATTGCTAAAGCTATTAGCGTTCACATAATTAATAAGTCAATCAAAGTCGTTCAGATTATATTATTGTGATAAAAAATAATAAAATGTATGTCTCATAACATTATTGAAAACGGAAAGAAATATTTTTGTATATTTTCACAAATTTTATTTACAAATACGTATTTTTCTTTTATGTATATTCAATATTTTGTGTGGCCGGTGCTACACTCATTGGTTATTTTTGTGTGATCGATTCTACAACAAGAGCTGTGTCGAGGTATTTTCACGCGATTCCATGAGATTAACGAAATGAGGAAATTTTAATCATGTCAATTTGAAGTGATTAACAACAAATCACTTAAATGTATTCGAAACCCTCTATTAATCGCGATTGAGATGATTAAAAGACAAATGTGAGCGTGTTATTAACTACAGTGCAGGAAATTATTGTTTAATAGATTTTTTAGTTGCGATGTTGTAAACATTAGTATTTTAAATACATTTGCAATGCATTAACAAGGTCTACAGGTATACTTTACTAGCATAAGTGAAAATCGCTAATATCTTATTGTTAATAAGCATTCTGCAACAACAGCAAAATACACAAAAAATAATAGAAACTATAAACATAATTAAATACACCTTATATTCTTTAAAGTTACAAAATAAAATGAGAAAACAAATATTTTCAAATAAGAAATTCACAATTTTGAAAATTCCACATTGAAAATAATAAATTCTGCAAAATGAAGAAAATATAAATTTATACAAAGTAAAAACAAAAATATAAAAAAACTGATATAAAACTAGGTAATTGGCATCATTGAAAATATGAAAAAACAAAACTCACACTATATTTTCATATAACAAAATAAGAAAACTCTAAAATATTGCAATACTTTGAATGTAGTACAGATAACTAACCTAATGTACAAGATAAAATTAAATTAAACAAAAATACTTTTTATAGAGAAAAATTCTAACCGAAGGTAAATTAAAAAAGAAACATGTCCCTATTTAGTTAAAATATTTTTAATGTAGCAAAATTTTGGATTCTTTAAAAAAAACAAATTACGTAGATTTCTAAAACCCTCTTCACTCTATTGTAATGAGTAATAGAACTTGTCAAAACTTAAAATAAAATGTTTAAATAATATATCGTCGTGGTGAATGCAATAGGCTGTATGTCAAAAAAAATTGAATTTGGTTTTATTGTAGCGTTGTAACCAAAATTGGGGCTCCTACAACTTGCATTTATATCGTGCCGTTCAGGCAATCAGAAGAGAGCATTTGCGCGCTTCTTTTGGTTACTGCAAAAGGACGTATGTCAATCGCACACTTGATTTGACAGTGGCGTGGAGTGTTCTTTCGAGATAAAACCTATAAATTGTATCATTCTGCATTGGATACTAACATTGGATACAGTGTGAATCGTGGCGATTTATTATTATATTCTAGCCAGCGAAACTAAAACAAACAATTTTTCTCAGAAATATTCAGTTTTTGTCTTTCCTGCAAAAGTATGATTTAGTGACATACAGCATATTGCATTCACCACGACGATATATAATAATATATTTAAGTAAACAAGACATTTTGCTGCTCCGGCATCTGTACGAGACATTGTACATAGGTGAATTTTTCCGACTTGCAATAAAAATGTTATGACCTATGTTAAACTGAAAGTGCCATCATTACAAAGTGGCGATGATTTCTTAGAGTTCAAAACACGAAAGAGGAAAAAATGTCCTTGGAATTTTGCGACAAATCTGAATTATTTTGGGCAATTCTAAGGAAATCAGATATCAAACTTAAGAATCTTATTAGTTATACAGAAAAAGACGATCTATAGTGAGAGTGAATAAATCGTAGAGGGAACTAAAAAATTTCATAGCGGTTCTTTACGCCCTATGCTGCTTGAAATCTTGTATTATTCTCGTATTATTCTTATACAAATATCTTGCTTTTGTTGGCTTTTGAAAATGTTCATGTAAACTATGAGATAATTTTGAAATTTTATTTAAAACTATTTTTCAAAACATTGATTCAATTAATATATACTCTGTGACCAGATATAATTAATTAGAATATTATACATGATAATTTCTAATCTAATTTTTCTGGACACGTTTTGAAGACTAAGTCTTCGAAAAATATGTATTCAAACTGAAATTTTAACTTTCAGAGCAAATAAGCAGTTCCCGTTTTCTGGCTGTTTTTATGTTCGGAAGTACACAGTATTTAAAAAAAATAACTTTTCCAACCAGCACAGTTTAAAATTTGTTAGTATTATGTCAAAATCCTAAAGCATTTCCCATGAAAAAAGATTTCTTTAAGTATTATTTTGAAAAACGTTTTGTCTTGCATCTTTAAAAAATTCTATGTATCTAATAATTAAAAGACATTCTTAGGTTTTCTTATTTTCCAAATTGATGATGTAAATTTGGTTATTTTATGATGCACCCACCCCTGACCAAGAAATCCAGGTGTTACAGACAAAAAAAATTAAAATAACTTTCGTGTATGTTTGTAGTTTTATGTTATATTTAACTTTATTATTATTACACAAATAAAAACTATTAAGTGCTTTAAATACTTTCTATTGACAAGAATATAAACGTTTAAACCAAGTTTCTCCTTTGTTAAATACAAGTCTTTTAGCAAAAAATAACATTAGTTATGTACACCGTGCTATTTAATAATAAAAATATTTTGCCACCTTTAAATAAATACTGCTAATAATAATAAAAGTATAAATAAAAAAACACTATTGTTAATAATCTCAATATTAAAGTAAATAAAAGGAGAAATATAAAAATGAAACTAAATACAACAAATGTTCATGCATTTTATTATTCTTGTTCTACTTTAAGTAAATTTGTGCAGACTGGCAGCCTTGGGTGTTTATAACGAAGTTCCATTATTTATTTCAGAAAATCATCCGTTTTACAGAATAGGATCGATAATTTCTGTCTACTCATTTCTGGTAATGTTTTTACCGTTACATTTTACAACACTGATAAACCCGAAGCACCCTGTTCAATTCATTGAGCCAATTCACGCTAAATTAATTATGCTGGCATAACATGGCAGCTTGTGGGCGAATTCGGTGAATAGAACGGTTTTTGGTTGGCATAATTTTTCAACCAGCTACAACCCCGCATTAGCAGTACAAAACTAATACATACACAATTAAAAATAACACATGTCATATGAATAACAAAAAAACTCTACTCCACACAAAGCTGTGGATACGTATACAATTTTATGCCAGATGAATTAATACAGTGTGTTTTGAAAAGAACAAAAGTTAAGATGGACTAAAAATTAATCTGGTGTGAATTGGCTCATTCGATTTAGGTAGAACATAAAAAATTATTATTACCAAGGCCGATTAATAAGGTCTATCTATGCAACAGAGCAGTTGATAGGTAAGAGTACTGTCACATTGTATTCCGTATTCCATCACCATGTGGAAAAACTGCCACAACAAAAACTAAAAAGTTGTTGAAAACAGTTTTCTTCACAGCGATAACTAATTTTTGTTATTTTTTCCTATTCTTTTTTTGAAAGCAAAAATACCAAAAATGTTTGCTTTGTATAAATTCGTCGACGAATTGTACCTGTTAATTTTTTGTTTCTAGCAAAACTTGTTATTTTATTTAAAAAGATATATATGTTTTCTACAGCCACAAGCTTCTTTTATTTAGTTCAAGCAAGCTGCAAATGTCAAATAAGAATAAAATTTGACAACATGTGCTCAACGTTATTTCTTGAAAAAAGGACAATTATTTCGCAATGTATGTGAAAATAAATGTTTCTGCGGTTCACATTTAAACATATGGTTTTGACAATTGAGTCTATAATTATTTATAAGTTTATTACACATGGAAACCCAATGTAAGGCCTGGTGCGAAAACCAATTTACTGAAATTCAGGAAGGTAAATTTCTCAATTTGCAACCTCTTGTTTCCTTGTGCTTTGTATTAATTTTTTGTTATTTCATGCATTATGTTTTAACAAAATAAATAAATTTGTGTAGTTGCAACTCAATTTCCTACAAACGGCTACATCATTAATTTCCGTGTAGAAATAAATGTATTAAAATTTGTCATCACAGATTAATCTAGAAGATATATCAAACATAATTTAAAACGGAATACGAATATGGTGTTTGATAGTTTTATATAAGCCATCATATTTGTTTTTGTATATCATCACGTCAATGTAATTTCTCGCAATTGACAAATACTCCGTACAATCTTTTGCTACTACCTTGTTAATCTCCCTTGCAAGTAGCAGAAGAATCAGACCAAAACAAAATATTGAAAAAATATTAACGAATACAAAGATTGAAAATGAAAGAAAACAAAAAACAGACACTAAAATAACTTGATTATATCAAGCTCATATTGAATTGTTTTGTAATTCTGTTTTACTTCGCGTTACAAAACATTTATTAAATAATTGCTTATTCCAATAATTAAACGAGTTACAGTGGAATTAATCATGCAATTGAAAGTTCAATAAAACAAATAACGAGAAGTTTGCATAACACAAAAACAAGTAAGAAAATTTAGGAATTAAATAAAAATATTGAAAAAGTGTTCACAAGAGATTTTGCATACATACATACCTACCTACTTACTTTAAAAACTAAAAAACCTTGAATGGAGCAACAAACAGCCCGTGATAAAGCCAAGGCCATTGTGTCGAAAACATACAAATACAAGTTGCTACGTAATTTAATTGGACAAATACCTCTACCATTTTCTAAAAACTCACAAGCGAATAGTAATAATGGCGTTGCCGATGGCGGCCAAACCTATTTAACACGTGGTGACTTCTATTACTGTCATTATGGATGCGATGGTCACCAAGATCAGGGTTGGGGTTGTGCCTATCGCACTTTACAAACTATGATTTCGTGGATTTTGAATAAACGCATTTGTTACAATGATTTAAGTATTCCGAGTTTAAGAGAAATTCAAGAGACTTTAGTACTAGTTGAAGATAAACCTAAAGATTTTATTGGTTCGTGTGATTGGATTGGTGCTTTGGAAGTATTTTATGTTGTTGATTCTCTGTACGATGTACCTTGCAAAATTGTACATGTAGCACGTAATGAAGAGTTGTCCGATTATGTGGATACATTAATATCATATTTTAATGATTATGGTGGTTTTGTAATGATGGGTGGTGATATGGATGCTGCCTCGAAGGGTATAGCGGGAGTGCATACTACGCCCAAGGAAACGTATTTGTTAGTAGTGGTAATTATTTAATTATTAAATACATTTTGTTCTTTTATTGCATCGTAGTCATACCTAAAAAAACTGATTTATTAGTGAAAGATTTTTAAATATGCATCGCATCGCTCTAGATCTTCTGTAAAAATTCTTATAAACATCTTGTTTACTCACCTCTTGAGAAGAGAATAACTTTTTCAATTTTCCATTGAGGTGTAAGTAAATTAAACGATTTGATAGAGCGATAAATAAATTCTAATTAAATTATTTTAGAAAGCATGTAAGTAATCTTCATTTAAATGGGTTAAAAAATAATAAGGATTTTTTAGCTTGTAATAATTTATAATAGTTTTTATTGATATCTAATCATAGATAAGAATGCTAGTATAATGATATGCTATAATTCATATTTTTATTGCAAAATTTATAAGCAGTTCATATCAGAACTCAATTTTCTCCTTTATAAAATCTTTTTAATTTATGTACTACTAAATGTAAACTTATCGAGTATATATCACACTTGTTTATTAATACTGTATATACTTAAAAGTTAAAAATTTTAGTAGCTGAAAAAACTTTTATTTTACTTTAAATGTATGTATGTATATGAAAAATATTTTTTAAATAATCCGCTTTGTTACCATACAGTGGACAAAACATGCTAAATTTTTACAGCTGGTATTAGCTATTGGTTTAAAAAAAAAGTGAATAAGTAAAAATTCAGATTCAATATGCTATTTTTAATTAAAAAAGCAGAAGAAGTTTATAATATTAGCAAAATCGAATTTCATTTCGAAATTTCTCAAAAAGTCAAGTTTGTGGACTAAATATCATAAGTAGAATTTAAAATTTATGAAGAAATTCACTGGTTGGAAGTGTGAATACATTGAAAAAGAAATAATATACAGTGTACTTTCTCTTAAGCGGACACCTAAGGGACGGGCAAATTTGTCCGCTTATGAGAGGTGTCCGCTTATGAGAGAAGTACAGGAAGAGTAAATAACAATTTGTAATAGATATATTTGTCATTGAGCAGTTTCCTTTCAAAACCAGAACATATAAATATTTCTAGCAAATTTATTGATTTTGATAGCTCCAAAGCAGAATTTGCATCTTTCATAACATCAGTTTCCCACAATCTCAAAATTTGGTTTTTGTTTTTGATAACATTTACCTTGTCTTTAGTAGTCAATACTGCTTTAGGCATATCGATTCAAGTATGTATAAAACAGAAGAATATAAATATACTTATTTATTACGTGCAATCCAACAAGCTGTTTGTTTTTGGGGACTCCCCTTTATATATACACGCATTATCGTATAAGAAAAATCTGTACGAATAAAGGAAAAGAATAAAAGGAAAAACAGTGTTACTGTCCGGCTATGGGAAACTAAAATGCCCCAAAGGATGGGAAAAAAGTGTCCACGTCCGGTTATGGGAAGGTTGTCCGCTCAAGAGAGAACAAGTTTTTTAGTCCCTAAGGATTTTTTTGGAACTAAAAAAATTTTCCGTTTATGGGAAATGTCCGCTTAAGAGAGGTGTCCGTTAGGAGAGAGTACACTGTAAATATTTTTCGAATTTCTCATCCACAAAACGTTTTCATGTTTTTCTTTAAGCACTATATATTGTAACGGCCTTTGTGTACATTTTAACAACTTATTAAGTTTATATTTTATCTTTTTTATAGGATCCCCATTACTCTGGAGTACCAGCATCTGTACACGATCTAATTAAAGATGGTTTTATCCGATGGCAAAATGTAAAAGATTTTGTGGATAGTTCCTTTTATAATCTGTGCTTGCCATACCTTAAATAAGATATGATGAATTAATTGAACATGTATTAATAATATAAAAGTAAAAGAAATAAAGGAACTGTTAGCAAACTCTTTAGAAATGAAATAACATAATTGTTTTAATTTGTTGTCTATTCTCTTTTAGATGTACCAAGCCGCAGCGAAATTTGTAAAGTCTTTAAACGAAAAAGAAAATGAAATTAAAACAAATGTTGACAAAATCTAAAGGGATATAAAAAATTGATAAGAGACTTTAGCTATTGAAACCTAAAAAATATCCGATACTAATGTACGCAAAGCAATCAGCTAAAAAAGCTAGAACTGTGAATACGATAAGAATGTAGGATTGAGAAAATTTATTGAACGCATATTTTGCAATCAATAATTAATTCTACATAAACCTCAAGAAAACCATGACCAGGTGATGTCACTTAAAAAAAAGAAATAATTGTTTGTGCATTATTTTATTAAACTGTTGAATGCCAGCTAAACATTAAAAAGTGTTTGCATATAATCATAATGGAGTTGTTAAATCGTTTATTTTATACTTTTGTTGGTGCTGCTGCTTTTTTGTACTTTGTTTTTAAAGTAGCATTAGGTTATTGGAAACGCCGCGGAATTTTACATGACAAACCTAAAAATCCTTGGGGACATTTAAAAGGAGTAGGCCGTAAAAGACACGTATCAGAGGCGTTGCAAACTCTATATGAAAAATACAAAGATCAAGCACCTTTTATAGGATTTTATGCTTGGCTAAAACCCATGCTTCTCATTTTAGACATAGATTCTATAAACTATATTTTAAATAAGGATTCGAAAAATTTTCTGGATAGAGGCTTATATTTCAATACAAATGATGATCCGCTATCACGAAATCTTTTACAAACGGATGGCAAGGAATGGCAGAATTTAAATATGAAAACCGAAACTTTACAGTGGCATGAAAATATTAAGAAAATTTTTCCCGCTCTTCTTAAAGTACAGCAAATATTCGACAAATCCCTACAAGAAAAACTAAATCAAACAGAATTTTTCTGCAATGTGACCGAACTGGTGGAAGGCTTCAACATTGATGTCATTTCATCTTTGGCATTTGGCTTACAAGGCGATTCCTTGCGTTATAAAGATACTGAATTCCGTAGAATGTGTAAAAATTATACACAACAAAATAATAATATGTACAAAACCTATATGGCTTTCTGTTTTCCAAGGCTTGCGCGACTCTTAAGGTATCGTTTGTATTCCCCGGAAGCCACCAATTATTTTGAAAAACTTATTAATGATAAAATTTACGATCGCGAATATGAGCATGAACAACACTTGTCCTACGATTTTATACAGATTTGGTATGATTATCGAAAAATGTGTACTATTAATCAAACATACAAAAAAATTGACGATACAGAGATGGCGGCACAAGCGTTTAGTTTCATACCAGCTGGTCTGGAATCTTGCACAACTACTGTGGCATGCTGTCTCTATGAATTGGCTTTACAACCAGAAATTCAAGAAAAAGCTAGACAAGAAATAAATGAAGTAAAAGCTAAATATCATAATAAATTAACAGAAGAGGCTCTAAAGGAGATGGTGTACTTGAAGCAAGTTTTAAATGGTGAGTGTATCAAATAAAATAATGAAACTCTTTTCGAACATAGTATGCTGTTTAGCTGTGCATTATTATTGTCAGAATTCGTTAGGATTTGTACTAGATTAAAGAAAATGTATGCATGTTTTCTTGAATCCAGGACAAATTTTCAGAGTAGAAAATTCGACTTTGACATGCATAAAGAAAATGATTATGATCATAAGAGTGGAAAGTGTCACGCCCAAAATTATATAAATATTATTTTCCAACATTTGCTGTTACATATGTATGTATTTGGCTGTTTTTAATCGTTTTTTTGCAGAATTATGTTATATTTATTCCTTCAGAGCGCTGCCTTTGAAAACCGATTTCAAAAACTGTTTATTTCATGATAAACTCTCTGTTTTGTTTAAATTTTTTAATTTGTCGTTATATATGTATATAAATCTAAATATACAAAGTTTATCAAAGTTTGTCAAAACATACTATTTTAAATATCTTCTACACGTTTATTTCTTTTCAGAAACGCTTCGCAAGCATTCACCCTATCCATTCCTTTTGCGCCTCACAACCAAAGACTACGAATTACCTAATTCAATTTTTATGCTTAAGAAAGGTAATCATTTAATTATACCGATAGCAGCAATACACAATGATGTTTCCTTCTATGAGCATCCAGAAAAATTTGATCCAGATCATTTCCATTCCACCAAAGTACAAAGTAGACCCTTATGTGCATTTTTACCGTTTGGCTTGGGGCACCGTTCATGTGTAGTGCAGCATTTCGTTCAGCAACAAATGTTACTTTGTTTAGCGACGCTACTTAGTCGATACTCATTTGCACCCTGTCAGGAAACAGTAATACCACTGGCCTATGATAATACACAAATATTAAAGAAGCCAAAAAATGATATCAAGCTAATGATTAAGAAAGTGTAAATTTGACAAAAGTCACAAGTATATTAAAAATGTATATACATATATGTATATATTTAAATCTAAGCTATTAATAGATTGTTTTTTTTTTGCTATATACATATGTATATTTAATGGATAAAGTTTTATTGAGATTGGTTTTTGAAAGTTTTTCTTACATTATTTACATTTTTAATAGCGATTATTTTTTGGTATTAGATTTTATGTGTTCGATTACTGAGTGGATGTAATTTAGGATTCATTTTTAATATGTTTTTATTGTTGTGCTTTGAATTGTGAACTCGATTTTTTTCAGTTGGCCTAAATCAGTCAAGTATTTTTATATTTTTAAATTGTGATAAATCTTATTTTTCTATATATGTCCATATACTATTTTCCTATTGTAAAAACTAAACGATATAATTATTCGGCTAAGTTTGAATGGAATATAAAATGTTTTACGAATAAGAAATGTATATTTTTTATAAATAAAGACAACGGAAAATGATTCTTTTTGTTAAAAATTTTATTTTTGGGGTTTTGCTAAAAGCTCAGATTCTGCAAATGTTTAACGATTCTACATACATACATATAAATTGTCATATGTTTTCAAAAAAGCCCTAAGTTACAAAAAAATTCAAATCAAATTCTAGACTGATTACGATGCACTATATTAAAATACCTGTCTCTGGAAAATTTTACTTTTTAAAATTGTACTAAAATCCTTAATAAAAAATAAGCTTAAATTGAATTGCTTAGCCTCTAAATTTTTTTCAATGTAACTTAGGGCTTTTATTAATTCATATGACGAAATATATCCCCTATCTTAAAAAATTGTGATTCGTGAGAATGTGATTTCATTATTTTAGTTATTGGAGAACTTATACTAAAAGCTTTTATTTAAAAATTAATGAAATCACGTTTAGTTTAAACATTAAAATGTAAACAGATAAATTAAAATGCTGCAAAGTTTATAAGCGTAAGAGGTTTGAAAATTTACGTAATTTATACTTTATTTATATTTTAGAAATGCGTTACAAAGGTGGTATTTGAATTGTATATTACTTTATCTTTTGTATAAAAAAACGGAGATAAAACTCCAACTGTTTTATGTCGAATTGGTGGATCACTTGGTGACCCACATCTTTCTGAGAATATTGATTAAAATTTGATTTTTTGCAGCGCGATTTTTAATACATTTTATTATTCACATTTAACTTTTTTAAATATATTGTTAGTTTAATATTTTCATAGGTGATAAATAAATAAATACAAGCAATTTTATAAAATCTAACAAGTAAATAAAGAAATGTTAACCACAACCTTCGATCTCCACAGAAATCGAAAAAAAAACGGTGTTGAATAACTCGAAAACCGTAATTTTTTAAGACTTCCTTTCGGCTTTCGAAAAATTTTAAAAACGCTTTTACAAATCCATTTCTCATTTTCAAACTTTATTCAATATAGAAAAATGCATTTTTACGGAATATTATTTTGTAAACGGAAAGAAATTTATATAAAAAAAATTAGATTGCATATACATATGTATGTATGTGTTAAACTTTTTCTATTAAAGTTGACGACAGAAATGATATCATTCATATTCCTTATTATAACATTGTTGTCATCTTCATTATCACTGCACTCACATTCACACATCACATCAATCACAATTCTTCCAAAAAAAAATACTTTTAGACTACTTCAAATGGCATCTTAGGATCTTCCTATGTCAAGGTTTCACCAGTTGTTACACAGGCTTCCAAGTAATCGATGCGTCTCTCCAAGGTAGTCAGTTTTTCATTCAGCACAGCTAGGCGTGAGCGACAAGACATATCAAAGGAATTCAGGAAATCTGTAATACGTTTTATACTGGCCGTAATAACTTCAATGTATTCACGATTGGCCCAGTCTTGATGGATTTGTTTTTGTACCGCTTCACGATGTACACCACTCATATTGTTTTAATACGTGTTTTTTTTAATTTGTTTAAAGAAATATTAAATAAATTTATGTTATCAAATTAGGTAAAATATAGAAATTTTTTCTTTTCTGTGTTTGTTTTTTTGAAAGTCAAAGTTTTGACAGTTCTACTCATGGTTGCACTACCTTCTTTCAGAATAGCATTAAATAGTATTAAGATTACAGGGTGCATATAATAAAAAACTATTTTTATCTAGTCTGCATGCACGGATTCCAATGGTGCTATTCCCAAATCCCTATTGGACCTCTAACCATATTCTTGAAAATTTTCAAAACTCTTAACTTATACAACTTTCAAAAAACATAACAGAATTCAAACAATTACGAAAGCATAAGCACAGTAGGTTTTGAATCTTATTTAAAATTATTATTTTATTTTCTTTACAGCCTCTTGCCAATTATTATGTATTTTTTAGATACTACTAAAATCTCAAAAATTCATCCGCTAAGAACTAGAGTTGTAAATATGCGTCTAATATACATGTATTTTTATAGTTGAACTGTTTAATTATAATTAAGTGAATAGTTCCAGTTAGGCTCAAGATGGTTCATGTGCTTTAATTCATTTTTAAGGAAGTACTCTTGAGGAGACTCGTAGAACACGTTCTATTTCGAAATTATTTCGTTAATAAATGAATGGGTTTCCAATTATAAGTATGGTGCCATAGTTTTATACTGAATAAAGTAAAAAGTAACTAAAAACTTAAATAGTTGGTTTATATTATTATTTCCCTTATATATAGTACTAATGTTTGCAACCCTTTTAAGCTTCTGCAAACCGAACGAATCTTTCGTTAAGTTTGTTTTGGATTTGCAGACATCTGTTTAGATCTGTTTATGTGCAGTCGAAAAATGACAGTTGAACGAGTTGGTTCGTGTATGTATAGATTTTATTTAGTGATTTACTTTTTTGCGAATTTGCGGTAATCGGTTCAATAATTAATGGAAAACGGAGTATAAAAATTCTAAATAGTCAAATATTAAAGAAGAATTGAACAAGCTTTAAGTATTGAATGTAAAGTGAAGTTACAGAAAATTTATGAAATACTTATATACAGTTTTAAATAAATTAACTGTAAAATTGTGTGTGTATTTATAATTTTCATGAGCACAAATTGATAGAATAGAAAAAGATAAATTCTAAAAAGAAGTTATAATTGTTGGAAAAAATATATGTATATACATACATAAAAGTACATAAACATTTTAAATATTTAAAGAAAAATAGCAAAAAGTTTTTATTATCAAATAAAGAACACAATTTTTGGAAATTGGGTAAAATAAAAAATGGCAATAGTTTTTTTCTTTATGTGTTGAAAGCCAGACATTGAAATCCTGTTTTTGTGTACAACAGCGACAACAACAACAACGACATAACAAAGCAACACAAACAAATATATAATCTGTATATTCCTTTTATCCTGTATAATTTTATATGCAATTTGTTTGCAGAGTACTCAATATTATTTGTTAAATAGATAAAAGTGCAGTAAATAATTGTAAACTGTGTGTGATACAAGTGTGGATTATTGTATGCATTTTGTGTATATCAAAAAAAAATTATATAAAAGGAAGGAATTTAAAATGAATTGTTTAGAGAGCTTTTCAAGTGCGTACTACATATTCGTAACCGATTTATCAAACAATTATTTTATTTAAAAGTGTAAATTTTTAAATAAAATAAATGTTCAAAAACAGCAACAACTATATTTTTACAGCTGAACTTTTTTATCGCTCTCTTACGCTGTCTACGCAATTGTTTATCAGGGTAGCACACAAAATGTACTAAAAATAAAAACAATAGAACTTCCACATCAACAACAAAAGCTTACAAAAAATAAGCGTTTATCATTAGCTGCACTCAAAAGAAAGAAAAAAAACAATTTTTGTTTTAGTTGCTGCAACACGAAAGTCTCCCTTTTCCTCAAATTTGAGTTGTCCATGTTGTCACACAAATAAAATAGACACAAAGCCAGGCAACCAACATAGCGCCAGGATTCTACATTTCATAGTATGTACTTTATTTTTGTATTTACCGCCTGGAATTTTGAAGTGCGCGTATTTGATTACTCTCCTTGCAACAAGGGAGGAAATGTTTAATTACTTGTTATTTTACTATAATGTTAATAACTTGCACCATAATTGAAGTTATTCGTCTCTGCTGCAGTCAACGTTGTAATCGTCGTCATTATTATAATCAACATAATTATTGAGTATTGTTGTCCTGGTTCTCACTTAAAACAAAATTGTTTCCCTCATCTGCATTATGGATTCTTCTCTTGTGGATTATTAAATTGAAAAAAATACACTTTATATTTTTTAACATAAAGTATTTGACAGCAACTGTCAAAAAGTGCATGTAAGTATACTTGAGTTTATTTGCAAAATTACAAATTACAATATTCTTTCGGTTATACATGCTTCATTATATTCAATGAATGCATATCGTATATTTTTATCGTGTTAAGCTTATTTTGCACAAAAAAAAAGGGTTGAAAAGATTTTACTTGAAGTAAGCTAATTACAACAAAAACAGCAGTAAATGCAATTTTCAATTTATAAATGCACTAAAGGGGCAAAATAATATAAAGGCTTCTTAACATACATATCTACAAGCATACATATGTACATATTTATGTTTGTACACACAAGACAGTGTTATGGAAAACAAAAGCAAAAAATTTTATAGCTCTAAAAAAGTAATTTATTTCGAAGCGTACTTCATTTCGATAAAAAACTTTTCCAATTAATTAACATTTATATCCTCTAAGAGTATTCCATATAAAATTATTCAACTCAAACCAATTTTTTATTTTAAAATAACCAAAGTCTAGTCAGTAGGGTGCAAAACAAATGCAAGAAATCAATATTTTAGATAAGGCACTTGATTTTTATCACTTTGCACATTTACAATGCAAAGATTAAATTAGGTTGTTAAACACAGTCCCGAGAATAAATTTCCACTCAGCTTCAAGAATTTTAAAGAGATTGTTTCGATTTTCAATTCGTTCTCCGGAAACACTCATTCTGAACTTTCCAAATGAATTTTCAATGAGGTTCAACTGCCAACCAGTCGAGTATTTGAATCCTATATAGTTTGTTTAATCCCCTACGTAATGGTGTATTTCAATCGTTGAAACACTCATCAACGGGACGTACACATATAATTTTTAAATAATTTTCATTCATGTAATATATGTGTCTCTGTCGTCGATAAAACAAAACACATCTATTGAAATATATCTGCAGTTGTACAATGAGCTTAAGGTTCCTGTTGGTGGATCTAACTGACAACACCTTTACACTGACGCATCAAAAGATATAGAAAATGTTGCATACGCTGTCGTTGAACAAACCGGTAATATACTCGTAACTAAGTCACTATCCAACACATCCTCCATCCGCTGGAATCATCCAAGCGTTATATAGAGTAATAAAAAAATAATAACAATTGCTTTAACTTTTCCGATAGCCTTTCAGTTTTATCAGCCATCAATAATTCATCTAATATCAAATGGCAAACGGTAAACGAAAATTCGAGACTTGCTATTAAACTTTAAAAACAAAGTAAAAAAAGTATGACTTCCGGATCGTGTTAGTATAAGGGGTAATAACCTAGCTGATTGAGATACCAAACACGCCTGCTTCACACCTATTGTCAGAGATCCAGTAAAGGGGAAAAATGATCTTCGTAGCACAATTATAAATAAACTTGCAACACAAAGTGCAATTAAGCTACGAGTAAGAAAATACCATCATCCCCACTTTAATCAAATTAATCTAGATTACACTCCGCCAATATATCCAAGCAACATACTCGTATGTAAAATCAAGTTTACAATTTTCTCAAATATGCAATCTTTAATATCAATAAAATCTTTTGCAAAATGTAACACAAATCTCATTGAAAACATCTCAAACATGAAAAATTCTCATATATAGAATTTCCGAAATTGCTAAACAAAATCTTTAATGCAGAAACATAATATGTACTTCTTTTAAGGAGTACTGAATTTACTGAATTTTCTGTACTTGCGCAGGAAGTCATACCCCAAGAAATCTTCTTGCAAACTTTTTCACAAACAAACGAGTTCAAACAATATTGTTGTCTTCACTTTTCATCGAAAATGTTTAAACGGGGAAAACAAGAACAGCAAAAAACAAAAAAGAAAACCGAAGGATAATGCGATAAACATTATGTTTTTAATTTTATTAAAAGAAAAACATATTTACACATACATATGTATGTATGTACATGCACACGCACATATGCATACATATGCACTTTGTATGTATTGTTTTCATTAACGCCCCAAAAACATTAATATGTTCAAATCTTATGAGAATCCTTAATTCATTAAATATTAAAACGCCCTTGTATCCTTTATTTTACAGTTTAATTTATTGTTTTTTTTGTTATGTTTGGCTTAAAGGCATTAAACAATTTGCCTTCTCTGTTGCTTTTTGTTTATGCTTGTAAATATTCTTATACGGGCTTTTTCTTAAACATTAAATTTATAGGAATTTTGTATTTTATAATAATAAAAATGTCGCTGGAAAATTAATTTCACGCGCTTAAGATGTGCTCTTAAAATATTAAAAATAAGCACTCAAATATGCATTTATTCACAAAAGTTTTACCAAAAATTTAAAGAATATAGATACCAAAAAAAACAATTGTGCTGCTGTCATAATATGATATAAAAAGGCTTCTTTTGTAGCGCGAATACCAATCGAGAAATGTTTTAGATAGATCCTGCACAAATCTTTCCGATAATGCCGATAAGAAACTAATTAATCTTAAGAGTCGGTAAACGCCAGCCAAGCTTTCAAATTGAAATTTTTTTGTGATTTTAATTTATTATATCAATTTTCGGAATTCAAATTTTGCTTTTTGTTCAGGTTTTAGAACTGCATTTGAATATTTTTGAATACTATTCGTTGCTTGATAATTTAATCAGAGACACTTTTTTATTTCAACCGAAATTGCGATTATTAATGATCAATTAATATCAATTTTAAAAATCACATGTGGATATTGCCGCCATTTCTATTCGTTTCTATTACTTATCAACTGAATTTCTTTAATGCAATTTATGACTGGTTTTTTTTTGTTCAAATTTGTTTATAAGATAAGAAAGAAAAAAAAACAATATTAGATAGTAGTACGTCAATATTCAAGTAAATATTAACACCCTCAAATATTAATAATAACGATAAGGTTATGTGCACATACATACATGTGTTTACCATCAAGTATTAGACAAAATGAACGGTTCGCTTGAAATTTGGACACACTGTACTTTGAATTTTACTGTCTAACAAAATTTTCGAAATTTGTTATTTATTCATTATATTGAAACACAAAATATAAAATACAATAATTACCGAAAAGCCAGTGTTGACAAAAAACTCGGGTTAAAAAACCGGTATTTTATTAAAAAACCCACCCAGTGGGCTTATTGTAGGATTTTATCGGATTTAAATTAAACTAACAGTCTGTTCATCGAACACAATTAACCAAAAACAACGAGTAAAAATATCAACATTTTTCCTGTTTGGGTTCATGCAACACGAATGTCAAGTTTTTAAACAAAACACGTAACAACTGTCACATTTTTTTTTGGTTTGGTATCGCATTTTTAAATGTCAAAGAGCTGAAAGCAAAACGAACAGAGTAAATTATCAGCTGTGGAAAAATATAATTAACAAACTAGGGTGATCGACTCGGTCTTTCAACCGGTTTTAGAAAACGGGGTTTCTACAATACGGTTTCGGTTTTTTAAAATGTTGATTTTTCGAATTAAATAACCTGCTCGAATACTTTTCAATTTGTATATTTTTCAAATTAAATTACTTTTTACTATATTAAAACTGAGACTAACGTTTTCTGTTCATTATCCAAGTATTTTTATTTTTTTTTCAATGTAAAAGTTCTATGTGTTTTTTTGGTAGCAGCGGCGAATTAAATTTTCCTCGTTGCGTGCAATGGATATCAAACTGCATATTTGAAAATCGTTATTTATTTTTGTTGCCATTTTGCTTCATATTATATGTAGAGTTAGACATCCATTGCAGACAAAAAACTAATAAATTAACGTCGTCTAAAAGGTTTGAAAACTTTTATACTATATCTCAGAACTGGAAACTTCCCAAAAAGCCAGAATTTTATTAAATATTCTTTTATAAAAGAAACAAGGGAATTCGCAGAGTAACGACATAACTGAACTTTAATTCAATTTAAAGGAGAAGCTAAACACGTTATAAAGTCAATAATCAGACCTGTTCTGTAAATCACGAGATCTCAAATCACGTGATTTCTAAAAATTAAAAGCAGTAATTTTAGTGCTTTTTAAATCGTATGATTCATGACATTCGAAGCTCTAATAAAATATTCTATTGTGAACACCAAAAACGTACAAATCGTAATAAAAATAGCAATAATAAGAATTTATTTTTGGAAATCACGTGGTTTGAAATCACCATGATTTCAGAACAAGCCTGAATAATAGAGTATTCCTTGCAATTCTTAAAATTATTTTTTATAATATAGAGTCATTGACTTTTGAACAAGACCACTTAACACCTTTTTGTACAAGAGTGTATATAGTTACACCTTTTTGTATCAAAAAATACATGCACTCGTAGTTACTCCTGTTTAAATTTTGTATTAAAGGGGATGTTTTTGATCGTAGTAGTCTAAATTTTTCCGTGAACATGTACTAGTTTGACGAACCGCAATTAATCGAAAACTCTATTTCGAATGTATGCAAACGGACGTAACTGCATTAAAGGTGACGATATGAAGCTAATTTTTATGTTTAGCTTTTAATTTTTATAGTATTTACATGAACTATTAACTATTTTTTTAATAAAGCAAATGAAACCAATCTTTTGTATAATAATTTTCTTAAGAAAAAAAAACCGGTTAACACCGGTTTTTCCTGAATTTTTAAAACCATGTCCGTGTTTTTCAAAATATCAAATATTCGAACTATTCGAAAACCGGTTTCTGAAAAATGTAGAATAATCGATCACCCTATAACAAATTAAACAAAAGTCCAAAAAAAATTGTTCAAAATATTAATTTAAATGTCATACAACAAACAATTGAAAACGTGTTACACAAACCCTATATGTTACGTAGTCGTTAACGTGTCGCCCAGTTTCGTTTTATTTTTTACTTACAGACCTAGTATATTTATTATATTTTTTTCATCGAATTAAACTTGTATGAATTTACATTTTTAGTAAAAAAAAATCGCCCTTATTCTAGTTGTCGACATCGACGTCGCGTCAATACAATACCAAAATATTACTCTTGTAATTCTTACATTTTTTTCTATTAAACTAATAATTTTATTTTTTTTTCCAAACGTTGACAAAAGTTTAAAGCTTTCTAATTTTAAATCTACAACAGCTCTTTAGACAATATAATAAAAAGTTAGTACTTGTTGATAGCTCGAAATTCACACTGACTGCTGCAGGTTTTGGTTTTGTAGTGAGAAAGATAGAGAGAGCGAGGAATACAAATTGTATATATTTCTATTTCATCTTCCACACTGAAGCGAAATTGCGATAGCAAAACTTGCCTAAAGGTACGATCACACTTGCCAAATATTTGCCGAAAAAAAAACGTGACCAACAGACAACCTAAATTTAAATTTTTTTTAATAAAAAAGAGAAGTAACACTCAGGTAATTAGTATGCCTACCAACCCGTAGGTGTGTTACCTTCTTTTGGGAAAGGGATAGTGAGAGAGGACAGATGGTGAAAGAGAGAAAGAAAGCTTAATTTTTACAACTCTGAAATTGCGCGCTGTGTTAGTTTTTTTAAATCAGTGTTGCAGCGCCTCTGATGTCAAGTAGGCGCATTAAATGTGTTTTAAGCTGTTGTAGCCATTTTATTAATTATTTTACTTCGCCGGCGATTTTGCTACAATACCGACGAAGGAGGGCGCTATGATGTTCGCTAGCATAAACCAGTATCAATTGCTGCCAGTACTGTTCAGTGACCAGTGTGCTATGCCTTCATCACTTAAACACTCCGACAACTACAAACACAATGGCATACTAATGCACATCTGAAAAATGCTGGATGTTATGACTTGTCTGAAGCTGGGATCGAACCCACGTTCTTAGACATTATTCTTTAATTCCATTATTTTTTTTTTAATATGGTTTCGCATTTATTAAAAATAATATAAAAATAGCATTTTGCGGCATAAAAACCAAGTTAAGTCACACTAACCCTAAGCAATAGTAGTGGTTACGTTTTTTGGGCAAATGTTTTGGGGCGGGGAGCCCCCGTAGACTAATAGATAAAGCTCAATTATGATTTAAAATTCCCTGGGAGATTTCTCCCTTTTCCCAAAAAGGGGCTGTTCACATATATGTATGTTCACATATTAATTGTTCGCATAATATATGTGAACAGCCCCTTTTTGGGAAAAGGGAGAAATCTCCCGGGGAATTTTTTATTCATAATTGGGCTGATAGTGTTCTAGACTATTAGTCTGGGGGTCGCAGGTTCGATCCCTGCATAGACCCGGTGTGTTTCTGCAGATAAACCACGCGGTTTGTGATTGTTCTTTATTAAAATAAATAAAAAAAAGTGTGACAGTATCTTAACTGGTGTAAATTTCGACTAATATTGTCGTTTATTGCTTAAAACACAGAAATTTCAGACAACAAGAAACACCATGAAAATGTGTTTTAAACAAATATAAAAAATAAGAAAATTGAAGAGATAACAAAAACTTTAAAACAACTTTTTTGGAAAGAGAAAATATTTAAAAATTCGGGAAAACAGCAGGAATAAAATAAAAATAGCTTGTAAAAGTTATAAATTATAAATTATTTTTATTACAAAAAGAAAGAAATGAAAGAATAAATGAATGAATGGACGAAATTGTTGTAGGGAACACCCTCTTTCAACTTGATTTCTTGTTTTCATATTCTTTTTTAAGGCTAAAACACATTTCAATGTTGAATGAAAATCTCATAAAAATGTATAAATAAATGTTAATATTGCTTTTATTTTCGGGAGGGAATATTTTTAGCCGTTCCTTGTTTTTTATTTATTTTTTCCATTTGGTTTCAGGTTGGGCTATAAATATTTGTTTTTTATTTTTCTTAAAAAGTATGCTGCTACAAAATGTAATAAAGCATAATTATAAATACGAAAATTTATTTAAAACAACATTAATCACTAAAATATGTTGAACAGGAAAATTTACAAGAATTATTTTTAATAAGCAAGAAATCAATCCTCACATTTTCATTAATTTTTTAACAAGGCCATTGAATCGAATATTCCACAACTAAATTTATTTGCAAATGATCATGTCCAATCAGCTGGAATCAATAAAACACTACAATTGATTAAAACTTATGCAGTCGCATATATTTTCCGATATAAAAACGTGATGAAAAGACATCATAAAAAATCTTTTCATATGTTAAAATATCAACAAACAAAACTAACAATAGAGGAAATGAAATAATAAAGCAAAGAAATAAATGTGTATTAAAGAGTTTTGTAGCGTTTGGTTGAAGTTTTTTTTTCTTTCCAGTTGTAGAGTTCATAAATAAAATTTAAATTGTTAAAACAAAAACGAAAGTGTTAATAAAACAGCAGATAACAATCTCCATAAAAACTTAATGAAATTCAATCTTAGGAATTATTTAAATACGATTACAAACTAACACACAAACAAGAGCCATAGAAGAGGAACAACCAACCACCGGGTATTTGGTTTTAATGGATTGACGAAATTCAATGAAATCAAATAAATTTATGCACAAACACATGTAACTATATAATGGTATGAAAGACAATTAATTGTTCACTGTTTCGTGCTGGTTATTAGAGCGACATTAGACGCCTTCGTTCAAATAGATTTTAATAATTTCATTCATGATTTTTCGTATAAAGCCAGAAGATGAAAATAAATATTGCAACAAGAAAAAAAAAATATACTACAAATCAGCAGTGGGTGTCAAAAAACGAGTTACAACAAACAGCCTTAAATTAGAGACGGGCACCTGCTCACTTGTGACAGTGACAAACTCTCATGATCACGGATAACTCTTTCCTAAAATCACATGAGAGTGCGTGCAAATACTTTAAATGCACTTTTCAATATCTCGACTTTTAAGTTTCTCCCAAATTCAATTCTATTAAAAAAAGTGGCATTAAAAAAATTAATACGCTATGTTCGCGATCATGCGTGAACGTATGCGAAAAGCCAACACACACGATTCCATCTCTACTTGTTAAAGTGTAAATAACAATATCAACACACAAGCTATAATTAGTCGACGGAAATACTATAAAATGACGTTATTCACTCGTTGCTTTATCGTTGGTTTGCGGTTGCTTCGTAAACTATATGTATATATGTACCTATGTACGTATGTATATATGTATGTATATGCATGTGGTGGTGTGTTTAAAGCTTAAACCCCAGGTTAAATAAATGACCCGATTATCACAGATTTTCATCAACAGAAGACAGACGTGTTAATTCAACGGCAACAATTATTACAAAAATCGACATGGTAAACTTCATTCAAGACTTACTAACTCAGTTTGTTCGTTGCAGCTAAGAAAATATTGTTTATATTGAAAAGTGATCAAAATAAAAGCTAGTAAAATATTTATAATTTTTAATCATGAAACCGAACATGACTGCAACTTCAGGCAAAAAATCGCTGTCAGAGAAACAAGTCCCATAGTTATAGTGACGGCAGTGACGTCAAATCGCGTCATATTGTATGAATGAATGAATAAGAAAATATCTGTCGCAAAGAATGGCACTGCGACACATAACAGCGAAACGTTACGAACTTTGGCCTAATAAGGAATCATTGTGGATTAACAGCAAATTTATTTTTTTTTCTAAAGACAAACACAATCTGTGAAACCTTTCTGGCTTGTCTACATAAACACTAGGGTAATCCGGTCAACCGGTTTTTTTTTTCTTAAGAAAAGTTTTGATTTTTATTTACTTTATTAAAAAAAAGAGTTAACAATTCATGTAAATACTATAAAATAATATAAAAATTAAAGGTTGAACATAAAAATTAGCTTCGTATTGTTTATATTATCATGTTCACGGAAAATTTTAGACTTTTGCGATCAAAAACAGACCCTTTGTTGCAGAAACTCAAACTTATTATTGATATTTATTTAATTTACAGAAAATGTATATAGAGACAAGGACTGGCTGCTTGGGCCTTCGCCTAATGGGAGTAAATAAAAGTGCATGTATTTTTTACACTCTTGTGGAAAAAAGTGTTGGGTTGCCGTCTTCAAAAGTAAATAAGTCTGTATATTATAAAAAATAAAATTAAATAATTGCAAGGAATACTCTATTTTTATTGAATTTATAACGTGTATAGCTTCTCCTTTAAACTAAACAAAAGTTTAGTAGTTTTATTTATGAAAGAGTAGTTAATAAAATTCTCGCTTTTAGTAAATTTTTCAGTTCTGAGATATATTATTAAAGTATTCAGATCTTTTAGGCGACGTTCATTTATTCGTTTTTGGTCTGCTATGGATGTCTAACTCCAAGATGCCAACAAAACTAAATAACGACTTTTAAATATGCAGTTTGATATCCATTGTATGCAACGAGGTCAATTTAATTCGCCCCTGCTACCACCTCTAAGATTATTTCGCCATAGTCAAAAAACACCTAGAACTTTTACATTGAAAAAAATAAATAAATAAAAATACTTGGATAATCAACAGAAAACGTTCGTCTCAGTTTTAATATGGTATAAAGTAATTTAATTTGAAAAATATACGAACTGAAAAGTATTCGACTGAGCCGGCTTTTTAATTGTAAAAAAACCGGGCTATTTGACATTCGAAAAATCAACATTTTGATAAAACCGACAACCGTATTGTAGGAAATCCGGTTTTAAAAACCGGTTGGAAAACCCATTCGATCACCCTAATAAACCCCCAGGGGCTAGGCAGAATCACACCTGCGTCTCCCAGACTAACAGTCTAGTAAACTATTCATTAGTTCACGGGGATCCCCCCCCCAAAAAAAAAAAAAAATAACCACATTAAAATATTTTCCAAAGTTGTTCAAGCGTAAAGTAAAGTATTATACTGAATGATAGTCAATATTACGGCCAGAAAAAAATCTATAATTGTCAAAATAATATGATTTCAAATCATACTTGAATTTGTACCACCCTGTATCAGAGGATTTCTTTTCATTCTGTTCATTGCATCAAATCCTTAAGTCTGCTGGTCGTACTCATATTGTCTGTATAATGTCAGTCTCACGCTGTAATGCAGCTGTTTATTATTATTTTTTATTTTTCTGTTCTTCTTAATATGTGTTACACCTTAAGACGTGGGCGATTTTAAGGCTTTATAACTGGAACAAACAGCAAATCCATACAAAACTTCTACTGCTGCTTTAAAACTGAAATACATAATAATAGAAAACGGTTGTGCTGTAAACTTTATATGAAAAACATAATAGTTTCCACTAATAACAGAAATGATTTCATTTGCTACCGACAAAAAATTCACCAGTATTTTTAAACAAATCTGTCATAAGTTTTATTTATATTTAAACTGGACTAGCATTTGATCCGCTACTTTATTAGTGGACAATTTCTTTTTTGTCAGGGATAAATATCTTTTTGTTACAAATCTTTGTTAAATAAATTAATATATACAGGCATTTCTTATGGTCGACGCAATCGGCCTTATTCTATAATTAAATATTAAACATTTACATAAATACATACGATAAAATACAAAAATAAAAAACAATCTAAATAAAGAACTTAAAACTTATAAGATCTCTTGCTTAGCTCTCTCTTATTACAAAGTACAAATAGCAAAAGCTCTGTCTCAATTGTATGCAAAAGCAAATTGGACGAGCACATGTACATACACTTTATGTTTCAAGTAGAAGCTTAAGGGCCCTGGAGACGATCAAAAAAACATATCAACCTTCAAAGTGTGTGCGTGCAGTCGTGCTTTTTCGGGTACACCTATAGGTTGTCGGCTCTGATTGATGAAAATCAAAAACTTTTGATATTTTATTTTGACGTATAATTATTTTGATAGTCTCCAATTATGATTGACAATAGAAAATGTCAGTTGCTTTATTATCGCAGTAGAAAGGTAAATAAATAAATAAATTTAAGATCTTCAAATTTATTTCCAGTAGCCAAATATCTCAATGTTGCTGACAAACGCATAGTGGGTGTTATTGCTTCTCGCATCACCGTGTTCTGTTTTTCTATTATGGGCTTCACCATACATAAAAGTTCCTCAAATGTCTGAGAATACGTCCTCAAAAAATTTCCATAATCATATTTGCAATTTAACCTCAATTCACTTAAAAGATTTTCGTGCGTAAAAGTGTTTCTTTTTTTGTACCAACTTTTCATCCATAGTTTGTTTCTTCTTTTCATGTTTTCTTTTTTCACGAAATTGCACAAGAGGCAATTAACAATAATTCAGCATCCGATGACGACAGTTTTAGAAACGAACGCGGCGAAGTCAAGATACAAATGATGATTGACGATTTTATTTGTGTGTCTCCCTTTGAAGTTTAAACGATAAAAACACGAGACTCACATATATGCACTGATTGACGTGTTTTTTTATCGTCTCCGGGGCACTTTATACATAAGAGTGTGTAACAAGTGTGTATGCATTAGTAGTAACTTTAAACGCTTGTAGCTCCCAAAATACTAAACCGATTTAAATAAAATTACGATTGTGCATATTTGTGCACAAAAACCTTTAAAAACAGGCGTAAAAGGGATCTAAAAAAGTGTTAATGCTAATTAATAGATATATAAAATTATATATATCTTTTTATTATATTTCGCCTATTCCATCCTCATTAAGGTTTGTACAGTTTTATTTTCGCTAAATGCGAAAAATGAAAGGAGTACTATTAGAAAAAAATTATAAAATTTGTTAAGTCCTTTGCTTGATCTAACCCGACCAAGATAATTTCTTATTTTGTAATGTTCTGTTCGTTAACATTCAATAAAGATTTAACGAATAACAACATGCTCGAAAGATACAGTTCAAAACTTTCAAAGTAGCTTTCTTTAAAAGTGCCTTCATTGAAAAAAAAAATACGCTAACAACATACTAATTTCAGAAATGGCATTTATAAAAAATATCTAAAACGTGCAAGTCACAACATCCAGCATTTTTCAGATGTGCATTAGTGAGCCATTGTGTTTGTTGTTGTTGGACTGTTTAAGTGATGAAGGCACTGGTCACTGAAGAGTAGCGAGAGATTTGATACTGGTTTATGCTAGCGAACATCACAGTGCAAAATCGACGGCGAAGTAAAATAATTAATAAAAACATGACTACTCCAGCTTAAAACACATTTAATGCGCCTACTTGACATCAGAGGCGCTGCAACACTGATCTAAAAACTAACACAACGCGCATTATCAGAGTTGTAAAAATTAAGCTTTCTCACTTTCATCATCTGCCCTCTCTCACTATCCCTTTTCCAAAAGAAGCTAACACACCTACGGGTTGGTAGGCATACTAATTGCCTAATAATACTTAAAAAAATACGTGTTATTAAGATAAGTGCAAACATTTTTTTGCAAAAATTATTTATATAAAAGGCGCTTTTTTATTAAACAAAATTATTTTTTTTTTAATTCTTGAGGATTTCGGAACAAGAACCAATTATTTTGAATTTGAGATAAGTTTTAATAATGTAATCGTTTTTGGTGCTTTTAGTAGGAAAAATATCCCACTAAAATATAATGTTAAATTTTGTCCCAAACTTGTCCCGATATGTTCCAAATGCAAAAGACATTTTTTGGCAAATATTCGATGTCTTAAGAGAACATATTTTACCTGGCATATATAAATTCACCCATTTTCTATGAACTTGATTGTTATACTTTTTTCTAGTTTATATTTCTCTTTATGCTCAGTTGATTTTTTCGTATGATTTGACCAATATTCGGACATCGAAAAAAATAATTTCGAATACCGATTATTGGCCGAATCCGAAGACGATTAGTCGGTCACACACAAATCATAATACCTAACTAAACTCAGTGAAAAAGTTAAAACTAATTTAATTTGAATACAAAAAGTCTCGAAAAATAAATGCAGAATTGGACAGTCTTTCTTGTTTAGCATAAGTAATTTATAGTATTTCCCGCCATTCGTATTTATATTTATTTAACCTGACCGCCAAAAGATTTCTTCATTTCCTAGAAAGCAATTCCCTCTTTAACTTTTTAAATGACACCAAAAATAAACTAAATACAAAAATATCAATATCAACACCTCGTTTTCGAAGCAATTTAATCGTTATTAAACTAAATTAAATTCAGTTTAAAATATAAATGTGCGAATTAATTATTATTACAAAATAGAAATAAATAGATACAAAATTATCTTATCGATCATCAACAACTTAAATCTATTACGAATTGAGTTCAAATCAGGGATCGTAATGGTTACTTTTTTTACTGATTATTTTTCAATATTGTATTTGTTGTTTGGAAAATAATACATATTTCTTAGGTATCAAAAATTTTTATATGTTGTGGGTTGTACTAGTCTATAGTCTATATTCAGGCATTTCATTTTGGTAAACCTTAAACCATATTTTTTAAAAGTTTCAAACTTCTTAACTTATTCAAAAACTTAAAAAAATAAATTAAAATTCCAAAATAAACTATGAAATTTTTACAAAAAAAAATTACAACAAATTGCCATTTTGTTAATATGTTTTATTTCTTAAGTTTTATTATTTTTTTGTTTTGCTTAGAAGACATAAATAATTATTAATTTACGGCCTGTGCCCCGATGTCGAACGTTATTGTTCGCTGGAAATATGAATGAAAGGCAACTGATTTGCGTTTCACTAATAACATATTTAATTATTTTATTTATATAGAAGTTAAAAGATAAGTAAACAAATAAATGAATAAATAAAATTTGTTTTTAGTGATATGCAAATCAGTTATTTTTTGTCTAGAAATTTAGCGAACAATAACGTTCGACGTGCTAGGACAGAGACTTAATATCACAAATTCGGATGTTTATGTACGGACTCTGGAGACAAATTTGACCCTAAATCAGCTAATATTAGTTTTATAGTGCATTTACACCAACACGAAATCTAGTAGATTTCAGTTGAAATCTCTATAAAAATCTTTAGCGTATACACCGGGTTATTCGTGAGATTTTTCAAGATTTCGTATCCACACTAAAAACAATTGATTGGCGTTTTCATTTTCAAATGTCAAACTCCATACGAAAAAATATCAATCAAATGCAAAACAGCTCGCCAGCACCTTTTAAAAAATAATTATTGAGCATTGTAATATTTTTCAGTATAATTTGGCAAAAAACACTGTTGCATCACTGAGTACTACGAGATTTTGTATAGATATCGTTAATAGTGCATTTACATTGCCTCGAAATCTAGTAGATTTGATTTGAAATCTTTCTCAAAATCTATTACGTTTACATTGCATTTTTTTGACATTAACAAGATTTTATTTAAATAACAAAACCAGCTGGCCAATTGTTCAAAAAATATATACAAATATATTTGAAAATTCCGTTTGATACCAAATAATATCGGAAAATATGGGACATTTATTAGTATTAATTGTTAATTATTAATTAATTGTATGTTAATTTTTTTGGTGTAACACAAATGAAATATGCCCCATATACAAGAAAATAGGCATTTAGTAAGTTACATTACATTTATTTACCATTTGCACTTCATTTATATTTTCACTTTTATTTATTTTTTCCATTTTGCTAATTGAAAGGTTCGTTCGATTACTTTTACAGAAAAATGCAGTAAATGAGTGATTACTGAGTAAACTGAAAAATTTACTTCCCAGCTGTTGCCCAAAAAGTACGTGAACGAAAAATTGTAAAAATTAGTAAGATTAAAGAAACAGCTGATTGCTGAAATATATTTAAACTTTAGACTACTGAACTCTTCTTCTTGTTGGTACTCGATGCAATATTTATTATATCACGAACATTTCAAGAAAACATAAACAAATTATTTTCTGTGCTCTCAATTTGTTTTCCCATTTATCGCATTTCAGTAAAAAAATTTAAAAACTTTTGGGTATTCGAACGCACTTAATATATTTTTATTTGATTTCTTTTTATTTATTTAAAATGTCAGTTATTATTCTGCACAGCGTAGTATTTTTTAGCACGATTTGAAAAAAAACATAGTTGCATCACTAAGTACTACTAGATTTCGGGTAGATTTTGTCTAAATCTAGTAAAAATGTAGATTTGGTTTTGTATGGGATATCTAGTCAAAAACAACTAGATTTGGCTCGAAATCTCGTATGTACTAGATTTCGGTGCAGTGTAAATAGTCCATTTAAGATAAGATCTATTCACAAAGTATATTTTGTTTTATATGGGATATCTAGACAAAATTAACAAGACTTGCTCGAAATCTCGTAAGTAGTAGATTTTGATCTGGTGTAAATGCCATGTTAGAACAGAAAATAATGACAAATCAGATTTGTTGTCTGACAAAAACGAAATAAAATAAAACAAAAGATGTGGGTGAAGTTAAATATGCCAAGTTAAATATGTTTCTTTATGACATCGAATATTTCCCAAAAACGGCTTTGCATTTGGGACATTTTTGGGACAAAATTTTACATGATTTAAATTGGGATATTTTATTTCCTAGGAATACCAAACAAGATTACGGAACGAAACATATCTCAAATTGAAGGTGACTCATCCTGCTTCCGTAATCCTGAAAAAATTTTTACAAAAAATAAAGTTTGTTTAACAAAAAAGCTACTTGGTCAAATCGTGTCTCCTTGGTCATTCTTCCGTAATCTTCAAGAATTTTTTCAAAAAGTTAAATTTTGTTTAACAAATTTATAATTTTTGTTAAACAAATAACCTTAATGATTGAATTCTTGATTCTGGGAAGGATTTTTTAAGTTGTGGGCAAACTAAAATAGATTACGGAGTGGAACTTGGTCAAATCGTGTCTCCTTGGTCATTCTTCTGTAATCTTCAAGAATTTTTTCAAAAAGTTAAATTTTGTTTAACAAATTTATAATTTTTGTTAAACAAATAACCTTAATGATTGAATTCTTGATTCTGGGAAGGATTTTTTAAGTTGTGGGCAAACTAAAATAGATTACGGAGTGGAACTTGGTCAAATCGTGTCTCCTTGGTCATTCTTCCGTAATCTTCAAGAATTTTTTCAAAAAGTTAAATTTTGTTTAACAAATTTATAATTTTTGTTAAACAAATAACCTTAATGATTGAATTCTTGATTCTGGGAAGGATTTTTTAAGTTGTGGGCAAACTAAAATAGATTACGGAGTGGAACTTCCGTAAAAAATCCTTCCCAGAATCAAGAATTCAATCATTAAGATTTTTTGTTTAACAAAAATTATAAATTTGTTAAACAAAATTTAACTTTTTGAAAAAATTCTTGAAGATTACGGAAGAATGACCAAGGAGACACGATTTGACCAAGTTCCACTCCGTAATCTATTTTAGTTTGCCCACAACTTAAAAAATCCTTCCCAGAATCAAGAATTCAATCATTAAGATTTTTTGTTTAACAAAAATTATAAATTTGTTAAACAAAATTTAACTTTTTGAAAAAATTCTTGAAGATTACGGAAGAATGACCAAGGAGACACGATTTGACCAAGTTCCACTCCGTAATCTATTTTAGTTTGCCCACAACTTAAAAAATCCTTCCCAGAATCAATAATTCAATCATTAAGATTTTTTGTTTAACAAAAATTATAAATTTGTTAAACAAAATTTAACTTTTTGAAAAAATTCTTGAAGATTACGGAAGAATGACCAAGGAGACACGATTTGACCAAGTTCCACTCCGTAATCTATTTTAGTTTGCCCACAACTTAAAAAATCCTTCCCAGAATCAAGAATTCAATCATTAAGATTTTTTGTTTAACAAAAATTATAAATTTGTTAAACAAAATTTAACTTTTTGAAAAAATTCTTGAAGATTACGGAAGAATGACCAAGGAGACACGATTTGACCAAGTTCCACTCCGTAATCTATTTTAGTTTGCCCACAACTTAAAAAATCCTTCCCAGAATCAAGAATTCAATCATTAAGATTTTTTGTTTAACAAAAATTATAAATTTGTTAAACAAAATTTAACTTTTTGAAAAAATTCTTGAAGATTACGGAAGAATGACCAAGGAGACACGATTTGACTAAGTTCCACTCCGTAATCTATTTTAGTTTGCCCACAACTTAAAAAATCCTTCCTAAAATCAAGTGTTCGGTAATTAAGCTTTTTTGTTAAACAAACTTTATTTTTTGTAAAAATTTTTTCAGGATTACGGAAGCAGGATGAGTCACCTTCAATTTGAGATATGTTTCGTTCCGTAATCTTGTTTGGTATTCCTAGGAGATAAAATATCCCAATTTAAATCATGTAAAATTTTGTCCCAAAAATGTCCCAAATGCAAAGCCATTTTTGGGAAATATTCGATGTCATAAGGAAACATATTTAACTTGGCATATTTAACTTCACCCACATAAACAAAAGTTCGTTTATTTTTTGAGCAAAAGATAAAACTTGAAATATAACTTTTATTTCAAAAGTAAAAATTAAAAATCTTAACAAATAAAAATGAGTGCAGTTAAAGGTAGTCCGCGTAACAAGGATTATGTTGGTGTACTTAATCTTGTGGCATTTATTTTTTATTATGATTCTTTGTTTGTTCGAAATTTTAAAGATAATAACTATTTACGGTCCCTGCTTCAAATTAAATGTTGCAATTTCATTTTGGTATGTGTAGAGCAAGCAACATGCTGCCATACAAAAAAAGTATAATTAAATTTTGCTTTGATTACATCGAATGTGAATATCAAACGTTCTTCTCTTTTGCTCTTGCCACTTTTTGGGGCACCAAAAAAAAAAGAAGTTGTTGTTTATTCTGTGGCCGAGAGGTTTTGGTTTTGTGTTTAAAAATAAATTATTTTGTGTTTTTGTTTTTTTGTTGTTGCTGTTTTTTGTCTATGTTTTCTATTTTCAAAATTTGTGGTCGATAATCGATTTTATGTTGCACCACATACAATTGAAATTTGTAGGTGAAAAATTTCATTTAGCACACATGTGTATCCAATTGTATTTTAATATTTCCTCGTTTTGTTTTTGTTCTTTTCTCGATATTTCTTAATTTTTGTAGTTACGAGTACAAAAATAGAACAAACAAACATGTTTCGCAATTGTTTAACCCATATTATATCATACGATATCATTCGATATTTGATTTCTTTAATACAATTTTGTAATTTAATATAATAATAAATGCATAGTTGTTGTTGTTTCCATGAAATCTAATTTAATTATATTTGAAGAATAATTTCTGTGAAAAGGTTTTGTAATCGAAATCGCAAAACCTGAAAATATGTTTAGCTCTTTCATAAAATAATTTTAAATATTAAGGAAAGATGTGTTTAAAAGATTCGCGTTTTGTAAAAGTTACAGCTCCCAAACGGATGAATCGACCGATATTGATTTATATTTTTTTACGTCGGGTGTTCCTAAAATTTGCTCAGCTGCTTGAAAGAGTCCACAATAATAGATGTGGGAGATTTTTTAAATGAAAAATTTATTACATTACATTAATGTTGGCATTAATCAATTAATTTTTTAATGAATTGGCTAATTAGATTTACATTCAATCAAGTTAACCTTATTCTTGATTATAATAAACGTGATTAATTAAATTTGCCAGTTAACAGAAAGTTTTTATTTACGCCTTATAAAGCAAAAGTTTTGCAACCTTTCAAGAGTATGGTTTAAGCTCCACTGATGATTTGGCATAAGCTCCAATAAAATGTATTTTAATAATCATGGCAAGTTTTTTATGCTTTTTGTATGATAAATATGCATTTGCATGTTTTTCAAATTTTTCCCAAAAAAAAAGCATTTCTGATATAACTTACATACATTTCCATATTACGCACTTTTTTCTTCTTTAAATGTGATTTAAATGTGGTTTTTTCTTGATTGCATCAATCAATTGATCCAATAATGCACGATAATACTTTCCTGTCATTGTTGATCCTTTTTCAAGATAATCTATGAGCAATATTCCGTGTGCACCCCAAAATACAGTGGACATAACCTTGCCAGCCGATTTCACTGTCTTCGCCTTCTTCGGTGCGTAGTGGTGGACCCACGTTTCATCAACAGTTATTAATTGACGCCAAAAATCAACAGGATTTCGCTTTATCATGTCCAAACACCGCTGTGAAGTGGTCTGTCCAACTCGTTTGTGTTCGACACTGCGCAAACGCGGCACCCATCTTGCCGATAGCTTTGTTATATGCAAATGTTCATGCAAAATGTTGAACACACGTTTATATGATATGTTTACCATTTCAACAATCTCACGTAACTTGACTCGGCGATCATTCTTAACGACATCGAGGATTTTCTTGATATTTGCTTCAGTAACCACCTCTTTTGGCCTTCCTGTTGATGGTATTGTTGCAGTCTTTGTTCGGCCGCGTTTAAATTCAGCAATCCAATATTTTACCATGTAATCTGACGGAGCAGACTCACTGTAATGTTTATCGAGCTTTTCTTTTGTCTCTTTCGCCGTTTTCCCTTTCAAATAATAGTGTTTAATCTCTGCACGAAATTCACTTTTTTCCATTTTTCAAGAAACCCAAAAGTTGCTTAATTCAAACGACTACAACAAATAAACTAATCGATGAATTTGGGTGAAATTTTAACAGCTGCCATTTGACAGATCAAAATCAATCCGCCCCCGTACATAGCATGTAGTATTTTTCCAAACAATGGTATTGTCTTAATTTCCAGGCCCCATCTCATATCAATTATAAATTTATCAAGCCCTGTCCCACTAGATGGAGACCTTGGTCAAAGGCTGTTACATATTATTGCAACAAATTTATAGAAATAAGCAGCGTTTTAAATGAGCTTTGTGCCACAGTACAATCAAATTGAAAACCAAAGGACTTCCTTTACATGAAATGTTATTCGTCATAGAAGACATAAAAGAAAAACTTCGAAATATTTAGAATAAAATATTTATTGACAAACTGTACAAAGTTTTTAACCGAAATGTTGGTCTTAAAACGTTGACCATGTTAAAAACAACACTGATCGCTTTCGAAACTAATTTTTTTGTTTCTCTTTAGCTAAATGCTCAGCCCTAATATACATATGCTCGCGTATGTATGTATATTAGGGGTATAACTTATGCACTTTTTTTCAAATATCAAAATGGTTCTAGCATATTATTAAAAAAGAATGATTAAAAATTAATAGGGCAATTTCCTAATAATTTCATATAAAAACTGTGATATTAATTTTTCGTTGTTTTCAATAAAGGTCACCCACAAAATGCGGTAAAGTTGGAAAATAATTTTTTTTATTTTTTATTTGTACTTATTACACATTTAGCCAAAATCTCACAATTTTTTTTAATGAAATTATTAGGGAATTGCCCGATCAATTTTTAATCAATATTTTTTTTTACTTTTTTTCCATTTAGGTATTAAATTTTTTTTATAAAATTTTTTTCTTCAGGGATTTTAGAAAATCGCTTTTGTGGGTGCGATTTTTATTCTCAAACGACCCAAAAAAAATTGTTTTCGTAAATAACACAATATTCACTGTCGCGTAGTGCTAGGGCCAAAAATTTGGTTAAACCCCTGAAATATATACTTACATACATATTTATGTACATATGAGCAAATCCTGCGTGACGAACGCTACATTCGTACGCGTTTTCCCATTAATAAATAAAAATTGTTTGGTCTTTCAAAAGAGGTACCTTCAACTTTTGCATAGTGTTTAGTGAGAAATAACTATACTTTCGAATCGAATAAAAAATAATTTTTTAACAGGTATTTGATGTGAAATACTTGATCACAAAGTTTTGCGACGCACGCTACAAGAAACGGAAGTAACTTTGAAAGTTAAAGTATGTTTTCGTAATTTTTAGCGAATTTCGCATAATAAAGCACACAAAATCTAGTTCTTAAAAGAAAGATGAATACAAGGGAATTCTAAAATAACTTATTTGTAGCCAAAAAGTCTTCGTTTTTTATCAAAAGACGTGAACTCTTTGTGACGCTCGCTGCGTGACGCACGTTAAATTTATTTTATTCTGAATTTTCACACCTAATTTCAATGTTTCGAAAATAGTAAACACAAATTTTTTTTTATAAATTGAAGTGAATTTAATTTATAAATATTTGGCGTTCGAACGGCATTGGATAAATTACAAAAACTTTTGGTTGGTGGACTGTTTCTGGGACTTGAACATATACTGTAGGAAATTTCGTTATTAATAGTCTTATTCATAAAAGATTAATAAAATTATATTAGGTTTATTGTTTTAACATTATTAATCGTTTATGAATAAGGCCGTAAAACTCTACTGATTCACTATTGACTTTGTCAGCAGTACTACTGACCAGATAATATGCAGTGCTGTAGACATTTAGTATGTGCTTGTGATTAAGAGTCCACTTGTGACCTCAGAACTATTGACTATGTATTTCTTATGGGACCATGAATTAAAAAAAACAAGATTGCGCACTCAGCCGTAAAAGAATTCTACTGCGCATCTACGTCTTTATAGAATACAAATAAGTGTTTGTTGTAAAAAGTGTAAGAAATTTTTGGAAATAACTATATAAATTCTAAACGGGTGCATAGATTTGAACAAAATTTTAAATGAAAAGAGAAAAGAGATGCAGTCTAGTAAAACTTTTGCGTTTGGCCTTGAAGCTATTTGAAGAAGCGCTTCCTCGGGTTACCAAAGTTTTATATTTCGGCTTACTTTCCACACACACACACATGTACTTTTGTTTACAATATATCTTATATGTCTACGTCACAGCACAACACAACAAAATAAAGGACCAGCGCAATGCGCAATCTTGTTTTATTTATTCATGTTATGGGACCACATGGTGAAATTTTCGAGATTCACTAGTAAATTTCAATAATTCTAGTCTACACTTATGTGAGTTTTTTTAAATTTCCCCACTAGAAAGATTGATGGATAAACTTAGTTGAAACACGTGCAATATTTTGTTTAATATTTTATGGTTTTAAAGAAAACTTTTTAACAGAATAATTGAAATAAAAAAAGTCAAGAAGTCTCCTATCAAAGGCAAAGTGTGGACCATTCTTTGATAATGTCACCAAAAATAGTCGTCAAAGGGGCTAATTTGGAGACACTGGACCAAAGACTTCCTACAGGGTATATACAAACATATATACAAGGTATCTCCCTAGAATAGTGTATAGTATACTAGACTGTTAGTCTGGGGGACGCAGGTTCGATTCCTGCCTCGACCCTGAGTGTTTCTGCAGACAAGCCAGAAAGGTTTTGCAGATTGTCTTAAAATAAATTTATATAGGGTCCGCCAGATAAGTTTTTTTTTGAAAACAGGGCGCAAAACATCGAGTGTAGCTTCGGCTGTGTGGCACGTAGCGCCGTCTTTTTGAAACGAAATGTTGCCAATATCCTCCTCTTCAATTTTTGCGAACAAAAATTCGTTCAACATGGCCCGATAACTGTAACGGCCACTCCTTGCTCATTTTCGAAGAAAAATGGCCCAATTATGCCTCTGGATCAAAATCCGCACCAAACAGTGACTCGTTTTGGGTGCGTCGGCTTTTCAATGTATGCGTGCGGGTTTTCTGTGCACCAAATGCGACAATTTTGCTTGTTTACATACCCGACAAGATCAAAATGAGCTTCATCTGAAAAGATGATTTTTTTTGGCAAAATCGGCATTTTCTGTAAGTCGATCGCAGGCAATATTTCCCAGCGTTGTTCAAGCGTATACACATATCGTTCAGCGGAAGGATAAAACTAATTATCTGTCAAATCAGACATGAGCTAAGTGTTACCATTCACAAAATAAGCACTAGTTGAAAAAAAAACGGTAGATGGCGGACCCTATATATGTACAAAAATTGCTCCTTCAAAGTATGAAACAGGATTTAAAAAATAAGTAATAAGAAAACCCAACGAAATTAATTTTCATTTTTACTCGCACTTACAAATTATTCTCATTTTCATATATTTTTTATCATAATTTAATTTCATTTAAAGCTTTATCTTTAAAATGAGTGGCTTTTTTTTGTTTTTGCTTGCTTAAGATCTCCAGGTGAAATCGTTGAAATGTTTTCAACATTTCTATTTCACAGTAATATCACAATTTTACACTCTACTTAACACTGCGCTACGAAAGCAGGCGGTGTGGTTTTCTATATATTTGCCTTGAATGCAACATGGCCCACCTCGAAATCATCGCTGGCTAAGTTGAAAGGTAGATAATATATATAAAAAATTTTTGCATTAAAAAGAAAATTAGCATGAGTTTTTCGTTTTTAAGACTCCAAAACGCAGGCAGCCAAGAAAGGGCACATTTACATACTACATAGACTTTGGCAAGCGTACATAAAGTATTGTTGTTGTTTTTTGTTGTTGTTGTTGCATATGTAAAAAAACGAGTAGAAATTAGAAGAAGTAGAAGAAGAAGAAGAAGAAGAAAACACAGTGCCCATAAACGACGCAACGTAAGGTCGTTTGGAATTACAGGAAGTATCATGACATGACAACCAACCAGCCAGCAGCCAGTGTACGACGAAAAAGTATATGTAGATACAATAGCAAAAAGTGCTGAACTAGCAATAGCTGCAGTGATAGTACTATCTACTATTTGCTGTTCATTCTCAGTCAGCAGCAGAAGTAGAAGAACGAAATTGCAATTACAACAAACATGGTGATGGTAGTACTTATTTTGTGTGCATTATTATAAATTCCTCTACAGATGGCCCGGTGATTGTGGGCATTACGATTAAGGTAAAGTGTTGTAAAGACTGTCCGCGACTGAATTTAACAACAATAAACAACTTGAATTATACACCATTATTCCAGTTGGCGACATCGACGTCACGTCAACACAATACCAAAAAATTTGTACTTCTCTACCCGGTTTCGAAAACAACTGACTACTATAGACAGGCTCATGTTATTTTCTGGACTTTAGAGAACAGAAATAGACTGCCAGTAGCACAAAATTGTTTTCGAGAGCGAGTAGACAAGCTCCAATTTTTGGGTATTGTGTTAACGAGACGTCGATGTCGCCAACTGAATCAAGGGTGATTTATTTGTCATTTACACATGCAGGTAATCACCCACTTGAAAGTAGAATACTAAGATCGAGGTGCTGAAGAAATGATTTGCAAAATGCTTGAATATTTACACGGTCAAGTGATAGTTCTTCTCTTTGCAAGTTGAATAAATCTAAGTTGTCAAGAACTGTAAATGGTTCGTTTCACAGTACAACACATGATTTTTGGACCCAATTCCGAGAATTGCACGTGAAAATAGCCCCGAAAATAAAAACTTGAGCAACATTCGTTTTGTCAAGTTGGCTGCATTAAATATTTACTAAATATTTTCTATCTGGATTTAATTTAATAAAATATACCTACCTATATTTTTTAAGCTATTGCATAGTTTTTTCGCGGTCTTTGAGCGCGGCAACCGAATCAAGAAATTCCGTAACGAAAATAAAACCTAACACCAAGTTAATTTCTTAAGTCTTTTGTTTTTTTTAAAAGTATTCGAATCGCCTAGCGTGTGTTAACCCGTAAAGTATGCTCTTGATTTCATTAACATACAGTATTGCCAGAACAGATTTTTACATGCAGGAATACACAAAATGGCGTACTTACGAGCAATCGTGGTTGACAAAAAATGATATACACAAACAAATAGACAATTCGTAGTTGACAACTTTTCTCTCGGAAAAATTGAATTTGAAAATAAATAAGAATCCACAACAAAATATGGGACCACCATTGACGCGGTATTTTCCAGATATTTAGAGGATATTAAGTCTCAAACTTATGTTTCTTATTTGACTTACCATAAACCTATAGTTTCAATGATAAAAATTCCTAAATAACCTATATGTATTGAAAGAAAATAAAATGATTTTAAACGATATTAACTTCTCATTCATTCAATTAAAGAAAAGTATTTGTTTTCTTATCGGTCACCACGCTCAAAAAATGTAACTTGAATTAATATCCAAGAAAAAACTTGTATGAATATGAAAGAAAGAAAATAATGCATAAATAAAAAATAAATAAATAATTATAATTACATAAGTTGATAAAAAATGCTAAGCAATAGCTTTGCCGCGGCAGTCCCCGAGTGCCACACGTTTTTTTCAGAAATAATTGTCAGATTCTGATTTTTATTTTTTGTTTTGTCAGAAATATTTGTCAGATTCTGATTTTTTTTCCTAATTATTTAATACGATTTTTAAAAATTTAGCGTTTTACGAGAGGACAGCGCATTATATGGATGATGGAGCAAAGTAAAGTCAGTGCTAATTTTTTTGGATGTCTTTTTTTATATTTTAGACATTATATTTGCTTAAAATTCACTTAAAACTTTAACACAAATTATCTGTTCGATTATAACTGAGCTTTGGTAAAATTAATATTTTGCTTAAAATCAGTAAATGTGCTTAAAACTTTTAATTTGCCAACACAATTTATGTCTTTGACCATTAATTTGCTGCAAGTGTAAAACAAAAATCTCTTGCAAGTTCAGCTTTTGTTGTATCCTGGCTGCAACCAAGGGAAATATGACTTTTTTGTAAAAAAGTGTGAAATGTTTTTCGAACTTGCACTCGTTTGTCTAATTGTTCGGTAAGATCGGTTGCTACAAATTAATTTTCTTTTATAAGGAATTTCGTAAAATTTCCTTTGTTAACATACTTTATTTGCTTAAAGTGCTCATTGTTGGGTGTTTTAGAGCAAATATTGTAACTATGTTTGAGGTACATTAATATCGCAGCATATGGGCCGCCAACCAACCAATCGCTCATTTTTATCATCATCAAAGTCATATTTCTATTGTGTAGTATATTGTACGTTTATCTATCTAACTAAACACAGCAACAAAAGTTTGTTGACATTTATTTAAGGGTCTATCACCTCGTAATTGCAGAAAAAGAATTTCTTTTTATATCGACGACTGTGACTACACAGCTACGACGATAAGTTGCGTAAAATATTTTTATATAGATTTTTCTATTGCCACAACATACACACGTACATACATAAAGAAAAAAAAAGCAAAATAAACAATTAAAACGTAAAGTGAATTAAAACGTAATTTCAGTGACACTGAAATGTGTATCTGTGTCTTTTGATCACTAAAAGTTTTATTTATTTTGACATTTAATTTTAATGCTTTTCAAAAAAAATTAAAAAAAAATCAAATAGGACATAGGAAATTAACGGCAAATAAAATGCAACAACGGCATTTGAATTATCTAAGAGTTTCCTAAATTCAATGAATTGGTATTTTAAAATTTCAACTTCCGGTATTTCGAGTATTTTTTGAGTTCGATATGTTTTTAGGAAAATATGAAATTAAATATTTAAAATTTATCCCACCCGTAGACGACATGTTTCTTACGTCTGACTTGTGACTCATATATAAAGGCCTCATTCGTTTTTACTTTTCGTTGCCGTTCTGTGCCGTTCTTTTCTGTAGAAAATATTTCTTACTTAAGTTAGGATCACACGATTGCCGCAAATGCACCAATCAGGCCCAATTTTCATTATGCCGAATTGGTGCACAATAATAAAATTGTCCCAATAAAATACACTGCTCTCACGTGATTGCCCCATTTAATAAAAATTTGATTGCCGCAGATTGACGAAGAATGAATTTCTGGCAATAATTGCCGCATCCCAGTCATAAGATTGTTCTAAATTGCGGCAACACCAACAAACAGCTGTTATGGTAGTTTATAGTTTGTATTGTTTTACCTGCAAAATTTTTTCTTTAGCATATTGATGTAATTCTACATCATAGCTTTTAATTAGCCCCTAAATTATTATTAATCGTTCACCGCTCAGTATAGTATAATAAATACAATCTACGAAATTTATTTTATACTTAATAAATTTAGCTAAAAAAATTAAAAAATAAAAATTAAATTTTTTTCCATTAATTCTATACATACTAAAGGTATTCATTTCAGTTTTTTTTGTTGGAAAAATGTAAAAATGTAATTTTTTTTACAACAAACACAGGAAAAAAATTCCACTAAAAGTTGAATTTTTAACAAACTATAACCATGTGTAAAAAAATCGGGATAAAAAGATGTAATTTTCCGCTTAAAACGTCAAGCGAACAAATAATCAATTAATTCACTTTTAACACTTTTATTCGGCATCTTGAATAATATTAATTATTTGCAAGAATTATTTGACAGAATGTTTGTAATGACAGTTAAAATTTTTGTACTTTTTATTTAAAAAAATACCGTTCATATCAATAAGAGTGTAATTTTTCATTTTTCCAACCAAAAAAACTGTGAAATGAATACCCTTACTATCTAAATAGTATATATTTTTTTCAAAACGAAAAAAAAAATCATGCATTTAATGCTTCAAATAAGTTTACAAGATTGCCGCACCAAAGTTACATTTGATTTCGTAAGATCAGCACAATATTGTTCTCGATTGCCGTAGGGGACAATAAATTATGAAATCACACGATTGGCATATAAAATTGACCGATAATTGCTGCATTGCGGCAATCGTGTGATCCTACCTTTACGTGTACTGTGTCTGAACTTGTGGATATGGACGATGTACTTATAGGAATGCATTTTGTAAATACTTCCAAAAAGTTTATTATTTGACAAAAATATATTAATTTTTAAAATTTTTAAGTAAAATAAAATTTTCTGACTTTTAACACAAAATTTTTAATATTCACACTACAAAAAACTAATACATACAAACTCTTAGCTGTCACTTAACGTTGAATTCTATTTTCTACAGAATGAGTCCGCAACAGAACAGAACGAAAAAGTAACAACAAACCACACATACAGTTTTTCAATCGAATAGAAACAAAACAGCTGATCCGTAACAGAACAGAACAGAACCGAACGTACACACTAATTCTGTCTTAACTGTACATGTCTGTCAAAGTTCATATTTTATAGAAGATTTATCATGTTAGCTCACAATCGTTCATGTACAATTACGTCTGACATATTGACCAGCTGATCTGAGCTCAAATTTTATTAGAATCATCAAAAATTTTTGCACAAACGTAACAAAGTTTTGTTAAAATCGTTGACGTATCACTAAACCGTTGATCGATTTTTCATGGAATCGCTGGAAGAGTTGAATTTTTTCTTTAGTCATTCTTTGCTCGGGCATCAAATTATCGACCACACTTTAATGCTACGTATGTAAATAAATTAAAAATAACTTAAATCCTTGAAGTATTGAGGAAAAAAGTACAAGATACTTACGTAAAAATTTTTCATAAATTAAATTTAATTATTGTACAATACATATTTACATACACACATACATACATGCATGCACACATATGAATCTAAAAAAAGAGAATGGAAAAACTTACTTGTAGTGTGAAATAAATTGTTCAATATTTTAATGAGGCATGTTCTCCAAACACAATTTCCAATAAAGCTGCCAGTAAAACGATTATTATTCTCTGATATTTTTTTGGAATCATCAGATGGATAAGCTAACTGCTGGCAAATTTTCTAAAATCTCTCTAAAAGTGAAAGGATAATTTATTTAAATCGTTTATGAATTTATTTTAATTTTTCCAATAAATTGTCCTAACAAACAGGTGTTACAAATGAAAAGTAAATTATGTCAATGAGATATTGAAAATTTAAGCAATTTTTTATATTTTAACATTTTCTTTGAAGAGAAATAGAAAATCAACAGACAACAGACAACCTAAAATAAACATAAATGACATACTTTGTTTATAATAATGTTTGTTTTTCTTTTTAAAAATTTAATAAAAGAAAAAAGAAAAGCTGACACAGTCTTTGAGTGCATGAAAGAGAGACCGCATTTAGAATACAAAAAAAAAGTATATAATAAAATAAAATCAATACCATATCTTCGGTTCTTTTTCATACAATAAAATGCATTTTATTCAAAATCTTATACATACACACTCGTATATGTATGTATAAGATTTCGTATATTATGTATGTAAATATGTTTATCTAAAATTGTTGAAGAAAAATATAAAATTATGTGTGACTGCCATTGACACTTCAAGTGGCAACACACTGTTTAGCGAGCTGTTGCACTTTGAGTGCTACATTTCATTTCTTATTCTCCGCAGCTCTGTGTACGCTCCTTCCACTTTTAAATGTTGTCTTTGTCAAGATGTTATAATGAAAATGCTTTTATGCATTTCAAACATTTTGTTTCCAAGTGTCTGTTATAATGCGTACACATATTAAATTTATTTCTGTTGCCTTTATTTGGAGTCAATGTTTACAACACAGTTTTTTACGAATAAATTATTTGTTTACTGTTTTTAAATCATAATTGCTCTACACAAATTATTTTTCATTCATAAAAACAAAATGAAAATTTGTAAAAGTTAGGGTGGGCAAACAAAGAAACTTGTTAATTGTTTAGATACATTTAACAATGATGAAACTTTTAATGACGAAAAGGAATTCACCAAAAAAGGGGGAACAACAATTTAACCCCAGACTCATGCACAAAAAAAAAACAATACATTTTCGTTTAATGAACTTTTTTTGTTGATTGTTTTTTTTTTTTTGCTTACAGTATAACAGTATTTTTTTTATTGTTCAATCTCACCGACTGTAGGGGTGATGTTACAAGGAAAAAGCGTTTTGAAGTGTGCTTGCCATTTGGCCGCCGAAGGCATAAACTTTCTAGCGTTTGCTCTAATTTTATGCACTCAAATCGAAAGAAAACTTCGTGGCCAGTGAAATTCTGAAACAATCAGAATTCACATCAGAAATTATTTACATCTGTCATGTATATCATAAACCCGAGTACTATTTTCTACATTTATTTGTGTGCCAGTGTGTCGGAGACAAAGTTTTATAGTTATATCTTTACGTATCTAACTTTTAAAATATATTAAAGTGGGAGACAAAAACCTCAATTAAAGAACTTTAAAAATTCTTACATATAATTAATAATTATAGAACTGTAGGACAAGCACTTACTTCACTACATATTTTATAGTTTTAAAACTAATGATAAGACTCCTTTATACATTTTACAAGAGTTTTTCTCCTTATTTATATACTCGTATATTTTTAAAAATAATGTCTTAGTGTGACGCGGACAACAATTCTTATAGATATTTCTGTCACTGAGAGAAAATTTCTTAGTGATATTTCTGTCTCAGGTAGTCTGAAATAAAATTTTTTATAGATATTTCTATCTCAGCGAGTCTGAAATAAAATTTCTTATAGAAATTTCTATCTCTGTGTGGGTAAGAAAAAATTTCTTACAGAAATTTCTGTCTCATTGAGGCTGAAATAAGATTTCTCATACACATTTCTTTCTCAGTCAGGATGCAATAACATTTTTTATAGAATTTTCTGAGATAAAGTTTCTTATAGAAATTTCCTCTTTTCTTATAGAAAATTTTCTCTCAGTGTGCCCGCAACAATATTTCTTATAGAAATCTCTGTCTCAATGTGACTGAAAGAATTTTTTTTATGAAATTCTGTCTATCATAAAATGCAACTATTTCCCAATAAGTTTTTCGAACTGAATCATGATTTGAATGAAAAAGTAGAAAACTACTAACAATTTTGGGATATTACATAAAAATATTCAAGAAACTATAAAAAATATTACAAATCAAAATCAATTTCAGTTAAAAAACAAAGTAATTCTCAATTAAAAACTCTTAAATTATAAAAAAATATATACACAGCTTATGATATGTATTAGTATCAGTGATACCAAGAGTAGGGAATTTTCCCTTTTTGTGGGGAATTCATTGAAAAATTTCAATGGAAGGGAAAAAAGGACAGATTTCTAATTTTAAGGAAAATGTAGGGAATTTTTAAAACTTTATTTTTTTTTGTATTGCGTTGTAATTGCGTAAAACACCCCACAAAAATGATAATACAAAAATCTAAATTTTAAATTTTATTACAGTACTACGCGAAATAACAGACAGAAAACATCATTTGGTTAATAATATATAGAGACAACGAAAGACGAAGAAATGTCCGATTTTTTTGGGAATGGAATTTCTATGAAAAATAAAAACAAATAATAATGGCCCCTTCTTAAAAATATATATTAAGCTATTTTAAATATTCAAATACGCTCTTATAGACAAAAAAAAACTTTCATGCTTTCCATTCCGAGTCACATTTTTTTTTACTTGAATAAAATTTTATTAAGAATTCAGAATTAAAATTTTGATTACCTTCTAAAATATCCACATCCTTATTTCAAAAAATTAAGAAATCTATATAATAAATCTAATAAATGCGAAGAATTATAAAAAAATGTGCAACAGCTCTTAAGTTAATCCAAAGACTTCCCTTAAAAATTAAATAATTTTTGAAGTAATGTAATTAGTACAGTCGGTTGAGAACTACAATTGCAAAAAGGCAAATATTGGAGGTTGTTAAAATTACAACCTTATGTAATTTTTTATTATTATTTAATTCTTTGCCTGGCGATATAAATGTACGAAATTTAAAAAAAAACTAAATAAAATGATATTTTTTTCCTAAAATCAATAAATTTTTAGAGTAGGAAAAAATGTAGGAAACTTTTTTTTGTGTGTAGGGAAGATTTTTTTCGAGACATGTAGGGATTTTGTTAAATTTTTGCTGGCATCACTGATTACTATGTAAGTTTTTTCCTTGAATTGCAAATATTATATAAAATTTAACATTTTGTGGTCTTGCCTTAATGTGACGTTGACAAATAGTTTGTATAAAAATTTCCATATATATATATTATATATATTATATATATATTTTCTATTAAAGTTGTAAGTAAATTGCAAACTTTAAACTCGTTTTATGTAAAATAAGTTTATTTGAGTTATGACGTTGTTGCAGTAAATGAGCGATATGTACAAAAAGTGTTGCCACTTTACATGTATGAATTTTAATATTCTCTTTTCTCTTTATAAAAAGCGTCTATAGCGTAATATCCTCATAATACACATTTCGTTATGCTATCACAGATTATTACGTGATTTTTCTTCCTTCTCCTTAAGAAAAATAAATATAAAATAAGTTTCATATATTCAGCATCATCATCATCATTATTATTAATATTATTATTATTGTTATCAATAATAATATTAAGCTTTGGAAAAAAATCGACAGACTGAAAAAAGAAACAGTTTCAAGAGTGAAAAAAGCATTAAAGACGTGATGTCGTTTGGTTATGCCCACCAAACTAATGTTTTATGTAATAAATTAAATTGAAACAATAAGAAAATCAGTAACACAAGAAACGAAATGTCATTTAATGTTTTTTTTTTAATCCAAAGAAATTTAGTTCTCTGTGACTGAAGAAGGTAAAATGTTTAGATAGATGATGGTGGCACAAGATATTTTCTACAGCTATTTCCCAAACAACAAAAGATTTAAAAAAAAAGTCATCAAAATAGTAGACAAACAAGAATACAAAATTGGCGAACGCAATTCAAGGGAAAGCTGAAAAATTCCACGTGAAATTGCATTCACTATAGAAGTGATTTTCTAGCTAAATCAACAACATAAATACATATCGTCGTCCCGAAGTTATCTTCACTTATATATATCACAAAAACTCAAGACTTGACGAGCCAAACCTGACGTGTGTAAAGCGGGTCTAAGATCTGAAACTTGTGTTCCGAAGGTAGTGCGAATTCGAAATATATACTGTTCTAAAATCTACAATGGCTTGGATTCTGCCGTGATGGTAAAAGTTCTTTCTAAAAGCCAATTTTTATCGAATTTTGATTTTTAGAAAAATATCTCTATGAAAATTAACACACATAACTTACATACATAAATTACAACCATGTGGAACTTACATTTTAAAGTCAAGTTTTTCTTTCATTCTTTATTGCTTTTGGGGTGAAATAAATCTTTCCCTTTTCCAATGACAGATTATAAAATTTCACATCGAACAGCAATAGGCGGCTGTCTTCATTTGAGTTTGTAAATATATTTAAGTGAAAAAGAACTTTTTCAATTCCAGTTATTGTTAATGTTGTTGTTATTCCTTTCCTAACACATTCTACCATTAATGTAACCCTATTTCTTAAGGATAAATTACAATAACCAATAACCTCTTTTTCTATAAAAATTTGTAGAGCTCTTAAGAAAGATTTCATATATTTACACATATAAACACACTTACGTTTACGCTACATACTGTCACATGTGAATGCGGCAGTGGTGTTTTGTCAATGTAAAAATATATGCCTCAGGGTAGACTGAAAAGTCCCTATAAAATTTCTTATATTTTATAAGATTGTTGTATTGATTATTTTAAGTCAAATGAACACTTAAGTACATTATATTGATGAATTATTGCTTTATTAATAAAAGACACATATATTAGTCTTTTATTAATAAGTTTTTTTTCTGTTCCGCTTCAATCACAAACTACATACCGCCTGCATTACTTTAAACTAATTGTTCAATTGCTTACTGGTAAATAAACAAATAGTATGCAGTAGTTTTCCGGTTTAACGAACATTCAATTTAATGGACGTCGCGACGCGTCGCATTTAACAAACACCAAAATTGTTTCTACTGCATATGGAAATTGTCAGTTGCCAATGTTGTGCCCAAATTATGCTATAGCACAAGATCACCGCTGTGCTCTCGTTGACGTCGCGCTGTGTAATGCCTCGATGTGAGCGTCGTGTCGCTTTTATATTGTGTGCTGCGTCCCTTCATGCGTGAGCTGAGCTTATTGCTTTACCTGTGCTGCTGTGGTCGGTGCGTGGTCGCGTAAGTTGTTTATTGAGATCTTAGGTACATTTTTGTAATAGATAGCATAGTATATATCTCAACGAAGTAAAGAAAAAACAAATGAAATTAAAAAATGTTCGGGGAATTTTTCACTTTTGCGGCTACCTGAGCGCTACTTAAACGGTATTAAGAATCATTCCTAGGAAGCTCATATGATTTAAAAAGTTGTTTATTGAGATCTTAGGTATACTTTTGTAGTTGATTGTTTTCTTGAATTTTCAACGGTTTACTTCCTATGGACCTGAACAGTGGAAAAAAGGTAAAAAAAATCGATTTTTTTAATTTTTTGGCAATTTTCATCTTGAAAAAGAAGATTTTTTGATTTTATATGTTCACAATATTTGTTCTTTATGACAAGGTCTACAACTTTGCTTTAGAGAGTAAATCGAAATTCCGAACGATTTGCAGGATATGAGCCTAAAAAAATGATCAGATTTTCAAAAATGGCCCATAAAAAACTAAGACACGGGTCTTCTTTTTTTGTCTTTTATCACGTATCACGGATCACGTGGTATCCGCATATGGTTATTTTTTCGTTTTGCACTGTGTTACAGTATTTTTATGAACTCTTCATTTTCTCATATGTATTTTCAATGAATTATTTATTTTAAATTACTATTATTGTAATTTTAATAAAATATTTAAAAAAATACTATACATTAGGGTGGGCCGATTTGTAAGGACAAAACTTTGTCGATATTGTGCCATCGATTGCTTTTGGCATGGGGGAAAAAAAGTTACACACAACTTTTCATTAATAAATAATTCAATTTCATCAAAAATAATTCAATAATAATTCCAAATAATAAATTTAATTATGATAAAAATATGGCAGCATCATGAAATTCTCAAATTTTTTTTGGAAAAACAGCTGTTGAATTAAAGAAAAATTTCTAATGTGGATTCAGGCTAAAAATAACAACATTGATAGGTTGCTGCAATGTTTTAAAAGTTTAAAACAATTAAAAAAAACATAAACAAGAATAATATGTATTAATAAAAGAAGTCCAAAATTCACGAGATGTTGATGGCTGCAAATTTTTTTGTTTACTTTCATGGTACAAGACTACCAGGTAATGCTAATAGCACAGCTGACAGTAATTTTGAGAATGTGTGCGTCACACAGATAATAAATTTTGACATAAACCTTGTACGTTTCTACCAACAAAATGCATGTGTTTTTGGTTTAGTAATTTGTTGTAGAATCGCTATTACCTGTGATAATTGTACCATGTTTACTCTGTTGCGCGAACCAACAACAAGCTAGTAAAAACATATGTTTGTGTATGTATGTGTGCATAACTTAAATAGAATTTGAGGGCCAGTTTATGACTTCGTATTTAAATGGTATTTATATTTAAGTTCTATTTAAATACGAAATTAAGTTTTGCAGTACAAACTTAAATGAAACTTAAATAATATTTAAATGACCAACCTTGCTGATTTAAGTTCTATTTAAGTTGTTCACACATAAATACACAAACATATGGTTCTGCTACCTTGTTGTTGTTTCGCGCAACAAAGTAAACAAAAAAATTGCGGCCATTGAAAAATCAACATCTTTTGGGGTGCAATTTGGACTTTTTTTATTAATAAAATTCTATTATATCTTCTTTCTTAATTGTTTTACACTTATAAAACATTGCAGCAACCTATTACTGTTGTTATATTCAGCCTGGAAAAGAATTCACATTAGAAATTTTTCTTTAATTTTGTTCAACAGCTGTTTCTCCAAAAAAATTGAGAGAATTTCGTGATGCTGCCACATTTTTATCGTAATTAAATACAAACAATTATTTAACACTGAAAAACTGAAACTGTATTTAACTGAAACTTAAATTAAAATGAAAATTAACTAAATGCGTATTTAAATATGAAGTCATAAACTGGCCATAAGTCAGCAAAGTTGGTCATTTAAATATTACTTAAGTTTCATTTAAGTTTGTACTGCCAGACTGAATTTCGTATTTAAATAGAACTTAAAGATAAATAACATTTAAATACGAAGTCATGAACTGGCCATTAGAGTTATGAATAAAATAGACGACGCTATTCATTTTTTATTCAGTACTTGATATCACGAACAATTCAATTTAATGAACAAGTCCGACAACCAATATGTTTGTTAAATCGGAAAGCTACTGTTTTTTAATTATTTATTACAGTTGTACAGCGTCCATCAAATCCAATAAAGAGATCAAGAGAATAATTATCTGAAAGCTAAAGCCTTCTGCTATGACTTGTATACATAATTTTGTAACGGGCTCAGTAGTTTAGAAGATACCGATTTATTAACATTGTTTTTTAATGGACCCTCTGCATTAGTTAATTTTTAATTAAGCCAATATGATGGTATTGGTCCTTAGTGGTTTGGGGCAACATCAGCCGCAGACTTTTGCCGGTTGCAATACTTGTTGTAGCCTCATAAATGCCAACGTTCAAGGTTTTCTTAACAGTCCAGCAGATCGTAGACTTCAATTTTATTTTCAACCTTGTTTTTTTTTCCGACGTTTTTTGGAGTCGCACAAAAACTTACTTTGTCGATCCAAAGAAATTTACACAGTCCGTCTTAATTTCGTTCAGCTTACTTTTTCAAGTAAATTGTTTTATTTAGAAAGAAATTCTCAAAGCATGTAACAATTGGAAAAATAAGATAACTTTTGGCTGCGGGGAAGGTCGTATTGACATCATGATATTACGATCTCATCATCAGAATTCTTGTGCTGTTTTACTTCAATATCAATTACGGTACTCATATGTCAATTCCAAAGATCTTACAAGTAGAAAAGTTTTTTCCCACGAGTTTGTGAAACTTTTTCATTTGTTGGTTTAGAAATTAACTATTTCGGCTTTTGCTACATGAGCTTTATTAATTTCTTCCTTAGCCGGTTCGCCAGACATTGGTCTCCTAATACTAGGTGTTGTGTGCATGTTTATAATGTCTTTTTATATATTAAAAACAAATGATCAACATTATTGTTTTAACAATTAAGTTATGCATTTTAGTCCGGCTTAAGTTCGTTACTATGCTGTAATGAATTCGCCTTGCAAGGGTCCATTTATTTCGTCCTCCCTCTTTCTTCTGTCTTTCTCTCTGAAATGTCGCTATACACTTTGTAAACATTCTCTGTATGCTCCAATTTGGATTTCCATATCCCATCGTCTTGATAATGATGTAAACACATGCAAAGTTTAATTATGCTGGGGGGAAAACAGAATTCTGAATCTGAATTTCTTCCAGCTGAATTAAAACTTTGCAAAGTAAATTTTGCCTGTGTCAAAGCCGCATTAAAAGCAAAAAAACTGTACAAATTGATCTCGTATTTATGGTTTGTTTTCTTGTTTGTTATTGATATTGAGGAATAATAGTTTGATATTGTTAAATAAATTTCCGGTGGAAGTAAGAAGATGAAAATGATAAAAAAGACAATAATAATAAAATAATTGTCTTATTATTTTTGTTGGTTACAGTTGCTGATTGTTTTGTTTTTCCTCTGTTCCTGCTGAAGTTTCTGCTATCTTTGAATTTGAATTTTAGCTAAATTAGATGGGATGCATGATGATGTTGACGCTGTTTGGGAAATGCCAACATAAGGCCGATTATAATGTGTGTTCTGATTTTTCTTTAATGCGGATGTTCATGATTATTGTCTAGTGTTTTTTTTCTTTCTAAATTATGGCTTTTTTCCTATTTTTTTATATTTTGTTTCTCTTGTAAAATCATTATGTGTTTTCCTGCATCATAATTATTGTTTTTATTATTTTCTTTCTATACAGGGGAAAAAAGAATTATGTTGAAATCCTGATCTTTTGAGGTCATCATCGTCATATTCTTTGTTTTTTTTCTGTGCCGTTCTGTGAAGTAGAAAACAAAAGTCTTGCAAAACATTTTAAAACTAATAAAGGTCTTCTTTTTTGCTGTTTGAAACATTTTCAGACGTTTTTTGGAAAGTTTAAATTATAAGGTTCATGTACGAGCATTTATTTATATTTTTTTGTGTTGTAAAATTTAACATACAAACAATTTTTCTTCCAAGTTGTGGGGTTTTCCTTTTGGTCTATGCAATTTCAGCTCTTCTGTCTGTCCGTTCGTCAAATTTTATATGTTAAACTTTAGCAAAATAACCTACTTTTACTTGTATTTAGTTGTTGATTTTGCTGTTTTATTTTTTCTTGTGCTTAAACATGAGGTTTCTTTCTAAAATCTTGTGCTTCGTTGCTGCTGCTGCTGTTGGTTTATCTTACAAGCGGGTATGAGCAACCTTATGCACTTTCAAATATTAAAAGTAAAATAAAAATATGTAATAAAATGTCATAAAAATAAATGATATGTAAATAAATAAATAATTGATATGTAAATAAATAAATAAATAAATAAACAAATAAATAAATAAATAAATAAATAAATAAATAAATAAATAAATAAATAAATAAATAATAAATGAACGAATGAATAAATAAATAAATAAATAAATAAATAAATAAATGAACGAATGAATAAATAAATAAATAAATAAATAAATAAATAAATAAATAAATAAATAAATAAATAAATAAATAAATAAATAAATAAATAAATAAATAAATAAATAAATAAATAAATAAATAAATAAATAAATAAATGAACGAATGAATAAATAAATAAATAAATAAATAAATAAATAAATAAATAAATAAATAAATAAATAAATAAATAAATAAATAAATAAATAAATAATTAAATAAATATATAAATAAATAAGTAAATAAATAAGTAAATAAATAAATAAATAAATAAATAAATAAATAAATAAATAAATAAATAAATAAATAAATAAATAAATAAATAAATAAATAAATAAATAAATAAATAAATAAATAAATAAATAAATAAATAAATAAATAAATAAATAAATAAATAAATAAATAAATAAATAAATAAATAAATAAATAAATAAATAAATAAATAAATAAATAAATAAATAAATAAATAAATAAATAAATAAATAAATAAATAAATAAATAAGTAAATAAATAAAGAAATAAGGAAATAAAGAATTAAAGAGTTAAGAAATAAGGAAATAAATAAATAGCTAATATATAAAATGTGAGCGGTAGTGTGGGTCGATTTTGCAATCGATATTATGCCATCGATTTTTTGGCATGTGGAAAAATCGTAAATTGTGTGTGTCCCTATTATTATTCCGGATTTAATTTCGATTATCAGAAGTTTGTAAGAGATGGTTTACGCTTATTTAATATTATCAAAACACATTTTGCATCCTTATTTAGCTAAAATACCAACCAAGCATTCCAAAAATAAAGATAAGAACCTAGTGAGCAAAAATCAACCAAAATCGTATTTTTTTGTCAAATTCTTCAATCCTGTTGACATAGAATTGCTGTGTAATTGCTAGGACCTTTCAGACAAATTCACTGAAATGAATTATTTAATTAATTAATAAATAATTTAATTTATGCACGATACAAACTCCAATCAAAAATTAAAAACTTAAATTGTTTTCGTTTCCAATATAAATATTCGAATGAAATTTTATTTCGCATTTGGAGGAACATGCTTTAAAGCTCAGAAAGTGTGAACAATGCCTTAATTTTTTTAAAGATATTTTTAAGCAATTTAATACCAACCCTCGCATTTTTTTAATCCTGCTTCAATTTTTATAAAAATTTAACTGCAAGTGTAAATATGAATATTTAAAGCCTCATCGGAAAAATGTGTCTAAATTGAAAATTTGGTGCACGTTCTTTCAGAACAATAACAGACATTGCAGGGTGCAATTTACACCGTGTTCCCGTTCGGTGGAGTTAATTTGTGTTCGTGTTAGTTGGTATTCATTTGACTGAACTGCAGAGCACGTAGATACAGTAGTGGCCATATAAATAAGTTTCCAAACTGTTTTTTCTAATACTAAAGATGAATATTTTATTCAAAGAATATTTAGCTAAATCTCCAAAACACTTGATTTTTTATTGTTTTACTGTTTTTTTTTTGTAAATAATGTAGTAAAGCGAAATATCACAAAATTAAAATTGAATTGTCAATTTTACTAAAGCTTGTTTCATAAACAAAATACATAATAATTATTTTCTTTAGCAGAAAAGTTTTTTAAAAAAGTCTAACGAGCAGTATAAAAAGAATATTTATTTTGTATGGGCGTGGCACTGGGCACTTGTCTAATGATAATATTGTTTTTTTTTAACGGGAGTTAAAGGGAAACAAAGACATTCTCCTATTTTTCTTCTATTCGTATTAAACGCATCAATTACAAACACATTGACCAGTGATTTTACCAACATCGAAATGCTTGAAGTTTCTTGTATGTTATTTTGATTCTATTTATATGGTCACTACTGTAAATATGTATGTGTTTCTGCGCTAATAAACCTACAATTGTTTGGTTTTTACTAAGAGTCAGAGAACAGCATCAGTATGCTTTTGAGATAGCTATTCGGTTAAAATTTGGACGCACTTTGTGCAAAACTAAAGGCTTCAGAAATATGTTAATCTACACAGAAGCACCGTTATTTAACCAGGCCTTATGGAATGCCTTCTCCAGCAGATCTAACAATCCACATCATCGACTTGAGAAGAAAATGTATACGAAAAGTTCACATGATGATTTTCATAAACATTTTTTATATATCGACCGCCGTCGTCTGGACTCTGAAAACTGCACTTAAATATCAAAGTCCTAATGCGTCCATATTTTAAACGAAACGGTCTTTATAATAGTTGTGTGTTTGATTATCGTTGTTGTTGTTGTTTATTAATGTTGCAGACATGTTTAAGTTTTTGTTATTCAACCATTCAACCATGTACTCACGCACATTTTTCTTATGATTTTACATTTTCATTTGTTTTTTTTTTGGCGAAAAGAACTTGTTGTTTATTTATTTATATTTCATTTCTATTCTGCAGTTGTTGTTTGTCAGCATTTTGAATTAACCCAGCGAACATATTTTTGCCGAATCCAGTCAGAATTCAGTCGGAAAGTTTGTACAAGTTGCGGAATTTGTAGCCGAAATGGGCCCTGTAAACATTGCAAAAATCAGAAAACTGATCCATTTACTTTGAAGAAAATCGAAAAACTTTTTGGATATCTTAAAGGGAATTCTGTACGATTTATGTAAAAATTTTCCAGGGAGAAACAAATTAAAAAAAATTTTCAACATGTCGGAAAATCATTAGAAAATGTTGTAACTTTTCCTAAAGATTTTTCTACGTGTTATTTCAGTTTCGGAGAAATCTATGGCATAAAATGCGAAATTCGTTGAAAATTTCTAAATCTTTCTTTACGAGACATGTTGTACATATTTCGTGTACAATCATCTATGTGAAGATTCAAATTTTCGTTAAATAAGGGCCATAGTTGAAAATACTTGCATCATGTATGTATATCAAATACAAAATACACCATTTTTATTCAAAGCAAAAAATACATTAGACGAAACTAATCAACAAAACAATTGTTTCCTTTCTTAAATGTCAGATTTTTTAATCTAGCTTCAGACAAACTGTTTCTTGTTGGAGAATAAATTAAACCTGCTGAAGAAAATAATCTTTTTACAGGTCCTGATGAGCACAAACTTGTATTAAATTCTATCAATACTCTATTTATATATGGATAGCTGTCAAGACTGGTAATGTCTTTGCTCTTGTGACTGAGGAAACTGACAAATTCCAACTCCAAATTTTATTTCCTAGATTCACAATCATCCCTATCTACGAAAACTACAAAATCATCGTCGTTTGTAAACTTTGTTTTTAAAATACAAAATACTGCCATTGTTTGTATGTATTTAAAATACAAAATACTTGCACGTCATGTATTTGAAATACAAATACAAAATACGTATTTGTATTTTAAATACATATTTCAAATACATGTATTTCAAATACTGCCCAGCCCTGCTGAAGGCTAATAAATAAGGGAAAACCTAAACTCTGGTTTAGCTAAACTTATTTTCAATTTAAATTTAATTAAACTCAACAGCACTTAATTAATCACTGTCTCGTATATTATTTATAGTTTTATAAATAATCAACCTTATTCCAGTTCTCAAGATCGACGTCACGTCAATACAATACCAAAAAAATTGGCGATTGTCTGCCCGTTGTCAAAAACAACTAACTGCTATTGACATGCTCATGAAATTTTCTAGACCCTTGGAAACAGAAATAGACTGTCAATAACACAAAATTGTTAACTACAGCGAGTAGACAAGCTTCAATTTTTGGTATTGTATTGACGCACAGAGAAGTATTTGAGATAAAAAGCTGGCGAAAATTACTAAACGTGTTTTTTGAATTGAAAGATTGAGTTTTTTGATAGTTCTAGGTGTAATTTGATATAAAAAAATCTAGCGACAGTTATTTTGTTGTTTTTACAATAACCCCCCTTTTGAATTTCACCGCATTAAATTTCCCAGTTTTGAGTAAAACAGTCCCAAAATTTTCAAAAAGTCACAAAGTAACAAACGAATAAATACCCTGCAGATAACGCGACTAGTCCAAACACGCATGTAAAGTATACTCCATAATGGACTAGGACTCCAAAAGTAGCCCAAATGTACGAAGAAAACATGGTCTATTTGACATTACGATGTCCTAGGGCTGGACCATATGGTCCATGTTTGTACACATCGGACTAATCCAAAAACTACTCCATGTCATTAAATATGAACCACTCACAAGAAGTTTTTTAGGGACGATTAAATTCGTGAAAGCACGAACAGTTGTCGTATAGCAATAAATTCTTGTTTGAAAATGACATACTCCATGACTGCATTACATCGGACCACCTTGTAACTAATCCGTTTCAGCTATAATGGACCACGTAGACCAATATTATCTGCAGGGTAATCAAACTTACATACAAACACAGATTTATTTTTATATATGTATATAGATTTATAATATTTATTTTATATTATTTAATACTTAACACACGAGAAATTTATAGTAATTGAGAACGTCGAAATCATTATCATGTCGTATGTATTTCATCATAAGCTGCATCATCCGTGTCAGGAAAAAGTAGCGAAAGAGTGTCTGATGAAAAAGGTTTTTTATTTATTCGTGCTTTTTGTGTACTGCAGCTTAAAAAAAGATCACTGCTCAAAGATAACCTATTCAGTACATCTCGATTTGTATAGCAATAACCCATATTTGGATATGTATTTTTATACTTGTGTTCTTATGCGTAAGTTAGTGAGTAGTCTGGCACCTGGGTGATCTATGCATTTTTTATGTGCCGATGTTTTCTTTTTTATCTAATTTTTGTGATTAATGCTTTTAAAATTTAGTTTAGTTAGGTATGTACAAATATTTTGCTAACAAATAATGTTGTATAGAGGGCAGATAAATAAAAACTGTTTTATAGGGCTGTTTGACACTCCCTTCTTATAATTAGCGATAATAAGCATTTTGCAAATTCATTTTTATAGGCAGGTAATCACATTGTGAAGTGTTAAAAGTGACGTGAATAACATTTAAAATCAATAATTCAACAGACACAAAAGATTATGATGTCAAAAAAGTATTTGAAGAAGTACCTGATGAGCAATAAAAAATTGAATTTGAAAATTAAAAAAAAAAATCGTTAAAATTAATGGCGCAAACTTGCGCAAACTTTTTTTGTGTCTAAAATTAGAGGTTCTTAATTTTAGTGTGATATACAACATAATTTCTACATTTTCTAACTTTACTTTTAAAAACCTTTTATTTTGGCGAAAAAATGTATAAATTTAATTTTTTTTAAATTTTTAAATGAATTGTTTCCACATTAATATTCAAAATATAGTACTGTCTTAATAAACAATTGAATTTATCCAAAAAATTTTCTAATAAAAATTAAATAAAAAATTCAAATAAATAAAATGGGTAAACTCGGGTTTGAAATTGAGCCAAATTAATCCTTTCAATATACATATATACTATTCAAAATAATTTCTTTTTTAAATATCAAAAATAGCTTTTGATCAAATCTTTCAATGTAACGGTTTTATTCGTTAAGCACAAGAAAAATATCATATAAACATCGTGAAACTGAAAAAAAACGTTAAAAGCTCGTGTAATTTTCCTCACTTTCCTGACTTAAGCAGTGTGTCAGAGCTACAAATCGCAACATAAAGTCTTAAAAGTTTACAATATGATGCAAAATTTTGTTGTGTACCGATTTGCGTACTTAGTTTTTAAGATTTCTTTAAATTCAAATTTGCCTTTTTGACCAGCTTTTTGACTCAAATACTCCTCTGTGCGACGTGACGTCGATGTTGGTAACTGGAATAAGGGTGAATAATGTGTCAAGCTACGATACATGCAAAAAACTGCTTTTTGTAGGTTTCCCAAAAACTAAAATCGTCTTCATCTGGAGTAAAAAATCATTTTATTTTAGGCAGAAACTGTGTAAGCAAAATATATTTTTTTTTTCGCTAAAGCTCTCAGATGTCGAAAGCTCATGGGGTCTAGTGGTTAGTAACTGAAACCACTAATCTTGTGCGTTTAAAAATGCTTTACATATGTACTGATTTATAGATTTTCAAAAAAGAAGAGATCAATTTGCAATGTAAAAATCATCAAGAAATTAAGTGTCATGTTGTTTCATGTGTATCAGACTTCTCAGTACTGCTCAATATTCACTAAATATCAGGGTTGCCATAAAAATACATATTAAATGTGCTAAATTACCAAAAACAAGTGCTAAATTGCCAAAAACAAAGTCCTAAAATGTTCTACGGCTTAAAAAAAAGTGCAGTGCTAGTTTTTCTAACATTGCTTTTTATTAATATAGTTTAAAAAAGTACATTTCAGACATCTGTAGATTTAAATTTTTTTTTCATTTGTATAAGGTACTGATATTAAATTTCTTTAATTTTATTAAATATTTTGTTTAATATAATATAAAATTTATATGATTAAAATATATATAATTTTATTTAATATAAAAAACTTTTAATGGCAGACATATGAAATCAATTTTTTTAGTCAAAAAGCTTTTATATATTTTTTGATTCAAGTTAAGAGTATTCAAAATATCAACCATATTATTTGCATCTTCCTCACAGACTAACTCGTTTTTGTGTATTTCAGATGAACCGATTTTTTTACAATATGCTTCTGATATATCTCAGGCAGGGACATAACTTGTATGCCCTATATTCATTTATAGAAATCTTCAAAGAATTATTATTCAAGGCTTTTTGAAATAAAAATCTCTTAACAGTTAAAAATGGAAGGAATATTTTTTTGGTCTTCTTATAACTATTGTAAAAGATTTTAATTTATTTGGGTATTTCATAACACTTATAAATTACAGACGATTTGTATTTTTCTAGGTCTTCTCGCGACCTTTACTTTTATTGGTCATCTATATCAACACGTACTTAGTGTGTGCAAGCTCTAAAAAGTCCTAATTAAATAAAGGCTATGCAAAGACCGAAAAAAGAAAATAAAAAAATTGGTAAGAGAAGACCAACACAGATAAAAATCTTTCATAATAATTATGAGAGAACTAAACGCGTTTTAGGTTTTTCTAATTGTTCTTTAACCAATTGAATTTTTAAAAAAAATAACAGCAGTTATTTTGGGTCCCTGGTCTAAAGTATAGCAGAATACGTTGTGTAATTTCACACCCTCTCTTATTCGTATATCCGGAAATAACAATTCTTTGTTATATTTTTCGTACATTGCAAAGATGTAAAAAACCTACGACAAAGTTGTAGAAAATGCAGCATATCTGTACGTTTTTATACAGTGAGTGAATTTATACTTAACTTGATGTTATATTATGTATGTGATTTTTTTAAAGTAATTCTGCGATCGAAAAAAGTGCTAAAAATGCTAAATAATTATAAAAATATGCTAAACTAGCATTTAGTGCTAACTCAGAAAAAATAATGCTAGATCTAGCACTAAAAGTGCTAAAATGGCAAAGCCTTCTAAGAATGTTCACTGGGGGAGTTTTAAAGATTACTGTGTTTCTGTGAGTGTTTAAAAATAGATTTCCTTCCCCGCTTGATTTCACGCAGCACGCAGTAGTTTTGATAAAATTGAAAAAAATGTGTTAGATTTTCTTTTTCGTTTTCATAGGATTTATTATTTTCTTTTATATTTTTCTTATTTGTTGTAATTTTTCTTTTAGGTTGATGCCTCTGCCTCGGGACAGATGTTTGTAAGCGTTTATGTTTTACAAACATTTCAGAGTGTCAAGTGGTTGTATGGACTGAATTTTCGCAAGCTAAATCTATCTTCAGGCTTACAACAAACATTCCTTGTTCAAAACATTCCAGTTAGAAAATAAAGAGCGAATTTCCTCAGCTTCTTAAACTGCCCATGCAAAAAAATTATACAATATTAATGAATATTTTATTGTTCATATTATTGTCGTTTCACCCCATACTATTCAATAAATTGCACAATATTTTCAAATGATATATGAAATGAAAATTTTTAATTTGTTGTGGGTTGAGCTATATCCCCTCGTTTCATTGATGCTTGTGCTAAAACAACAGTAAATCAGAAATGCATACATGAAGGCTATCTCACCCCATAACAAGTGATAACTTTTGGAAGTACAGTACAACCTCCCTAATCCGACCACTCGCTAATTCGGACTATCCAGTAATCCGGACATTTAAATTTTTCGGGCGGCTTAGTCTGGACAATTGTTCTTTTTTCTCGGTAGAATTTGCGTGGCGAACTGTTTCCAAAAACTATTTTATGCGCTGAACAAACCAAAACGACAGATAAGGATATTTTATTTTTTAAAGAATTTAAAAATATAGCTGACAAATTACATAACAATTATTATTTTTCAAAATGAATATTTTTGTTCACTTTTAGTATGTTTCTTTATGTTTTCCATAAATAAATTATTTACAAATGAATTCATATTTTTCTTTTAGGTAATAAAAATAAATTATATATATGTACATTTATGTATTGTGTTTAAAATTTTATTTTAACTAATCCGGACAGTAGCTGAAATTATATCTGTCCGGATTATGTAGGTTGTACTGTACATAGAAAAAAATAAACATAACATTTAACAATGTAGCCAACACATCACACAGCAAATCGCACTCTTCTCCGTTGTGCAATAAAAATTAAAATGTTTTTGATTTGGTATTCTGATGTGACAAAAACCTTTGCAATATTAGTGTACAATATGAAAAATTGCACAATTGTATTGCAAGTGTATGGGCCGCGTCATCGTATTGGAAAATAATACTTTGCACATAAAGTTCTTAATGTTTTCTTATCACCACACTGAGTGAAACGTTCAAAAACATTAGAATTAAAATGTGTTGAAATTACAGAAAATATAAAATGAATAGATATCACTTTAAGTTCAATAAACTTTTTGTTTATTTTATATCAACAGACGTTGGCATTTTAATAACAAAAGAAACAACAAAATAACCTTTTTAGTCGATATCAGTAGTTTTTCTTTTCAAAAGTTTTCAATTTGAAATGACAAACAGATTTTGCTACTAGAAGAATAAATCAAATCAAAAAAGTTTTCCTTTATATTTTTAATCATACTATTGCTTTAGTTTGGGCAGTTTGTTCGCAGTGTCGTCGTTTTGTTTAGAAGAATTAGTGAAATTATTTTTTACCAGAAAATTGCTTTAAGAACTGTATATTTAATACGTTTACTATAAAATAATATATATATGTATGTAACTAAATATATTATCCAAGTGACAGACATCTTACCGATAATAATGTGATTCCGTTTTTACACTTTTTGTAAGGAATTCTAAAAATATAAAAAAAATCGCCGATACACTGACACGATTTTCAAATGTTTCTTAATTCGTTCTTGGGAATCGAAAATCCAAAATAAATTATAAGCAATTTGTAAAATGTTAAGTATTTCATAAATTAACTCATACTTTAATACACATACAATATTTATAAATGCACGCACATGGCTCTACATATTTCTCGACTACTTCCTGTAAAAACATTTAATTTTTTTTTAAAGAAAGTTACTATGAACTGTCAAATATTTATTAGCCAGCAAGAATTACAACATCTTTATTGACATAAATAGACAAAAAATAAAAAATAAAAAGCAACTACAATTCAATTACTGACAATAATTTCCCTTTTTTTGGTGTAATGAAATTAATTAGGCAAAACATATTTATAATATAATATGTACATGAAAGTAAATAATTAAATTAGTTCTCCTTTTAAGTGGCACCACAATCAATAAATGCCAACTGAATTTTTTTTGGGGGCAAACGTGCGACTTATTGATTTGTTACTCGGAAGTTAACCAATTAACATTATTATTATTATTGTGTTAAATCAATAAAAATAGGTTGAAATGTAAAAAGAGTTTTTCCATTAATTTTAAAAAAATATTAATTGTATTATGCTTAAATAAATATGTAAAAAATATGATTTTTGAAGGAATTTTAGTGAATAATAATGATTAAAGCTGCTTGATAGACGCATGATTCTTATACGGAGAGTTTACAAATGGATATACTCCTATTAAAAAAATAGCATATTTGTTAGCTGCAGCCAATTTGAAAGTGCAATACGATGTGTTTCTTGTAAGCGAAAGTGCATATACATATATAAGGGCTAGCGTTTGCTATCTGTTTCGAAAAGTCTAAACTTTGCAAAATAAGCAGTAATTTTATGCACTTAAAATTTTTTTCCTTAAATTTGTTTGATAACAGACTTGGTTGTGCCAATTACATTTTGCAATTTAATTATAAACAGCACATCTGAAAATTGTAGGATCTTTGGAATGTTTAAAAACTTTTACCTTGATTTGTTGGAGAAATTTAAAAGGTTCCGTAATCTTTTTTTCTCGAAAAATGCTGCTAAGGGAGGTCTTGAAACTCATCCATAACTAGAAGGCATTTTTTCAATGTTGACTGTTTAGGATAAAAAAAGGTTTCAAAGTAGGTTTTAACAATATTGCGTCTTTTTTTTTTGCTCTAAAGTAAAATATACTATAAAAAGTTGGAACTTTTTGAAAAAAAAGTGCAATATTTCACGTAAAAGTGCTTCTTTTTCATATAAAAGCCCAACTTTAAATTTTTTTTATATGAAAGTGAAACCTTTTCATTACAAAGTCCAACTTTTTATATAAAAGTGATTTTTTTTAAAGAGTGCAACTTTTTCATACAAAGTACAACTTTTTCGTATAAAAGTGCTACTTTTTCTTATGAAAGTGCAACTTTTTCATATAAAAGCGCAATTTTCAGAAAACTGAAATTTTTTGTGAGCTTGGAAAAGTTATTTTGGAAATAAAAAATGCATTTTAAATCAAATTTTTCATAGAAATTTTCTTGTGCGGCAAAAATCCATTAAAAAACATTGAACGTAATTTTCTTAAACAAATTTCTCATCTCTAAGGATGGTATGCCTTTCTTTACGAAGAAAATGCAAATTTATGTTAAAAAAAGATAAACATAATTTGTTTCCTTTAAAATTCGTATTCAATTGATTTTCTTTTGCAACTGGCGACTTTAAAAATTTACTTTTTGGGGGGTAAAATATTCTGTTCTGCCTATTTAGTTTTTACTTTAAGGTGTTCAGTTCAATTCATAATTATTAAAATAAGTTTCAATTACAAGTTTATTTTTTATTTTAAAAGTTCCAATTATGTAATAAAATTATTTATATACACTTAAGAAGAAAAAAAAATAGTTTCTAAATAAAGTCTGCACATCAAAACAAAACGCTAACAACAGCTCCTAATTAATTTATTTCCTTATTTGTATAGACGTGTAGTGGGTATTAGACAATCTATTACAGCCTAAATAATTCATGCTTTGAGGAAGTCTTCTTTCTAGTCACACTCATAAACAAAACTATTTCTGTATAAAGACAAGCTCGTTTATTTTATTTTTTCACATACAAACATGTTAAAGCAAGATATTTGAAGGAAACTCTGTAGAAGTAAATTGAATTGTTTAAATAAAAGCAATTTGTTTAGATACAGAAATAGAAGAAAATAAGAGACAACAACAAATAGTCAACTCAAGGGAAGTTCATGTATGCATTCAGAATATTTAAAACAACTTGGGAAATATTTGAAATTAGCTGGGCATATACTTGCAACTTGCTTTTTGTATTGTTTTTGTAAACTGAATGATGGTACGTACATATGTACTGACAAGACGTATTTCTTTTTTGACAGACTAACGCACGATAGAAATGCAAACATGACCTGGTCTGGTACACACTTACAAATAGAAATACAGTCAGTTGCCAAAGTTATGGTTGCTACGTGATGACCCATTTAAGGGCTTTCGTTTTATAAAGTATTTGCTATTGCAACGTATCTCATTTACCTGAACAACGCAATTTCTGTATTGCCATCTGAACACCGACAATAAACATTGATTTCTGGCTGTTTGTTCATTCCTTCAAATGCAATTAACAACTTTGTAAGTGTGTTTAGTCAAGCATATTTTTCTTATTCAGTTTTTTCTGTTAACTAAAAATACATGCAGATTTATATTTGAATATCAGTGAATAACAAACATAAAGTCAAGCATTTATCGCTTGATATAAAAAATAATTCTTGTACTATATTTTTTAGATAAAAATTTTAGCTTTAAATTGAAATTCCAATTGATTGGAGAAACTATTTTCTTGGGCTTTATTGAAAAATTAAAGCACTGGGTGGGGGGGTTTATGGGGAAAACGTACTATGTACTTACTACCTTATATCAAAATTTGTGTCGTTTATTGTAAAAGTGGTGTAACTACATATTTTTAATAAATACGTACAGTACGAGCTCGATTTGCGAAACCGAAAGAAAACCGGGGTTGTTGCTTTTACCGAAAAGTTGTGATAACCGAACACTAAAAATCTTATTTAAAAACTCACCACTGTTGAGCTCAAATTCATTCAATTTTATTTTTTTAACATAAAAGAATCATTTATAAGGCAAAATTATAAAATTAACGTTTTATACATAAATAAAAGCAAAACAAAAAATAATCTTCTTAAGTACTTTACACGTTTATATATGTACATTAGGGACATAACATATTTCCAATTTTTGCAAATATAAAAATAGCCTTAGCATAGTCGAATAGTCCATTGAAAACTATTGAAAAAAATTATGTTATTTTTTCGCGGTTTTCAAAAAAGGTCACTCACACAACACGGTAAAGTTGGAAAATTATTATTTTTTTCATTTTTATACATTTAGGCAAAAACTCACAGTTTTTTTTTATGAAATTAATCATGTCTTCTAATAATTAAGAAACTTTTTTTCCATTAAAAATATTTCAAATATTAAAAATTTTCTTCATAAATATGTTTCTTTTTCTAAAATCGCTTTTGTGGGTGAGGTTTTTATTTTCAAACGACCCAAAAAAATTGTTTTCGTAAATAACACAATATTCGCTGTCGCGTAGTGCTAGGGCCAAAAATTTGGTTATACCCCTAATGTACATATGTATATGAGTTCTATTTATGAAAATATGTTTAAACCCTTACTTAGTTTAAGGGGGAAGAATGTTGAAATTTTTGTTTGAGTTTTAGCCTTTTGGGAAATCGCAGCTTCTTTGATTTCTTGAAAAGCGATTAATTTTTCATAAGAAATGCCATTTTCTGTTGCCAACTCCATACAAATGTCAAGGACTTAATGAAATCATCTACTTTAACTTTGTATATGTTCAATTTCAACATTTTCTACAATTTCTTCGTCTGAAACGTCTAAAGCTTTATTTTCCTCTGAATAGTCTTCTCTGATCCATTCTGCAATTTCACCATCTGTTAAGTTTATATCCGGTAAAACATCCTGCAACAAATTTAAAATGGATGTTGTAATTGAAGCTTGTTCTTTTGCTATCTGATTCCGTAACAAAATCGTCTTCGTCAGTTCATTGTCCATTTTTTGACAGTAAAACGTTCGAACATTTCTTAATGGCGACGCACAGTGGCTGAAAATCGTTTTTCATTGGCCAAAACTCTGTAACTTTTGAACCGATCAAAATATTGAAGTAATTTTTTTTTATTGGATAGATATTTAGTTCAGCTTGACTCAGTTTAAATTTTATTAAAATTGATTGAGGACTTTTTAAGGAATTCTAGGTCAAAGTTGAACTTTTGAATTTTTTTTAACTTTTAGAGTGAAATATGGAATTATTATTTTTTTATTTATTAAAAAAATTGAATATTTGGAAATTAATAATAATTATAAATAATTTTTGTAATAATGGAATTTTTTTTATGTTACACTTAAAAAAATTGTACACTGAAAAAAATAGTAAAATCAACTGGAGATTTTGCTATTACTGAAAAATTTAAAATTTTTTGCTGACAAATTTGCAAATTTGTTTACACTCAAAGAATAGTTACACTTAAAAAAAACGTTAATAATATTATCTAAAAATATTGCTATTACTACAGAAAAATTTATTATTTTTTGCTGTCAAATTTGATAATTTTAAAAACATTTTAAAATAAAAACTGCAATAAATTTTAATAGCATTTGTAACAATGGTAGGTTCGTTTATTATTATTTTTTACTAATACTATGTTTTTCGTACTTAAATAACAATGAAAGGCAATTATAATTATTATTCATTTGACTCAAATATTGATTGCAAATATTCCATATTTTGTTCTGTTCTGTAATCCTTGTTCCTTTTTTCCTGAGCCTCCTCTGATAGATCTCCAAGTGGCACCAAATGATATTTAATGACATCTTCTCCATGATAAAGGATTTTGTGAACTGTTGCAGACATATTTCTCCATGGGTAGTTGGTTGTATATATTTTTGCAGTTTCCTTAGCATAATCTCCAAATTTTCTAGAGTCAATTTCTTCATTGCACGCAAGTACTTCTAGGATTATTTTAAATCTGAAAATAAGGTTAAAATCCACTCCTGTTATTTCAGATGCTGTTTCTGGATCTGAAAAGAATCTTCTTGCGGTATTGCCATCATTTGTATTGCCTGACCCTTGTTTTGGCTGATCTATAATCAATCCTAATTTGCGATATTCATCTTGAACATGTTTCTTTTTTGCACTTCTTAACTCTTTGTTGGTTTCGTTGTTTCTTATTGATCCTGAAGACCCGAAATCCAAATCATAACTGATTTTTAGTATGTGTTCCATAAGTCGTATTCTTGCATGTAGTGATGATAATCCAAATTCATATGTTTTAACAACTTTTTCAATGATATCCACTTTTGTTAATTGGTTCTGTGATGTAGGAAAGATTCTTTTATATTTGTACAACCAATTGCATCGTTAATATCTTTAAGTTTCCGCCTCTTAGATTTATCGCTGCAGTTGTCCAATGATTTGTGTGGTCTTCCAGCCTTATCTTGCTTTGCTGTTTCTGCAGCGACAGTAAGTTGGCCCTCTAACCAGTTTGCACTTTTTATATAAAACTTTTGTTTACTGTAGCTAACTTCTTTGTAGCGTTTTTTTAGTGCTTTTACGAAATTAAATAATTGCTCTTGCATTTCGGTGCTACACGAATTTAAGTTTAATTTTATTTTAACGTAGCTAAGAACATCTTCCTGGTTTTTGTTTCTAAAATACTCTTCGGCCAGTTCTTTATAACTGAAGCTCTCCATATTTTTCTGAATATTTTTATTTGCGTCTGTTATGTTTTACCCGTACACCTAGAGGATTAACTTATTACTGAGTAATCCCTTATCGAATCCGTAGTTTTATACATTTTTAGATACATGTTATTCACACATTGATCTTTAATTTCATAGCAGGTAGTGCTTAAATTGCACAAAACTGCACATGTTGTCCAGACCTTAATATCAGGTAAAACTGATTAGTATCTCGCCAATATTTGTTGTTGTTGTTGGGTTGTTTTTTTATTTTTAGTGGTTTAATGTCCCGATTATTGATATAAAATTGTATATGACTTTGGTTGACCCTAACATTTGATAACAGGTAAATTTAGAAACAGATCATATGTTTACTGTAGAATTTTGTGATAATTTGTGATAATTTTATGACTTATTTTTTGCTGATCAAAACAAAGCCATTAAACCCTTTCGCAGGTATTATATTTAATTTTTTTAGTTTTACGTAGTCTAAAGTAAAAACATAAACTTTTAGGCAAAAAAGTGAAAATTATATACACCATTGTATACGAGTACTTTGGAGTAATTTCATTAAAATGAAAAAAGTGTTCTACAGACGGCTCGTCGCGGGTGCAAAAGTATATATAGCGTTAAAGAGGACACTTTCACCTTTCTCCGGGTGGTATACATTTCTTGTTCCCTTTTGTTCCCTAGAAGTTCTATTCCACTAAAGTTTAAATTTGAGAAAAATATAGTACTTTCATAAATATTCCGTAACGCCCTTAATATTAAACGCTAGAGCTCTGACCACTTACAAAAACTAAAGACTATAATCCTACCAACATTATAAAAAAGACCGCAGGCCATTATCGATGATAGCTTGCGAGTAGTAACCATTTATTTTTTATAAAAAACAAAAGAAAAACACCTTTTTCTGAAATTAAAAAAACCGTTGAGTTTGACAGCATGCCACGCTCACAATTATCAATAGTTTAACCTAATTTTTTGGCTACCTTAATCTGGATATATTAGCTGCAAAAGGGCGTAAAAATTTTAAAAATCGGTGACAAAAAAAAATTTGAGTTTTGGCCAATGAAAAACGATTTTCAGCCACAGTGCGACGGTAGAAACTTTGTCCCATGCATTAGCTAAAAGCATAACTTCCATACAAATATTAACAGCTTTACGGTTTTTTCCGAGTCTGTGCCTTTTGTGCCAATTAAAAGTGTTTACAGAGTAAAGAGAATAAAATATGTAAAAAGTATCACCACTGACGTGTGGAAAACATTCTTAAGATGGGTTATTTGCTGAAACTTTAAGTTTTTTTGGAATGAATTTCCGTCATCCCACGTCAAATTTGGTTGATAAACAGACCGGTTTCGGCTATGTGCCATCTTCAGTGTTCTCTCAGTTTCTCTCAGAAACTTTAAGTACTTGTTAAAACTTCGTTTCTGAAAATATAACTTCAAAGAGAAAATTCCTTTAAATTTTATAAAACACAAAAAGTTGCACTTATCGAGACTGGTTTTTGGAAAAAGTTGTACTTATAAAGACTCTAATGCAGTGCTATTCAACCTTTTTGGCTCGTGTACCACTAAATTCACGACAAACTTTTCGCGTACCACCAAAAAAAAATATAAAAATAAAAATATTTTACTTTGCTCATTCGTTTATTGGTATGGTTACCATTCGCTTACATTTGTTATTTTTTATTAAATGTATGTAGATGAGAGTGTTACTTAAATTTAAAAATTCAAAATTTTACAAAAAAGGTATACTTTTATGATGATTTTTCTTTTTGTTTCCAATTGCAAAATATAAATCGTAAAAATTTTAAAAGATTTCGCGCACCACCTGGAAATTTTTCGCGTACCACCAAGTGGTACGCGTACCATAGGTTGAATGGCACTGCTCTAATGTAAAAAAATTGCGTGTTGCGCTAATCGGGGTGTTGCAGTTATCGGTAGTTGCGCAAATCGTACTGTATTTTTTAGTCATATCTTTCGTAGTAACAGTGAAGCAACACCAAAACCCCATAGATGGCGTTATTTTGTTTACTCGCGGAAGAAAAACTGCAAAATATTCACACACAAAGATTTTCAAAAGGCTCGTTTTCTCGAAATTTAATTACAAAGAGATAATTCACGAACGACACATATTACTTAGTTATGGTATACGAGGGCGGATTGATATTGAAGTTTCCTAAATAGGAAAAAAACATTTTTTTTAAACCTTTTATTTCTCAATGTAGTCTCCTTTTTGTTCAATACACTTAGTTCAACGTTTCTCCAGTTTTTTCCAAAAAATAGGATTTTTCTAGGTCCTTAAAATAGGCAATTTTTTGGTCAATAATTTCATCGTTGGAGCTAAATCTCTTTCCACCGAGCCATTTCTTTAGGTTTGGAAATAGGAAGCACTCACTAGGGGCTTAATCTGGAGAATATGGCGGATTAGGTAGCAATTCGTAGCCCAATTCATAGAGCTTTGCCATTGAGACTGCACACGTCACACTTAAACGTTTATGGACCATTGAGAGCAAATGCGGCACCCATCTTGCCGATAGCTTTTTCATATGCAAATGTTCATGCAACCACACATCTGCTTTTACACATGCGCGTTTGCTGGTTAAAGCATCCATTATTAAATTAATAAGTTTTTTACATATTTTTCGTATATTCCTTTTTACTTGCAATAAGTTCTGAGGGCAAATTACGGCATTCGATGTCGAACGAAATCCCTTACAAAATATTTTAAATTTCACTGTGTAATTTTTTAAGTCATGGAATAATAACCATATACTGACACCACTACGTGATAAAAGACCAGAAAAAGAAGACCCGTTTCTTCCAGTTTTGCCCAATGTCGGCAAATTTTTCACTTTTGCGGTTACCTTAGCGCTACCTAAACCGTATTAAGAATCATTCCTAGGAAGTTCATATGTTCTAGAAAGTTGTTTATTGAAATCTCAGGTACATTTGTGTTGTTAATTGTTTTCTTGAATTCTTAACGGTTTGCTACCTATAAACCTCAGCAGTGGAAAAAAGCTTAAAAAATCGAATTTTTTTAATTTTTTTGCGATTTTCATCTTGAAGATGATGATTCTTTGATTTTATATGTTCACAATTTTTGTTCTTACAAGATCTACAACTTTGCTTCAAAGAGTAAATCAAAATTCCGAACGATTTGCAAGATATCAGCCTGAGAAAATGATCAGTATTTTGCAAAAATGACACCGAGTCCCCAAATCTTTGGGAGCCCATACAAAAAGTGCATGACTTTGGGCAAAACTGGGAGACACGGTTCTTCTTTTTTTGTTCTTTTATTGCATAGTGGTATCCGTATATGGTTATTTTTTTCGTGTTGCACTGTTTGTATGGAATTTTCGTTCGATATCGAATGCCGCAATTTGTCCCCTGCTTTATTTTTTCCTTCAAACATCAATTTTATAAGTTTAATACGTATCATGGCTTTATAATAATATTGTACTGCTCAAATTTAATTTTAACATAGTTTTCCTTCAGCATCTAACATTTACAAGTTTAACAAGCTGTAACAACATCATGAATTTATTTAATAATTTTTTTGAGCTGAGACATTTGTAATTTCATGTTTAAACCATTAACACCAAACTATAATAAGATACCAACATATGTAAATAGCGTTGTTAAATGTTTTGACTTCGTAAGCTATAAGTGGCATTGAATAATAAAATTAGTTAGACAAATAAAAGTCCAATTAAAAAAACAAACATTTGAAAAAAACCTTGATTAGATTTTTCATTGTCAACATCAAGAGAAAAGACGCGGGTCTTGAAATGTTTAAAAGTTATCAAAATTACATAATTTGCAATCGAAAAGTAAAAATAGTATTTATAACACTGTGCAACAAAATAAAAAAATATATATTCCAAAATAAAGGAAGATTCTGGCAGGAGAATCCTAAAAACCGAGTTTTTGTTAATTTTAGCACCAATGTTTATTAAGTACGAAGGCGGATTGATATTGAAGCTCTGCCAAACGCCAGCTGTTTCATCCAAATTCATCGATTAGTTTATTTGTTGTATTCGTTTGAAGTAAGCAACTTTTGTGTTTCTTGAAAAATGGAAAAAAGTGAATTTCGTGCAGTGATTAAACACTATTATTTGAAAGGGAAAACGGCGAAAGAGACAAATGAAAAGCTCGGTAAACATTACGGTGAGTCTGCTCCGTCAGATTACATGGTAAAATATTGGATTGCTGAATTTAAACGCGGCCGAACCAGCACTGCAACAATACCATCAACAGGAAGTCCAAAAGAGGTGGTTACTGAAGAAAATTGATGCAATCAAGAAAAAACGACCACATTTAAAGAAGAAAAAAGTGCTCTTTCTTCAAGACAACACACCGGTTCACACAGCATTAGATACGATGCTAAAATTACGTGAAATACACTTCGAATTGGTTGATCATCCACCTTATAGTCCAGATTTAGCTCCTAGTGACTTTTTCCTGTTTCCAAACTTGAAAAAATGGCTCGCAGGAAAAAGATTCATAAATAAATGGTTTTTGAAAAAAAAAATTTTTTCCTACTTAGGTAGCTTCAATATCAATCCGTATGTGATTAAACCTTGAAACACATTTGAAATTTGGACTTAACTCAGAGCCCGAGCCCGAGCTTACAGTCGTAATTATTTTTATTATTATTTTTTGAATAGATTTAATTGTCATTTATATTTTTTAGTAAACCCAAAAATAACACAGTGTGACAAAAAAAATACCTGGGAAGTGATATTATTTTTTATGTAGGTGCTGTCGATTAGATCAAGAATCTGTATTTGAAATTTCCGGGATACCCCCAAAAATCTGGAGTTACGGGTAAAAAACCGGGTTTTCGTACCTCTATGCACTTATAGGTCTATAACTTAGTTGAATATTAACGGATTTAAAAAGAAGAAACTGAGGCCTTTAAAATTATGTATATGATGTTCATGTTACTTTTAAAAACATGTTAGTAATGTAACCGCAACGGCATTTTCCGTTCAATTTTTTCGCTATTTTTCATATTCGGACATGTTTTTTGGCCGTATTTTGTTAGAGAACCCTATTTTTTTATATACATGGTATGAACGTATATTTTGTTAAAAACTAATTTATTTATTAAACTTTTTATAAAAACAAAATATTTGCAAAATCCCTACATTTTTTGTGTTCTTTTAATACGATATTTGTTTTGTTTTTTATTATTTTAAACAAAAACGTTGTAATAATCATAAACCATAAATATAATCATTGGTACATCAGTGTTTGCCAAACCTTTTATATTCCAGAACACCATTTGTTATTTATGCAAAACTTTATATTTCTTAAAATTAAATTAGTATTAAAATGGATGATTTGGCATCAGTACCAAAAAAACCCTAAAAAACCCTCAGACAAAAATTTCTTGAAAATCTTTAATAATTTATTATGTATAATTTAGTTTTTATTAGTAAACAAAATATAATATGGAAATTTTTTTCTCCCACATATTGTTCAATAAACAAATAAATAAATTTTTAAGCTTCCACCCATTTTGCTGCTTTTTTTCTGCACATTACTGTATGTATGTAAGCAATATTTACATCGTTAATACTGTTCTTTTCTTTTAAATCAAGGCGTATTAAATGACTACTCTTTACATCTTTACTAGTATGAATGATAATGATTTCGATGCTTTTGTGTACAAGAATTTATCAATTTTAAATCACATAAAACTGACTGGCTGACTATAAACATTTTTATTGTGTTGGTTTCGTTATTTTATGATAAAGTCACGCAGTTTTCATACATGTTTTCTTGTTTTCTCAAACACATAAAACTTAAATAAAATTAAAAAGAAAATAAAAATATTATTTCTTACTCATTTCATTGTAGCGTTTTTCTGTTCTGCCGCTATTTTGTTTGTCCACTTGTCCGTTTGTTCTCTGTATGAACTAAAATTGATATGAAACATTTTTCGCTCTGGAGCTGATTGCATAGAAAAATTATAAATGTGATAAATAAGTTTAAAAAATAAATATAAAAATTAGCATTTTTTTATACGAATGATATAAAGACTGTGACCGATATATTTTTCATTAGTTTTAAAATTAACAAAAAAGTGTATTTTTTGTACAATTTTGTATTATGAAATTCGGAACTTGTTGTAGATTTATGATTCAAAATAATAGATCACTTATCCTCCCATATCTTTCATATGTTTTGGCTGTTATATGAATATATCCCCGAAATATATTTAAATATGTATACAAATTTATAAAATTTTATCTTGTATTGTAATGAAACTTTCAATAAAAAAAATTACTTACTTTTTTACTTCTTTTTATTTTCAGATCGAATCAAAGACAAACCAACCAAAAATTAAATTAAAACCGACGTTGAAAATAAAAAAAAAATAATAATAATTATAGTAATATTACAGAAATGTCTCGTCAATTTATTTATAGATTTTACACTAACCAAACGACTTAAGAAAATTATATTTCATTAAATCAAAAATCGGAGAAAAAAAATATATAAAAAGTTGCCTAAATAATATTAAAACAGAAAAGCTATTTGTTCGGTCAATGTGTAAATTTGTAAAAATTTTACATATTGTTTTTATAAAAGTTTCTGATTTTTATTTTTTCAAATGAAAACCTTTTTTTCGTAATCATAGACTGTCACTTGAAAATAAATTTAATGTCAATTAATCAGTACCAAAGTAACAAATAATCGATTTACAAAAATAACCGAAACAAAAAAAAAAACAAAAAACTTAAACAAAATGGAGATGAGTATGGAAAGGGACAGCTCCGCTTTGGGGAGTCTATTTCAGCAGATTATCAATGATATGAAGGTAAGTAGACAAATTTACTGGCTTATTGCTAAAATATATATTTTGAGATCTTGTCTCAATATATAAACATTTCTTTTGTTGTCAATTTTTCAATTTTGTTTTTATTTAAACAAATGCGGACAATATTTAATTAATAATTTTACAATAATTTATCAGTAAATAAAAACGAACAAAGAAATTCCACGCTTATGTTAAATTTTAAATGTCATTGACATGAGCTTAACTCTTAAATAAAAAATTAATTAATTTTACACCCTCACATGACATTTATTAATCTATAAGAAAAATATAAAGTTAATAAAACATTATAAGGCATACAATAGTAGTAGTTTATTATTATTGAAAAAAATAACGTGTTAAAAAAAAAAGAAAAAAAGATCAGCTTGTGATAAAACATGCAACTTTTTGTAAGAAAGTTACCTTTTTACCTTTTTTTAAATTTCGATATTTTGTGCAAAAGTGCTAATTTTTCTTATGAAAAAATATATTTTTTGTGCGTAAACATTTTCTTAAAAAATCCAAATTTTTTAAAAAAAATACAAGTTTTAGTAAATAAAAGTTTTTGTAATAATAAGTTTTGTAATATTTAGTTCGAAATCATGTCAAAATCATGCAAAAAGTAAGACTTATAAAAGTGAAAATTTTGTTTGAAAACTGTTTTAAGAAAAAATTTATAAAAAATTTCAAATTTGGTTAAAAAGTAATTCTTAAAATGTTTTTTTAAATAAAAAGTGCAATCATGAAAGACATCGTTTTTGTAAAAATTTAAATTTTACAAGGCTCGGAGAGAGTAAAGATAGGAAGGGAAAGAGAAAGAAAAGGCTTAACCCTTAAATGCATGGGTTCTCAGATTTTTGCGAAAAATACATATTATATGTAAACTGACAAAAAAATAATAACTGCGTTTGAATTTTTCCAAAAAAAATATTATTAATTTTTTTTTTGTAATTAGTTGTATCTTTTAAGATACACTATGCACTCGCCGGTCCCCGATTTTAATGACAAAATATAATTGTTCATATATTTTTTATAAGATATAAATAAAAAATATACAAATATTTATTTTCATTGGTTGTGAGAATTTAAAAACTGTTTTTGTCAGTCGTTAGACATAAATTTCGTTCACAATTACTGCAAAACATCTTAGTTTGGCCTGTACAACACGGCATTTTAGTTATTGCGGAGTGCATAATGTATCTTTTAAGATGTACAACCATTAAAAATGATTTTAGAACTAAAGTTACGATCATATTCGTTTAAACGTTTAAAATTAACTAAAATGCATTAGAATCCACAATATATATATTTTTAGGTTAAATTAAATAGAACCATTAGTAATAAAATCGGACTATGATTTTGACTATTTCTAAAAATGAAAGAACTTTGAAATTTTGAGTTTCCCGTTATCTAATTGCTCTAAATTAAAAGCTGTCGAATAAAAGTCAGTACTGAAAGATAGGGAAAAGGGTTCTAAGCAGTAGTTTAAAATTGTTGCTTAGTTTTGCAAATCAATAAAGAAATTACATTGTTTTTTCTGGTTGTATCTTTAAAGATACAATATGCATTTAAGGGTTAAGACAGAAAAATATGGTGTGAACAGAGGTGCCAAACATGAGGATTTTACGATATTTTGACGATTTCTTAGAGCAAATTTCACAAAATGAGGATTGACGATTTTTGTTTCGTGTCCCTTATACATTGACGATGTTTTGACTTCACTACTTTTTGCCTCTACGTGTGGCAAAATAGAAAAAAAAATATTTATATTGAAATGAATTGTTTGGCTGAAACTAAAATTCGAGTTTATCCATTTCTTTTTTTTAATTTTTAGAAATTTTTGGATGAATTCATCGTTTTTTACTATTATTTGGAACAATTTATTATTCAACAGACTAGCAGTACGCATCAGTACTAATTTCGAGGTCGCTACACCATCTCAGCAGCGTTCTCTGTTCGATTTTACCACTTTTGACGGTGGATACTAGTGAATAGGATTATCAACTACTCGTATTTCACCGTATTATTTAACGAATTAGAATACGAAAAGTGCAACTTATTAATTTTTACAAGTTAAATCAATTTCGGTTAGTACGAAATTTCCATCTCTGATATCCCATACTCTCCCGCTTTTTCCAGAGCCATTAGCTGCTGAGATCAAGCTATTTTCCATTTTTGTTTACTTTGTTTTTGTCTTTTGTAGTTAAGTTTCATAGTATTCAACCACCTGTGACAATGTAAACATGGAGTTTATGACGGGTGCCTTCGTTTTTAATAATTAATTGTTCAATTCACAAGCTCGAATTAACGTCGTATGTGTTATGTAATTGTTTAATTATACAGTATTGTATTTTTTTTATTGGTAATTTTCATACAAAAGTGTGTTATAATTACACGTTTGAATTTTATATGTTTTATAAATGGTTGTATTGAGGCCAGGTATGGAAACATTCTATTTGTTAGATTAATTTGTAAAAATCTTTTAAATATGTGATAAGTAAACCCAGAAAATACATTAATGGTATATACATATATACTTGATTCGTTTCAATTTAATTTGCAAACCATTTTGATCGAAATTGTTTGTCGCGAAAAAGTTATTAACATTAGAATTCCCATATCTGATTCAATTTCATGGTATCAACTGAATTGAGTGTCGACTATTGCGGAAGAAGAAAATTAAATAAATATGCACTTACTTGAATCAATCATTAACATATCGAATTTATATTGGTGGCATAAGGCATTAATTACTTTATTTTTTTTCAGTTTCATTTTTCATGTTTTTTTTTATTTGATGAAAAGAAATTGGTTGTTCGACATAAATTATGTACTCACAATGAATTGACTACATTGAATTGACATTTAAAATATGACATAATGACTATACAACAAATTTGTCTGTTCACAAGCACATAAACAAATATCGTTATTTTTTAAACGATAAGCCGTACGTACGAATTGAACAAATGTTCATGCGTAATTTCTTGAACTATTCAGGTTTATATTAAAATGAATATTGAGCTAAAATAATGAGGGTGCTGTTGGCTGAAGTAGTTAGCGCGTTGACTACAAAGCAAATAATGTCTAAGAACGTGGGTTCGAGCCCAGCTTCAGACAAGTCATACCCTCCAGCATTTTTCAGATGTGCATTAGTATGCCATTGTGTTTGTTGTTGTCGGAGTGTTTAAGTGATGAAGGCATAGCACACTGGTCACTGAAACAGTACTAGCAGCAATTGATACTGGTGTATGCTAGCGGACATCACAGCGCCCTTCTTCGTCGGTATTGTAGCAAAATCGCCGGCGAAGTAAAATAATTAATAAAAACATGACTACTCCAGCTTAAAACACATTTAATGCGCCTACTTGACATCAGAGGCGCTGCAACACTGATCTAAAAACTAACACAGCGCGCAATATCAGAGTTGTAAAAATTAAGCTTTCTCTCTTTCACCATCTGTCCTCTCTCACTATCCCTTTCCCAAGGAAGGTAACACACCTACGGGTTGGTAGGCATACTAATTGCCTGAGTGTTACTTCTCTTAAAAAAAAAAAAATAAATAAAACATCAAATATAAAATAATTGGGGTATTCACACGGGTGTGATAAAGTCATATGTCTAAAAATAATAACACGAAAAAATATGACTGCTGTGAACAACCCCTCATAATTTAGTGTGCTATTTTAAATTTGAGTCAGCTGATAAAAAAAACAATAATAAAACGGACAATCGTTACAATCATAAACATTTTATATTAGAATGCCGAAAACTAGTGAAAAAAAGAAAATAATAGCTAGTTTGTGCAAAAACTACACTACTGTTTAGTTATGACAAAACAAAAAACACAGCATAAATAGTCTTATTACTTTAGGACTTTTTTGTTTGAAGCACAACAACAATTTTTTTAAGGTGTCATAAAATAATAAGACATTAGGACAATATGACATGATAGGACACCGTGTGAATACCCCAAATATGTTTAAGATATTGTTGAGTTTTCCATTATTTTGTGTTTATTAATAAATCCGTTGAATTGTTAATTTTCAAAAGAAAGCTTGTTTTATTTGTATAAAATACTTTTGGTTGTTGTATAAAACAGAAGATTTTTGTGTGACGATTTTTTATGATTTTTTTATTTAATATTTTCAAATTTGTCGATTTTATTTCCAAAATTTGACGAATTTTCCGAAATTATTATTGAGCGTGAAAGAAAAGAAATGACAGAAAGAGAGCGAGAGAAACTATATGGAAAGGGAGAGAAAGTCAGAGTAAAAAAGATATACAGAAAAAAGATATTTAAAGAAAGAGAAGAAAAAGGAATAAAGCAAAGAAAAAAAGTTTAAAAAAGGAGAAAGATGTAAATTTCATATTTTATTTACTAAATTAATGCTAGGAACACAACTAAGACGAATTTCGCCCAACGGGACGAATTCGTTGGTGAAAGTTCGCTGTGGAAATTCTTGGTATGAAGCACAATAACGACGAAAATATAACAGCTGTTATAATTGATAAAGTTGCTTACTGCACATTAAAAAAGTAATGCTTACAAAATTAAAGATTGACAAAAACACAAACAATTTTTGCAGTTATCCATTTTGTATATTCATTTTAAATGATATAAAATAAAAATACAACAAATGTATATTATTTTTGGAGACGAATATTCGCGTCCAAAATTTTGTCGTTCGTTCCATGATGAGTGTATTTTGAACCATAATAACTTTTCTTCATAGCAAAATAATGTTGAGTTAACTTTAGTAAACTCAAAGGTCTGGACATTTCACGGGACGGCGTTTCCTTCAATTTAGAGAAAGGGAAAATATTTTTTCATTTTCGATCACTCAAAAGTTGCATTTTTATTTACTTTTAATTATGCGATCGGCCCACTGTACGTACAATGTTCACTAGTAAAACAAAAGGGCAAAAATCACAGAAAATATAATGAATAAATATTATGAAAATATTTTTATACTTGACTTAAATTTCATTTATAATTTTTTTTTCTACAAACACCTGTTCAGGTTTTATGTACTCATGTTTGTTGCTGTTACTGAAGTCTTGTCATTTTATAAAAATTCCAACGCAAGCTTACGCATGCGTATGATTTTAATAACACACCCGGTACTAAAAATCTGTTCAAATGAAAACTGTCATGAGTTTGTGTCAAAAGAAGAAAGGAAAAATATCAAATTACTTTTCCAAAATATGAAAAAATATAAATAATTTTTTTAAAGTTTTTTTTTTTTTATAACCTAAAAATACTTTGCATTATACATAAGCATAATTGGTTTAAGTGTACAAGTACTTTTTTCAATTTTTTATGTAAATAAAGATTTTTAGAGATTTTTTTTCCAAATTTCTAAAACAAAATCATACTGTTTCTTGTAGTCAACCGTATTTTTAATAAAAAATAAGAAAGAAAAAAAACTCTATTTAAGTGAATTTTATATTTTGATCACTACAATTAATTTTCGACTTAATTATATTTGTTTTACTTTGTTGCCAAAAATCAATTTGTTTATACGAGGGTTGTCTTGCTTTGCATAAACTTTGAATGCATCAGTGGAATTGAATCAACCTCTTTCTTATTTCTAATAAGGAAAGAGAAGAAAGCAGCTTTTTTGGCTTAAAGGTGTTGGGTCTGGTGGTAACAGGTCCAATTTTCGCATTGAATTCTTTAGTAATTATCAAATATTGACATATTGAAAGCGTGATTTTTTAAAAATAGTTTTCGGTTTTTTCTATTAAAAACTGATTTAAATTATGGGTTTTTAGTCTTTTAGGTTAATTTAAGAATTAAAGTATAAATTAATTTTCAATAATTTTTCTTTTATTAAAATAAATAAGAAATTAATGTTTGTAAGTAATTAGTCGAACTTATATATTGTATATATTTATATTGTATATATTTATATTGTATATATTTATATTGGCTCAAGTTCAAACCCGAGTTTACCCAATTTTTATTATTTATTCTAATTTCTTTTTATTTCATTTTTATTAGAATATTTTTTTGGATAAATTCATTATTATATATAGAACAATTTTATTACTCATCAGACTAGCAGAACGGATCAGTACTCTCTTAATAATAAAATAATGAATTTATCCAAAAAAATATTCTTATAAAAATGAAATGAAAAGAAATTAGAATAAATAATAAAAATTGGGTAAACTCGGGTTTGATCTTGAGCCAAAATAAATCGTTTCAATATAAATATATACAAAAAAGAAATTTTAAAAAATGCCCTTAAGTTTTTAAAAATTAATTAGTTTCATAGCATAAGTTAAATTTACATATTAAACATTTTATTTTACACAAAAATTATACAAAATTTAAAAACAAGGGATAGGATGTATTAATATATTTTATTTACATATGTATATCAACTACATGCAGTAGCTCAGATGATCAAATTCGCCGTATTCTCTGATTTTCAAATACCATATACGAGGGTGGATTGATATTGAAGCTACCTAAGTAGGAGAAAATTTTTTTTTTCAAAAACCATTTATTTCTCAACATAGTCTCCTTTTAGCTTAATACACTTAGGAGTAGTAAGACAATATTCCAACTTTTTTATACTATCTGAATAAATACGATTTTGGGAACCACTCAAAATACGCGTTAGTTTCGGTAATCAATTCTTCGTTTGGAAAGTTTGGAAACAGGAAAAAGCTACTAGGAGCTAAGTATATTTGTACTATAAGGTGGGATGATCAACCAATTCGAAGTGTATTTCACGTAATTTTAGCATCGTATCTAATGATGTGTGAACCGGTGCCTTGTCTTGAAGAAAGAGCACTTTTTTATTCTTTAAATATGATGGTTTTTTCTTGATTGTATCAATCAATTGATCCAATAATGCACAATGATACTTTTGTGTGATTGTGTATCCTTTTTCAAGATAATCCATGAGCAATATTCCGTGTGCATCCCAAAATACAGTGTACATTACCTTGCCAGCCGATTTCAATGTCTTCGCCTTCTTCGGAGCACTTCCACCAGATTCCACCCATTGTTTCGATTGATTTTTGGTTTCAGGTGCGTAGTGGTGGACCCACGTTTCATCAACAGTTATTAATTGACGCCAAAAATCAACAGGATTACGCTTTATCAAGTCCAAACACCGCTGTGTAGTGGTCTCGTTTGTGTTCGACAGTGAGCAAACGCGGCACCCATCTTGCCGATAGCTTTTTCATATGTTCAAATGTTCATGCAAATTGTTGAACACACGTTCATTTGATATGTTTACCATTTCAACAATCTCACGTAACTTGACTCGGCGATCATTCATAACGATATCGAGGATTTTCTTGATATTTTCTTTAGTAACCACCTCTTTTGGCCTTCCTGTTGGTGGTATTGTTGCAGTGCTTGTTCGGCAGCGTTTAAATTTAGCAATCCAATATTTTACGATGTAATCTGATGGAGCAGACTCACCGTAATGTTTATCGAGCTTTTCTTTTGTATCTTTCGCCGTTTTCCCTTTCAAATAATAGTGTTTAATCACTGCACGAAATTCACTTTTTTCCATTTTTCAAGAAACACAAAAGTTGTTTACTTCAAACGACTACAACAAATAAACTAAACTAAACTAAACAGCTGACGTTTGACAGATCACAATTTCAAAAAAAAGTTTTTGTGTTTGTGCTGCCATTTAGCGCTAGGTAGCTTTAATATCCCTCGTACAAAAAATACACAATAATATTGTATCTGTGATGTTTGACAATCAGAGAAACAGCAAATTGGCTTGATAAATATAATTGGTAAATAAATAGCATTATTATTAATGGCATTCAATATGAAATGATAACTTACAGTGTTGGTTATTGCCTGATTATTAAAAGTAGTCGCTTAAAATTAAAAATAAAAAGAAATAAAAGTCTCGAATAATTGGAGACAAAAAAGACGGTTTGTCGAATAACCCGAAAACCGCACTCTTATAAATGTCAGTTTATAACTACCGGAATTTTATTTAAATTCAAAAAACGTGCTTGACATCTCTACTCACAAGCATGTATATAAATCACCCATGCCTACTGTCCACTAGTGTACGGGTATCCTATATATTGTGCTAGACTATGATGGTGGTTTCTATGCCTGCCCAAGATCCTCTCTGCAGACAAGGAAAAAAAGCTTCACAAAAGAAATCTAAGAGCTCATGTAATTTATGAAAGTCGTTGCGTGTTTTTTAAATATGCCGAAATATACATAAAAACATACATATTTTTAAAATGTGAGCTTACAAGAAAAAGCTTAAAATAATTTAATTGGTCCCATTGTTAAGAACTGAATCAAAATCAATCCATAAGGTGATCTTTACAGAAAATCTGAGCAAAAGCTCTGTTTAAGAAAACATTTTTTTAGGAAATTTTTCCGAGAAAAGAGCAAATTTTTTTCACAGAAGCATCAAGCTCAGTGTTACCATCATATGTGTAGATTTATCTTATTTTTGAAGAAGTTACCCAAATCTAAATTTAAAGAATAATATAAATAAATGATCTGTTTATTATTAATTATTGTCGTTTAATAAAAAAATCGACTTTTTTGCGTAAGCATATGATTTTTAATTTTTGTGATTTTAAAAATTAAACTTGAAAACCGAAATAACTAATTTCAAAACCGTAAAAAAGTTTAATTCCTGAAAGCACAACGTGTACAAGCAATTTTAAATGACTCTGATGGCTTATTTGATACCCTCAGGGTATTCAATTTATTGACTTACACAATATCTGGATTTATGGCTGCGTGTTATTGCATTTTATTTTCTTACAATTTTACGGATAACATTGGCTGGTTGAATTTCTACTCTGTTAATGTGTTTGTTTATTCATTTGGTAATTTGTTTTAAACGCAACCTCATCACCACTCTCTTATTTGTACGTACAGACTATACGAATCAATTAATTGTTTCTTCATTCTGGCATTAAGTAGCTGGCATGTAAGTATGTATAGTATGTATGAAAAGAAGCTTTTTGGCAACATTATTTATGGGTAAGAAAATTGTAAATGCACATACATATCTCCCCTTTATTGCAACGTAGTCATATCTCAAAAATATGATTTTTGAGTTGAAGAATGAAAAATTGTCCTCATCTCTTGTGGGGAGAATATTTTTTTTAATTTTTCTATTACGATGTCTGTAATTTAAAAACTTTAAACTCGTTTTCTCAAGAACGAGTTTTTTTTTTGGAAATATGACTACGTTGCAATAAAGGAGCGATATGTATCTTTAAAATACACACCATACGTCGGTTAAACTTTGTACTCTGCTTAAATGAATGTTGTACTCGTGTACACAACTACTATACTTTAAGAACACTTATTTATCTGGTGTATAATTATTATGTTGATGATACTTTATGATTTCAAAAGTTTTATATTTTCTTTTTTTATATTTCTTTCGCTTGTTTATTGTTTATGGTTAATTAACCTTCAAATTAGGTGTGAGTGAAAGAATGAATGTAACGTATAAATAATAATACAGCGTACATGATGATTGTTCGCTGTGAATGATGTTTCACGCAAATTAACTTAAGCATTAATTTTAACAAGACTTTTGGGAACTGCTTGTAAATGGAATCATTGAAAAAAGGGTAAAAAGCTTAAGTTGTACATAAAAATGTGCTGAAGTAAAATTTTTGACTTTCATGTTTTTTGGTAGACTCTGACCAAACGTGAAAATATTCAGGACATTTTCATAAATTTTCATTTATATATTCATCGAAAAAAGTCGAAAGAAAAACCGAAGAAAATATATGTTTAAAGGATGAAGACATACATTTTAGTTGATTAAGTGGCCAGCACAAAGCTCGGATCCAATTGTTGGCCCTTCTAAAGAGAAGATTGTTAGTATGTGAAAGAGCCCCCAAAGAACATGGAGGAACTTTGCATTAGCATACAAGAAGAATGAAACAAAATCATATTCACAATTTGGTACAGCGTTTGCCAAATCGCATTAAAAGTGTAAAAGACAACAACAAAGGCCTAAGACGTATGGACGAAATATTAGAAAAATCGATGTTTTTGAAAATTTCCAATAACGTGCAAAAAAAGTGTTTGAAAAGCTTTAATTTCAATTTTCTTTAAAAACATGAAATACAATTTTTTAAATGTTTTTGCATGACAATTTTGTGTAATAAATGAGTAACAAAACTTGGAATTTTTATATTATTTGTATTTTTATGAAAGAGTCTTTAAGAGGTTTTGGTGTTATATTAAACAACATTCAGACATTTATGCTCAGAAAGAAAGACCCCTTTTAAAAATTTTGCTCACTTTTGACCGGTATGCCAGTATTTGCCAAGTGTGATCCTAAATGATCTTCTATTCTTTTGTATGGTTTTATTTATTTTCTATCTGTAAGTGAAAACTGATTGGCAATATCTCTCATCTAAAGAAACTCTATTTTTTGGCCAAAGAGCAATTACTAATTCTAGTTCGATTTTAATAAAATTGTCTATTTTCTAGTTGGTTGTTAGATTTTCCATCTGATTGAATAATTTCCTACCGCGTTCATACTAAATGTAAACTAAGTGCATACACGTATGTATATACATATATACTAAAATATTCTAAGAAATATTTTTTAAATGAAAACGATCTTGTTAGAAATATTCAACAAATTTAGAACACCGTGCCGCTTATTTTAATTCTACAAAAACACTAGATGCTGTGAACCAATGAATATAAATTTAAAATTGTGTGTTTATTTTATTTTATTTTTTTTGTGTATTTCTGTACCTCATCATTCAACGCTATAAAGTTTAAAAAAATTTTAAAAGTATTTGAAAATTTTAAATGTTAACAGATAGACAAAAATCAAAAAGTAAAAAAAAACGTTTTTTTTCTATTGGCGGCGAAATGTTAAACAACTAAACAATTCGAAACGACCGCATTACACCTGCATTTGTTAAATGCCAAAGTAAAACAAATGCAAGAGATTCAGACACAGAGAAAGGATGACAACAATTTAAGCTCAAAATATAAAGTTGGATCGGAAATAATTTAAATAATTTAATTTTAAATTAAATTTTTGCAGAATAAGTATGATGAAGCAGTTCTTAATAGAGCCATTTCGAGAGGTAGGGGTTTTTTTTGCTTAAATGAAAAACCAAATTGCGTAAATTGGACTGAATAAAATTTTTTTTTTTTTTTTTTTTTGTTTAATTAATATTTTAATAGAATCAATGTTTATTTTAATTGATTTTACTTAAACACAATAATGATTTAGAGCATTGTTTCGAGCCCAGTCGTCGACATCATGCTATGCTAATTGTCGGTGGTTTTTTCAGTAAACTCAATAGATAATACTAATTTTTTTTTACCGATATTTGTCTTTTAAATATTTATTTAAATTAATTTATTATATTTTCGGTAAAAAAATAGTTAAAGTGTCTTTAAAACTTTTCATTTTCCGCTCCAAAATAAAAGCTAAAAATATAATTTTCTTTTTTCGATCGTATTATGTTGACTTGTAAAAAGTAAAAAAAGAGAAAAATATTTAAAAATATTTCAAGATTATTATTCCTTATTCAAATATCTAGTAGACGAATTCGTTTCGTTGGAGTTTGTGAATTGCAAGTTTGAAAATAACTTTTATTATCGATCCCTGAATAAAATTATAGACCACGCCTTAATCTCTAGTTATTTACTGTGTCATCTTTAGTTTTTTTTTCGTTTTTATAGCAACAGCCTAGGAACCAAAACAATTTCTTTTAAACCTACAAATCTGTAATCTCTTTGTGGCACTACTTTGTGAACATAAATTTTGGTGCAAGATAAACCATACTTATCGTGTACTATTTTCTAATCGTATGAATTATCGATACAAAAAGAACACTCGAACTCACTCAGTGTCTATTATACAGACAGGCACTCACACAGTCACACACACACAATCAGGGTTGCCGTTGAAAATTCCAAAAAGTGTCATAAAAGGGTATTTAAGAAAAAAGGGCCATAAAAAGGAATTTTAAAGTAAATTAGGGTTAAGTTTTTGTGAACAAAAAAATAATATTTATTTCAATTAAAAAAAAATAAAACTGAATTTTAAGAATTAATTATATACATTAGACTAAAAAGTAATTACACATACTTGAATCATAAATCAATATTAAAACTAAAACTAAAAAACAATTCACAGGGACATTCCAATATTAGTCACATTATCAAAAACGAAATTAATTTTACAAAAACTTTTGACAATGTTTATCACTTTTTAGAAATACTTATTCTATATTTTGTAATTAATTCTTCGCTTGAGGTCCATTCTTCTAGCTCCAATACGAGCAAATAGTGGGAGGAAAGTATAGACTCACATCTTTCTATTTTAATTAGTAACTTTTTGTTTTTAATCAGTGATAGTTTTGAAAAAATTCGTTCAGCGGATGAGGAATTGGAAATAGATATCGTCGGTCACAGGTTGCCAACTCTTAACTCGCAGAAAAATCGAATCGGAATTTGATGCCAAAAGACTGTGTTTGTCCTTCTGCATATAGTACGTTTCCTTTATATTTAAAAAAAATCTTACAATAAATATCTCCTATTAATTTTGGTTTTTTTTATTTACCTTCCAACACGGTTTAGTAACAAGGTAATAACGTTTTTTTTTCTCAACAAACAAACAAGTTAAGAGTTGTCAACCTATGACCGACGATATGTAACAAATTCATATAAATTTGAATATACATACCTATATTTTCATCAAATCAATTTTTAAAATTTCCTATCTCGAACCAAAACTTTTTTGCGTTAGTTATTTTAGGTATATCTCCATACGTTTTGCTGTTTATTAATATTGGAATATTGGAATTATGACTCATTTTCAGAAAGGGTCAAAAAGTGGCATACATTTTTTAAAAATTATACAAAGTGTCATTGGCACGAAAAAGGGTCAAAAGTGATACTTTAGTGTCACAACGGCAACGCTGCACACAACACACACACACTCAATCAAAAAGCCTTAAAATACACTTTTATTGAAGATTAAAAATACAGGCAACAACAAAAATTTGTCTAAAATGCCACCAACATCTTACAGCAACGACATCAGTGCTGGCAAGCAATGCTTTGTTTTACTGTGCGCCAGGGCAGCTGGTTACTGACGCGTTGGCGATGGTAGCGGTGGGTTTTCTGCTCCTTTCAATATCAGCAACAATAGTTCGTAATGACAGCTGCAACAAAAACAACTCACTACCTGCAAAAACCATAAAATGTCAACATCAAGAAAAGAAAAAAAAAACGATAGATTGGATTTGCCATTTGGTGTCATTACAGTGTTGTTGGCGGAGAGAAAAGAAAAAACAGAGGAAAATCTATATAAAATGGAAAATAGAAAAAATTAAACTATATAAATTTAAATAAAAAGTAAAACTTCTCAATTTAAAGTTTTGCTTAGAAATTTTATTAATGCTCTTAAGAATCTAAGCATTATCAGGGTTTCCTAAAACGATCACAAAAGAATAGTAAAAAGCTAAAAAAGAACTCTAAAGCTTTAAAATATCAATAATTCGCAGTAATTCTCTTTTGTGAATGGCAAAAAATCGGTGATCGGTATAAGGGGGAGAAAAAAAATCACAATTCTTCCAGCCGTGAAAAATATTCAAAGTAAAGATTTTGAAATAAAATTGAACAGTGGCAATCGTTAAACGTGTTTTTTTTCGATTTGGTGTTGGAACACAACAAACGGCGTTGCGTCATTTCAATAAAAAATTGACATGATTTGCTGTTCGAAGGCAATGTCGATGAGTTAAGCTTTTTCTTCTCTCTAATCTCCTGTATTTCTTTTCTTATTCGCGATGTAAACAAATAAGATAACTGCCTGTTGCATAATATCGAATGAAAATTTTCTTTTGTACGCGGAACAAACATCTCAGCAGAAATATGAAATGATTTCATAAACATACACTGTATGTTTTTATTTTTATATTCATGAATTCAAAAAATCAAAGCTGCTTGAAAAAAATCCTAAAATTTCATATTGGCAAATAATCACCCTTATTCCAGTTGGCAGCATCGACGTCACGTTAACACAATACCAAAAAATTGGAGCTTGTCTACACGCTCTCGAAAACAATTTTGTGCTACTGGCAGTCTATTTCTGTTCTCTAAGGTCCAGAAAATAACATCACCCTGTCAATAGTAGTCAGATGTTTTTGAAACCAGGTAGAGAAGCACCAATTTTTTGGTATTTTGTTGACGTGACGTCGATGTCGCCTACTAGTATAAGCGTGAATATGTACTAGAGTACGCCTAGTGCTCGAAATTCGACCGCCAGTTTAAACGTATACCTATTTTAGTTGCATTCATTTAAACAGAAAAAACTACCAAATTACTTATTCCCTTCCTCATGGAAAAAACAATAAACCAAATAAATTTGCATACAAACACGCACATTTATAAAAAATCTTATTACCCATATACATACATACTCGTATGTAAACACTCTCATCGCTTTGCTTGACCCAATACTTGCATAAATGAATGCGTGTACGTGTGTATTTTTAACATTTGTAGTGGTGTCAACTTTATGAGCCTTTTATTACTTTAATACTGAACCGATTTAAATAATATATAGTCGGGTCACTAAAGCTCAACAATATTTATCATTTGGCAAAAGAATGAACAAAATCGGAAAGTAAAAAAGGGATCTAAATATTTGTCTTTGCCTATTTATATATAGATATGAATATTAAAGTCCTTCTCAAGTAATTGGCATTTGAGAAAAAATTGATTCTCAAGTTGAGATCGAACCCTCGTGCTGCGGATCGTGCTGCTCTGTGTATACAATTATCTAATGAATTTTATTTATGTATTGAATGAAGCATAAGAAATTCAATTTCTAAATGTTTTTTTTAATTATCTTTATTTTTCACTTCTTTGTGTGGTTGCTGTTGACGTTGTTATTCATCAATATGTCATTTAAACTAATCTCTTTTACAGAGCTTTGACATTTTACACTACCAGTAAAAATAAGTAAAAATAAATAATAAATAAAATAACATCAATAAAAGCACTAACGAAATCGCAGCAAGAAGTTAAAGAAAAACAAAAAACAAAATTAAATGCAAGTCAGCAGACATTTGAAAAAACAAATTCTTTTGATACTCTACTATAAAAAAGTTCAACTTAATTTTGTATTCTTTAACAGAACTGCATTTGTTTGTTTTTCAATCTGTGTTTACAACTTATTGCCGTTCTCGCCTAGATAAACGTAACGGTGGCAATTGTTGTGGCTTATGAGTTTTTTTTTCCTTCTCTGTCTTCAGATACTCAACTTATTGTTGTCATTTTAAAGTCAACGAAATAGGTATTAAGAAATTGTAATAAATCTGTATGTATGTAAATATGTATATGGTTGTAGTTACTTAGATACTTGTGCAGTAGATTTAAATACATTCACACTTGATATTTTAATGTTTTTTTTGCAATGATAGATACTTACGTCCGCATCGGGTGGTCCGAATGCAAGTGTCTTTTTAAATAATTTCATTTTGATAATTGGAAATGCCGGAGATCACATAGGAAGTCCTTTTTGGTGTAAATATGTCCTATTATCATACTGAAAATATCCACTATCAATTATACAAAACTCCCAAATACGTAGAAATAATTAAATTTTTTCTAATGACAATTAATTTTAATACAAAAAAAAATAGAACGGAAAAGAAAATTATTCATTTATACTATTTGTGAATTAATTGTTATTTTAATTGTTAAACGATTTTTCATCCAGTGTAAGCTACACAAGGTAGTAGCGAAATAACAATAATATATTTTTTTTAATATAAATGTGCCCTCAAGCTCGTTAATTAATTAGAAAATTATATAAAAATATAATTTTGGTGGTAATAGATTTTTTCAGTCCAAAATATTTGGTATATTGGAATATTAAACAACCAAATGAGCCGCTTCACGCTTGAACAACGTTGAGAAATATTGCAAACTTGTTATCGGAAAAGTTATAGAAAATTCGATTTATCAGCCATTTTGGTAATGCCAATTAACCGCCACAGAGCTGCGACTTAGCCCCTTTCTTGTGGGGTGCCGTTAAAGGTCGATGCTATGCAAATAATCCAGAAACACCCCTTTGAGTCTAATATTGTTCAAGCAATGCGTGAGATAGAACTAAAAACCGTCAATAAAGCCTTGGAAATTTGAACTCACAGGATAAGCTGCTGCGAAGCCAGCCAAATGAAATCGTGTTTCATAAATAATGCGAATATATGATATTTCTAATAAGGCAATAATATTTCAAAAGAAATTAAGGGAGTTTTTTATATGTTGTGGGTTGAGCTGGTCTATTATACAGGCGTTCATTGGTGCTTATGCCAAAATCATCAGTAGATCTTAAACCATATTCTTAATAAGTTTGAAACTTGTATATCGTCGTCGAAAATCCGAAAATACGTAACATCACACAAGAATTAGAAAACGGTATAAAAAATTATTAAGATATATAAAAAAAATTATTGGAATATGAATTATGGGTTTTGAAAACGATATTTTTGGTCGCAGAAATCTAAAAATTGGTGGCCAAAATACGTGACGACCGATTCGGTAAACACGCGGCCAATACATGTGTATCGCCGCTGTCTGTGAAAGGCGTGCATGGAAATCCGAGCGAATCGTTTCATTGTCGTGCACAAAAACTCGGCAAATTTTGCTTCGAGACTTGGGTTTATCTCCATACAGAATCCAAGTGACCCACCGTCTCAGAATTAGTGGCGAAAGACAACGTGGCGTGTTCGCTGACTGAACTTCGGAGCTTTTGGAGTGGGATCTCAATTTTGGCCCCAAATCGTCTTCAGCCCGTTTTTTAATGAATGGCAAAATTATATCTCGAGGAAGTATCTAAAAATTGGTAGAGACATGTAAGTTAATCTAACGAATCATAACCAATCAAATTATATTATATACGTACTTTTGGATTTTTGACGACGATATAGACTAGCTCAACCCACAACAAATACTAAAAACCTTTTTGAAATAAAATATCGAGGTAAATCTCGAACAATAAATTTACTAAAAAGAAATTCAGTTTAATCCATTTTATTTAATTTTCTTAAAAGCGTACTTTTATTTGGACCACCTCACCCAGTACACACTAGAGTGTTGTATGTTTAGTTTGCAATACTTTACTGCAACATTTGATTGTTGTTATTATTTGTTTAACTGTTTGGAAATTGTAATTCTATAGTTTGGCTGGTGAGCTTTAATTTTGTTTTACAAACACAGATTTATTTGATTTGAATGATTTTTATTCTCCCTACATAAATAAAAATATCATTCATATATTCCACAACATTTAATGTGGAACTGGGGCAATTCGTCAAACTTAATGTTCAATATTACATGCATTAATATCGACCCCTTAGCGTCAAATTATCGCAAGCGACAAATATTGAATATTTCAGGAGAAAGTTTTTGCCTTATTTTGTTTTTGAACATATTTTGTGTACATAAATCTTCCAAACCCAGTCCATCTATCAAAAGTTAAAAACATTTTTGAAATTTTTCAAATACGAGCATTTCCATAAAATTTTAATTTCTACCAAAAAAAAAACTTTCAAGACACTGAAGTTTACGATAATGTGGAGCTTAAGCGTCGATATGTAAATGTTTGTACTTGTATGTTTATGCATAAATATTTTTAATGCGAACTTTCCGAAAATTCGAAGGTTTTTGGTTTTGAAAATTAACCTTCAAAACTTAACTTTCCTGGCCTAGCTTTAAGAGAAACTAAGATTCCTAAGATCACAGATAAATCCGTAATTATTATTATTAAGAAAGTAATACGATAATAACAATGGAACCAGGCGTGGATCCATTTAAAGCTTGCTAAAGGTGTTGGAAATCGTATATGCAAAAAAAATATTAAAAAATGGCTACTGAAATAATAGATATTGTCATTGTTTTCGAATTAGAAATATCATATTTCCCTTCTCAGGATCTGTGCATGCATACAACAATAATATGGGAGTGTGTGCGTTACCCCAGCAAAAATTTTGATGACAAAGTAGTGATATAAAATGTCAACTCATTACAATGTCATTGACGGCAAGTAATCAAATCAAAATGTCTTCAAAATGTCAATGCTTAGCCGTCAGTGAATACACAAAGCATAATACAAATTTAATGTCTGCTGTGAGTATTGAACCCGTTCTTTGAAAGGTATTGTGGTGTTTGATCTCAAGTGTTTTATGTACTAGACAAGTGGACAAGTTTTTTCTTACGCGTTAAAAACTTGTTTACACGACAATACGCACAATTAAAAAGAAAATACATGCCTCCGCTAGGTCTTGCATAGCCGACCATCTTCATGATAAGCGCACGCTCCAATGCTGCGCTACTCAGAGAATACTTTACTTGTTCATTTACTAGTAATTAATTACATAACTGCGGCAAAGTAATGCACACGGTATGTAGTACGTGTGGAAAAGTGTGTTGTTCTCAGTATCCGATTGAACGCACTATTTCAGACAGAACCCAAACTTCGATATTTTTTTCAAACCGAAAACGAACTTGAAACCGAACTTTTTTCATTGAAAAGAACAGTTACGAATAGGTCGTCGCACTCTAGTTGTTCTTAATAGAAGTCATTATCAAGTTTTTGCTCGGTACTGTTTTATGAAAATCTCAATATGATGTAGCGTCACTTAATTGGGAATTAAATCGAAACTTGTCCATCGCTTTGAATCAAATATGGCTAAATTTATTACTGAGATATTCAATTGTTTGGCTCAAGTTGAAATCCGACTTTACCCATTAATTTTTTTTATTTTTAAGGATTTTTTTTTATTTAAAATTCAAATTATTAATTAATATTTAGAAGTAATTGTTGAACTGTTTTAAGTTATATATTGAAATGAAGATTTATGGCTTGAGTTCAAATCTGAGTTTACCCATATCTTCTTAATTTAAGACATTATTTTTGGATAAATTCATTATTTTATTAAGAGAATACTTTTTATTTGAAACAATTTATTAACCAGACTAGCAGAACAGATCAGTACTGATTTCGAGGTCGCTACACCGTCTCATCAGCGTTCTTTTGTTCGATTTTGCCACTTTTGACGGTGGATACTAGTCACTGGGAATATTAACTATTTAGCAAATTAGAATACGACAAATCCGTCTATTCATTTTTACAAGTTCAGTCGATTAAGGTTATTACGGAATTTCCACCTCTGATGATTAATTATTGCATATGGGTACTTCCATGGTGTCGAACGTGACATTCCTACGCATTAAAAATGAAAAAAAAAGTGTAAACAACAAATGTTTTTAGATTCCTTTTCACCTTATATTATAGCGCTTAGGAACCACTGTAATTTATGCAAAAATTGATAACAAGCGCAATTCGAAGTCAAAGATAATGGCAAAAATAGTAGCGGTTTGAACGTGACAAAAATGGAAGAAGCTTTTGTGACCATGTATAAAAAGGTGTAATTCAGCAAATCCTGACACAATTTTTTAGTCAAATTTCATTCAGAATTTTACGCAACAATGGTACTTTAAAATGTTTTTGGTTTGATTCAAAAATCTTCTATATTTGTTGTGTTATAAGCCATAATCTGGTTCGATACGTGACATTTCGAACGTGACATTTTTTCCATAATAGTTCAATTATTATAATGATTAGTAATTTTCAGAAAACTTTATTCTTAATAGTAGAAAATAGATATTAGCGACATAAATTAAATTAATATCTCGAACGAATATGCAGTCCGAGCTGCTTTTATTTGATCACCATCGCATGAAAACTAGTGCAGTTTTTGGATACAGAATTTTTTTCACTTTCTTCCATTTATTAATTAATTGAAGGGAAAACTCTTCTATTTGGTCAGATGAGATGAGATGTAATAAATATCTATCCCATGAATATTATGCCGAGCACATTCGAAAAATGAAAAAGCATCAGGTAGAACTACATTTTTGCATTCGACAAGGTTTGTTTACATTTATAAGGCACAGCCGGGGGTCTCTATTATTTTTTTAATTTTGTTTCGACTATTATTTCTTTTTCTTAAACGAACTTTTTTTCTCTTTACTGAAATCATTTGTTTACTATTATTAGTCGATGCTTTCTACTTCTTTTGCATTCGTTCTTTACTTTTGAAAATGTAAATAATAATTTGTGAAATCATGCATATTAGTAAGAATTTATTTTTAACAAGTAAATTTGATAGTTACGGTGTCGAATGTGACCAACTTTGAATATACAGAAATAATTTGAATGTTATTTTTTAGCAATTTACTTTTTGTTGTTTAAAAATATATAAAAAACTTTGTTTAAATTGATATTTTGACACACCTACTTGCAATTCGTTTAAAAATTAAAAAAAAATAAATTTTACAACCTTTTGCTAAAAAAAGGGTTTTTAAAAGTGAAGGTAGCAAATGTAGAAATTATGTTATATTTTAACGATTATTTTAATTTTCAAATTTATTTTTTTTTCATCCGGCTACTTTTCATCAAATACTTTTTTGACATCATAATTTTTTGTGTCTGTTGAATTATTGATTTTAAATGTTATTCACGTCACTTTTAACATTTCACAATGGTATTACCTGCCTATAAAAATGAATTCGCAAAATGCTTATTATCGGTAGTACCTTCAAGGGAATGTCCCTCATGCCAATAAAACAGTTTTTTTATTTTCCTGCTCTCTATATAACATTATTTTTTAAAAAATATATGTATGGATATGTGTACATATCTAACTAAAGTAATTTTTAAATGCAATAATCACAAAAATTATATTAAAAAGAGTATATACATACATGGGTCACGGTCTTTTTCAATGTTGAACGTGATATTACAAAATAGAGTAAAACAAAATAGAAATTTGCCGTTAATCGGTATTAAATATTTCTCTCGAACTCTTTCTTAGATTACAGACCAATAGAACATTATCACAGCTAAGAAATTGCGCTTGTGCAACTTTGTAGTCTGCTTGTTCATCTTAGTGAACGAATTTATGGGTAAATTTATAAAATTTTTAAAATATAAATAGTTCTTTATAGCAATATCGTAAAATAATAATTTTTTAATAATTTTTAATTTTTGACGGAAATGCCCATATATTATTACTCTCTCACTTTTTCCAGCGCTATTGGTTGCTGCAATAAAGCCATCAAACTGCCTGTTTACATTGGCACAGTTGGTCTAAGGAAATTCAACTACAAAAGACAAAAAAAAGTAAACAAATATAAATGGACAACTGCTTGATCTCAGCAGCCAATGGCGCTGGAAAAAAAGCGAGAGTGTTCTTTGGCATTCTGAGCGATAGCAAAATGATTTCGGTTTTTCTGAGCATACTTCTATGCGATTGATTCTAGTTCTTTCTTTCGAGCGAATTCCTCATCAAGCACACATCGCTCCTTTATTGCAAGGAAGTCATATTTCAAAAAGCATAATTATTGGTTCAAGAATGCAGAAATATTTGTCGTATCGGTCTTCATTTTGTGTAAAAAAAAAGTATTTTGTTTACTCACCTTTTGAGGGGAGAATACTTTTTTTTTTAGTTATTTTTCCATTGATGTGTGTGTAAATTAAGGACTTTTAACTCGTTTTCTGGCGAACCAGTTTTTTTTTTTTTTAAGACGTGACTACCTTGCGAGCATAAGTTTACGAAAGCTTTCCAAGTAGAGAAACACAAATTAATTCAATTCTAAAGATTAGACTTCTTTCGCTTAAGTTTTGTTTCTACATCGTGGAAAACTAAAAACTCTTCTCATGATATCGGAAGCACTATTGAGCAAATCTTTTTCATGATTATTATTCAGTTGTTTTTTCTCATCTTTCTGTTTTTAAAAATAATTTCATAAATTTTCGTGCAAGTTTAAATATTTGCAGCTATAAAGATTTTAATCTTTACAATTACCATTTAATATCATTTATTTTATTAATAATTACAAAAACATTGAAATCGTGATTTATATTTTGAGATAAAGTTTTGAAATTCACAAACATCAACCCGTTATAAAGTCCGAAGTTTTTTTTTCTTTCTTCAATTTACTCAAGCTTAACTAAGAATTGAATATGATATTCAGATAGAACTTTCGTATGCACTTAAAATTATTAAAACAAAACTAAACTAAAAAAAAACGTCCTAGAAACGAAAAATAAAAAATAATTGAAGAAACAAAAACATGAACAACATTTTTCTTTATGGTCTGGTGCCAGCCAAGCCAGCAGCAGCCAGTTAAATCATTAAAGATTCTGGAGTCTAATAAAAAGTGTATAGAAAACGTTATTGTATGTTCTAATATTCCAGAGTTTTTTTTAAGTATTTTCGAACTTCAGGCTTTTTCTTAAGCCAGTAGCAAATGAAAATTGTATTAAAGTTAGATTTTTTATTTAATTTTTTTATTTCAAGTGTTTTGGCTTCGTCATTATCAGCCATCAGCAGTAGTTTTTAATAAACAGAATCATTGAACAATCGCATAAAAATTGTTGATCTTGTTTGTTTGTTTTTTATGGCTTTAAGAAGTATTGTATCTTTAAGATACCAACCTATAAATTGTAGATACATATAGAAATCTAAATCAATTTATTTCTTCTGCCACTTTTTGAAAATAATTTAAAGTTCGTTTATTTTGTTGTTTTTACTCGAAGTTTCTTTTTGTTTTGCGCACCGCTTTGCTCTGATTCGCACTCAGGCCAAGTTGTGTGTATCAAACTTCAATGAATGTTTTTTTTTCATTTTATTTTATATATTTTAAATTCTAGAGTTTTTGTTTAAATATAAAAATTGTTGTTTGTAATTTTTTTCTATTTATTCAACTTGTGTTGTTGCCACAACAAAAGATTTTCGTGCTACGAAAAATAAAGCAGCAGTGAATATTCAGACATCTACATCAGCCGTATAATGCTCTCTATTTTTTCAGTTGTTGGCTTTTAGTTTAAAAAAAAACACCATAAAATACTTTTTTTATTGTTAAATGATTTAAATGAAACTTTTCTTTACTCTAGAAGCCCAACCAACAATAATACTAGTTAAATAGCAGACGAACCACCATATAAACTCACAAGCACAAGTCTAGATGTTTAATAACAATTTATTATTTAAATGCTAAAATGAAAACATTTAAATTTTACTTTAACTGCAATTGTTGATGCGGACGGAGACTTAAATCAAAATAAAAAGCGAATGAAGAAAAACACTGCAGTTGTATTCGTCGTACAAATAAGAATTGGCAAGGGAAGCATTGAGAAGGACTGCCAGCAAATGCAAATGAGCGACATTTGACCTTTGGAAATATATCGGGTGTTTTTTTTGGGGATGCATGACTTAAAACAAAATAAAACACAAGAAAATGTTTTTAATTTCCAAGCAGTTGGCTTTATTCCAACAGGATTTTAATTAGGAAGGCTCAAAGTTTATTTTTATTTTTTATAAACTAACTGCGAAGCCTTTTAGGTTTGTCTGTAGAAATATCCAGGGCCTAGGCGGAAATCGAACCTACGACCCTAAGACTAATAGTCTAGTACACTATCCACTAGCCTACGGAGGCTCCTCTTGACAGTCTGCGTAGCCCGAATTGTTTTGGCTGCGCCTGTCATCAGTCACCGATGTCAACACATCATGGTAAGTCACACGATTAAAAAGTATGTCGAAACGAGAAAAAAATTTATTATCCAAATTAGTGATCGTTACTGCAAACGTTGTTCCTTATTTACAGCAGATGCGGCGGTCTTTCAAAATCGATTCTCGATTAAAGTGTGCATGGAAACCCGAGCCAATCGTTTCATTGTCGTGCGTAAAAACCCGGACTTTCGTAGATTTGAGCTCAGCAAATTTTGCATCGAAACTTGAGTCTACCTCCACACAGAATCCGACTGACCACTCCCACCGTCTCAGAGTTAATGGCTAAAGACAACGTTGCTTGTTCGCTGACTGAGCTTCAGAGCTTTTGTTTGGGATCTCAGTTTTGACCCAAAATCGTCTTCAGCCGATTTTTTAATGAATGGCATAATTATATTTCGAGGAATTAACCAAGGTTGTCAACCGGAACTACGAATATCGGTATCGGTACAGGTATTGATAATTTTTTATTTATTTCGGTATCGGTATTTCAACTTTATCGTTATCAGTATATACCGATGACTTTCTTGTAGTCGACAAGTAATTATCGACTTCCAGTCCGTAGTAATTGCTAGCAGCTGACTGGTTAGAGTTCCCTCATCCCCCCTATACAGATATCCCCAACAAAATTGCTTTGAGCAATTTATTTGAAACATTGAAGGACACGGTAACCGGTATTTCGCAACCGAAACGGATTATGGTACCGGTTTCAATGTTAACGGCAGTTAATCGGCATCGGTATTCATTACGGTATCGGTTGTCGATGCCACTAGAATTTTTGAAGATCTATTCCAATAAGTCGCCGCCTAAAAAGTCAACATAACCAAAGAAATAGCTAAAACTCAGTCGAATCCTTGTTTTATTCCACTTCAATGATCTATGACTCTACTTCCACTGCAAGGCATCAAGAGATGATGCCGCATCCTCTTGCAGATTTCGATCTGATCCTCTGGAGTCCAAGAGAAAATGCTTGCCTCGGCCGCACTTCTTGAAAGAAGTTTGTCAGCGGACTGAGCTCTTAACCCTTAACGCGGAGGATGATTGCGTGACTGAATACGGGTAAGATCTCCTTCGGGAGATCGCAATTGCTGACTATGGCTGAGAGCTGAATCGAATAAATGTGGATTTGTTTCTTCACAGCGGAGTTTTGGATCGGCTTAAGACCTTTTTGATCACATTTGTCTTTTCCTGCTGTACTAGTCCTGTCTTTCGAGTCCTTTAAAAGGTTTTGGCCTAAATACCAGCAAAGCTCGCTGCCCCTGTGCTGCAAACAAGCTGATAGGGACGCATAAAGCGTACCATACATTATACAATATTATTGCATATTTTAATGTTTCATATTATGGCCGTTTCGCCCCCATACTATTCAAATAAAAATGCTTTTGATTTTGACCAATATATTGGTGCCACTTTCTAAAGTGACAAACACATGTAATTGGACAATTATTTTGCACTTAAGTTTTATGTCTTCATTTGAATATAACACGGAATTATTGTTTTTTAAGTCAAGCAATAGTTTTACCTAAATTAAAAGACAGAGATGACAACCTCAGCTTAATTATACCAAAATCGCAAAACTAGTCTTTAGTCTTTAAAAACATTTAGCTATGTCTGCTGCAAATGAGAATAAATATTTATGAATGTGTGTTGTTGTAGACCTTTTATAATTTATGAGTTAAGGAATTGATTGTTCGACTTGAGGTCTTAAAATCATTTAGAGCTTCGAGTGTTTCCTCTACTTTGCTGGTTTTTACTATCCCAAATAGGTCGTCAACGTATTTCGTAATTTTTCTTGGTCTTATGTCCATTTTATTAAGAACTGAGTTTAGTAATTCTTCCATTATTATATCCGCTACTACTGGAGATGCAGGACCTCAAGCCGAACAATCAATTCCTTAACTAATAAATATTTATATTTTTATTTGCCGCCAGAAAAGCCGACAGAAAAAAGTTTATTAACTCAACTGAATGTTGGGTTGCATTTCAATTTCAAATAATGCGAAAAAATTTTTTTTTTTCGTTAGTTTGGCTGGTTTGCTTGGTTGGCTGGTGGATTTGATTGCGTAGTCATTACAAGCACTAAAACTAAAAGTGAAGGTGAAAAAAGTTCCTAAGATTTGATTTAATTAACTGATTATTATAGACATTTCAACATAATCACAATTCAATGAATATTTTGATTTACTTCATTCTTCAATTCTCTATTAGGAATAAAATGATCATTTTCATTTGTGATCATTTTTCAAAGAGGACATCTTAAAGCGTAATGAAAAGGTCATTTTGTAGTGAACTAGACTGAATTGAGAGAGTCCTTGTTAGAGAAAAGCGAATGGGTATTTTTTAAGACAAAGTATTTCCTTAAGCTAGATGATTTGGCAGATGTATTTTAGTTCATTTTACTCCTGCAAGGACCATGGATCCGTAACTTTTCACTCACGCTTATGCATGCTCACGATACAAAAATTTTACTCATGTACACTCGAAATATTTTGCACGTAAAATTAACTGAAATTGTAATTTAAAATAAACGAAAGTTCTCTTAAAAACCGGTCTACTCATTTTTCCTTTAAGTTTAACCAAAAGTTTATTTAATTTTTAATGTAAAAAAATTAATTGACTTAATCCCGTAAAAATAAAAGAATTTTCCTTTGTTTCTGTTATTTTTACTGTCAAATAATCAACCCCAAGTTCCCGTAAAAATAAAAGAATTTCCCTTTGTTTTTACTATTTTTACTGTCAAATAATCAACCTCAAGTTCCCTAAGTAAGAGTAACTCTCAGACAGAATAAATCAAATAAAGCAAGCAAAGAAATAAAAGCAGCACTTGAATACAACGGAAAATAATTGAATGTATCCGAAAATGCGTATTAATATGTCCTTAGTTATTTGAATGAATGTTAGAATCAGTTAAAAATAAAATTGCTTACAATTTTAAATGTTTATTATTTTAAAAATAACTGAAAGGATTACTTCTTGAATAAATTACAGTCCGTTACTGTAATAATATTGTGAGTGTAGGCTCATGAACGACCTAATTAAAATATTTGGCTCGCGTTCATTAATCGATAGTGAATGAGGCAATTAAAATTTAATTAATAGTAATACTAGTATTATTTAAAAGCTTGTTTAAACAGATTTAAACACTGAATGTCTCCTTGATTACGTGAACACAATCAGCTGATCTCATTGAGAAAATGCTGGCAAAACAATCCGCTTTGGATTGCGTTTACTTAAAAAGTTATTTGCTTATAAGTTTTGTATCTACTTTTTATCTCTCTCACTGTTAAATTTTTACTGTTAAAACATGAGTTATATTTTTCTAGTAACTTCGCTCTAGTTAAACTTATTAACTGCATACATACTTTTAAACTTAAAATGCCAAAACAACAACTTTTGTAAAGCAAAATAAAAATAATTTCCCTCAAGTGTGGCAAGAAAAAAAAGCGATCAATGGGTACGAAAAGCAAACAAAAAAGTGAAAACCATAAGTACGATTAAAGTTATTTACAACTTCACTTTCCATGCATACGATTTACTAAATGTCATATTTTTTTATGTCTGAAATACGAAAATTGTGTTTAATCCGTAATTTAACATGTGCCGCCATGTTGTTGTCGTGGTAGTGGTGTGTGGTGTGATGTTATAAAAAAATGAAAACTGACTGACTGACAGACTGATTGTCTTTGCTGGCAGGCAGCTAGTTCGTTCAGTCATTTAGTAAGTTAGTCAACAACATAAATAATAGAGTCACACATATTTTGTAAACACTATAAAGGTTTCCATATTTCGGCTTTGATGGTTCATTAAAATTTAAGTTTTGTTTGGCCTACAAGAGATTTCTATTTGTCAAAGTTTTATGTAGCTTGTGTCAGTAAGTCTTAATGGAATACGTTTTTGAAACTCTCATTAATGTAGAAATAAAAAACAAAAATGCATATACATAAATTTTCGCATCCAAAATTTGTTTGTTAAATCAGGCTTGAAATTATGCGCGCGAAGATAGCTCTGACCAGTGTTGAAAAATTCGGTACTTTAGTACTTTTTTCAGTACTTTTTCATTTAAAAAATACTAGTACTTTGGTACTCCCACGCAGCGATGCAAAAGTTGGTACAATTGAACTTTTTTAACACTATTTGAAAGTAAAAAGTACAATAGCAACCCCATGCCTAATTTAGAACTATTTCATAATTTTCCTAGTTTTATTTCATTACACGAAAGTATTTTAAATCATTATCCCATTTTTTTATATGCCAACTCCATGTTAACCATTCGCTGTGAATTGTTTTATACCCTAGGTGGAATTATACAGATGGTGGCGATTCTACAACAGGTACAACATTACAATAACAACTGACATCTCAACTCCTATGTTAACATATACAAATGTCTAATTTGTGAAAAAAAGTAGAACACCTGTTTAATTAAATACGCCTCGTTTTGGACGAAGGTATCAGATATGAAAAATGAACCGATGTTTAGTGATATTTCAAGAATTGCTAGAGGAATATTATCCATCCCACATTCTTCTGCAAATGTGGAAAGATTTATTTTCGTTTTAAAATTTAATAATCGACTGTCTATCTAATCCAAACAAAGGATTTGCTGAAGTCAACTAAGTCGTGCTGCTATAACTTAGAAATGACTAAGAGTTTGTTAGCAAGAAGTATATCATAAAGTATAATTTTGTATTCAGATCTCAACAACTGATAGTCTTTTGTATACCTTTCGGAATTAATCATTAAATTTAATTGTTAACTTTGTCTACATAATCTATAAGTACTTAGTACAAATGAATTTTTATGTACGGTTTTTTACTTAATTGTTAATAAAGAAATATTTAAAAAATAAAAAGTACAATCGGGCTGAAAAAAGTACACTTTTTCTTAAAACTTAGTACAATTTGAACGTTTCATTTTGCATCCCTGCTCCCACGACATTTTCAATACTTTTATTATTACATATTTTACATTTTGCGCCTTTCAATTCTTAATACGTTGGCAATACTTTCAACGTAATGGTGAACAAAAAATGTGTGATGTGATCATTTCGATAACAGAATTTGATAATCATGTGTTTGTTGCACAATTGATATTGTTGTAAATTCTAGTGCGTGTGTCAAAATCGTCTCAATAAGAGTTTTTCTTGCATTTAACAACCCACACATACAAACACACATACATATTTACGCTTGCACATCAAAAGAAAAAAGTTCGGCTGCACTTACAAATAAGAAAGGTTTGTAAATAATGGATTCCTCACATCCTCTAAAGGTACATAGTATATAAATCATTTGATATTCGTTTAGATATATTTAATTTATAATTACAAAATTTTAGCAAAATAAAAACATACAGTGCTGGATTCCAAAAAGAATGAAGGAAAAAGTATCAATGGTTGAAAAAAAAAACAAAACAAATGGTAAAAAATGTACCATATATAACATTGGCATTGTCGTTGGCTTGAGTCATATACAACGCCATGCAAGCCGAGTGTGTCATATTAAAAAGTTTAAATCATTTTTTGTTCAATTAATTTTTATAAATAAATATTTTTTACAATAGTACCATTTAATGCAAAAAAGTACTCTTTCAGTTGTAGTTCAGTATCATTTCAAAATTTTAATTTTGCAACACTGGCTCTGACAGTTAGCTTCGTTTTTAACAGCCCTGTCATACTTTACATGCATCTTGCTCAGAGACTGTGAAGTTAAAAAATTTCTCATTTAAAGACTGTTAAATTATCATAATTGATATTCTATAACACTTTCATATAGACATTTTTTGAGAGTAAAAAATCGGCCAAATTCGAAAAGTGGATAATAGGGTGGAAGCACAAGGCATTACTGGATTCAGAACTGAAGAGATTTTATTCAGAATCTCTAAAGCTTTTGAGAAATTCCGTTTTGAAAAATTTGTGAATTTAACATTTTCATATATTTTCCTTTCCAATCTCATCATCAAATTCAAGACTTTCCACAGTAAATGGAAATGGGGTCTAAGCAACAGCACAAACAAAACGGAGTAACACATCGTTTTCGGAGGGCGCTGTACTCTCTTTTCAGACGTTTTTAAATAGGTCCAACTTTGGACTCCAGATAAAAATTTATTGCAACTTTTCTATAAATCCGAGATTTTCTTTTTATGGCAATAAACTGTCATTGAAATATTTTATAAACAATGTAAAATCGTCTTATTTTCCCCTTAAAAAACACAAAACTTTTTTTTAAATTTTATCTTGAATGGCAAGAAATAAATAATAATTTTTACAATTTACAATATCGTACGCAATGGTTGTATTTGGGTCTCAATTTCATTTCATTAAAGATTTATTTTATTTGGTACAGACGCTTAAAATTTTACTTTAAATTGCATTGATTGAAAGTAAAATGAATCTATAACCCCCTGTTCTGCAAATCAAGTCGATAAAAATAATACCAATTTCGCTAACACCCCGATTTTCTTTCTTTAAGTTTTCTTTTTTCGTAGCTTACAGCAAAAATAAAATAAGAAATTAAATTTAAAACAAATATTTTTGGAAATCGCTTAATTACAGAACAGCGCCGATTTTTTTCCTCCTTTATTTTTGTACTGTCATAAAATTTTATTTATTCTCTTAATACAAATCAATTTATTTCGAATTTCTCAACAAATATTTTGTACGGCATTTAAAATTGTAGCTGTGATTCTGACTTCACTTGTCGTTTTTCATTTAGCTGAATTTATTTTATGTGCTGCAAACATAAAATCAATAATTTCAACCCTCTTTAGCTGTTTTTTGTTTTAGATTTTCATTTTATTTAGTTTTTATTTTTAGAATAAGGGCGGAAAATTCGAAATGCATTTATTTAGCAAATTTAACGAAATTTATTAGATTTTATAAAGTGTGTTGTTTATTCGAACGCGGAATACTGTGCGTCGTTGTTCCCAAACAAAAAAGGAAGTTTAAAAATAGGAAGAGTTGTCCTAGACAAATGAAATATTGTATAGACATTTATTAGGTGCTACCATTGATGTGTGTGATCGCGAAGTTTTTGACAAAATTGTACCATGGACACGCCCACCTCCCACATATACTAAAAATTAAAAATGTTATTTTAGCCACAAGCATAATTTAAAATATTTTCCAAAAGGAAACTTAGTAGAGTTTTCAAAACAAGTTCTCATTGTATGGTCATCCACTGCATATTTCATCACGATTTGTGTTGATCCAGGGTGTAATTTTTGTCTATGTGACAACGTACTGCACTATACAGAGAACTTTAAAATTGCAACGCCTCTGTGATAGGCGGTTTGACATTTCTTGGCTGTCCATTTGCGATATCTTTTTGAAGTTTAATAAAATCACGATGATTAATAAATTGTTCACTTCGATAAACTATCCATAGACCTGGCGGTTTTCTCTATAATTCGAATCGAAAAGAAAACTGTTCGAATTTGTATGTTATTTACATTGAAATTTTAAAGCATTTTGTTTCGATTCGAATTACAGAGTAACTTCTCTGGCTTCGTTGGCGCAATCTTGGTATACCAAATGTTAGAACTTTCCAATTCTGAAGATAAAGGGTACATTTGTAAATTCAATAACTCCCCAATAATAACAGCTTAGCGTTAAAAAAGCACCAATTGGCAGCACTTGTTTAGTAAAATTCTTTCTTTGTAAAGGGTGTGTCAGTAAGAATGCACTTTTTAATTTTAAAATAAAAAAATGTATTTTTTGAGATAGATATGATTTTTTATTGGACTGTAAAGATGACATGTTCCGTTTAACTATGGAATAAAATATCGTCAAATGGGCCCGGCACTGATGGTAGGTCATTACTGTTTTCATGAAATTTTCAATAACTTATTCACGGATGACGTGTTGGAATTCGTATTTAAGTTTACGAATGGGGTCTGACTTATTCGCATAAACCCGAGATTTCTCAAGACCCCAAAAAATAAAATTGCACGCCGTAAAATCGCATGATCTTGGTGGCTGCTATAAATCGATTGTTGTCAAGCGCGGTGTGTCACGTGGAACCGCCTTGCTGAAATTAGTTTAAGGAATGTCGTTCACAGTCACTGCAATATCGGCCTCATCTTCAAAAAAAGTAAAGCTCAATTATTCCTCCTGACCAAAATCCGCACCAGGCAGTTGCTCATTGTGGGTGCATTTGTTTTTCATATATTTTAAGACATTCAGATGGAAATGCGCTTCATCAGAGAAGATGATTTAAAAAAAATTAGCACTGACTTCACTTTGCTCCATCATCCATATAATGCGCTGTCCTCTCGTAAAGCGCTCCATTTTTAATAATCGGAATAAATAATTCGGACAAAAAAAAAATCAGAATCTGACAAATATTTCTGAAAAAAAACGTGTGGCACTCGGGGACTGCCGCGGCAAAACTATTGCATAGCATTTTTTATCAACTTATGCAATTATAATTATTTATTTATTTTTTATTTATGCAGTATTTTTTTCTTTGATATTAATTCATGTTTTTTCTTTGATATTAATTCAAGTTACACTTTTTGAGCGTGGTGACCGATAAGAAAACTATTTTTTTTTTCTTTTATTGAATAAATGAGGAATTTTTATCATTGAAACTATAGGGTTATTTATGGTAACTGAAATAAGAAATATAAGTTTGAGACTTGATATCCTCTAAATATCTGGAAAATACCGCGTCAATGGTGGTCCCATATTTTGTTGTGGATTCTTGTGGATTTTTATTTATTTTCAAATTCAATTTTTCCGAGAGAAAAGTCGTCAACTACGAATTGTCTATTTGTTTGTGTATATCATTTTTTGTCAACCACGATTGCTCGTAAGTACGCCATTTTGTGTATTCCTGCATGTAAAAATCTGTTCTGGCAATACTGTATGTTAATGAAATCAATAGCATACTTTAGGGGTTAACAAACGCTAGGCGATTCCAATACTTAAAAAAACAAAAGAAACTTAAGAAACAAACTCAGTGTTAGGTTTTTTCGTTACGAAATTTCTTAATTCGGTCGCCGCGCTCAAAGCACGTGATAAAAACTATGCAATAGCTTAAAATAAAAATCGTAAAGTAACGATTACATTTTGATTTTTATTATAAATGTCATAATTGTTACGTTCTCTGGTTTAAAATTAATTTTTAAAATTATTTTAACCCACACTTACCGTTAATATGCACTCACCTTTGGCACAAATAAAACTGGATTTCCCCCTAAATATGCAGTTTTTTTTTTGTATTTATTAACCCAACACATAAAGTATTCCTTAATGTATTTACTCATACCTAAAAACACGTTTAATCCCTAAAGTATGCTTAACTTTGCTGTTTAATAATCCTCCAGGAACAAAAAAAGCATTAATTAATGTTTAGTAATTTAATATATTCGCACTTCTCTAACTAAAGCTACTCGTTTCTCTGCTCCCACACTATGTTTCTTAGCATTCCGTGTGTTTTTCAAGCAAGACCACAAATTCCCAAAGACATATTCACTTAGTACGTACAAAAGACCATAGAGACTTATAAAACTGGCGCCCAGAAATAGACCAATTGCCCCACCAAACGACATGATTAATTGATCTGTGCTAAAGACAACACGTCGCTTCACAGCCATGCGTGGCAGGAAAAGTTTTACAATAACTGTGTTTTCAAATTTTGTAGAGTCCTAGAGAATTAGAATAAAGAAAGAAAGAAAAAAAAGCAAACCAACATTTTCTATACTTCATTTTACACTTTTGTTTTGTTATACATGAAATTTCAAACTTACATCTTTTTGCATAGTTGACTGCATGCTAACATAAGTTTCCTCTTCACACAATTTGGGGCAGTTACATTGTGCAGCTATGGGCCAGTGTTCGTGTGCCAAACAGAGCATTCCCTTAATATTGCAGACAGGCAAATGGGGAGCCACCATATAAAAATATGGCTTGCACCCACATTTTTGCATGGCCACATTTATACGACACTCAATGCGACACAAGCCAGGACGATATGTCTTGAAAGGAAAATTATGTTCAGCAGTTTTAAATTTCTGTCACAAAAAATTTACCTCAAAATATTTCAAATTATTTTCATCCTTATAACGACATTTTCTGTAGGCTATCGGCAAATTTCTTACTTCCGTTTCAGCTGTTGTCAAACTCAACAGAAGCTCAATGGTCAATGAACCATCTGCGTTGGCTTGCCGCATTATAGTGTCTTGATCGTAAGCGGCCGCAATATCTTCAACGTTGTGCAGAAACTTGCGAATAACAATAAAAAAATCTTAATATTTTTTCATTTGAAATATTTACTTTGAAAATGATTTGCTTACAATTGAAAGACCGGCCTTGTCATCCACTTTTGGAAAGATTTTTGTATTGCACTCATACATAATGTTACAGAAACGGAGTTCAGCTACTTTAAGGGATTTGCTGAAAGGATTGTTATTTACTAGAGTCCGAACTAGTATTTGGTTTCGAATTGGCCGGCCCTACATTCATGTTTCGGTTGCTATTCGATTTAGTTATTTAATTTTTACAAAATATCGAACCGAAAGTTTTTATTGTATGCTCATACATACACTCGTATAGGAACTTTCTATACTCCGAAAAACACAAAAGTACCGTTATCTAAAAAATGGTACTTAGAAAAAAAATTACAGCGTTTTTCGTGTTCAGGAAGTCCCAATTAACTTATCTAGGAATGTGGCGTTCTTGTTATTTTTTGGCTTTAAACCAGTGTAATAAATTTTAATGTGTTTGGGGAAAAAATCATTTTAAAGTGATTATTATTTAGCTGAAGTTCGTAACTTCATTTTAGTTAGAAAGAATTCGATATGAGACAATGATCCAAAGGAACAGAGCAGAACAGAAGCAACGTTATTTTTCGAGAGCCGCTACACTCCCATCATCAGTGTTCATGTGTATTTATTTCCATGTATCTTTGTTCGGGTCATAATTTGTATAAATAAAAATTTTAAATTACAATCGGCAGACTTGTTTAAATTTCAGATTTATTGACATCTGGAATTCGCGATTCTTTCACTCACTGATGATTATTCAGAACTTGTGGGGCCTTTCCTGAAGTCCTACGGTCAAAAGCTTTCTTTTGCGGATTTTCTTAAACCAAGTACAGCACACTTGATTCAAGAACGAATTATTTAAGCGATGAATTATTAATTTTATAAATTATTAAGACGGCTCTTCCACAGTCAAAGTTTACTTTTACAAAGTTTAATTCAGCTGCGAGAAAGACAGAATAAGGAAATATTTGTCTCTCTGTCTTTCTCTCAGCTGCAAAGTAAACCTTGAATGTGGAAAAGCCGTCTAGTCTGGTCGGGCTTGATTTCATGCCAAACATGGTTCAAGGCCCAATTCGGACAGCTTTGGATTGGAAGCATAATAGTGTTGGGTGGATTGGATCGATGGCGGAAGGCCATTTAGTATAGTCCTCTATCATCCATAAAATACCAAACCGTCAACAATTTGTCTCTCTGACTTCATTTCAAATTTTCATTTGCTACTTAAAATTAGTTTTTTTTATTTGTTCAGTTTTATAACTTTTTTGTTATTGATGTCGGTCGAGCTTGAAACAGCGAACCTACGCTGCTAAATTCATGGATTATTTGTAAAACAAAATGTCTTATGCACAAATGAAACGAATTTGCGAGTGTATGAGAGAGTAGTGAGAGGAAATACGATTTTCGGACTTGATTTAAGAATTCTTTGATAATTGTAAGATTGAAATGCTCGATTTAAGATTTCTTTACTTGATAGAACAACTTTATTTTTATATATATAAAAAAATATGCTTGATTTAAAAGCAATTTAGTGTCAGAACAGAAAATCTGAAATTTAGAACGAGTATTTTCTTTATGTGTAGAAGATTGAAATTCGGATATAATTAGGAATTAATGAATGAAGAATTATGTACCACCACCTTTTGCTATTGTATATTCAGTTCTTAATTTAAGTTCCTAACTTCATTCATGGGTTGGACCTTGTAGACGCTGTTGTGTGCAGTCGCTGTGATATTGCTGTATTAGAAAAAAAATCCGATCTCAACAACAGCGTCAATTAAAAAAAGTTTCGGATTAGATCGAGTAATTGAATTTTTGACTGAATATTAATTAGTTCCGGTTCGATTTTGGCTTTAAATGGCTGGGGGCTTATTATGTATTTCAATTCGAAAGAAAACACTTTCGAACACAATGTACATGTTATTCGAATTCGAATGATTTCCATTTCGAATCGAAATACATAACAGACCCCTGCTTTCAGTCGGTCTCTATTATTTTCACTAAATTAAAAATTTTTGTTTTTAATTTCAAAGAAATTTTAAAAAAGGGGTACTTTCAAAAAACGACTTACAAGTCCCCAAATGGATTCGTGTAGCGCGTCATTTGCGAAGTAGTGCGACACATTCCCATCTCCGTCATGGCAGCAGCATAAGTTTGTTCCTTACCGTCTACTTCAAATGAAGATGAAGTGCTAGATTCAGTTTCATTCTTTTTATTAAGAATTTCAGGATATTCCTTGTTGGGTAAAAAATTGCCGCGCATCTAAAAATGATTTGTAGCAGAAACAAACCTTCACTACTTCATCACTCTCTGTGCAATTGTACTTACGGTCAAAAAAATGTCCACAAAATTTAAAGAACTCAAACTAGAATCGTTTCTATAGCGCTCTAGAGTATCCAAGTTTAAGAAATGTAAAGAATTTAAAACTGTCAAGAAATCCATATAATATTGATATTGCGTTATATTGTTTGTCTCTGTTATATTCCAAACTTTCCCGATGACTTGATCCATATCTTCTTGGGTTGAAGCTTCCGAACACAAAGTTATGCCCACAAAAGGAAAATTAGATTTACCCCAGGCCAATTCCATGGCATAAACAATGGGATTGTCACGAAAACGTTTCCATTGATTAAGGCAAATATCCAGGGAAAAGTAGGCGGCCAATACAATGATGGTGGCCCAAAATACTCTCTCCATCCAGTGCAATTTACGATGCACCAGATACGGGAAACCGTGTATGCTTGATTCTCCCAAAGTTTTAGTCCAATATTGTTTGCAATTCATGCCGTTTTTGTCCATTGAACAATAAAAAATTGACTATTTCTTTAATTGCACAAATTTCGCTTTTTATTGAAAATTAGTAAAACTATTTCAAAGAAGATGTCCGTCCTTAATAGTGCAGGGATGAGACTTGTTTTTGTGTTAATTAATTTAAGTGATTTTCATTGTTTTTGCTTCCTAATTATTTTGTGTTAAACTTATGGATAATAAATATGAATGTATGTGTGTAGTTTGAAACAAACATGCATACATATGTACATCAATGTGAATATGTACATTAGGGCGATTCGTTTTCGAAGAAAGCAATCAAAATATCAATCTAGGCATAAAAAGTCGCAGGATCTTATAGGCAATCCCAAAATACCCTCTGGCCACAAACTGCTAACAGACATGTAAAAAATTACATTTTCAAATGGTCTAAAGCATCTAAATCGCTGGTCCGTGAAGAAAGAGACAACTATAATGTAAAAATGCTACGAATTGAGGGATGTAAACAAAAATATAATTCAAAATTTTTACAAGAAAAATGCTTATAGTATATTCAAGAAAGTTGAGATTTTTTAATTTTTACTGAACTAAGAAGTAATTGATAAATGTATAGTGCGGTTATGCGTTGGTCTTTTATCATCTTTAATACAAAATATTACATACTTTTCAAATAAAAGCGAAAAATAATATCAAAGAGAATGCAAATAACTTTTTCATTTCTTTTTCGTTAGTTGTGCGTATAGAGTGAGTCGCAAATAGCGCATATATAGTTCTCCCGTTCTGTCTCCTCTGTATGCTTTGTGCATTTGGACTTTTTGAGGCTTAGTAAGTACATACATATCAATGGTAACAATTAGAAAGGCCTTAACTCGTATATTATACGAAATTTAGTTTTTCAGTGATTCCAATCCATTTCGCACAAATACACCTTGTCACAAAAATTTATTGCAATAGTGTAAATAATAACGATTTTACAAGCTGTTGTACAGTTTCTTTTTAGTTTTTACCTTCTTCTGTAAAGTTACAATTATTTGAATTATGGCCTTTCCAGTTGATACCAACGACATGTGCTTAGCACTGTTGCCAGGAGCTGGAGAAAAAAAACAAGTCAAATCGACTTTTTAAATAAACTAGAGTACGCCTAGTGGTCGAAATTCGACCACCAAATTAAACGTATGCCTATTTTAGTTGCATTTATTTAAAGAGAAAAAAGTACCTAATTACTTATTCCCTTCCCCAATTGATAAAACACTAAACGAAATAAAATTGCATACAGACACGCACATTTATAAAAAAAAACCTTCATAATCATAAACATATACATTGCTCTCATTGCTTTGCATATGTTTTTACTTCAACCAATACTTACATAAGTGAAGGTGTGTACTTGTGTATTTTTAGCATTTGTAGTGGTGTCAACTTTATGAGCCTTTTATTCCTGTAATACTGCACCGATTTAAATAATATATAGTCGGGTCACTAAAGCTCAATAATGTTTACCATTTGTTAAAAAAATTAAGAAAATCGGTTGGCAAACAAAACAGAAAAACGGATCTAAAAATTTTACTTTGGCTATTTATAATTAGATAAAATCTCGGCATTCGATATCATGCTAAATTTCCATACAGCTTAAAAAAATTTTGTACTGGATTTTACTCGATATCGGTTGCCGTGATTTGCCCCCAGAAATAGCTAAATCGCCAACAAATTAAAGGTAAAAAGGCTAAATATTTCTTGTTCATAGTTCAACGTTTTATTTATTTTTATTTAATGTGATTGTTTTTCGAACAAATTGGTTGTTAGTTGTTTTTAATCCGGAGTGATTATTATCTTGGGTAAAGTTCGTAACATTTTTAGTCAGAAAGAAATGGACATGAGACAGTCACCCTTATTCCAGTTGGCGACATCGACGTCACGTCAACACAATACCAAAAAATTTTTGCTTGTCTACCCGTTGTTGAAAACAACTGACTACTCTTGACAGGCTCATATTATTCTCTGGATCTTAGAGAACAGAAATAAACTGTCAGAAGAACAAAATTGTTTTCGAAAGCGAGTAGAAAAGCTCAAATTTTTTGGTATTCTGCTAACGTGACGTCGATGTCGCCAACTGGAATAAGGGTGAATATTCCAAAGGAACAAGGGAAAATTTTTAACACTAATTTATTTCTACTTACACGGCAGAACAGAAACAACGTTGTTTTTCGGGAGCCGCTTCGAAAAATAAACAAAAATGAGGTACTTATAATTCAGTATTGGATCAAAAATAAAACATAATATTTGTATTTACGCAAGATACGAGTACAATAATTATTGTATCATTATTTAAAAATATGCTCAAGCATTACATCCATATAGTCTGCTCGATTTGCGCCACCGAAAGGAAATCGGGGTTGTTGCTTTCACCAAAAAGTTGCAATAACAAAACACAAACGCTTACATTAAAACCGGTTTTCCCATGTAAAAATCCAACATTAAACCGACAATAACTTTATGAATCGTTTGTGAATAAGGACATTATTATAAAAATACACCATTATTTAACTTAAATTCATTTATTTTTATTATTTTAAAATAAAAAATTCATTTATTAAACAAAGATGTAAAATTAATGCTTCATACATGATTAAGAAGAATGTTGAACTTTTGGTTTGAATTTTAGACTTCTTAATTTTTTGGAAAATTGTAGGTTCCATATTTTGTTTAATAACAACTACTTTTTCATAAGAAATGCTATTTGTAGGCCATTCAATGGCTTTATTGGCATTATCTACTTTAACTCTTTCAAACACAAATAGAATTTTGAAAATTAGTTTACAAACAAGTTACTCGTATGAGTTTAAAAGCAAATACAGAGGAATTGATAGCTCCTCTTTTTTTCAAGCCGGTTAGAAATGATCAACACACTCGTATGAAAAACGTTCTAATGATGGGTTCTTTGGTGCAATATTAAGTACTTGTGATAACTTACATAAATGCAGAGAAAAAATTACCGAAAATTAAAAAAAATAAAAATCGAAAAATTTGCACTTGTCGAGGTCTCTTTTTGAAAAAATTTGTTTTTACAAAGACTGCAATGTGGATAAATTACCTGTTGCGCTTATCGGGTGTTGCGGTAACACCGTACACACATGATTTTGGGGCACAACTCTGAGAATTGCACGTAAGAGTAGCCCCAAAAATAAGAACTTTCCAAATCCATGAGCTGATATATTTTGTACTGTGTAATCGGTGATTCCACAATTCGAGCTTGCACCGTATAATTTATAGAACAAGAATCATAATTTCCTCATCATCGCCAGTAGAATCGGAACTATAATTTTCATGATTATCACAAAAGTCTAATATTTTTAATAAATCATCGGAAATTTCTAAATCATGGCAACATTTCTGTAACCTTTTCAAGGATCATGGAATATATAACCTTCGCTTTCATGAGGATTTTTTGTTTATAATTGGGCTGAGTGTGTTTCAAAATGATTTTTTGGGTTCAGAAGAAAATGAAAATTTAAGGATAAATTTTAAATAAAAAACGCTAAAAAAATGTAGAAGATAAAACGTAAGTTTCGAGGCTAAAATACAAAAGAAAAAAGGATAAATCTAGCATCGAAAAGGATAAACTGGCATCACATTAGGAATAAAATTATTTGCTAATTTTTGTATTCCTTTAGTATATTGCCTGAAGTTAATAACGTTATTGTACATATGTACATATGTTAGCTATTTTCTAAATATATACCATTAAAAACATGTTTGAGCATGCATACAAAATGTAGGTAAGCGAAGTAAAAATGCAAGAATGTTGAACATATGGAACATCTTTATTTTTAATTACATAAATACAATATACATTCTAGATAATTTGACAACGAAATGCAATTATTTAATATAATACCGTGCGACAAATTTTCATAAAAGTCGTTATACTACTTAAACCAGATGGTATATGAGTACGGTGACCATAACTTTGAAATCAAAATACAAAACATGGGAAAATTGTATATTAATTTTGTATTTTTTTCTATATTTCCCCGCTGCTTATTGAGATTGTCAACTGACCTTTTCTTTTATACAGAAAGATAAGTATTTAATTGCGTTTAATACCAAATCAAATATTCAAAAAGTAATGAAATCGACTGCTTGTGACTGATGAAGAAAAGCGGTAGAATTCGGTAAAGCTGGAAGCGAATACCGGCATTCGTTATTGATCGAAATTTCCATTTGTATTGTATTGAAATTTCGATCGATGTCGAATGCTGTAATTTGCCCCTGGTTGTGAGGAGCAATATCCAACGTAATTTTTCCTACTATAAAGAGAGTTATTATGGTTGTTTAATTATCGCCTTCGACACGCAAAATTATTCTTTAATAGGCTGACTTCCAAACAGGGGTGCCAAACGTTTCGATTTTACGCCATTTTGCCGTTTTTTTTATAGCGAATTTTACAAAATAAAGTTTGACGATTTTTTGACTTTGCTAATTTTTGCTCAACATAACCTCTACGTATGGCAAAATGTCAAGCTCTAAAAATATATTTTTTGGCGACAATTGCTAAAGAAATATTTAAAAATTTGAATGACAATAACGAGCTTTAATTTTGTTTTTTAAAATAAGTATGTGCTTAATTTGATGAATAATCTAAACAAAATTGAAGGAATTCAAATTCACCAACATGCACTATAATATGACGAAACTTTTTCAAAATGTTTTGATAAATTTTTAAGTAGATGATTGTATAAAAGATAAATCAAATTGATTTCCATAACCATAAACATTTGTTAAAAGAGGAAGGTGTGTATGTAGAAGAAATGTTAAGACAATATGTAATTAATGTTGAAACTTTCAATCAATTTATTGATAATTGTGTATCATTTTACGTTGAATTGTGTTACCAAATAAGAAAAAGGTTTGATTTCGATGAAAAATTTATACAAAATTTACATTTAATTACACCATCTGTGATTTAAAAAAAAAAATTCTCCACAATTTTTCCTTTATTAAGAGGTTTTCTTAATCTAGTCTCTACAAAGTCAATACAAAGTTTGTATACCGTATTTGAATCAGGTACCTATACAAAGTTCCTAAACAATACAACCATGTGCTTAGTTTGTGTTGACGTTATGAAATATAGGAGATACAATGAATTAAAAATGGATTTTTTCCGCTGAAATATATATTAAAACATGTTTTAGCTGTTTTGTTTTAATACTTCACCATAAATAAATTAACTTACGCTTGTAAGTCGTCCATTTTCTTTTCGCATTGTTTTAAGTTTTACGGCCTCAGCAATCAAAGCATCAACTTTAAAGCCGATACCCTGATTGCTTTTTTAATGCGTTATTAATACTTGTCGACGGCGTTTTGAAAGGTTATAACTACATTGTCAATGTTTTGTACTACGGCGTTATGAAGCACTATACTTTGTTCGAAGACAAAGCAATTGAAAGCAACATAGTACACACTGTCGAAGTCGGAAGACGACAATTTGTAATAAAACAGATTGTTTTATTTATTCTCTAAAATATTGTTGGCATTAAAACCGGTTTTCCCATATAAAAATCCAACATTAAACCTACAATAACTTTATTAATCGTTTGTGAATAAGGCCATAAATGTTTAGCTATCATTAGACTTCTCATTAAGCTGGTACAACGAATATCTGGTGTAAAGATAAATAGATTTTGAAAAATTTCTGACTTTCCTGACTTTGTTTATCATAAAACGAGTATTTCATTAAAAAATCTTAAATATTTTGATTTATTTATTAGAGACCATAATTTTTAAATTATAATACAGAACAAAAATTTTTGCTGGATCAAAAATGTGAGTGAAGATAAATATGTTGTCAATAAAGCAATAACGCCGGCAGAATAACGGAACAATATTACTTATTGCTTTGATTATTGCTTTGCTATGGGTAATCGTATTTATGTTAACACACAACTTACAAAATTTCAAAGAGAAAGGTTCGCTAACAAAGAAGAAAATACTGAAAGGCTTTTAAAATTTTCATCTGAAAAACTCATCCTGAAATAAATTTAATTTTGCATTTTTATGTATATTATTAAGGATTTTCTTCTTAATTTGCCTTTTTAATATCTTTCAATAATTTATTTAATTTTTTGCAAAAAAATTTGTTTTGTTTTAGGGCGCGTCTGTTTTTCTTTTATTTGGAAATGTCAAACGGTTTATGAGGTTTTATGTTCGCAATAATTGTCAACGAAAAACTGTTGACAATTATTGCCGCAATTATTGCCAACTACGAAAAAGATGCATGAACATAACATAATTTTGCCATTTGCTGCAATATATATGTCAATGAATTGATTGCCAGTCAAGACGGGGTGTTAATTACTACTGAACGTATTTAAAAAACATGGAACATCTGTCTGACATTGCTGCTTTTAATAATCTTAAAATTGAGAAATACAGGCGTCTCCGACAGCAAAGTGCTGTCGTGCAGCTTAAGTTAGAATAACTGAACTTTGCCTTTGTTTCTCGGAATCATGTCCAGCTCTTTCTGAACAAAAATGTTAGTAACCTTCGCCTAATATAAATTAATTTGGAATGAATTTCCGTCATACCACGTCAAATTTGGTTGATAAACAGACCGGTTTCGGCTATGTGCCATCTTCAGTGTTCTCTCAGTAACTAATCGTTTTTTTTGTGTTGTCCCTTGTCTTTCGTATAGTTTCCTTGTGTACCTAACCTCTTTTCCTCTCTTTCTCTCTTGTTCGTGTCTGCATCTCTCTCGTTCGTATATATTCGTGTGTGGCTCACTCTCGTTCGTATATATTCCTGTGTGCTCTATATCTACCTGCTTCTTGTTCGTTTAATTTTTCTCTTGTTAGTCTCTTGTGTTTACCGTTACAGTTTATTATTTGAGTGATCCTTTGCTAGGTGTTTTATCTTTGTGTAGGTAATAGTCTGTGATTGTACGTTTTTGGGTTTCTTTTTGGTTTTGTTCGTTTGTTGTGTTGTCTGGTTTTCTTGGGTTATTGTTTTCTTTTGTGTAAAAATGTTTTAGTGGTTCAAATATTATGTCTGACGCAGTGTTTATTTGTTCGTTTATAATTCTTCCGTCAAACGTTTTTTGTTTGTATATTTCCATGTTTTCTAATACGTTCAGTCGCCGTCCTTTGTGCTGTAAATGCAGTAATTCAACTGTTTGTCTGATGTGTCTTGGTGTACATTTGTTGTTGAATATGTGGTTCGCGAAATTTGATTCTGGCGTTGCTCCTGGTTGTTTCAGTTTCTTGTTGTAGTCTCTTATGTGCTCCCGAAATCTTGTTTTTATTTTCCGTCCTGTTTGTCCGATGTAGCTATGTTTGCATGAGCAAGTCAATTTGTAAACTCCTTGCTTATCTAGGGGGTCCGTTTCGTTTGTGCTATTTCGTAGTATTCTACCCAAATTGTTTTTTGTTCGGAATGCTGTGTTAATATTGTGTTTTCTAAAAAATTTTGCTAGTTTGTATGTTGATTTGCCCATATACGTTAAAGTAGCCCAAGTTCCATTCTCTTGCTCCTGTTCTCTGTTCCGTTCTTTATTTGTTTTGATATCATTTCGGATTTTGTCTACTAGTTCTTTTTTGTATCCATTGTTTTCTGCTATGTCATATATTGTTTTTATCTCTTTCTTATAGGCCTCACGTGTTAGTGGTATTCGTTCAAGTCTTGTTACTAATTGTCTAATTGCCGCGTTCTTGTGTTGTTGAGGATGGTTCGATGAATTATGTATTATTGTGTCTGTGGCCGTTGGTTTTCTGTATATTTCGTATTCAACTCTATTTAAACTCTTATAGAGTTGAATACGAAATATACAGAAAACCAACGGCCACAGACACAATAATACATAATTCATCGAACCATCCTCAACAACACAAGAACGCGGCAATTAGACAATTAGTAACAAGACTTGAACGAATACCACTAACACGTGAGGCCTATAAGAAAGAGATAAAAACAATATATGACATAGCAGAAAACAATGGATACAAAAAAGAACTAGTAGACAAAATCCGAAATGATATCAAAACAAATAAAGAACGGAACAGAGAACAGGAGCAAGAGAATGGAACTTGGGCTACTTTAACGTATATGGGCAAATCAACATACAAACTAGCAAAATTTTTTAGAAAACACAATATTAACACAGCATTCCGAACAAAAAACAATTTGGGTAGAATACTACGAAATAGCACAAACGAAACGGACCCCCTAGATAAGCAAGGAGTTTACAAATTGACTTGCTCATGCAAACATAGCTACATCGGACAAACAGGACGGAAAATAAAAACAAGATTTCGGGAGCACATAAGAGACTACAACAAGAAACTGAAACAACCAGGAGCAACGCCAGAATCAAATTTCGCGAACCATATATTCAACAACAAATGTACACCAAGACACATCAGACAAACAGTTGAATTACTGCATTTACAGCACAAAGGACGGCGACTGAACGTATTAGAAAACATGGAAATATACAAACAAAAAACGTTTGACGGAAGAATTATAAACGAACAAATAAACACTGCGTCAGACATAATATTTGAACCACTAAAACATTTTTACACAAAAGAAAACAATAACCCAAGAAAACCAGACAACACAACAAACGAACAAAACCAAAAAGAAACCCAAAAACGTACAATCACAGACTATTACCTACACAAAGATAAAACACCTAGCAAAGGATCACTCAAATAATAAACTGTAACGGTAAACACAAGAGACTAACAAGAGAAAAATTAAACGAACAAGAAGCAGGTAGATATAGAGCACACAGGAATATATACGAACGAGAGAGAGCCACACACGAATATATACGAACGAGAGAGATGCAGACACGAACAAGAGAGAAAGAGAGGAAAAGAGGTTAGGTACACAAGGAAACTATACGAAAGACAAGGGACAACACAAAAAAACGATTAGTTACTGAGAGAACACTGAAGATGGCACATAGCCGAAACCGGTCTGTTTATCAACCAAATTTGACGTGGGATGACGGAAATTCATTCCAAATTGCATCAAACCCCGTCGGAAGAAAAACACAACACTTAATATAAATTACTTTGAAATTATACACATCTATATTTTTTGTGAATTCGCTCATGCTTCCGAATCTTGCTGCCTGTTCGCCGATATCTAAAGGAAATTTTCTTTCCTATTATTACATTTAATACAAAAACAAAATTTTAAAAGTTGTTTTTGTTTCAAATGTAATAATACGAAAGAAATGCTTCGTTCGATATCGACGAAGAGGCAGTTAGAAAATATGATTTTATTGCTCTTAAATGTTTATGTTATGAAAATTTGCGCGGTTAATTAATGACAGTTCGTAAATCAAACACCTGTTGTAAAACAAACTAAATATACCAAACGAACCCTTGTCATTTCAATTGCCTATTTATGAATGTACTCAAAAAAAGTTAAGCTTAAAAAAATTGCAACACGATGAGGCATGTTTTCGAAACAGTTTTTTTATGTTTTTATTTAGGCTTATTTCTTTCACATGGCGCCATTTGAAAAAATTGGTATAATAACGATTGAATTTTTAATTTAAATTTCGTAAATTTTTTTTTTCATGATAACAAATTATAAAAATAGTAAAATTTAACTTTTAACAACTTCGTGGCGCCAATCGAAACAGCAAATTTTGTTTTATTAAAATACAGATGACAAATCATTTTTTATGCAAAATTCTAAAAAAAGCAACAAGAAAAGACACGAATAAATTAGTTTCTTATAAAAAAGAAACAAGTTTAGCCCAACACATTTTTTTCAAGTCATAATTTTTTTGGTAATTCAATTTGTTTACCTTTTTTACTTCCATTTATGACATTTTAAGATTTTTTATGAGGTGATATAGTTTTCTTGAAATATTGTTTATAGATACCAAATTGTCAGAATAGATTAATAAATAAATTCTCGCCACATATTGTTTTTATTTGTTTAATTCAACAAACAAAAAACTTCTTATTAATATGTATTAATAATTAATGATATTTAAACAACTTGAATTCGTCGTTTATACGAGGACCGTATGAAAGAGAAAATATTAAAATGATTGCGTTAACGCATTATTTAAAAGAATACTATCATTAATTATTACTCCATTGAATGTATCATTGTTTCTTGTTGATAATATAAAAAAAATACCATCCTTGCGGAGCACTGTTCACGCTTTTACTGTTTCGAATAACAACAAATTTGTAACAAGTTCGGTGTTTGAATAATCAACAAGCCCCGAATATTGGTTTTTAGCGAACTCTGGCACTGAGCCCGAACGTTCGGTCGCTCTCTTAATAAATAATGGAGAAGCAGGATATTGAGAATAAATATTTTTAATATAAAAATGATCTTGAGCTGTAGTAATTAGAATAATATAACAAATACCTTTATGCAAAACAAAAATCATAAAAAAGGGGTTTAAACTCTTTCTGAAAAACATTAACTATTCTAAAAAGCACTCATTTAAAAAATATAAATATTTAAAACAAAATTATATGTAAAAAATTATAAGATGCATATTTTCAAATTTACTTATTTAACAATTCATTTGAAAACCACAAAATCTAAGAGCAAATTGTAACTCCAATGATGTCTTTATTTTTAATATATTAAATGTAAAATTTGTAAATTTATTTCTAAACGCAAACACATTTCATCAAAAAGTAGGTCATTCTTTTAGATATTGAAATGAGCTCGGTTTGAATTTGAGTTTCTTTCTACTGCTTGTTATTGTCGATTTTTATACCTCCTTTTAATAATGACAACATGTTCAGCAGCAACATTGTACTACTTTCAGCTCAAATCAGTTGCAAACGATAACTTTTTTAGTTGAGAAAGAAAGAAAAAATAAAATGAAACGAAACGAAATGATGGCAACTTGGTTACAAATGTGACAATAACAATAAATGTGCTCTTTAGGTTGCTATTGCTGTTGTTGTTGCTGTTGCTGTTATTGCTATTGTGGAGCTTTTAGGGCATTTTCTTCATATTGTTTTGTATATAATAGTTTTCTCTCTTACCTCATTTTCTTCTCGCTAAAAGGATGTTAAAAGAAATACACACACAGCCACACAATATTTGTTACAAGGTTAGAGGACTTTTTTTATTTAGTATTCTGCATTTTTTTCATTGCAAATGATGAATTAAAGCGAACATTTTCGCTTTGCTTACATTTTATTATATTTCAAAATTTAATGCAATCGCAAGTTTTTTTTAATTTATTTTTTCTGGTGTCGAGTGTTAAATCATACTTTACGTTTCTAGTTTTCATAGATATTCATGACATTTTTAATTTGTTAATGAGCCAACAACGAGACATTCACCCTTATTCCATTAGAGAGAAACTCGACTGTCGCATTTTCTTATACAAACCGAAAAACTAACTCTAAGATGATGAATGCATATTAAAATGTTATTTATATTCACGTTTAAATAATTTTATCCTCATTCCTAAAACATTTGTCAGAAATAATTTACTGATTTATTTATTTTGCTTATTTAATTACAGGTAAGAACTGAAATGAATTAATAACAACATCTTTGTAAAACAAAAAATGATATCATAAATGCATAGTCAAGTAAAAGTAAGTGTTTTTTATTTACTTGATTTAAAAAATCTTTAATTTATTTTAAAATTAATAAAAAAAAATAATAAATAAAAGTATCTGATTACATCAATTATGGTGATTTTTTGTTTAAATTGTTAGTTTCAATTTAAATAGATTACATCACAAAACTTAAAAAAAATATATATAGTACATATTTATATTAACTTTATTACAGCATGCAAATATATGAGGCTGATATGATACACTTACAAGTACATACATACAATGTATTCATACAACTCTTTTAATTTTCTAGTTTCTTTTATTTATTTTTTAATAACTTTATGCTAATTAGTCCTTACTTCATACATGAAACTCGACTAGGTCTTCTTTATTATATTATAAATTTCTCTTATTTGTGTGTTAAACAGAAATATGTATTTATTTATGTATGTACATATGTAGTATGTACTTGTATAAAGCGAGTTAGAAATCCATGGATGACTGCATCAAATTGCAATATTTTTATATGAAATTTGAAAAAAAAAAATAAATCAAAAAAATAATTGAATGGAAAACGCCGTAAATGCCAATTAAATAAATCACTGGAGCATAATAAAATTATTTTTTCTTTCATTTTAATTTAATTTTTTAAACTAAAAATCTAAAAAGAATAAGATTTCATATGAGTTGTAAGTAAACAAGATGTATTGAAAACTATAGCGACAGGAAATTAAATTTTAACTTAGAATGTCATTAATTAAGGCATATGTATATTGAGGCGGACTGAAAGTACATAAATTTTTTATTCATCAGACAAATTTTCATCAGTGATCAGTTGTATATATTTTCCATCAAGTATGTACATAAGTCAATTGTTTCAATTATCAATTTTTCTATAGAAAAACTTTAATCAGATAAAATATTTATATAGAAAAATGTTCATCAGTAATAATTTTTCTACAGAAAAATGTTCATCAGTAATAATTTTTCTATAGAAAAATGTTCATCAGTAATAATTTTTCTATAGAAAAATGTTTATCAGTAATAATTTTTCTATAGAAAAATGTTTATCAGTAATAATTTTTATGTCGAAAATTTCCATGTCTTAATTTTTCTATTGACCTATTTCATCACTGATAACTTTCTATAGAAAAATGTTTTTCAATTAAAACTTTGATATAAAAAATATACCTCAAATAATTATTTTTTCATACATCTACATTAACTTCGTTATTCATTTTGAAAAGTTCGTATGGAAAATTTTTAAAAATTATTAATCGTATTTTTTTATAGAAAAGTATGGTCGGTGATAGTTTTCATACACAGAACAATTTTATTAGAAACAATTTTCATATAAAAAAATTTCTTTTCGATACTTTTCTATAGAAACAGTTAATGTTAATTTTTCAAAAAAATATTCTATAATTTTCTATAAAAACTTGCTACTGTGATAATTAAAAAACCCCAACTGTGGTTACTTTTTTGCTATATGTCATATTTTTGCTATCGGTGATATTTTTTGTGCAGACGAATTTCATCAGCGATAATTTGTATACAGCACAATTTTTGTCATAATTTTCCTACAAAAAATTTTTTTTTAAATAATTTTCCATAGAAATATTTAATTCTACAAAAAAATTGCCTCTGAAATAATTTTCTATGGATTATTTTTGTACAGGCACATGTATTCGTATCATCAGGTATCTGTTTTATATAAAAAATTTTAAGTCTGAATTTTCTCATTACAATTATTTGTACCAATGAAAATATTTCTAAACAAAATTCTATAATTTTCTATAAAAACTTGCTATTGTGATAATTTAAAAAAAAGAAAAAAATCGTATCAGTGATAAATTTTGCTATAGAAGAATCCCGCTAGTGATATTTTTTCTGTCGAAAAATTTTCTCAGTCACAATTTTTCTGTAGAAAAATTTTATGAGTGACAATTTTTCATCACTGATAATGTTTTCATCACTGATGAGTTTTTCATCACTGACGAGTTTTGCATCACTGATGAGTTTTTCATCACTGATGGGTTTTTCATCACTAATGAGTTTTTCAACACTGATAATTTTTCATCCGTGAGAAATTTTATTAAAAATATTTTTTTAAATATAAGCAAATTTGTAAAATTATTAATAACTCTTCTGAAAACGTCATTAGCTATTATTGTTCACAAATTAAAGAAAAGATAAGAAACAAATGTAAAATTATTTCAAATTTCTACTGAAATAAATTTTCAATAAAGTCCGCCATAAATTAAAATTCAATTCATCATAGAGGCAGTACGATTTTTCTCACCCTTGTAGATCGTTTACAGGATGCCGATACCACAAAGAATGCATCACTAAATGGCAGACGTTATCATGATATCCAAACGCATTCGTTTAATACGATTTAATGCAATTTAATACGATTAAGATCTAAATTTTATTAACATTCATCATCATTTAGTTTAATATTTTCCATTAAACAAACACTTTATACTCACTCGACACCGCAATCATGCAACAAACTTTATTATTAAGTGTCAAAGTAAAACAGAAAAATTTACATAATATTGCGTGAGCAGATTTTAAATGAAAGTATTAAAAAGACAACTAAAAAACATTACAATAGTTTTGAATTATGGAAAAAAACACTAAAGGAAATATCAATCTGTTTAAAAGAAAATTAACGCAATTTGTGTTGTCTCTATTTTAACCTTGATCTAAAATAAAACCAAATGCATATAGAAACCCAGCAGAAAATTTAAATAGTAAGAGTGGCTTTACGGCAACAAAGTCTTTAATGATGAACATAAACATATATTGTTCTGTGGTTCTAGATGACTGAATTTTTCAATGGCTTGTTTTTTATACGTACGTCAACCAACAACTTCTTATATTCAATTGAAAAAACACCTTAATTTTTATTAGAGAAGTCAAACACATCTAGTCTAAATTATTTGATTTATAACAACATAACATAACATAGTTTTTTTAACAATTCCAAAGAAAGGGTCACACGGGGCAAATAGTTGGCAAAAGTAGCGGAACCTTTAAAATTATTTGGTTCTTTTTATATATTGAAACGATTAATTTTGGCTCAAGTTCAAACCCGAATTTACCCATTTATTTATTCTAATTTTTTTTATTTTTTAATTTTTATTAGAAAATTTTTTGGATAAATTCATTATTATTTTTTATTAAGAGAGTACTATATATAGAACAATTTTTTTATTATTCATCATACTAGCAGAACGGATCAGTACTGATTTCGAGGTCGCTACACCATCTCATCAGCGTTCTTTGTTCAATTTTACCACTTTTGACGGTGGATACTAGTGATCAGGAATATCAACTATTTAACCGTATTATTTAACAAATTAGGATACGAAAAGTACAAACTTATTCATTTTCACATGTCAAATCAATTTCGGTTAGTACGAAATCCCATCTATGATGAATAACTACTCTATATATTTCAGTCTCTCTTGCTTATTCAGCGCCATTGGCTGCCGAGAAATAAGCGGTACTTAATCATGTTGTTAGGTTTCTGTCATTTGTAGTTGAATTTCTTTTTTAGTATTCAACCAACTATGACCAAGTAAACATGTAGATTTTGACGCGTGCCATCGTTATTTATAATTAATGTTTATAAGTAATTAGTCGAACTTTTATTAATATTTTTATATATTGAAACGATTAATTTTGGCTCAAGTTCAAACCCGAATTTACCCATTTATTTATTCTAATTTTTTTTATTTTTTTATTTTTATTAGAAAATTTTTTGGATAAATTCATTATTATTTTTTATTAAGAGAGTACTATATATAGAACAATTTTTTTATTATTCATCATACTAGCAGAACGGATCAGTACTGATTTCGAGGTCGCTACACCATCTCATCAGCGTTCTTTGTTCAATTTTACCACTTTTGACGGTGGATACTAGTGATCAGGAATATCAACTATTTAACCGTATTATTTAACAAATTAGGATACGAAAAGTACAAACTTATTCATTTTCACATGTCAAATCAATTTCGGTTAGTACGAAATCCCATCTATGATGAATAACTACTCTATATATTTCAGTCTCTCTTGCTTATTCAGCGCCATTGGCTGCCGAGAAATAAGCGGTACTTAATCATGTTGTTAGGTTTCTGTCATTTGTAGTTGAATTTCTTTTTTAGTATTCAACCAACTATGACCAAGTAAACATGTAGATTTTGACGCGTGCCATCGTTATTTATAATTAATGTTTATAAGTAATTAGTCGAACTTTTATTAATATTTTTATATATTGAAACGATTAATTTTGGCTCAAGTTCAAACCCGAATTTACCCATTTATTTATTCTAATTTTTTTTATTTTTTTATTTTTATTAGAAAATTTTTTGGATAAATTCATTATTATTTTTTATTAAGAGAGTACTATATATAGAACAATTTTTTTATTATTCATCATACTAGCAGAACGGATCAGTACTGATTTCGAGGTCGCTACACCATCTCATCAGCGTTCTTTGTTCAATTTTACCACTTTTGACGGTGGATACTAGTGATCAGGAATATCAACTATTTAACCGTATTATTTAACAAATTAGGATACGAAAAGTACAAACTTATTCATTTTCACATGTCAAATCAATTTCGGTTAGTACGAAATCCCATCTATGATGAATAACTACTCTATATATTTCAGTCTCTCTTGCTTATTCAGCGCCATTGGCTGCCGAGAAATAAGCGGTACTTAATCATGTTGTTAGGTTTCTGTCATTTGTAGTTGAATTTCTTTTTTAGTATTCAACCAACTATGACCAAGTAAACATGTAGATTTTGACGCGTGCCATCGTTATTTATAATTAATGTTTATAAGTAATTAGTCGAACTTTTATTAATATTTTTATATATTGAAACGATTAATTTTGGCTCAAGTTCAAACCCGAATTTACCCATTTATTTATTCTAATTTTTTTTATTTTTTTATTTTTATTAGAAAATTTTTTGGATAAATTCATTATTATTTTTTATTAAGAGAGTACTATATATAGAACAATTTTTTTATTATTCATCATACTAGCAGAACGGATCAGTACTGATTTCGAGGTCGCTACACCATCTCATCAGCGTTCTTTGTTCAATTTTACCACTTTTGACGGTGGATACTAGTGATCAGGAATATCAACTATTTAACCGTATTATTTAACAAATTAGGATACGAAAAGTACAAACTTATTCATTTTCACATGTCAAATCAATTTCGGTTAGTACGAAATCCCATCTATGATGAATAACTACTCTATATATTTCAGTCTCTCTTGCTTATTCAGCGCCATTGGCTGCCGAGAAATAAGCGGTACTTAATCATGTTGTTAGGTTTCTGTCATTTGTAGTTGAATTTCTTTTTTAGTATTCAACCAACTATGACCAAGTAAACATGTAGATTTTGACGCGTGCCATCGTTATTTATAATTAATGTTTATAAGTAATTAGTCGAACTTTTATTAATATTTTTATATATTGAAACGATTAATTTTGGCTCAAGTTCAAACCCGAATTTACCCATTTATTTATTCTAATTTTTTTTATTTTTTTATTTTTATTAGAAAATTTTTTGGATAAATTCATTATTATTTTTTATTAAGAGAGTACTATATATAGAACAATTTTTTTATTATTCATCATACTAGCAGAACGGATCAGTACTGATTTCGAGGTCGCTACACCATCTCATCAGCGTTCTTTGTTCAATTTTACCACTTTTGACGGTGGATACTAGTGATCAGGAATATCAACTATTTAACCGTATTATTTAACAAATTAGGATACGAAAAGTACAAACTTATTCATTTTCACATGTCAAATCAATTTCGGTTAGTACGAAATCCCATCTATGATGAATAACTACTCTATATATTTCAGTCTCTCTTGCTTATTCAGCGCCATTGGCTGCCGAGAAATAAGCGGTACTTAATCATGTTGTTAGGTTTCTGTCATTTGTAGTTGAATTTCTTTTTTAGTATTCAACCAACTATGACCAAGTAAACATGTAGATTTTGACGCGTGCCATCGTTATTTATAATTAATGTTTATAAGTAATTAGTCGAACTTTTATTAATATTTTTATATATTGAAACGATTAATTTTGGCTCAAGTTCAAACCCGAATTTACCCATTTATTTATTCTAATTTTTTTTATTTTTTTATTTTTATTAGAAAATTTTTTGGATAAATTCATTATTATTTTTTATTAAGAGAGTACTATATATAGAACAATTTTTTTATTATTCATCATACTAGCAGAACGGATCAGTACTGATTTCGAGGTCGCTACACCATCTCATCAGCGTTCTTTGTTCAATTTTACCACTTTTGACGGTGGATACTAGTGATCAGGAATATCAACTATTTAACCGTATTATTTAACAAATTAGGATACGAAAAGTACAAACTTATTCATTTTCACATGTCAAATCAATTTCGGTTAGTACGAAATCCCATCTATGATGAATAACTACTCTATATATTTCAGTCTCTCTTGCTTATTCAGCGCCATTGGCTGCCGAGAAATAAGCGGTACTTAATCATGTTGTTAGGTTTCTGTCATTTGTAGTTGAATTTCTTTTTTAGTATTCAACCAACTATGACCAAGTAAACATGTAGATTTTGACGCGTGCCATCGTTATTTATAATTAATGTTTATAAGTAATTAGTCGAACTTTTATTAATATTTTTATATATTGAAACGATTTGATTTGACATGTGAAAATGAATAAGTTTGTACTTTTCGTATCCTAATTTGTTAAATAATACGGTTAAATAGTTGATATTCCTGATCACTAGTATCCACCGTCAAAAGTGGTAAAATTGAACAAAGAACGCTGATGAGACGGTGTAGCGACCTCGAAATCAGTACTGATCCGTTCTGCTAGTATGATGAATAATAAAAAAATTGTTCTATATATAGTACTCTCTTAATAAAAAATAATAATGAATTTATCCAAAAAATTTTCTAATAAAAATTAAAAAATAAAAAAAATTAGAATAAATAAATGGGTAAATTCGGGTTTGAACTTGAGCCAAAATTAATCGTTTCAATATATAAAAATATTAATAAAAGTTCGACTAATTACTTATAAACATTAATTATAAATAACGATGGCACGCGTCAAAATCTACATGTTTACTTGGTCATAGTTGGTTGAATACTAAAAAAGAAATTCAACTACAAATGACAGAAACCTAACAACATGATTAAGTACCGCTTATTTCTCGGCAGCCAATGGCGCTGAATAAGCAAGAGAGACTGAAATATATAGAGTAGTTATTCATCATAGATGGGATTTCGTACTAACCGAAATTGATTTGACATGTGAAAATGAATAAGTTTGTACTTTTCGTATCCTAATTTGTTAAATAATACGGTTAAATAGTTGATATTCCTGATCACTAGTATCCACCGTCAAAAGTGGTAAAATTGAACAAAGAACGCTGATGAGATGGTGTAGCGACCTCGAAATCAGTACTGATCCGTTCTGCTAGTATGATGAATAATAAAAAAATTGTTCTATATATAGTACTCTCTTAATAAAAAATAATAATGAATTTATCCAAAAAATTTTCTAATAAAAATTAAAAAATAAAAAAAATTAGAATAAATAAATGGGTAAATTCGGGTTTGAACTTGAGCCAAAATTAATCGTTTCAATATATAAAAATATTAATAAAAGTTCGACTAATTACTTATAAACATTAATTATAAATAACGATGGCACGCGTCAAAATCTACATGTTTACTTGGTCATAGTTGGTTGAATACTAAAAAAGAAATTCAACTACAAATGACAGAAACCTAACAACATGATTAAGTACCGCTTATTTCTCGGCAGCCAATGGCGCTGAATAAGCAAGAGAGACTGAAATATATAGAGTAGTTATTCATCATAGATGGGATTTCGTACTAACCGAAATTGATTTGACATGTGAAAATGAATAAGTTTGTACTTTTCGTATCCTAATTTGTTAAATAATACGGTTAAATAGTTGATATTCCTGATCACTAGTATCCACCGTCAAAAGTGGTAAAATTGAACAAAGAACGCTGATGAGATGGTGTAGCGACCTCGAAATCAGTACTGATCCGTTCTGCTAGTATGATGAATAATAAAAAAATTGTTCTATATATAGTACTCTCTTAATAAAAAATAATAATGAATTTATCCAAAAAATTTTCTAATAAAAATTAAAAAATAAAAAAAATTAGAATAAATAAATGGGTAAATTCGGGTTTGAACTTGAGCCAAAATTAATCGTTTCAATATATAAAAATATTAATAAAAGTTCGACTAATTACTTATAAACATTAATTATTATTTGGTTCTCTAATTCCAGCCGGTGCTAAGTACCTGCTGTGATTGACGACGGTCTTTTGTTGCCGTTTTGGTCCGAAAGCCGAATATATATTTGCCAAAAATAATGATTACACTTATAATAATAAAGTATTTGTCTGGTCTGATCGCACCTTAAGAATAGCTACATATTGTCGCTACTTACTCGTATTTATTACTACTGCTGTAGGAAAATAGAATCTCTGGTAGAAAGAAAAGTTGTTCAGTTTAAAATTTATATTCATTTAATGTCGCTGTCAAGTAAGTGTAATTGTTTCAATTATTAAAATAAAAAGATAGACAGTCAAGACAGAATATATGTACTTATATGTATGAGGACTGATAGCGAGTGAGGGAGGGAGAGAAAGAGAGACACACACACAAACAGATTTTGAACTAAACTGCTACCACACTTGTTGTAGAAATAAAAGCAGAAGTTGCAATTTAAACCACTTGCTGCTTTTGAAGAAAGAATCGTGTGATTTTTATTTTTTATTATTTAATGTTCTCGTGCGTTGAATGTTTATTTAAATTGTGAATGCCACACGACCGTCAACTTGTAGCAGCAACGTTTGAATTTAAATAATCACACAAACTAATTAATTTCTCAAAAGAAATGATTTTGTTTATTTGTTTTTTTTGTTGTTATTTTTGCTGCTGCTTAAAGCAATTGTGACAGTTTTATTAATTAGTCAGTATTACATGACGCAAAAAGCAAACACTTTCATAAAGACTCTTATGTAAGTTATTTAATTGTAATACGTTTTTAAATATTTTTAAGATTTAAGATTTTTTAGGATTGAGGCTTGCAATCTTCATTTCAATAATTTTTAAAATTATAACAACTCTATTATTTAAAGATACATCAATTTATTAGGGCATTCAGTAGCAGAGATTTGGTAGAAAATATAAGGTACGAGTATGTTTGAACCGAATTCATAAAAAGGTTTCTCGTCTAATAGGATAAGAAATTTCACTAGACATTCGCGAGAAAAGTGGAGATTGCAAACTTTGCAACTATACCCCTCAATTGTTTTAAAAAATTAGGAATATCCATGTACAACCTTAGCTATTTATATAAAATAAAGTCAATGATAGTTTTCCTATAGAAAATACAAGGTGGCGCCCCAGTTGTCACCCGGTGTTCTTTAAGTGTATTTTTTTATTTTTTAGGAATGAACAACTTTGTATCAAGTTTATTTGATGTCTATTATTTTTTCTCATTAAATTGAGAAAATGTAGAAAATAGGCTAAAAAGCCGCAGCGAGAATTCATAGCCATGCGTCCCCTATTTATGATAAATTTAATTACTCTTCGTCGAATTCTTTAGTTTTGGCTGATATTCTCTTTGATGGCTTCAAGAAAGAATCTGTTGGCATAGACTGACTCTTGACTTAAGTTCCAAAATTCCTGGCTGTTTCGAGAATCGAGGAAAATAAAATGATTTAATTAAAAAACAAAGCCGATTATTAAGGTTTATTAATACTCTTACTGTCTAACAATCTATTATATCGATCAATTTCAAATTGGCCGACTTCAAAAATAAAATTCTACTAAAATCAAATTAACTGATTCTTTCTTGTCTATTGTTTTCAACATTTAGCGTGTTTAAAAAAAAAAACTTAAAGTCCATATTTGGCAGTGATTCGTTTTGCGAAACCTGAATAATTTTTTTTATATATAGTGTTTAATAGCGAATGAAAGAATTAAAATTTATGGCACAATAAAGTGATATTTCAAAACCTCTAACGCACTAATCGACTAATCGGACAGACTTTTTATAGTTCTGCACCCATGTTCTGTAACTGGCGAGAATTTCTCGCGTCGAAAAGATGTGAAACAAAATACTTCATCGTTTCTTGAAAAGTGAGAAAAAATTGTGTGTAATTCATGTCAAAAACTATCAAAAAAGCTTACGTCGTTACGTTAGAAATGTCATTATATAGAATTCCAAGCTAAAGTGAAATTTTAAACGTTGAGAACGCTTGTCACGAATATTGTTGACGGCGACCAAAATCTACTAGCATTAAAAAAATTTCAACGACGGCGTTAAAAATACAACAGTCGGCTGTACAAAATAAAGTATGGTGCGACTTTTATGTTTGTTGTTTACAAAAGTCGCATATTTTTCTAAAATTGTAAAATAATTTAACAATTAATAAATCATTTAAGAACAAGATGCTTTTCCATATTATTATTTATTACATTTTCCATGTTTTTATGTGCGGGTATATTTGACGATTGAAAGTGGCAGCTTTTCTCGCAAAAATTTTAGAGAGACACTTTTTCTGTAAATTGGCCAGTAATTTGCTTACGTGACAGCTATTACTCGCCAAAAAAAATTACAGACCCAGTTTAGTGAGAAAAACGGCTGTTTGTATAATTTTATGTCATTCTTGTTTCATTTTACGCATTTAAATCGAAAAGTTTCTCGACGCGGGAGTTACAGAACACAGGTACTGTTAACAAAACTCAAGCAACGTATTCTCTTTTGATGAATGTAAGTTCTATTTTTAGCAATTGTTGAATAAAATGTTAATAAAATATATATTACTTGCGCTTCTCAAAATTTGTAGACCACAAATTTAAGTTAATTTTTGTAATTTTTTTTATTTTTTTGTCACCTGCACAAAATGTTTTCTAACCAACATGGTAACATTTTGAGTAAATTTTTTTTATTTAATTTTTTTTATTTATTAATCGAGATTGCCTCGATATCTTTTTTCGAAGATTTTCAAAAAACAAAAGTTTTTGAACATTTTTAGTATATTTTAATTTCCTGTATTAATGAGGAAATTTCTCTGGAATTGGGAAGTGGAAAATGCTTTATACTTTGTAAGGGAATATCTTCAAGCATTTCACCAAAGTTACCTAAATGCGAGGCACGCAGTCTATTCGATAAAAAGGGATCTCATGAAGTATCTTCTGCAACAGTCGCGATATTCTCAGCAGAACGGCTGCTCCGGGGTCGGCCGGACCTGACAGCATTTCGTATTATACCATATTCTTCAAGGATCAGTTGGTGTCGAACAACCAGGAAATCTGCGCTGATTTGCGCCAACCCCTATGAATTTTTTTTAAGTGCAGGCGATACTGATCAGTGAGCAGTGCCTTCGTCACTTAAACAGTCCAACAACAACAAATACATTGGCACACTAATGTACATGTGCAAAATGCTGCATGTCATGAATTAAATGAATGAAAATGGACTCGGAGCCACGTTTACGGTCATCATTGACTTTGTAGTCAACGCGGTAGCTAGTTCAGCCAACAACACTCTTTTCTGTTTCCCGTTCTTAAAGAGTGTAACGACACAAAGCATACAGAGTTGACAGAAAAGGAGAACTATGTATGTTTTATTTGCGACTCACTCTACACGCACAAGCTACGAAAGAGAAATGACAAAATTATTTGCATTCTGCGGTTTTATTATTCGCATACGTTTGAGAAGTATGTAATATTTTGTGTTAAATAAAATAAAAGACTAGCTCATAACCGCACTATACATTTCATTTATCAATGACCTCCTGTGCTCAGTACAAATTAAAAAATCTCAACTTTCTTGAATACACTCCTTTGTATTTTATAGTTGTCTTCATGTCTGTTATTAATTTGTGGTAACGATCCATGTCTTATTGTACAAACAAGTAAATATATAAGTCCTGTACATATTAGTTTTAGCCCTCTAAATTGCCCCCTACGAATTTGGGTGGTCAGAATTGTACCCTCTAAATTTACCCCTGAATGGAATAAAAACTAAAAATCTAGGAGAAAACCCCTAAACTGGCAACTCTGCTTATTTGAGTGTTCTTTTTTTTAATAGGAATTAAATTTTTGTATTTTTATGCCGCACAAACAAATTTCTATATTTAATGTAAACTCGAAAGTTTGTGCTCGAAAAAGCTTTAGGTTATCTTTTGGGTTGAAAGTTCAAACAGACTAAATCGTTTGTAAATTTTGCAAGTGTTTTATATTTTATGCCCGCTGGAGCAAAACAATTTTAATCAGTCAATAACTAAAGCTAATTTTTGTTTTTCTGATTTTTTTTCTAAGTAATTAAATTCCAAATAGTATTTATACATGATCTTAATCTGCTAAAAAAAAGCTTTGCTGAATTTTATAAAAATAAATTCAAACTTTTAAACGACGCACTCACTCCTCAATCATGACTAAATGTTGCGTTTAAAATTTTATCTCCCACAAATGATCAAATCAATAAGAAAAACAAAGTTAAAATGTAATGCACGATTTTGAATTTTTATTTGTTTTAATTATACACTTTGATTGCAAATATTTTCAACAAAAGAAAAATAAAAAAAATGAATTATTAAATTCATGAAACGCGATTGCAAAATTGTTTAAATTTTATGTGAACAACAGCAGAGAAAAAAAATCGCCAAATTAAACCAAAACAATTCAGCGTGATTTTTTTTATTTTTTTTTATTTACCAATGACATAGATATTTCGTTGTCATTTTAATGCAATTGACAGTAATTGAATTTATGGCAGTTGTTTTTCTCTACAGGCTGTTTGGTGGTTCAGTTATTTCTAAAGGCTTAAAACAATTGAGGGGAAAAAAACTCGCAAACATTTAAAGGTGAGCGATCGGTCGTTATTTATTTTCATTAATACCTTTTTGCTACTGTAATTTTTTTCAACAAGTTTACTTTTTGCATTTGTTTTTTTTTGCTATTGTGCTTATTTTTTAGCGGAAAAATTATTTTCAATCTAAATCTTTAAACGAATAAAGTTTTACAAAAATATACTGCCGGGTCTATTTTATATATACAGAAATAAAACTTGCAGACATTGTGTCTCCTCTGGCAGTTTTTTATTTTTTCATATCAACAAATTTCAATATTTTCGGACCACTTTTGTCATGTTTTTCGACAGCTCTTCTTGCATTTGGTTCCAATTTATTTATTTTTTAATGAAACCCTTATATTTATTGCAGAATACTCGTAATATGTGTTTGGGCCTGTTTTTCGATATTATTTTGAATGCAAAGGTCTTTCAACCTGGTTAAATGCAACGTTAAGCAATTTGCTTTTGTTGTTTTTTTTTATACTTTTCTTTTTGCAGTAATTAATGTGTGTGGTATATTATTGCAAATTTCCAAAACCATAAAGGTTTCGTTTTACCTTTTTCTCTCGTTGGTTTTTGTTTGAGTTTCTTTTCATATTTTCTATTTTTTTTTACAATATAATGCAAATAAATAAACTAGAGAGGTTTTCAATGGTCAAATACGAATTTTCAAAACACTTCACTCAAAAATTAAGTAAATATATGAGTATCTGTCTGCAAACGTTGGTCCAGTATTATCAAGATAGCGGATGCAATAATTTTAAAGGGTTAACAAACGAAAATAGAAACGTGAAAATCGGTTAAAATATTCGACCAAAGCTTTGCGAATTTGAGAAATATTACTTTTCAAAAGAGTAAAACTTACTAACACAACCGATCATTTTAATAAACCTGCAGATAATATTGAACTAGTTCAAACATGGGCGGCCTATACATGTACTGCAGTCATGGACTATGTCATTGTCAAACCAGAACTTATTGCTACACGACAATTGTTCGTACTTTCACTGTCGTACTCCTGGTGAACAAACTACTTGTGAGTGGTCCGTGTATGGACACGCAGTAGTTTTTGGTTTAGTCCGATGTAATGCAAACCTGGACTCATGCTCCACCCCTTCCACCAAGACCATGTTTTTAATGCATTTGGAATAGTTTCGGACCACTCGCTGGTCATTTGTGGACTAGTTCAAACACGCGTGTATGAACTAGTCGGGTTTTTTTTTGGCAGGGGAGGAATTTGTGTGTGTGTGTCTGATAAAACCAACACCGAAGTTACTTCGAGAATTCATAACTTCGTATCTGAGTAATATGAGGAGTTAATCTTAAATACTTCAATTGAAATAATCCTTCGTTATTTCCATTGTGAAATTCTAACTTAATCGGAACCGCCGTTTAGAAATGACTGCTCCTTTTCTAAAAAAATACTTTTAATGTGGAGAAATGTACGAACGTTTGTTGTCTCTCAGCTTCAACTTCTGCGATTGCGAAACCTATTTTGGCTTGACCGCAGAAACTCGACAGTGTCATGGCAGCAAACGTATCTGTGATCCCCAGAAGCCTCTGTCATGTTACCAACAAAATGTCTAACTAAAAATACCCTTCATTTCTTATTTTGCTTTTAAAAATACAAACAAAAGAAACAACCATTTAAATAATATGTATATTTTTTTCTATAACAATTGGAAAATAAAGAAACTTACCCAGTCCTCTTGAATGGATATTATTTTACATTTGACGCGTGTTGAGACCGCAAAAAGTCCAAAGTTTAAATTGTAGCAATAGATTTATATTAAATAGTTGTACTATAGGGTGACCAGATTAAAAAATATAGGTAAATAAATTTAAATAAAACAAAAACGGTGTGAAATCGATTCTGACTTTATTTTGAAGCCACATTTGTGCCGCCTCGAGTTCGCTTTAAGCGGGCAGACCAAATAGTTGGCTTGCTTACGTGGGCCAAGTACTTGACGTAGCTGAAAAAAAACTCGCATGATCGTGGTGGCCAATTGATGAGCGCTCCTGTGAGATGACCCAGTCCTTAAATGTTTCCTGCACAACTTCGAGCGTTGCGTCATATTTGTGGCATGTAACGCCGTTTAGTTGGAAGCACAGCTCAGATATATTGATGCTCTCAAGCTCGGCTAACATCGCTCTATTATGAGGACCCTTGACGTTAAAAGTGTATCCTTCGTCATTTCGAAAATTCGGAAAAAAATTATTTTCTTTATAAAATAATAAAAAATAATTAATTGAAGTTAAATAATGGCGAATTTTTATAATCAGTGTTTAATGGTCGGTTATAGCAAATTTTCGGTGAAAGCAACAATCCTGATTTCCTTTCGGCGGCGCAAATCGAGCAGACTATATGGATGTAATGCTTGAACATATTTAAATAATGATACAATAATTATTGTACTCGTATCTTGCGTAAATGCAAATATTCTGTTTAATTTTTAATCTAATACTGAAGTGTAAGTGCCTGATTTTTATGTTATATCTTGATTTATTTGAATTTAAAAATATGAAGCTTTTTATTCGCTTTTATTTATGTTTATTTACTTGAAGTTTATTTTTGTCTAATAACTTTTAACGTGTTTTATTAAATTTTTTAAATTAATAATAAATAAATGAAACTTTGAATTATGAATAAAAGAGATTTAGTCTCTTGTTTAGCTTTCTGTCAATTTAGCTATTTCTGGCCTTTTTAAAAATCCGATTTAGCTTATTTTTTCTGCAGCACCAGGCAACACTGATCCCTATAACCCAGTCCAATACAAGTTATCTAAATCCAAGCAAAACTTCTCAATATTTACACATTTCCATTTTTTTATTTCCCGCTTATTATTTTCTAATAATATCACCTAAAACTTCTAAACAAACCGAATACGGCTGCTTTTCATCTTTTTCGTTGTAAGCATCCAACTTTATAACGACTTTATGTTTTCCCGAAATATCCTCACCCTGTATGTTTACTACAGTTTCCAAATCGAAAGGTATATGATGATATGTGTGCTTGAAAGGAAAAATTTATTTTAAAAATGAAAAAAAAAGCGAATGATTAATAATCACCATACGTACCCCTTTATTTGTAATACACTTCATATCATCGGGGTCGATAAATCGGGCCCATGTCTTATACCAAATATCAAACTCATCAAACAATGTTGTACAGAAATCTTTTTGTATCAGTGTAAAGACTGTGGGCTGCCAACTACCGCGTTCATATTTATAAACATCAGCTCTTAATTCTACACGATCATTGGGATCAGCATCCCAAAGTACAGTAAACGAACCCTCCATATGGACACTGTCATCCATAAGCTCAATTTGTAAATTTGACAAGTCGAACATATCGGCTACACCCAGATAATCCGTTTGATATTTACAGTCCTCGAATATTGTAGGATCGTCAATCAAAAATGCATATAAAGTGGCTGTTATGATGACATTTTGGTGAAAAAATATTAAAACCAAAATTGGCGAAAACTTCATTGTGTTCCACAAAAACTGTGACTGTTAATAAGGCCAATATCTAGATGTTGTTTGAGTTTATATTATTTATACTTTATTTCAGTTACACAAATTTAATAATAAATTTTTCTGACATGATGTTGATTGTTTTTTGCTATTTTTAGATAATCTAATATTATGTTTTTAGTTGTTAAAAATATTGTTATAAAAGCTTTTTTGTTACGAATACTTTGTATATACTTTGTAGATACACACATTAGCATGTATGTATATTAATTAGGGGGCTTCTAAAAATAAAACTGTTTTCTTTTCTCCAAACCGAACCAAGTTTCCAAGCTTTTAAAATAGGCCTGCCAAAATATAAGCTCTTAATATTTGTGATAATATGATGTGCATCGGCACTTTTCAATTTCCCATATGAATAGAAATAGAAAAGTTATATTTCGTCCTTCTGGTTTTTGTTTTTAACGAAAGATACGTCGCGACGGTGCGTCGTACGGTAAAGTTTTGGTATGTCTTTGTAGAGAATTAAATCCTCTACAAAATTGGTCTGGAATTAATTTGTAGGTCTAGATTTCTATTAGACTGCAATTTTCATTTTGAAATTGAAACATTTTTGATCGAGTTGGCTTAGCTTACCAAAAAAAAAAAACTTAAGACCTCCTTTGTCGAGCGTTTAATTCTCTACAAAATCTTTGCTTTCGTTAGATACAAAAATCAGAAGAAATATAATTTGTTCACGGTAATCGAAAAGTGCGATGCGATGCACACCATATTATCAGCAATATTAAGAGTTTAGTACCCTAAAATTGAAAGGCATACAAACGCAGTCTGTTGGCGAGGGGTCCAAAAGGTAGAGTGTGTAGTGCACTGTTATCTGTACTGTACTGTACATTTTGCTTTTCTACTTTTCGTATTTCTTCTCTCTGAGTAAATACACATCTTGAAGCACATCAAGTAAACAAAGCACGCCTGTCTGGCTGGCAATTTCCCATTCGTAAAGGGCTTGGGCAGATTCAAAATAATATGAGAAAAATATCGGCCCAAGGCAGATCAACAGGGTAGTAAGTAGCACTAGCATAGCTCACTCACCTCACTGGATGTCAATTGTGAAAAATTTCGTTTAAGAATGCAGAACTATTCGTCGTATCGTTATTTATCTTGTGCAAATCAGTCGTTGAGCAGTTCTGGGCTGAAGAACAGCTCTCATGTCATCGTAATTATTTCGTAAATGCGGTCAGGCTTGCGTGTGTTGTTTGGCTTTCGAGAGTTTTTCGTTTCGCTCGCACTGGGTGACTGATTTGCCACGGATAACCCGTATAGTCTTGCGGTTCTTTTGTGGCATTTCTTTGAGAACTGCGTTGCTACTTCTTATGTGAAGGCACAGGTCGTGTATAGTCCGTCACAAAAACATTTTTAAAATACTGTTAATAACATCATGGACTTATGGTCTAGTTACCGGCGCCATTTTTGTGCAGCCATATTCTGCAAATTTACTTCGTAGAATATGTAGTAAAAAATAAATAAATATCATACAAATATCTTGTTTCCCACATCTCTTGAGAGGAAAATATTTTTTTTCCATTGCGATCTGTGTAAATTAAAAACTTCAAACTTGTTTTCTAAAGAACGAGTTTCATTGAGATATGACGACTACGTTGCAATAAAGGAGCGATATGTATAACTTTAATTAACATGATCTAGTTTTTATGCAACAATAAGGAAGAATTTTAAATAATTATTTTACAAAATCAATGGAATTTCTCCTAAAAACTTCTGCTTACACTTACTGTCTGTTCGTCGATATGGAAAGAAAATTTTCTTTCGAATTATTACATTTGAAACAAAAACAACTTCTTTTGTTTTTGTTTTAAATGTAATTATACGAAAGAAAATTTTCTTTCGATATCGGCGAACAGGCAGTTAATAAATTTTGTAAAACCCGAAAATTTTATTTTTTGCATTTGAAAATGCACAACTTTCTGAATAATAGACTACGTTGTTTACTTTACGAAACGATATATCTGCATTATTGTGAATGATAATCCATCATTTCATATTTTCGACTCTTTTTAATCATTTTTCCATTACTATTTCTTCATTTATTTTTTAATCGTTTTATTTTTTCTTTTACGAATAAATTTCTTTAAAAAAGATTAAAACAAATTGATAATTTTTTCTATTTATTAATTCAAGGTATTTTGATGTTATTGTGAATTAACATGTTTATTTGTTATTAGTTTTTAATCCAAAACTATTTTTTATCAAATCAGCTTTTTGGTTGGCTAATTTAAATTCTATTATTTAATATGATTTTCATTTCGAACTCTATTTGATTTTTAATCCAATGTACTCGTAATTTATATTATCTATAGTTCATTTCCAGCTGAACGAAATCTAGTATGTAGATTTCAATTGAAATCTGTATCAAAATCTGTACCGTTTACTCCGGGTTATTCGTGACATTTTTCAAGATTTAATATCCATACCAGAAATAGTTGATTAGCTTTTTTCTTTTCAAGTGTAAAACTCCCTACAAAAAAATCATCATTCAAATACAAAACAGCTGGCGAATACTCCTTTCAAAGAAATTTTATTGAACAGCGTAGTATTTTTCAGTACAATTTAGGAAAACCATTGTTGCATCACTAAGTACTACGAGATTTTGGGGAGGATTTTGTTAAAATCATGTAACGAAGTAGATTTTGTTTTATATGGGAAATCTAGTCAAAGTCAATTCGATTTTGCTCGAAATCTCGTGAGTACTAGATTTTGGTGTATTGTAAATGCTATATTAGGCTAAAGTTCGTAAAGTTGTTATTCAGAAAGTATTGGACACGAGCTAATATTCCAGGCAACAAAGGAAAAGTTAACGCTAATAAAATGTTAATTTTCGAAGAAAATTGGAATAATAATAATTCTTGTATTCTTTTTCTTAAAAATATTTGTATAACTCGAGACTTTAGTTTGATTACAACCAACAGTGGTAAAAGACACGAAATACACATGGAAACGAATGATGGAGTTATGAAATTCTCCGATAATAATGATTTCCTGTTCTGTCAGTGTTGGCTGTAATTTAATTTAAAACTTGTTTGTACAAATCTTTCAAAGAAAAGAATACGAGAATTATTATTATTATTATTAATATTAGTATTATTATTATTTTCTAATCAATGCAACAAATGACTTAAAATTAAAGCTTGACTAACAAGCGTTCTCTTTTCATTGGCATATTGTCTCATGTCCAGTAGGTTGGAATTGTTTAAGTTTAACTTTTACTTTTCTTTTTGAGCAAAAACCTTATGAACTTAAGCCTAATAGAAACTGCTTTTAATTTTTATTGTTTTATTTTTAAATGGGGTAAATAAAAGAAAAGAAAATTATTGTGACAACACAACAGTACGGAAAACATGTTGTTTTTGAACGCTGCTACACGTAGTCAGCGAGGTTCGTGTTTATATCTATTATCTATATATCAATTATCAAAATTAATTTTTAATATGAGATTTGAACATGCATGGAATTATCTGCTTTAATTACTTTAAAAAAAAGGAAAGACAATAAATGGAAAATAATCACCCTTATTCACGTTGGCGACATCGACGTCACATTAACACAATACCAAAAAATTGGAGCTTGTCTACTCGCTCTCGAAAACAGTTTTGTGCTACTGGCAGTCTATTTCCGTCGTCTAAGGTCCAGAAAATAAGATGAGCCTGTCAATAGTAGTCAGTTGTTTTCGAAAACGGGTAGACAAGCCCCAATTTTTTGGTATTGTGTTGACGTGACGTCGATGTCGCCAACTGGAATAAAGGTGACTATTTCCAAGGTGTAATTTGTTTGTCACAACCATTTATTGTTGGCGAAAATATAAAGCAGTTGCCGTGAGCATGCAACAACTATGATTTTTTTTCTACGTGTCGTTTATTATGTTATTTACTTAATCTCTACCATAGAAATTTTACAAAAAAAAACTAATACATTTTAACTATTTTTATCAAAAATTTAAATCAAAATTTTAAAAAGTTTACAAGATGTCGTTTAAAAAAAGTCACTTAAACATTAATTTATACAGATAAGTACAATGATTGTATAAACTGGAGATGAGATCGTGATAAACTTTTCATACACGCTCCAGCACGACTTTGTTTTATTTTTGGAACATTCGATCTAAATCACCAAAACACACGTTCATGCTCTAGAAATACTTTAAAAAAGTAAAATTATTGAAATCAATCACTTCTTTATTTCCCTCCAATTATTTGTCTGGATTTTAGAATTTTTAGTGCTTTTTTTTATTTTAGAAATTTCAAAATACCTTCCCGCTTTTTTTAAACATGAAATAATCACTTAAAATTGCTACTTTCACCCATTCACGACAATTTTTTATGTTTATATTGAAACAAAACATACTCACGATCATGCGTGCGTGGTTCACGTCAATAGCATGAGCAGCACTTATCTCTAATGTGCATACTAATTCACGAAAACCATGTCTGATAATAATTTTTACACTGTCATTAAACTTTTTAAAATTGCGTGGTTTGTTAAACAAACAACTGCAAAAAATATCAATTAAATGTGACAAAAAGTAAAAAATAAATAAAAAAATAATAAATAAGGGAAATATTTTGTATTGAAGATTTCCGTTTTTTAATGGGGTTTTAGTGCTTTTTTAAAGAGTTTTTTTTTCTTCGCTTTTAGCTTTATAATTACATTTTTGCGTGAGCACAAAAAAAGTTACAAAACTGTCCAAAATATGAAATGAAAAATTGCAACTAAAAGAAAAGAAAAAAAATCAAAACTCGTGGCTTACACAAAATAATATCGTGGATCTTGGCGAAGATTTCCGAAGTAATTGGTTCAACTGGATGTCCTGATCGAGTGATGCTCAAAAAGTTAAGTGCAAAAATACTTAAATCCTGCAGATAACGAGATTAAATAAGAAACTCAATGCTGAAATTTCTTAATATAAGAATTAAGTTTTATTGAAAAATGTGTCCATTTAATTAAACTAGAGTTCGTCTAGTGGTCGAAATTCGAACGCCAGCTTAAACGTATACCTATTTTAGTTGCATTCATTTAAAGAGGAAAAACTACCTAATTACTCCTCATTCCCTTCCCCATCGAAAAAAAACAATTCAAACTAAAATTGCATACAAACACGAACATTTATTTTGTTAAGTCTCAGTTCAAATTATGAATTTTTTCTATCTGAAATTTTCTGTAATTCTTTTCTACACATTGAAATTTGTTTGTAATGGAATTCAAGATTTTTTGGATGTTTAGCTTCACATTACCTTTTTTTTTTGTATACAAATATATGCAGTGTCACCACCATGGAAGAAATGAAAAGTAAAAGAAAATCTAATATAAATCTACAGCCAACTTCAGGTTGACAGTTATGAATTACAATACACGAGAAAATTTCAAAGAACAAACTTCTCCTTTTTTCTCACCCTTTCTGAAATAAAACGTTCATAGTGTGAACCGAGACTAAGTTTTTGCTTGACCCTAACACATCCATACGTAATGAACATGTACATCTATATTTAATTATCATCTCTTTTATTCTGATCTCTTTCTGTATCAACTTCACTTCATTGAAGAGAACAAATCTTGTTGCTCATTTGTAGTGGTGTCCACTTTAGGAACCATTTATAACTTTAATACTGAACCGATTTAAATAATATACGAGGGCGGATTGATATTGAAACTACCTAGCGCTAGATGGCAGCACAAACACAAATAGAAATTGGGATCTGTCAAACGTCAGCTGTTAAAATTTCACCCAAATTCAGCAATTAGTTTATTTGTTGTAGGCGTTTGAAATGGAAAAAGTGAATTTCGTGCAGTGATTAAACACTATTATTTGAAAATCGTGCGAAATAATTATAAAATAAGATGGCCGAAGTTGTACTCTGTTCATCTTGTGAAAACATACGAAATGTTTCTGGCAGCAATATTTTTCAACCACAACATGTTTTTGGCAACATATTTTCCAACTGCGAAATAATATAAGCATCACTTATTTCGTGCGGAATTTCAAACAACAGGTGATCATATTTTACTTAGCATTAAATTTGTTGCGCACAAATAACTAAAATAATGGAAAATAGTGTAAAAATAACATAAAATGAAGGTAGAACGTGTGTCTTCAAAGAACTCCTCTGCAGCAGCTGCAATTTACATTAATTGATACGTTGCAGCACAAGCTCTTAAATTTATTTTGTTCTCCATTTGTTTTGACACAGGGTTTTTGTTTACATAAGAAAAACAATGTTGCTTACTTCAAGGCAATAAAAACGATAAATTTCTTCTAAGTCGTAGTGTTGTCACCACTGCCTAGTTGTCAAAATTTTCAAACGAAATAATTCATGTTGCTCAACATTTTTCGCAAATTTGAACAGAGTACTAAGCTTTACATGGTAAAATATTGGATTGTGTGAAGTTAAACGCTGCCGAACAAGCACTGCAAGAATATCATCAACAGGAAGGCCAAAAGAGGTGGTTACTGAAGAAAATATCAAGAAAATCCTCGATATAGTTATGAATGATCGCCGAGTCAAGTTACGTGAGATTGTTGAAATGGTAAACATGTCATATGAACGTGTGTTCAACATTTTGCATGAACATTTGCATATGAAAAAGCTATCGGCAAGATGGGTGCCGCGTTGACCATAAACGTAAACGTGTGACGTGTGCTGTCTCAATGGCAACGCTCTCTGAATTGGGCTACGAATTGGTAACTCATCCGCCATATTCTCCGGATTAGGCCCCTAGTGACTGCTTCCTATTTCCAAACCTAAAAAAATGGCTCGGTGGAAAGAGATTTAGCTCCAACTATTAAAATTATTGACCAAACAAATGCCTATTTTAAGAACCTCGAAAAATCCTACAAAAACTGGAGAAACGTTGAACTAAGTGTATTGAGATAAAGGAGACTAAGTTGAGAAATAAAAGGTTTTTAAAAAAAAATTTTTTTCCTACTTAGGTAGCTTCAATATCAATCCGCCCTCGTATAGTCTGGTCACCAAAGCTCAATAATGTCTACCATTTGATAAAAGAATGAAGAAAAGAGGTTGGCAATATTTTGCATTTGCATTTTTACAAGACCATTTGCTTCAGACTCCGAACTTCGCTGTTATTTTGCTGTTGTGTTGACAAAAAACGTTGCATTTTTGCATACATTTGCTTGTTTGCACTGGTTTGCACTACCCATGTTGAGAACCCTTACTATTAATTTATTTATTATTTTTTTTTAAGAAAACAAGACAAATCACTTTGTTTTAAAATTCATTGAACCAAAAAGCAATCTTGCTACAAACAATATTTTTTTTAAATAATGCGTGGCCACTGTTTCATTTCTTTTCCACGGTGTATAGTTTTCCTGATTTTTTGCTGTTGTTTTTGGTTTTTTATAATATAGTTTATCAACATCTATCGAGAACCTACGCATTATCTGTTTGTTGAACTGTTGCAACATTTAAAACACCTTTTTTACTTTTAATAGACAAATGTACATTTTTGCTAACAAGATCTATCTCACTTTTTTTTGATGCATTAAATATTTTGTGTCTCATTTTTTTCTCTAGATTTTGTCAACTGCTTTGTGTTTTTATTTTTATGGGATTTTTCACTGACTCAATTTAAGTTTTTTTGTTTTCATTTTTGATTCAACAAATAAAATGTTGATAGAAATGCATGCCTGCTTTTTTATGTAGGCTTGGTTACGTTTCGTTTTGTGGTGGTAGCTTGTTGTTTTGGCGAAACTTGAATTTATTTGTTTTTCGATCAACAAGAAAGAATAAATTAAGTTGAAAAAAAACAGTTCGATTTTTTATTGGAACTTTTGTAATAATTGCACGAGATCTAGCTTTAAAAAAATTGCATAGAACGTTAAAATGTGTTAAATAAAAACTTGGAAAGTTTCGAGCCTACCTACTTGTGTGATGGATTGAGTTTTTAAATTTAAAAATTTCTAAAATTTTAGTTATCCCTAGAAGCAAGTACGTTCCTTTTGTTAGTTTTTTTTATACTTACTACTGTATCCAGCAGTCAACTCAATCGACCGCATTCTAGAAATTAATATAAAACATCTACATAAATACATACAATCAAACGTAAAAAAAATATTTTAAATAAACAACTTAAAAAACTGTCTCATTTCTATGCAAAAGCAAATTGGACAAACACTTTGTTTATTTTTCAAGTTGAAGCTGATACATGTGAAGCTGATATGTGTGCATGTGTTAGTAGCAACTTTAAACGCTTGTAGCTCCTTAAATATAAAAGCGATTTAAAGAAAATTGAAATTGTGCTTTTCGTTTTTAAACCATTTAAAAACATGTAAAATTTTCCAAAATCCCTTCAATATAACGGCCATAAAAAGGATCTAAAAAGCAAGTTTAATATAGATAGATAGTGCATTTATAACTTCACGAAATCTAGTACATTTCAATTGAAATCTATGTCAAAAACTATGCCGTTTACACCAGATTTTTTTTCAGTTTTCAAGATTTCGTTTTTGTACTAAAAAGAATTGATTGAAATTTCCCTTTTTAAATGTCAAATTCCATATAAAAAATTACCCATCAAAAGCAAAGAGCTGGAGCGCACTTCCTATAAAATAAAATGCTTGTGCAGCGTTGTATTTTTTAGTATAATTTCGCAAAAACCATAGTTGTATCAATAATACTACTAGATTTTGGGTAGATTTTGTTAAAAACTTTATTGGCGAAGTAGATTTTGTTTTGTATGCGAAATCTAGTAAAAATCAACAAGATTGTGCTCTAAATCTCGTAAATACTATATTTCGTTGTGATGTAAATGTATTAAAGCTCCTAATTATGAGAGCAATACAGTTTTGAAGACGATGATCTAATCATGCCTTCAAACTACACTCTGCTAAGTCTCAAAGTTTTTATGCCATATTTCTGAACTGTGTTTTTTTGTTTGTAACTTTTTAGCGAATTGATAAAAACTTAACACTCGTTTTAAGCAACTTGAGATTTTCGGGAAACTAAGCACTAGGAATTTGTGCTTGTGATTTTAAAAAGACTTATTCACTTCCCCTCGTATAATTTTTTTTATTATTTTATTCCGAATTGTATACATCCTTTTTTCAAACACCTTATATTCGTATCAGTTTATCTTGCCATTAAAATTTCTATGTAAACTCCCACTACTAATATTAAACTAAAATCTAACCAAACCCTTAAAAATTATGTTAATTTTTGTGTTTTATTTTTTATTTATTTTTAACAAAATTAAATTTTTGCTTCATTTAAATGGTTGTGCTTTTTTAAGCCTTTAAGTGGTTAAACCGCTGACTTCTGGTTTAACTTTTTTCTTTTGTTGGTGTTGCGAAAAGTTTTTAGTTAAAGATATAAACAATCTAATGTTTATAATTTCGGTACAATTAGGCACATTTAAGTTTCTTTCTAATTCCACAGATTGTGTATGTAGAAGTCGAGTTTTCGAACTCGACAATTTGTTCTAAATTAAAGAAGCAAACGTTATATGGGAGGAATAATATCTTCAAGTAGTTTTTAATAAGCATCTTCAAAAACACATAGAATAATTGTTACAAAATAAGACTTTCAGTTAGTTTATTTGCCATTTATTATTATATGATCAGCAAATCAAAATTTAAATACTGTGAAGATGGAATCTCCTCGATATATCCTTGTTTTAAGGAAAGGATGTGGATATCGCGAGTGCGACGATGCAACACAGCCAACACCACAGAAACGGCGATATAATTTTAGGACATCTCTAAAAACGCCATTTTACGCCCGTTTCTCACAATCCCTAATATATAAATTTGCTTGAAATGATATTATTATCATATTCGAAATTGCATTGAAAGTGTCATAGATTCACCAGAAACCCAGAATTTCGCTAAAAAAAATCGAAAACTGGCAAAAATCGTAGCTGCTCCAAAAAAATTTTCTGGGAATTGGAAATTCGCGGCTTATCCCACGATGTCGAACGATATCGTTCTTTTGTGATATTACATTTAAAAACAAAAACAATTGCTTAAATTTTATTTAAAACAAAAATAGTTTTTTTTAATTTTGTTGTTGTTTTAAATGTGAGTTTACAAGACAACGCTATCGTTCGACATTGTGGGCCAGGCAGTTAATACATATTAAAAAATAAATAAAAATAATATTAAAAAATTAAGTTAGTTAAAACTGTCTAAAAAACAAGAAAGTGCGAAAATGAAAAACTCGCCATTTTACTAAAGAAGTAAAAAAATTGAGTATTGCGGTAATACCAATTTTGTAGAAAATTCCAAGAATCGTATATATGTATATTGAAATGATTAATTTGGCTCAAGTTCAAGCCCGAGTTTGCCCATTTATTTTTTCTAATTTTTTATTTAATTTTTATTACAAAATTTTTTTTTTTGATAAATTCATTATTTTTTTTATTAAGAGAGTACTATATATGGAACAAATTTTATTGTTCATCAGACTAGCAGAACGGATCAGAACTGATTTCGAGGTCGCTACACCATCTCATCAGCGTTCTTTGCTCAATTTTACCTCTTTTGACGGTGGATACTAGTGAATAGGAATATCAACTATTTAACCGTATTATTTAACAAATTAGAATACGAAAGTACAAACTTATTCATTTTTTATATGTTAAATCAATTTCGGTTAGCACGAAATCCCATCTCTAATGAATAACTACTCCATATATTCCAGTCTCTCTCGTTTATTCAGCGCCATTGGCTGCTGAGAAATAAACTATTTTTATCATGTTGTCTGATTTTTGTCTTTTGTAGTTAAATTTCTTTTTTAGTATTGAACCAACTATGACCACGTAAACATGTAGATTTTTGACGCGTGCCATCGTTATTTATAATTAATGTTTGTAAGTAATTAGTCGAACTTATATATACGACGGCGGATTGATATTAAAGCTACCTAAGTAGGAAAAATAGTCTCCTTTTAGCTCAATACACTTAGTCCAACGTTTCTCCAGTTTTTGTATCTCTTCCAAAAAATAGGATTTTTCGAGGTTCTTAAAATTGGCATTTGTATGGTCAATAATTTCATCGTTGGAGCTAAATCTCTTTCCACCGAGCCATTTCGTTAGATTTGGAAATAGGAAGCAGTCACCAGGGGCTTAATCCGGAGAATATGGCGGATAAGGTACCAATTCGTAGCCCAATTCATAGAGCTTTGCCATTGAGACTGCACACGTCACACGTCACACGCCACACGTTTACGTTTATGGACAATTGAGAGCAAACGCGGCACCCATCTTCCCGATAGCTTTTTCATATGCAAATGTTCATGCAAAATGTTGAAGACACGTTCATATGTTATGTTTACCATTTCAACAATCTCACGTAACTTTACTCGGCGATCGTTCATAATGATATCGAGGATTTTCTTGATATTTTCTTAAGTAACCACCTCTTTGGGACTTCCTTTGATGGTATTCTTGCAGTGCTTGTTTGGCCGCGTTTAAATTCAGCAATCCAATATTTTACCATGTAATCTGACGGAGCAGACTCACCGTAACGTTTATCGAGCTTTTCTTTTGTCTCTTTCGCCGTTTTCCCTTTCAAATAATAGTGTTTAATCACTGCACAAAATTCACTTTTTTCCATTTTTCAAGAAACACAAAAGTTGCTTACTTCAAACGAATACAACAAGTAAACTAATCGATGAATTTGGCTGAAATTTTAATAGCTGACGTTTGAGAGATCGCAATTTCTAAAAAAATTTCTTTTTTGTGTTTGTGCTGACATCTAGCGCTAGGTAGCTTCAATATCAATCCGCCCTCGTATGTATATTGAAACGATTAAATTGGCTGAAGTTCAAACCCGAGTTTACCCATTTATTTTTTCTAATTTTTTATTTCATTTTTATTACAAACATTAATTCCAAGAGTCTTAAAATCTCTAGCTTGGGGCTATCGCTTACAAGAAAAAAAATGATTACAAGACAGAAAATATAATTCACCACGACTGTTATACAAACAGAGTTGGAAAAATCTTTAGTAAATAAATTTAAATAGGAAGGTTGGTAATTCATAGATACACATTTTATATTCGTCAATAAAACTATCATTATAAAAATTCAATATAATTAAAAAAATATATAAATATAAAAAGCGGAAAAAAGAACCTGTTTAAACAAAGTCCGTAAACAATCTAAGTTTGTCTAAAAAATCGAAGATTCTTAAAAAATTCGAGCACGAAAAGTTCTTTAAATCCATCAAATCGAAAACTCGCAATAAAATGCAAGTTACTCCGAAAATATAAACAAAATTTAAAATTTTACGCAAATGTGTTCGAAAATGCAACACAAGTGCTTTAAATTTATCAGGTAAAAATAATTTCACTAAAGAAATCTAAAACTTTCAAGAAATCGAATTTACTCCGAAAAAAATCTGAAATTCTAAATTTAAAGTGGAAATTGCGACGCATATGCATCCTCCGTTTCTGAAGAAATCTGTAGGGCATCGGAAATAAGTTATTGCTAGAATCAACATTTATAAGTGCTTGAAAAATATGAAATCAACGTTAATTTTAAATTGCGTCCATATTTTCGAAAAAAAAAAATTACAACATTCCTTCATAACAATTTTGCATGGTGTTTGTGTGTTTTTCTGTAAGTAGACGAACGAATATGTTGGTTTCGCTTATTTCGTTAAATGTTGGTCAAGTGTGACAATGTCATAACAAACATGTTGCTATATTTATTTATGTACATGATTTCTTTGTTTTATTTTTCAACTTTTTTTTATAAAGTTTATTTCAATGTCAGATATTGTGTAACAAACAACAATTAAGATACATTTCAACAAAATGCATTTAAGAAAATAAACGTCTTCGCTAACAACATCAAAAACAACAATCGCAACAACAATGCACTGAATTGAGAATAATGAACGTTTAAATAGCATTAAAGTATCCGATGGCTTGAAATTATATTTCGATATTTATAACCAGACAAAAGATACAAATGTCTCTTTCTTTATATTTGTAGTGAGCATATATATTTTATTGTTGCTTTTATATAATTGTGATACAAAGTGTTGTTGACTTTGAAACAACTATTTTATTTTCATTTTTTTTTTCTTTCATCTCTCATTTTTATCTTTCAATGCAGTTTTGTATTGGATGTATGTATGTACATTGTACATACATACATACATACACACTTGTAAATATATATTTCATTTCTGTTAATTTTTCACTTGACCATAGGCTGTTGCCTATCGAGGTACTTGGAACAAAATCTTGTTAAAAAAATATTTATTTAATTTGCTCATGCAGACGCTCATTGCTGCCGCTACTGCAATGAGCGTGTGTTGGAGAAATGAAGAGATCATAAAAATGTATCCTCGCGGCACACGCATGCAGTTTGACAATCTAAACATTTGTGATTTTATGGATGAGCATCTAATTATAATTTAAATTAAATTTTATTTTTTCATTTAAATATTTGATTGGATTTTTAGATTTGTGAAATTTAATAAAAAATATACTGATTAAGAAGATATGACAATATCGTCAATAATATGCAATGTGTTCAGTAGCAGCAGCAATTCGAATGGTACACACGCCAATTACCATAATTTCATTAATAAAAATAATTGTTATTATTTTTCTTCTAAATATTATAGACACGTTTATTGTATAACCACAAAATTAAAATACAAAAACCGAATAATTATCTACAAATCGTTTTGTATAGTATCATATTATAGTTACAGTAATCATTTTATTAATCATTTCGTTTTTATCGTGAAACGTATTTATGTGTGTACATATAACATATTTATTTTTCGAATGCACCAAATGGAAATGTGTAATACTTCCGTTTTAGCTTTTATTATTTAATTTCGAATTAAAAGGCATCAGTCAAAGTACAAAAACTTCCAGGTATGATTTTGGAAAATATCATATAGCTGGAGTGGATTGACATTAATATTCGACTAGTGTTTCCTATGGCCGACGCAATCGATCATATTCTAGTATTTTCATTGTAAATAAAGAACTTAAAAGTTATTAGCTCTCTTTTGTTTACAAAGTATGTATAGAAAATTCTCTGTCTCATTTCTTTGCAAAAGCAAATTGGACAAAGACACATGCATGCTTTGTTTATTTTTTAACGTGAAGCTAATACATGCGTGTGCAATAAGTGTACATGTATTAGTAGCAACTTTAAATGCTTATAGCTCTCAGAATACTGAATCGATTTTAACAAAATATAGATTGTGCACATTTGCGAATAAATATCTTCAAATTATATGTTTGGTCTAAATCGGCTGTATAATATGAGCCTAAAAGGGATCTAAAAAAGTGTTTGCCTATTAATTATATAGATAGATAGTGCCACCTTGTGACGCTGTATCAGTAATAGCAGGATCAAAAAATACAATTAAGGAATAGAAGAAGGTTAAATTTTTAAAATATGTATTTTAGCAAAAGTAAATTTTTAAAATATATATTTTTGAAAAGGTACATTTTTAAAATGTTTTTTTTTCGAAAGCTACATTTTTGAAAAGGTTACTTTTAAAAAAAATAAATTTTAAAGCGATTTTTTTTAGGTAGTACATTTTTGAAAAGGTTACTTTTAAAAAAAATAAATTTTAAAGCGATTTTTTTTAAGTAGTACATTTTTGAAGATATTTTTGGAGCTACATATTTTTTAAATTTGTTTTTTTAAGGCAACTTTAAACATTTATTACTTCAAAACGTACTTGTTTTAAAATTTTCTATTTTTAAATGATGTTTTTTAAAAGGGACTTTTTAAAAAAATTTTTTGTTAAAGCATATTTGTTTTAAAAAGTATTTTTGAAAGAAGGTTTTTAAATGTTAACTTTTATAAAGTGCCTTGATCAAAGCGTACTTTTTTGTAGGCTATTTTTTGAAGTCTCTTTTTTAAGAAGGTACCTTATGTAAAAGGCCCTTTTTTGAAGTACTTTTTGAAAAGCTACTGTTGTGAAAGTTACTTTTTTTTAAGGAAGGCACTATTTTTTAAAAGCTATTTTTGATTATGTCAATTATTTTGCTTTAAAAATATACTTTTTTTAAAGGTTCATTTTTGAAAAGAAACGCTTTGTAAAAAGTACAAAATTTTTTCAAAAAAGGCTGGCTTTAAAATAGATTTTCAAATATGCTTTTTTTAATGTTCTTACATATTTTGAATGACAGATACTTTTTTTAAATGTTCTCTCTTCAAAAATTTCTAAAAATTTTAATTTAAAAGTTTAATTTTCTTTTGTGATATCTTTAGTTGACTTTTATTTGAAGAGTGATTATATACAGCTTTTACAATCGTTGAGTTACACATATACTTAAAGTAATGGCTACGTTTAGTTAGCGCTTATTAACATATCGACCCCTGTGCGCGAAATTATCGTATGTTACACTTTTTTCGAAATCAACTTTTTTATGCAAATTGGTTCTAAACCCTTTAATTCATCTATTGACAAAATATTATAACGATAAATATAATAGTTATGGAGATAATACAACGCACATTTTATCGTATGTAATAGTTTTATAGTATATAATAGTAATAGTAATAAAAACGCTCTCCTGTAAAATTTAGTTTTTGCAACATACGATAATATCGCGCACAGGGGTCGATATGACCATTTTTTTAGTACTTTAATAATATACAGGGTTGGGACTGTGCTATTTCTAGTAAATATAGCTAATCTTTAAAGGAACTTTTTTAAAATTTAATTTTGTGAAAAAAAGGAAGGTACTTTTGGAAAGGATGCTTCTTGAAAAGTTACTTTTATGTAACAAAACTGTTCAAATTTATATTAATTTTTTCTAACGTACGTTTTTGAAAATCTCTCCATGCTTTGGCTGAGAAGAGCAGTGTCGTTCCTCTTTAGCCTAGTTTGGCCACTAAACTTTAAGTTTTTATGGACCAGATAACTTGCTTGGAGTGTGATTCAAGCTTTCTTAAATTTCCCTATATTAGACTATTTCAGTTTTCACAAAATGCATATTTAGCTATTTATTTACTCATTCTGGTCATCTTAAATGCATTTTTTTAAGTTTTATTTTAAGTGTTGTATTCTTTATTTACCATGTCCAATATTTTCCAGAGTTAATAATATTTGAAATCTCTAGCCTTCGTAAATACCAAACACTCTTACTTCTGATTAATGCAATCTGCCTGAATAATAAAAAAATGGTAAAACAAGTTGCTATTTATGACAAAAATTAAAAGAAAAAAACAAGAATATGCATTGAATAATTCTTTTGCTTTCAAACTTGTTTTCACTTCTTTTGTTTTGACGTTTGACCATATTTCAACATTTTCAAATTCCATATGCGGTATCTAACGAGAGCGCGAGCGTTCTCGTAATCTTTTTTGTTTGGAAAAGCTATTTGTTCTTTATGACAATAAACAGCTTATTTTTGGACAATACAAAACCAAGAATTTCTTACGAAAAAAATAGCCAGGTTCGTGAAACACCATAAGCTAAAGCTGGCTGTTTTCATTTTTTACTTTATTCGGCATAAACCACTTTTGAAATTAATTTGATGTTATGTGCAATTTCTTATATAAAATATAGTATTTATTTATTTTGTATGTGCGAATAAAATATTATGTAAGATGTGACAAAAGTAGAAGTTTGTTTGTTTTTTTAAGTGGATTAATGATATTGTGGATTGTTTTGGTGTGAAGGACACTGTGTGGCCATACAAGATTTACTTGTTAAGAAAACTTATCAAAAGTAAAAAAATATACATAAATGTAAAAGGATATATTGTTATAAACAGGGAAACCGGAAACATGCTCTAACAAAGCGTTTTATGTGCGTTAAATATGCAGTAAAAAAGTGAGTATATGCTAAAAAAAATGTTTTATAAAAAACAAAAATTGCTTTAATATATATTCTGTATTTAACAATTTTATTACATTTACATTTAAAAGAAGATGAAAACAAGAGGAACAAAACAACTGAATAAAAAAACAATTGTTAGGTTAGGTTCCTTTGGCAGCCGTGATCAAGTACAATTTTTTTATAGTGACGGTACATGAGCGTGAGTGAAAAGTCATTCACGATATTATCTCTAGTATGAGGTGACTTCAAATGTAGTGAAATATACGCGGGTGGATTGATATTGAAGCTACCTAACGCTAAATGGCAGCACAAACACAAGAAATTGCAATCTGTCAAACGTCAGCTGTTAAAATTTCACCCAAATTCATCGATTTGTTTATTTGTTGTAGTCGTTTGAAGTAACCAACTTTTGTGTTTTTTGAAAAATAGAAAAAAGTGAATTTCGTGCAGTGATTAAACACTATTATTTGAAAGGGAAAACGGCGAAAGAGACAAAAGAAAAGCTCGATAAACGTTACGGTGAGTCTGCTCCGTCAGATTACATGATAAAATATTGGATTGTGTGAATTTAAACGCGGCCGAACAGACACTGCAACAATACCATCAACAGGAAGGCCAAAAGAGGTGGTTACTGAAGAAAATATCAAGAAAATCCACGATGTCGTTATGAATGATCGCCGAGTCAAGTTACGAGAGAATGTTAAACATATCAAATGAACGTGTGTTCAACATTTTGCATGAACATTTGCATATGAAAAAGCTATCGGCAAGATGGGTGCCGCGTTTGCTCATTGTCGAAGAAAAACGAGTTCGACAGACCACTTCACAGCGGTGTTTGGACATAATAAAGCGTAATCCTGTTGATGTTTGGCGTCGATTAATAACTGTTGATGAAACGTGTGGAGGACCCACACCTGAAACCAAAAATCAATCGAAACAATGGGAGAAATCTGGTGGAAGTGTTCCGAAGAAGGCGAAGACAGTGAAATCGCCTGGCAAAGTTATGGCCACTGTATTTTGAATTGCACACGGAATATTGCTAATCGATTATCTTGAAAAAGGATCCACAATCACATGAAAGTATTATCGTGCATTATTGGATCAATTTATTGATGCAATCAAGAAAAAAACGACCACATTTAAAGAAGAAAAAAGTGCTCTTTCTTCAAGACAATGCACCGGTTCACACAGCATTAGATACGATGTTAAAATTACGTGAAATACACTTCGAATTGGTTGATCATCCACCTTATAGTCCAGATTTAGCTCCTAGTGACTTTTTCCTGTTTCCAAACTTGAAAAAATGGCTCGCAGGAAAAAGATTCAGCTCAAACGAAGAATTGATTACCGAAACTAACGCGTATTTTGAGGGGTTCGCAAAATCGTATTATTCATATGGTATAAAAAAGTTGGAATATCGTCTTACTAAGTGTATAAAGCTAAAAGGAGAAATAAATGGTTTTTGAAAAAAAAAATGTTTTTTCCTACTCAGGTCGCTTTATTATCAATCCGCCCTCGTACGTAAAAAAATTGCAACCTTAGATTTGTTACAATGTTTCAATTCACACGATTGCGAATGGACGGACAAATACGGCGCGAAGTAATTATGTGTGTGAATATACGTCTAGATAAATATATTTATTTTTAACATCATGTGCGATAATATCTGTTTCTTTCTTTCGTTAACTCTTCGATCGACATTGACGATGAATTTTATGTGATAAAGAGGTTCACTTTCTTCCACCATTGTCTCAATCAGTTAAGCTGACGTAAAATTCCCTTGACTGGAATTGTTTGCATTGAACATCCACAGTTTTTATTATCTCCCTCTGAACTGTCAGGTACTTTCTTTACTCGAGCATTTTTGTCATTTAGATAGAAATATCATTTTCCGAACTATTATCTTGGGTATCTCCTTCCTACTTTCCACTGCTTTTGACAAATTTGGTTGTTTCATCAGCACCGCTTCCCCCCTGCACTTCCACGCAACAAATCTCCAGGGATGAAAATATTTTAACAATTACGAATATTTAAAGCTTTTTATTAGGATATTTATTTCACTTAACAATCCTTTCGACCCTCTTTATTTTTATAATATCGTTGCTATGTAATCATGATTACAATATACATAATCGCTGCACATAATAAGCTAACAGGTCACCAAGCAATTGCCTTTAGGCAAAAACAAGCCTCAAAAAATATACATAAATAATGGTTAAATTCAAATTTTTTAATTAAACACATTCATAATCATTCACACAACAAAAACCACAAACTACAAAAGCGCATTGAAAAGGAGAGAAAAGAAAAACTTGCATTACCATAAACAGGTTAAATGTAATATAAACGTTTAATGGGTCAAACAAATCATAAAACTGCAATTATTGTTTTAGCCAACTATTAAAAACCCTCAAAGGCAATATTTTGACACAATAATGTAGTGGTTGGTGGTCTCTGTAATAAAGGCTGCAACAGCAGCACAAATTATTTAAAAAAAATATTCTTATAAAACAAACAAAAATGATTTATGGCACCATAAATGGAATATGTATTTTCAATTTTGTTAAACTTTTTTCTTCAAAATAATATTATAACTGTGTTGACATTTATATAACAAAGTATAGAACATTTTCCTTATATTTAAATAATCTTTCGACAATTTCTAACATTCTCATTATGTTGGACGTGCCTGGAATACCCGAACGATTAATGACAGTTAACCTTGTTTGCAGCCGGCTTTAAAAATCGCACTTTATAAAAATTTATGATGGAAAAAAGGAGTTAATAAACAACTTTTTTAATGTGATTGTTTCGATTTTGACAGGGGTTTATTTATGTTAATTATTCTTTTATGATTTGGGCTTGTAGAAACAAGAAACGGCGATAAATCATTAATCACGTGCCATATCTTGTGTACGAACACTGACCTGGGACACTGTTTGATGTTACAATGTACAAATGCAAATAAGAATTTGACAAGGAAAGTTCTGTTGGAACACTTTAAAAATATTTATTGGAATCGGAAAGAAATGTACGAGAATTTTGGCTAAATAAAATTATTTTTTATTTTTAATGCTGTTTTTTATTTCAAAGATTTAAATTTAATATTTTCCTAAATAAAAAAATAACTGTAAAAATATTGACCCCTATTCTGCATTTCGATTACGTTTCCGCGTTCAGTTACGTTCGAATTAAAAAATGGTATTCCAAAAAAATTAATCGAAAGAATGAGAAGAAGAGAAGAGTATGTTTAAACCAGCTGCTTTGCTATGAAACGTATGAAATAGAAACAGAAAAAAATAAGCAATTTTGTAAACATTCTAATTTTTAAATTGTAAAAAGTTAAATTTAGTGAAAATAATAGTGATAAATGTAATTAAAAATAAATATTGTGGTAACTTTAATTAATTAAACACATCAGTAAAATACGGAAAGTAAGAAAAAGCTAGAATATAAGTAAACGGTGTTTGTGGCCAAATTATTTCAGCGCCGGAGCTGATATTTTCATTTTACGAGGGCGGATTGATATTGAAGCTACCTAAGTAGGAAAAACATTTTTTTGTTTCAAAAACTATTTATTTCTCAAAATAGTCTCCTTTTAGCTCAATACACTTAGTAAGACGATATTCCAACTTTTTTATACCATCTGAATAAATACGATTTTGGGAACCCCTCAAAATACGCGTTAGTTTCGGTAATCACTTCTTCGTTTGAGATGAATCTTTTTCCTGCGAGCCATTTTTTCAAGTTTGGAAACAGGAAAAAGTCACTAGGAGCTAAATCTGGACTATAAAGTGGATGATCAACCAATTCGAAGTTTATTTCACGTAATTTTAGCATCGTATCTAATGCTGTGTGAACCGGTGCGTTGTCTTGAAGAAAGAGCACTTTTTTCTTCCTTAAATGTGGTCGTTTTTTTCCTGATTGCATCAATCAATTGATCCAATAATGCACGATAATACTTTCCTGTGATTGTGGATCCTTTTTTAAGATAATCGATAAGCAATGTTCCGTGTGCATCCCAAAATACAGTGGCCATAACCTTGCCAGTCGATTTCACTGTCTTCGCCTTCTTCGGAGCACTTCCACCAGCTTTCACCCATTGTTCCGACTGATTTTTGGTTTCAGGTGTGTAGTGGTGGACCCACGTTTCATCAACAGTTATTAATCGACGCCAAACATCAACAGGATTATGCTTTATCATGTCGAAACACCGCTGTGAAGTGCTCTGTCGAACTCGTTTTTGTTCGACACTGAGCAAACGCGGCACCCATCTTGCCGATAGCTTTTTCATATGCAAATGTTCATGCAAATTGTTGAACACGCGTTTATATGACATGTTTACCATTTCAACAATCTCACGTAACTTGACTCGGCGATCATTCTTAACGACATCGAGGATTTTCTTGATATTTGCTTCAGTAACCACCTCTTTTGGCCTTTCTGTTGATGGTATTGTTGCAGTGCTTGTTCGCACGCGTTTAAATTCAGCAATCCAATATTTTACCATGTAATCTGACTCACCGTAATGTTTATCGAGCTTTTCTTTTGTCTCTTTCGCTGTTTTCCCTTTCAAATAATAGTGTTTAATCACTGCACGAAATTCACTTTTTTCCATTTTTTTTAAGAAACACAAAAGTTGCTCACTTCAAACGACTACAACAAATAAACTAATCGATTAATTTTGGTGAAATTTTAACAGCTGACGTTTGACAGATCACAATTTCTAAAAAAAGTTGTTGTGTTTCTGCTGCCATCTAGCGCTAGGTAGCTTCAATATTAACCCGCCCTCGCATATACATACTTCATTTGGAACTTCATCCCAGAATAACTGCACTTCTTCCTAGGGATGCTTCTGATATTCACACGCAATATCATCCTTGGTTGTCATTAAATTTTCCAGCTTTTCATATCGCTCAGGTGTTGTGTTTTTCGACATGCAATAAATTAAATAAAGCTTTAAAATTTGTCAAAAAATTAAAGAATTTATTACAAAATAATTTTAATTTATTAATTTTATAGTTACATTTTACTTAATTATACACTTTTTTCAACTACAAAAACAAATATCTAAAAATTTTCCGTAAGTAAACAAAGCTACGATCGTAATGCAGAATACATACAATCGAAAAAGAAATCGAAATGATGCGGGAAACGGAACGCAGAATACCAAATTTGCAAAACGGAAAAAATTTCGATTCGAATCGAAATGCAGAATATGGGTGATTAACTGTGATGAAAAATCCGTATTTATTTGTAGTTTATTTTTGAAATGCATGTTATGATTTTCGATTCCTTTACATATTAATCAGTTATTAATTTAAAAGTAATTGAACGGAAAGTACAGTTACTGTAAAGATATTGCGATTGTATTAATTTGTATGACAATAACAAAGTCGGTTATTATGAAATCAAGTTTTATCTTTCAGTCTTTTCTTTTGCCTCTGTAAAAATACATGTTGAACTTTCCCGAACCCAAGATTCGTATTAAAAAATAAAACTTAATTTGAGCAATAGCCACTGGGTTATGTTGAGTTTGCGGAGTTTGCGGAGCCAATTGCTGCTTATTGGCTACGATCTTTGAGCTTAGAAAACCGTACAACAAAAATTCCAATACGATTATTTAAGTAAGATGATCTCACAAACATAAAAGTTAGGAGCAATTAGGGACCCGGCATAGATTCCACAACAAACAGTAACATTTTGCATTGGCTTTCCTACCCATCTGGTAAATCTAGTGAATGGTGATGTCATGGCATATACGGGTTGTTATAATGTCCAATCATTCAAAAATGTTCCCTGTCGCTTATGATCATTATGAGGCCTAAATTTGGCTCCTCTTCCAAAAGCTGCTAAGATCAGTCAACGAACTAAGGATTTTGTATATCGATGGTCATTAAATTTTTACTTTTGGGTCAGTTGAATCCTGCCAAGTACGGAGCCCAAACTGAACAAGTGTAAATCTGCGTGAAAGTACAAGTTCTTAACGGCGGCGAGAAATCGATTTCCGCGGGTGCTCCAGCACACTTTCTCGATGATATCGAACGATATGACTTTCCTTTAATGTTTGCCAAACGCAGGAGAGCCGATTTTTAAGGATCACCAAGTGTCTTAATTTTTATAATAAATTTTTATCGTTTGGACGTGTTGCTCTTGTAACTTGCCATGATGATTTTGTATCAGTGATTGAATAATAAACTACAGATTAGACAACCGCCGCCAAATCAATATAACCGCCATGGATCATGAACATCAACCCGACAAAATTGGAAACTTCTTTAGTTTTAGTGTTTATATTTTTACTATATTTTTTTTTGCTAATACTCTCTTTTTTTTTTCTTTGTTTGTGTTTGTATTTAAACCTTTGTTAGAAAGTCCAAGGTCAGTCACTGATTGTTTAATGTAATATTTATATCTCGCAATCTATTTAATCTTATTGTTTTATGTTAATTAAACTTCCTGGTAGTAATTTCAAATGCCATACAACATTCCACTATCTTGACATTTTTAAATGCCATCTTTTTTGCGCTGGTCCCTTCTTTCTATTGATTTAAAAAAAGGAAATTGAAATAATTAAAACTGTTGGTCGAAGGCACTTTATTTGTTAATTATACGTCAAATATTAGTTAAACGAATGGGAAAGAAAATACGAGAGCGGTTGCAAAATTACTCGTACAAGCAGGAAAATCGCAGAAAGTTTGGACAATAAAAAAATAATAACTATGAAGTTAAATCATCAGCTATAGAAACCCTTGTCATCAAATCTGTTGTATAGGACCCTCTTCAAAACCAGCCAAATGAAACCAAACATAGAGGGGTACAGGTACTTCTATCGCATTTATTATTCGTTTCTATCGGCTTTTAAGTTTCCCTCTCTTATACCAGCCGATTTCGCGAATTTACTTTTCGGCGGCCACACTCGTTTTTTACAGTTGCTAAATTTCTGCGCAATTCGGAATTGACATTTAAACCTGCGGCAGGGTATCAATAAGTTCACAGTCGATAGTTTGTTATTTTCAAACATCTCAGCATTAATGAGAGAACAACATACGCATAAATAGCTAATGGATTGACTGGCCGTCCACATTCTTCCATTAAAAGCAATCAAGTATGTCAATTAATAATTCAAAAATTTCAATCAATCAAAATTTAATGTATTTAATCAAAGATGCAAAGGGTTTTCTAATAAGAGCGGGCACATGTTGAAGTAAAAATAGAAAAGCTGTGTGTAAAGGATATCAATAAAATTCTTTTTTTTATTTTTTAGGAGCACCATGTGTGTCACTATTTATGGAATATGATATCAATAAAATGTTCGCAACTGCTTTGTAAGGTGACACGAATTCGCAAAGTTAAATTTGTAATGGCTCTGTCGCTGACCCGGTCTATGTGACAATCTTCGTGGCAAATTCATTTCAACCCCGCGCGAGAGTTAATTATGCACTGAAGTCATTTATGTAGAAAGTCATTTGTAAACTTTACTGTAGCCCAATTCACAATGTTGTGCAATTTAGATTGCAAATTTATGCAATTGTAAATATTTACAATCATTTATGAACGCTGTTTTCTAAAAACATGTTGCAAAACATGAAATTCCACCCTTAATTTTTTAGTTCGCTCTATCTTCTTTGAATTCTCTCAATTGGTTGTAGCAAAATGAAGTGTAAATATAAACTTCAGGTTTTTGTGTTGTTTATTTATGCAAGAGTAGCAAGTGCATATCTTTGTATATTGTTAGTGTAGTGTAAAAATATGCTACACCACTTTGCAAATGCTACGATGCAAGACCATTTGCACAACATTGTGAATTGGGCTTGTGTGTTCCGCAGCAGTCCTGCAACTCGTCTACGTCTATATCATTCAATGCGGCTCAAAGGAAACCGAAACTTGATTGTTTAATTATCTGGACATGTTGCTCATAGTGATTTGACCTTATTGCTTGAATAATTAAAAATTAATATGATAAACGGTTACAACCACAGCAACTTTTCCGTCACAGAATGTAGACAACAACCCGACCTAATTGAAATACCCTTCACAATGAAATGATTATCATGAGAAAAGAAAACAATCTAAATGAATGTTTATGATGTTCAAAATTGATAACTAAACTTGAAAAACTTTGGAAAACAAAATGAAACAACAATCTTAAATGAATACTCTTTGTATTGGCCAATTGAAATTTATTTGTATCGTTTTAATTTTAAAGATCTCTTTTTGAATTCGTTTTTTTTTATATGAAATTGCCAATGAAAGCAGAAATTATGTACACGTGTTGCAATGGTGTTCATTCTCTTTTAATATATTTTTTTCCTTTTAGTTTACTTATACGAGCAGTTGTTTTGTATTTCAGTTAGATTTTATTTCAAGGTTAAACTCTTAATTGTCGTTAATATTAATTACTTTAACACTTTTTTATAAAAAACTTATTGTTATTTGTAAAGATGATAGGATCTTATTATTTTCTCCAAAAATATTACATGCTTTTAAACGTTCTAAAGATCTCATCAAAATTTAAGGATGTGGAGGATGAAGTATAAAAACATGAAAAAACAATTTGATTTCTTTTTCGATGTTTAATCTTTTCACAATTCAGCACTTAACATTTTCTAACATCTGAAAAATTCAACGAAAAATATTTTTTTAAATTGTTTTCAAATCATTGAAGGATTTGGAACAACAAATGTCATGACAATATTTTGGCAGGAACTGTCTCTTGGCTTTGTAAATTAAAAAGAAGGAAAAATATATTTCCTTTGAATTTTATCCAGGATAACTCTGCTCCTAGTAAACAGTACATCCCAAAATTGGTGTGTCTCTTCAACGCCTGAAATCATGCATGTACATCTTTTATATCGAAAAATTTTAAGTGATTTTGTAACAATTTTTCCAAAAAGTTTTCATAATCCTTGAGGGATTTGGAACAAAAATTGTCATGCATATTTTTTTCACTGCTGCTGCTACACGAATGGAAAAATATGATTTCTTGTATTTATGATCACAAAGAAAACTTTTTCAAAGTGTGATAGCAAAAGATACCTGTTTTTCAAATACGTTTGATTCATACAGGACAATATATTTAATTAAGGAGTCATTACTTTCGTTTTTAGAAGTTTTAATAAGAATTTAGTGAGTTTACGCAGAAAAAAGTAAATAAAGAAATTCAATGAACTAATAAAAATTTTGTCAAGTAAATATTAACAAAGAAATTTGTTAATCCAAACAAAAAGTTCACAACAACGATTATAAGATTTTTATTCGAAACATTACTCTTTTATGATTATTTTTTTTGCTTTTTTTTGTTTTGTTTTGTTTTTTTGCTTGGAAAATAAAAAGTTAGTTTTTAAGTTTTATTTTTTCCTCGGAACTTGAGAAAAGTCTTATTTTTCGTCTTAGCAAATAAAAGTTAATTACCAAGTTTCATTTTATTTGATTTATATAAAATAAAAAATATTTTTAATTTACTATGTACGGACCAAGATACCAAAACATGCTTATCTCCCAGAGCTGTAAAAATTTGTTTACTTTTAATACAATTTTTTTTTAATAATTTTCGTTTTGTATTTACTTAACTGAATTGTGTTTCCTAAAAAGAAAAATATTAAAAATTTTCAAAAGAAAAAAGAAAAATATTAAAAATAAAGCAATTGCTTGACATCCCTAGACGGTTTTTCCAAATACAAAATGCGAGTGGTTCTTGTAATGTTGCTGTTGTTGCACTATCGAGTATACATGTTTTTAATATATCTTGGAACGGACTCTGAAAACAAATTTTGCTTCGAATCAAGTCATATTAGGCTTGGGGCAGAAAATATTCACCCTTATTCCAGTTGGCGACATCGACGTCACGTCAACACACTACCCGGTGTTGAAAATAACACTACTATTGATAAGACCATGTTATTTTTTATACCTTATAGAACAGAAGTACACTTTCATTAGCATAAAATTTTTCTCGAGAGCGAGTAGACAAGCTCCAATTTTTTGGTATTGTGTTGACGTAACGTCGATGTCGCTAACTGGAATAAAGGTGATTGACAATTAAATTCTGTTGTCTGACAAAAAATTAATAAATAAAATAAAACCGAATTACTTTTATTTTTTAAACAAAAGAGAAAACTAATGGCGTTTTCTTTTCTAAAAAAGTGCAAAATTTTTTGCCCTTTTTATTGAAAATTTGCAATATAATGATTTCTTCAAATAGTGAGATTTTTAGAAATTATTGTATCATCACTGACGAGGCAGCATTTTTGCCTTATGAAAACTTTGAATAGCTTTTTTTGAGAAATGTTACATTTTTTTTAGAAAAGAAAACGACATAAAAAATAACTTATTTTCCAAGCAAAAATTAAAGTTCGAAAAATAACAGCAAATTTAATTTTTTTTTATTAAAACTCAAAGAAATAAATATTGCAGGCTTATGGTTCTATCTGACAAATGGTTCGGATTATATAAGCTTTAACGATATGGATCGGTTCTTGATTATTCGCATAGCATCGGTCTTTAACGGGCCACCTCATGAAAAAGTCCAAAGGGGTCAAATTGCAGCTCCGATGCGGTCAATTGACATCGCCAAGACGGCTTTTATCAAGATTTTCCGGCTAAATTCGATGTCCAATAATAAGTTTGCACTATTTTACAATGTCTTTCAAGCGTTGTTAATATTGGTACTCGTAGTTATGATACTAACTTGTAGTCAATATTTCGAATAGAAAAAAATCTATCAGTGTCAAAATTACATGTGATTTAAAAAGATATGTATTTGTATTTGGACCACCCTGTACATAATTTTTTTATTACTTATTTGCACTTGAATTGATTTTATACTCCTCATTATCATCTTTATTTCCTTTTTTTATTTCATTTTATACGACTTAATCCTAATTTATATTTAACACTTGTTTATGCCGCACTAAAGCAAAAATTTATGTTTATAAATGATCATAAAAATGATTCTTCATTATATTTTTTTTCTTCCCTTTCTTTCTGTCTTTCATCAAATCTCGTTAAAACGTGATGAATAATCGTCAATGTAAGTTTGTAAGTAAAAAACACACACATACGCACACACACTTGTTATTTATGAATGCAAATGTTGTATGTTGGTTTGTTAGTTGCTGCAACCGTGGCTTGTCATGCAACATTTTCAATTTATGAAGGAAGATTCACCGACTATGTACTTTTTTTTAGTTTCTCTCTTGTATTTTCTTCTTTTTATGATTTTAAATTTTTTTCTCTGCCGTTGAAATCGGTGTCAGCCTATCATGATTCATTGCGCAATTGGGCACAACAGCAGCAGCACAGCAGTTTCATTCAACTGCAACATCTGTGGCAACAGCATATTTACATATCATTCTTAAAATAATGTGACAAGCATCATTATTATTATCAGCATGATTTTTAGATATTTTTTATTATTTTTATTTTGTTGCTGAATATTTTATTTTTTATTTTTATAAGCCACTTTATGTGTCAATAAAAAATTAACGAATATGACAAGTGGTCGTTCGTTGATATTTAAATTAATTAATAAACAATTCTTGATATACATAAATATAATAATTTTTGCAAAAGCAAAGCGACTACAAACAGTCAGGATGAAGTTAGTTAAAAAATAACACATATTTCGTTTGGATGTGGCACAGCCCACTTTCCTGATCATAATGTTGAAAGGTTTCATACAGAAGTAGATGAAATTGACATGGTCCACTTTTATAATCGTAATGTTGTATTGCCCGATAAAGTTAATATGTGCAAAGCTTCATAACAATCGGGTTTATAGAAATTCTATAAAAAAAATTTTAATTTTGTTGGCGTGGCACTGCCCACTTTCATTAATGTGTATGCAAATTTTCGTAAGAATCGGATGAGTAGAAGGCGTTGGGACCAATCTGGAACTACATACTTTCAAATAAGTGTAGAAATCCGAAATCGGTTTATAAATAGCTGCGTTATGTGGGAATACACATACAATAAATACAAACGAATTGATAACTCTGACCTTTTTTGAAGTCGGTTAAAAATTGTATCCTAATCATTAATTACCCAGTACCCACAAATAAGGGGAATTCGTTTAAAAAAATATATATTTATATATATATATTTATTTTTCAGTAACTCTTCAACAGAGTTACCTGCATAGGGGGCACCCCTAGATTTAAAGGATAACTAATATTTAATAACTGATAATCGTTTCAAGTAAATAAAAGTTTTTACTATTTTTTATTGGGTTACAATGGATGGCGTTCTTTTGCACAAAATCCTGTAAGTGAGGACGCAAATTGATGTAGAAGACAAGTTTTTTTCAGTTACTTTATTAAAGAGAAAAATAAAACAAAATACATATTAAAAATGCTTTTAGGGGGAGTTTCAATTAAATTGATAATATTAATGGGGTTTTTTGCTTCGTGCGTAAATTAAAACTGTGTGAAGTTAATTTTCTGGAAATAAAATTATTGTTTTTTACGTTTATTTTATTAAAGAAATTCTCCAAGCTTGATTTTAACAATATAAAATTTTTATTTTTTCCAATATTTCACTTTCTCTATGCTGGGAAGCTTTTTTAGGAATATTTAATTGATATTAAAAATTGTTTTTTTTTAAATAATTAAATATACCTGGAGAAGGCGAAATATTGGAAAAAATTAAGTTTTTATATTTTTGTCTGCTGAACTTTAGCTTCGAGAAGTTTTCTAATAAAATAAAATAACGAAAAATTTTAATAATTTTTTACATTTATGGGATTTTCTCCAAAAAGTTTTTTTTTGAATTTAGGAAGAAGAAAAAAATTACCTGGCAACAAACAGTGCTCTTGAAAGCCAAAAATAAAATTTGTTTTAAGAAGAAAAAACCCGGACTCCGACCGAATACAAGAATATTAAATAACATCACAGACAACCATTTATATGTTATAATCATACTATGGTCACTTGACATTATTATATTTCAAACATTGCCAATGAATTTCAGATCATATTAAATGCTAACATTAACACTAAATTATTTAATAATATGAATGTTAATATTTTAAATAATATTTCGTTGAAATTAATGATTGATTATTCAAATTAATATTAAAAAAATGGCGTAAGTTATTTTAATACTAAATATTTTTGCTCTGTTTTTCTTTATTTACAGAACACCTCACCATTATGGGAGGATTTCGTTGCTAAGGCCAGTAAACTTCATGCCTGTCTGCGGTAGGTCATATTAATTTGAAAATAAAAAAAATACTTTTAAAACTGCATGCGACTACTTTTAAGCGTTTTACAGAGCTCTGTTAACTGCAAAATGAACTAAGTTATAAAATTTCGTCGTGTCTGTGCTATTTAAATACGAATTATCTTCTCACACATATTTTATAGTATTTAAAATAAAATGAAAACAAAACAAAGGCCATACATATCCTTTTCTTATTCCATTAATTCCTTTAATTTTGAAAGAAAATATATTTTTTTAAATTTATTAACCGAGATTGCCTGCCTCGATATCTTCTTTCAAAGATTTTCAAAAAACTTTTGTTTTGCTAAGGTTTTTTTTAGCAAGTCTATATATGTATATGTATTTCGTTGGTGCTAATGCCAAATCATCAGTAGAACCTCTTATCTTATACAAAAACTTTTAAAAACCAATGAGAATTTCAAAAATTACAAAAGTATAAACAAGCATAGTAGGTTTTGAAACTTAATCAAAAAATCCCAACAAACAAATTATATTATTCGATATGAATCTATTTTATTTTCTTTACAACCTTTATACAATTAGACGCCCTTTGGGTGACAGTAAAAGTATTTAATAAGGCAAAACGGAAAATAAAATCTTAATTAATTATTTTTTAATTTATTAATTGAGATTGCCTCGATATCTTCTTTTAAAGACTTTAAAAAAAGCTAAAAAAAAAGCCTCAACAAAAGTTTTTGAATATCTTTGAAAGAAAATTTAATTCAAGAAAATAAAATGCAGTAATATGTAGTAGTTCTGATTTCAAACAATTAAGTTTTAAAATTATTTACGTCACAACAAATGTCAAAATTTCATTCAAAAAACTTGAAACTTGAAACTTGGCATGGATTTTATTAAATTACTTAAAGAACTCATTTAACAAACGGTGGGTGGTGGTAACAAGCCAAAAAGATCTTTGTACATTCCTGTAAAAAAAAAGAAATTAGCACCAACGAAATTAAAGTTCTCAACAATTTTACACTGAAACTAAAACTAGCGATAAACAAAATTATTATAATTTTTAAGAAAATCAACGCTACTGGAAGTCAGCAAATTCAGCGTTTCTATGCTTTATCTTTCAAATAAACCGCCCAAATCATCTAAGACACAACGAGAAAATTTGAACGAAGCTCACATTCGGCACACATTACATTATATTACATTACAATATTTCCTTAATTAAAACAAACAAGTTTACTATAAATTTAATATGTTGAAAATTTTATTATGCCTTAATTTTATTATGACTTCTATTTTTTTTAATTTTTTTTTTTAAATTTATTTATTTGTTACAGTGCGGCCATACAAGCTATAGCAGCATATTTGGATGCTTTCCAAAAAATCGCAGACGCAGCCACAAATTCAAGAGGTAAGTTCAAATTGTAACATAAACAACAACAACAACAACAAAAACCTTAGGAAAAGTTATAAACTTTTTATGAGTGTTAATCCGAACACTTGTTTTCCTCTTTTTTGTGTACAAGTTGCAAAATTCAAAAGTTTATTATATAATACTGTAGAATTATTTGATAAAGCCTATAAAGTACGAGGGTGATTTGATAGACTGATAGTCAATATTTCGGACAGAAAAAATGTGCCAGTGTTGAAATAACATTTTAAAGAATAGTAAAATCAATTAAAGTAAACGGTGATTCAATATTTTCTGAGCCAGCAGTTAATTGGAATTTTTTTTTGTTGATAACTGTGTGTATACTCGATTTTAACTTTATTCTCCGCAGTCCTGAGTGCGTTTCCCCAAGAAAAACTTGCAAAACATTTTTTTGCTAAAATGCCGTCATTGAATTTAGACAAATTGATCAATACTGTCCTTGCCATATACAGGATTACTGAGATATTTGAGGAGCAGCTAGCTGGACATTTAAAATGGGATGGATACAATTTCATTGTTTATCGATCATTTCTTGTATCCGAATTCTTATCTTGAAATGAAGATTCAGTACACAAGTAGTTTTAGTCAGACGAAGAGAATTCCAGATGCACTTTTTATGAGCTTTTACGGAGAAACCGAATTCTAAAGCAGGTGATAAGAAACTTTCGATGTGTGTTTTTGATGCTGCGAGATAAAAATATAAATGATTTCCATAACCAACCTTTTCAGCCGTCTGAACAAATGTTCATAGATCGGTTAAACTTTTATAACCTTCAAAATATGTGGTTCAAAAATGTCCAGCGAAGCTACATGGCGGAAACGAGGGCTTTATTGTATATACATACATACTTTTGTTTTTTGAAATGTGATTTGATCAAGAGTGTTCTTGGCTACGTTTTAGAAAAACTGGTTCAGGATTTTTTCAAAATCACAAGGTATTTAAAATTAAATTTAAAATAACTGTTTTTTTTCAACCAAATCTTTCACAAAGAAACCATCTGGCGACTTATGAAACTTTCCTCGTATCTTTTTATCTACACATATGAAAGTATGTGTAACAAATAGTTGGTATTGTTGTAATTTCTTCTTCTTTATTTACATAAGTCATTTGCGGTCAGTGATCTGATTTTGTTCTACATTTTCTCTTTATTCGTCTTTAAAGGCTTCTAAATTTTTTATTCTCAGATACAATTTTTGTTTAAATTATTGTTATTTTTTGTGTGCGATTTCTTTAGTTTTCCGTGATTCTATTCAACATATTTTCATTTCTATCTTTCTCAAAAAGAAAAAAAAATCAAAGAAAAGATTTTCACAATTTGTTGTTTTTTCTGCATTTGCTTGTTTTTTATTTTCCGAAAAAGAAAAATCTGTTGTTTTTTTTGCTGTTTAAATAACTCACAGAGTGTGTGTTTCTTGATGGGAAGAAAAATTATGCAACAATTTTTAAGATGCGCGTCATAATGATAAGGTTAGTTCTAATAAGTATATTATTGCAACTTTTGTCGAAAAGTGAATTGAGACAAAATGTACCATAGAAAAGCTTCCTTTGTTGTTGTACATGTTTAGAATGCTGTATTTTTGATGCTGGGTACACACCAACGATTATTGGTTCTTTTTTTTATGGGTGCTCAATTCAATTCAACCAAGCAGTTATTTTATACACTCAAAGTATTGAATATGAAATTGAATTGCAAATCATACAAGTGCCTAAAAATACATCTACACATAATTAAGCGTGTAATTTGAACTTCAACTACAGTACATGCATATTTATGTATATAAATAATGTTTCTGTTTTTGCATAAACAGAACAGAAAAGTTGGTCTCCACATCATATTGACGCGCACCTGAATTTTTATTTGAATATATATATGTATGATTTTCGCTGCTTTGTGCTTTATTTATGTTAAAAATAAAAAAACATACTAAATTTGGTTTCTATGTTTATTTTTTGAGGCAGCAACATGTTGTTGCAAAATTCTTTAAAACTAATGCCGAAGTGGTTTGTTGTTGCTGTTAATAGTTTTAGTTTTTTTTTGGTTTGTATTTTTTAAGAGTTTTTTTCTTATAAAAAGTAATTTTGGTGTTGGTTTGTTTATTTTCACTTTTTTTATTTCATTAGTAAATTTTAAAATATTTCCCATTTTGAAATGATAAGAAAACAACATTAGATAAATAATAAACTTTGCATTACATATTTGAAAATTAAGTAAATTGTAAGTAGTCTTGCAGTGTATAGTAGACACTTGTTTATTTAATTTAAAAAAATTGCAGGTATTTTTGTAATTGATTTTTTTGCAGCCTAATTTTTGTCCAGCTGCAATTTCATAAATACATACAATCAAATAGTCTTGGGTAGTTCACGAACGAACTAGTTCAATTGAACGATTCGAACTAGATGAAATTTTCATTTTAAATAGTTCAGTTTTGAACTATGATGCCCCGTAAACAACGACTTGGCTTGGCATCGGTGTGTTAATGTTGCCATTCTCCATTTTTGAATTTGAATCAAAGGCAACGGATGCAAGTATATTTATTATAACAATAATTGTTTACATGTCCATGAGATTTGTCAAAATTCAGCTTAAAAAATTCTTGTGCTATCCAAAGTCAAATGACTTTTACTTTGAATTTCTTGCCAAACTGAAAACAGCTGGTGAGTATTTTATCTAATGCGCGTACCTGTATAAATATACAGGGAATATTCTGTGATTTGAATTTGAAACAGTTTTTTTGCGTAAGTTTCAAAGTGCACTCAAAACATATTTTCTATGCATATAAAAATATTTTAAGAATAATTATTTTTTATAATAATAATAATAATTATTTATTATAATATTAATAATTAAATAAAAAATAAAAAAAAATTATATATGCCTGGAAAAAAATATAGCGACATATGGCTGCATTTTACCAAGGATGGTACTGACCGTGGCAAATTTATGACACTTTTAGATTAGTTTTAAAAATTTAGCTGTTGTAAAAGACATTCAAAAATATGCGTTTTTGGAAATTTTTATACAAAAACAACTAAATCTTACTAAAATTGCAAGAAATTTTATAAATTTGTATAGTGCTAATTTCATTCGTCTTTAAAAATGAAAATAGAATTTTACTAATTCAAATTAAACAAAAAATGTGATTCGTAAAGCTATTTTGTTTTCGGCGAATTTAGACAAACGACATAAAACATGTATTTACATGGAAATCATAGCCCCAGTAATTAATATAGAATGAAAGTTCTAATAATACTTACTAAAGTTCTCATCACAAGTAGCTTTTTGATGCATTATTTAAAATAAATAGGTTTTGCGTGGGATAAGAGGGCTTAGATGCCCGCGTTTCGTTAGTTTGCTGTCACACCATAACCACTTTAATGTGAACCAAATGAACGCTTTTGTCATTATTAAAAATTCAATTTAAAATCATGTACGAGTACAAACTTAAGGGAACGTTGGAAGTAATTTTTATATGTTCATGTTCTTTTACATTATTTAATTAAAATGTTTTTTTAATCGAAATTTTCCGTGTTCGTGTGTTTGATTAAAATTGGTAATAAATAGTAGTTCCTCTCCGTTCTACCAGCAATCATTCCTAAAACTCACTGGATTTTACCGCCATCATCACTTTTATATAACTCAATAGTATGCAAATCGACAAATAATTTAAAAGATTAAACTACTATTCAATCACTCATCTACCCAAGGCTAACTTACACCCTTGGCCGTAGTGTGGCAGTGGAAATAACTTTTAGAATATAATTCAACTTCATTATCCTTTACCATTTCGTATGAAGTGCGCTTATGTTGAAGACATAACTGTAGACTTAAGATTGTTTTCGTAGCTGAGAAATACAAGGCGGAAAAATCAAAGCTTGTTTATTAATCTACACAAACACTGTTATCTCTGTTTTTTTTCTGAACAAATTACGAAAAAAGTCACATTCATTTATTTTTACTAAATTTAGATATTAATTAGTTATAAACAATGAAATGTAAACAAACTTTGACAAACCAATATTGTCATACGATCAAAAATCACCTGAGCTTTTAAGGTTACCAAGTTTTCATATGGCTCGACAAAGATTCAGTTCAACATCAAAAAGAGCGATTGAACTAACTGAAAGATATAGTTCAATTTTAAGGATTGAAATAAATCGATCACTAAAAGGAACGAAGATGGCACAAGTCTACATTTAAATAATTGCTTTATATATTTATAATCACCAGCAATATTTTACAATCTTAATCAAATGAAAAGTTTATATTAAAACTTTTAGAAGAATATTTGAATTTCATGAAATAGAAACACTTATTTTAGCGAAATAATCCTTAAAGGAAGGCAATTCTAGTTATTAAATTTATTATTCAAGACTGGTCTCGATATATTTTTTTCAATATTAATTAATTTGATATTAATATTAACTACAGCGTGTTTTTAGAGTTAAAGCATTTTAAATTAAAGTAAGGTAAAATATTTTAATATCAATCAAACTGGCTTTATTGGATAGATAATTTGATGTCATTAATATTTAAATATGATTTGGGGTGGCCAATTAACAGGACCATTACGTTAAATTATTCATTTGTTGGTCAATAATTTCTTTGAGAAAATCAATTGTAGCGTGCGCTGTATGGCATGTGGCTCCGTGGTGTTGGAACCACATGTCAGCAAGATTAATGACAGCTAATTGAGGTGCGAAATTTTTTTTAATCATTTCTCTATATCATTCAAAATTTTGCCAATCATCTTTTTGGAAGACATATGGACCAATGTTTCCGCCAGCCCATAAAGCGCACCAAACAGTAATTTCCCGTGAATGTAGTGTCTTTTGAACAAAAGCTTGTGGATTATCTTCACTTCAAATGCAACAATTTTGCTCAATTGCAAACCCTTCAAACACAAATAAGCTTCATCTCATCGCTGAACAAAATTTTTCATACAAAATCAAAATCAATATCGATTTGTGCTTCAGCTCATTGGCCGAATTGGCGGCACATACGATGGTCGCTTGGCTATAATTCTTGCACAAGTTGAATCTTAAGAGCTCGTGAACCAAGATCCTTTCGTAAAATGTTCCATAGTTATACGAATTAGCCGCTCTGATGCACGATTATGACTATCACAAAATGGAAGAAGGTTGATAAGTTTAATGAACACAATCGTTATTTTGATAGAAAATTTCAACAATCTCCCAACGTTCCAAAAAAAAAACAACTATCAGCATCACACGATTGCCGCAATGCACCTATTATCGGTCGATTTTATATGCCAATCGTGTGATTTCACAATTTATTGTCCTCTACGGCAATCGAGAACAATATTGTGCTGATTTTCCCCAATCAAATGCAACTCTGGTGCGGCAATCGTGTGAACGGTTGATAGGCAACCATGCGCCAATATATATGTTAAAAGTTAGTTAGAACAATCATATGACTGGGCTGCGGCAATTTCATTCTTCGCCAATCTGTGGGCAATCAAATTTTTATAAAATGGGGCAATCATGTGACTGCAGTGTATTTTATTGGGACAATTTTATTGTTGTGCACCAATTCGGCATAATAAAAATTGGGCCTGATTGGTATATTTCCGGCAATCGTGTGATCCTACCTTTATGAACTACCTTTAATTGTTGTTGCCGTTTCCATTTTTAAGGATTTCAAACTTTCCAAATGAAAAAAAAGTTTTAAATACTTCTAATTGTTTTATGCACGTTCGAATGAAAGGTTAGCTTTTTTCGAATTGCAATATTAATAGCATATAAATACGAACAATTTTCTTTTTGAATTGAATTACAAAGTAATCCCATCGAGAATATGGCGGCTGAGGAATAACTTCCGAATTGAATGGATGAGCATTATGACACAGGAGAATAATTTTGTAATGCCTTGAGTAGTATTGTGCAAATTTTGGCTCAAGCCAGCTTCGTAATACCAAGTTAATACCACCAAATACACAAAGTGACCGGTTAATTTTTTTCAAAAACATTTTTCTTGAGTTTTAAGTCTGCAGCATGACAACATGGCGCTCACGATTTTCTCGTCTTTTGAGTTATTGTACTGAATCGCGTCATTTTTCACAATCACTATCTACATATATGGTGCAAAAACACCAACCAGCAGCATTACACATGCCCCAAATCGACGTTCAATGTTTCTGGGATTCAGTTTATATGGAAACTAGTTTCCTTTCTTTTGAATAATTCTCAAAGTAGTTTACTACAATTATATTTTGAGTCACTTCTAATGTGAGGTCGGAATTTCCTTGCATTTGGCAGAAATAATTTGCTAAAATTCCGCATTTTCAAACAAGTTCGCCTATTGTCTTCGTCGTCAAACATTTACTTATAGAATTATAGTATTAGAGTTTTATTGTTATGCTCTCTTATACGATACCCTTCACGATTGCTCTGATGAATTTTTATATTTCATTCCTGGCCGTATGTTGTCCCATAGTCGCCAATTTGTTAAATATTCTAATGGTATTTTTATGTTTTTATTTTTGGTATGATACCCATCACGATAGGTTTTGATGACTTAACTTTTGGTCGCCTTGTGCCTTGGTCCCTGATTGTATGTTATACCATGGGCGCCATTTTGATTTTCTTATATATCTTTAGAATTGTGTTTGTATGCTCTTATACACTTCACTAGAGTTTTTCGTTGTTTTTTAATTTTTGGGCTTATAATGTCCCATGGGTGCCATTTTGAATTTAAGAGGGAGAAAATTGTAACGTGTAAAGATACTGCTAAACACATAACCCATCCTTTAGGCTGTGGGTTAGTTGGTTAGAAAGGTTGTTCCCTAAAAACGTGGCCATTAAAATGTGTTTCAAAGAGTCTGTTATGAGAAAATTTTATTTCTGTTTTAATGTTGAAGGTCCCTCCTGATATTTAATTAGTTATCCATATTTGGATTAGACGATTTATCATTCACTTAAACATCTGTTTTCTATTTTCACTTTATTTTAAATATTGACAAAATTGTTTGCATAAAATCAAATTCTTTAGTTGCAACTTTATGCAAAGACAATTTCTATCTAAGAATAAAACAAAGTTTTAAACTAATGACGGAACTTGTTTCCAAACAAGACAAACAGACCCATTACTCTCATTTTATAAGCTTTATATGGTAGACTGGTTCTTGACCCAGTCCCAAGAGCATGCATATTAAATTGATGATTACACATTTTTTTCTAGTTGCTTTTCTTTGCAACGTTCGTTCCTACTTTCACACGGTTTATTTCAGAAAAGTCTTAAAACTCATGTACGTACGTATCCATAGTTTTGTATGTATGTATGGATACGTATGTATGTATGTATGTATGTATGTATGTAAATGAGATACATATTATGTATGTAGATGTAAAGAAAACTATTAATAATTTTTATAGCTTTTATTATTTTTTAACAAGTATGTATACACGAAACTGGCAAGTAAAATGTGCAATTAACCATTTTCCTTTTCTATTTTAATTACAGGAGCCTCAAAAGAGATTGGTACTGCTTTAACCAGAGTCTGTTTGAGACATAAGGCGGTTGAAACACGTCTTAAGACATTTACAGCTGCTATAATGGACTGTCTAGTACAACCATTACAAGTGAGTTGATCTTTTATTTTTTTAAATACTTTCTTTTAATGATGCTACGAGTACATATTGCGTTTGATTAAATTTTTTGTCATGTGAATTTTTTTTAAATTATATGTTTGCTTAATTTAAGGATAAACTAGAAGACTGGAAACGTTCTGTAGCAACTATAGATAAAGAACATGCCAAAGAATACAAACGTTGTCGTACCGAATTGAAAAAACGTTCTACGGATACGTTACGTTTACAGAAGAAAGCCCGTAAAGGGCAATCGGATACACTGCAATCGTTGATGGACTCACACATGCAAGATGTGACTTTAAGGCGAGCGGAATTAGAGGAAGTGGAAAAGAAATCTTTGAGATCGGCTATGATCGAGGAACGCATGCGCTATTGCAGTTTTGTATACATGCTACAGCCAGTGGTCAAAGAAGAATGTGAGGTTATGTCCGAATTGGGTCATTTGCAAGTGAGTTTTTTAACGATTATGGTAACTTTTCTTCAGCCGTGGTGGCAGCCAAAATAAAAAAAGACAGAATGACAATAATATTTTGATTAATATTTTAAAATTCAAAATTTTACAAATACTGATGGCAATTTGGCGTTCATCAGCGATTTATTCAACGCAAGACTTCAAAGAAGTCTAGGAGTATCCCATTGGCAGCGTGCTTACGACAGATTTGACAGATTATTTTATTAGTGATTAGTTAATAATACTTGGAAGCATCCGATGAAAGTTGATTTTTTCATGTTGAAGCACAAAATTTGAAAAACCTCTTTGAATTTATAAGACATAAACCGATTAAAAATTTTTAAGTACAAATGTTGCAAGTTTCTTGCAATACTTTTTGGTTACATATGTATGTACGTACATATGTATGTGCATATATTAAGACACTATTTTCCGTAGACATATACTTCGTTACTTGCCTCTTTTAAATTTTCAAGCCCTATTTATTTTCGATTTGCAGGAAGCCATGGAGTCTATTGCCTTGGTTACTAAAGAACCCCAAGTTTTACCAGCTGCCAGCGAGGAATTGATACATGATGCTAAGGCTGCTATAATTTTATATCCCGAGTCACCAAGTGCCAGTGCAGGTGGTGGAGGATCATTGTCTCAGGGCGGTTGTTCAAACTCTTTAGGTTCTCGCAAATCATCGGTGTGTTCTATTAGTTCCATGAATAGTAGTGGTTCTAGCAACTCTCCAGGACATCCTCATTATCCTAGATCTTTGTCACAGGTATAAATTTATGAATTGTTTTAATATTTTTAAGTGTTTTTTTTTCAAACGCCTTTATTGCTTTTTTATTTTGTGTTATTTGTCTTATGTTTTGTTGTTGTGTTTTTTATTTTTTATTTTTTTTAGTTGATTTCACCTTCCATACGCTTAAAGCCAGGCGAATCCAGTGATAGTGGCTTTTGCTCATCGCCAGCTTTAACAACACAGGTTGTTTGATTTATTTATTTTTTTTATTATTTTTAAATTTAAATATTATTTCTATCTGCTTGTTTAAGCTTTCTTATTTTTTCATTTATTTCTTTGTCTCCTTTTCTTTTATGGGCAAAATTCTTTAATGATTTTATTCTTCTTTAAGGCTTCTATCAATAATCCTTCGCACGCTGTTACCACTTGGCCAGCACATTCCCAAGACACCGTCGATTTACCATCTAATGCCTCTGATCGTCCACACACTATTTCTTCAGCCTATGAAAAAGGTCATCAAAGGCCTCCTTTAACTGTTTACACCTTTCAAAATCCCGAAACTATACACGAAGGTGGTGTTAATATAGTTGGTTCAAATAATGGTGGTGGCAATTCTTCGGGTCAAAATACACCTTCGACCCAAAAGTCACCAGCCGGTGCTTTAACTAGACCACCTTTACCAGTGGTAAGTGTTATGATAGCGTATTAAAGTCCTTTGAATGTTTTCTAAAAAAATGTTTTTCTGTTACTTGCTTTTTTTTAACTTGAAATATTCTCTTGTAAAACTTAATTTAAAAAAAATAACGATAAAGAAACCAGCTCAAGTGGTAAGTGTGTTTCTTCTAATACCCCTGGTTTCTCTAATAGCCTTGTAGTAATCCCTATCAAAATTGCTTCATTATAAATTTCCTTCATCATCTGCATATTATGTATGTACATATTTATGTATACATATACATATAACCAGCTTTTGTAAATTTCCCTAACAACTTTAGATTTTCCAGTCATAAGAAAATAATCATGTAATTCTACAAGTCTACAAAATCCAGGCAACTTTTGCTTGCTACACATTTGAAAGTTGTTTCTTGTGTTAGTTACCTGGATGAAACACTGAACTCAAATTCGCACTCCGTTGTTTTCAATTTGCTCTAGTTTTCGAGATATTCCGTTATGTACAAAATGGAAGTAGTTGCACAACATATGACAATTGATTCGTTCTATGTTTTGACAGTTCTTTTTGATGTTCATGCATACATACATCATAATATTTTCCACAATTCCTTTATTATTTTTTTATTTTATAGTTATCAAGGCGAATTCATAACAGGTGAACTTAATACCACAACTAGCACAAAACTACAAAAACCACAAGCATTTTGTTTTTGTAAAATCATAGTACATTGTCAAAAACATTGACTGAGGCGAAAAAATAAAATATTAAAAATTATTATTTTAAAAAGTTTTGTTTTTTAAGGGTTGTTTTTTTGAAATCCTTTGAAATAATATCTTTAAGAAATATTATTATTGCTGCTCAATTACTGCCTTCCGTAATGCCGTTCAACGTCGTTGTCAATCGGTGATTTCCTCACCGCCCACCCAAAAAACTTCCATGGCTGTTAGTACACATTACAATTCCATTGAAGACCGCTTTGCTTTCGAGAGGTTACGTAAACTTATATTTCCTTTTTATAATTTTCAGGAGAAAATGTTTTAAGGTCGAGGTACATATCGCACTTGATGAACAAGAGGGTATTAACTCGAAATTTAAATTTTTTCACTTTTCTCCAAAACTTGCATTCTAATATTCATATTTAGCTGCTGTAAAAATTTCACATTGTTTTGTCTATGTTTCGCTAATGAAACGGATGATTTAAAATCTATTTTTCATATACCTTTGATGTAAAATCAAAAAGTATTTTGCTTCTGTTAAAATTTTAAAATTTTGAGTTAATACCCTCTTGTTGATCAAGTGCGATATGTGCTCAAACATTCTAACACATGGAATTATTTTTTCTTCGATTGCCCCGGGCAAGTGGAACACATCATGTTTCTATGTCGAAAATATTTGAAAAATTAGAAAAACTAGGCTTGGTAACAATTTTCCTTATCGACTCTCATTATTGCAGTGAACCTGAAAAATTTGTTGCTACTTTGTTGTTGGCTTTAAATATGATGCCACGCATGGGTTTGCCTCATATTAATGTTTCGTCTAAGGCTGATTTGCTAAAGAAACAGGAAGAAAAATTACACTTTTATTTGGATTTTTGTACCGATGTTTTGGACTTGAAATATATATTTTCAATAAATTAGAAAATCACAAAAAATAAATGCGGCTATTTGTTCGATAGTTGAGGATTACGCCTTAGTATGTTTTTTTAAATATTAGATTCCCGCAACACTCAAAGAATACTGCGTTTGCGAAATCACATACATAGATAAAGCGAATTGTTATATTTATAAAGCTGGCGAGTGTTAATGATTTGAATGATATTGATCCTTATTTGCAAAATTAAATTAAATTTATATTGTACACGTATTATACATATGAAGAAAAATTGAATTTTAAATTGTGTATGTTGTTGCATAAATTTAATTTAACTATGAATGTAAACAAAAGAAATAAATAAATTTTGACATCCAACACTAATTCGCCTTGGATAAAACTAAAAAAAAAAAGTTATTAGCTGCGCTATCAAGTTCACCTGTTATGAATTCGCCTTGGTGAAGCGTGAATGAGAGAGCGGAGCACGGGCTATTAGGGTATGCTAGCATTGTTTTTTTTTATGTGCCCAATAGTTTCAGAGATATCGTGAAAGTTGTATAAAAAATATATATATGTATGTATGTAAAATTTTGTTCTCTACAAAATTTATAAAAAAATAAAGACAACGAAAACGTTCTCAGCTTATCGTTGGGAGACTGCAAGATTCCAATTTTACCGAAAAAGTTTCCCTTGCTCGAAGATTAAGTAATTTTGACAGACAAATATTCTTATTTATTTTGAACACCACATTTCAGACTTTTCCTTTAGGTAGTTTTCGACAAGTAAAAATTTTTATTTAAGTTCAGTTCCTTAAAGTATGTTATTAAAGCATTTTATTAATTCATGTAAAATCTTGCTACGTATACATATGTATAGCATTTGTTTCATTATCAATTGATATTATTAATTCTTTCCCAATTTTTTTACTTAATATGTACTTATAAAAATAAAACAATTTGTAATTTCATTTATTAAATCCAAAATTTGTTTGTATTTTAGCGCTGTTCTTCATTAGAACGCCCCCTATCGGCCAATAATAATCGTGGTAATGGCACAAACTTAATGCAACGTCAGTGTCCATCGCCAATTCCAGCTCATGTCACAAAAGGTATGTGCTATTTAAACTAATGTGTACAACAAGTAATCACACATGCTTAAATCATTATTGTAATATAAATATCCTTTTCTTATGAATATCTCTAATATTATAAATCCTGACAACTAATTAAAGCAATTTATTTTTTATATGCTTTTTTCCTATTACACCTGTTGCTGCTGATATAAATATATTTTTTTTCTTTAATTTAACTAAAAATATAAATTACTGTGTTGTCTTTGTTTTAATTAAAAAATTAAAAAATGCATGCTTGTGTCACGTTAATAAAACAAAATTATGCATAAAAATTTAAATTAAATGCAAGCAGAGCTATCAGCACATCTTGCTCAACAACAACATCAACAACAGCAGCATCAGCTACTGCTACAGCAGCAACAGCAACAAACTCAACAACAGCAACCAATATCCCCGCCTACATATGTAAATATGTCCGAATTAGCCAATATGGCGGCTATGAAAATTACAAATCAGCAACAACAACAACAGCAGCAGCAACAACAACAACAGTCACCAACAATACATCAGCATCAGCAGATGTTGCAACAACAACATTCTATAGATTCCATATCATCTATACACTCTAATGATTCAAATGCTTCAATGCCACACAATCAACAACAGCAACTCATTCAGACAACACCAACATCACATCAGCAACAACAACAACAACAACCTACACGCCCTCATTCCTCAAACTCAAATACCCCATCGTTACACTCACATCCATCCACTGATTCAACCGTGGCTACACCACCAATAGGTCAGACTCCCTCTGCCTCAAGTGGCAGTTCGACCCCCCAGAATCATTATTCACCTTTGTTGACCAATTCACCATATTCTACCGCTGCCGGTACGCCGAGCGGTGCTAGTATAACTAGTGGTGGTCTACCAACAAGTGGAACAACAGGTGGCAATAATTCGGGTAATAATTTCATGTACAATATCTGCTCACCTACACCTCCCCAAAGCGCCAATTCCTCACAATCTAGTGATATTTTAAAAATAACCGAAATGGAAGGTAATGCTATTGTCACGTCATCATCCTTACCCCCTCAGACTAATGAAACAAATGCTTGTTCATCATCCTCCGCTAATAACCAAGAAATTTCTAATTCAAATACCGATGTAGATTCTTCCGGTAATGTGGTTGAGAATGATGAACGTTCACGAGCTTCTGTTTTACAAAAAGCCTCCATGTTTGAAAAGCAAGCTGCTGCCATCAAAAGTACACCAAACCCACCGTCTATTGCTTCCACTGGCATTACACGTAATAGTGTAGCAGCTGCACTAAATACAGATAACAGCAGTAATGCCCACATTTATGGTATTCGCACTAATAATAATCAACACCAGCAGCAGCAGCAGCAACAGCAACAATCACAGTCTATAAACCCTCAGGAAATGGGTAAGTACAAATGCACTTAAACTGTGTTTTAAATAAATAAGATATTTGTATGCCTATTTTTATTGCAAACTAGCAACTATGATCGATCCAATCAATATATCCTGCACAAACATATTTACGATATTGTTATGAAAAAAAAAGCATCCATTATTTCTCATTTTGTAAAAAGTTCACTATTTCAAGAAGGAAATTTGATGTCATTTAATTCTTTTTATTTACTTATTAAGATTTTAATTAGTTGATGAATTATATTATGTGATTGGCGCAGTGTAGATCGTCTCGTCAAGATCACAACAACTCAGCATATTATATTGAAATGCTGAAAATTTTTCTCAAAGATCACGAATTAATGGTTTCTTTGTTCAATGTTTTTGCCGCTTGTCGGTATGCGACCATCCATTTGTAGTTCCTCTAAAGCTGAATGGTAACACAGTGCAACACGAATGAAATAACCATATACGGACACCGCTACGTGATAAAAAACAAAAAAAGACCCGTGTCTCCCACTCATGCACTTTTTTATGGGCCCCCAAAGATTTGGGGCCTCGGTGTAATTTTTGCAGAATACTGATCATTTTCTCAGGCTCATATCCTGCAAATCGTTCGGAATTTTGATTTACTCTCTGAGGCAAAATTTGGTAGCCCATAAAAAAGTGCATAATTTAAAAAATTACACAAAGTGTAATTAACACACATTTGAAGAAATAAGTCTTAATTATTTATTTAACGAGATAAAACTTTAATTACAGTTTTACAGTAATCCAGCAAATCTGCAAAATAGTTTAACAGGGTAACAATGTTTATCATTATGACATTTCATGGTATGTGAGTGTATTGAGTCCTTCGAACTGTCAGTGGCAAGTGTATAACTCCAAGCGGGACTCAAAACTTTCGAGAGTGAAAATAAATATTAATCGGTCTGATTGAAATAATATCAATGACACGCGAGTTGTTGTTAAACTCAGCGCTTATGGGATTTGTAAATAAAAAATAATGTTTTAAATGGCATCAAATCAAATGGCATCTGCCACTACTTTAAGTATATAAACACATATTACAAATAATTTTATTCTATTTTATTTATTTCTTTATCAAATCAATTAGACTTTATTATTAGAAACACTAGTCGACAATTTTCTATTTTATTTACAAGAAACAATTGTTCCAAACAGTTTTGTTATTTTAATTTCTAACCTTTTTGTTGCCAGTTTTTGGTCTATTAAGTTCTTTAAAATATCTTAATCGAGTGCAAAGGGCCATATATGTATGTACATATATCAGTACAGTACGCAAGTTCAAATTTATTATAAGCTTATTAAACATAGTGCTATATTTTTTTCGGATATCTTTAGGTGTGACAACATAGTGCAGCATAACTTCGAGGTATATACCTACATACATATGTATGTATGGGCCCCTTCTATTTTATTTTTAATTTTTCCGTAAGATTTCCTCCGATATCTGTTCGCATTCCAGTCGAATATTCTCCTTGAGGGTTACGATTGTCTGCGGCCAAGCCGCAAAGTAGCCCGAAAAAAGAAGTCTGGAATGGTTAAATCGATCTTGCTGGCCATGTAAAATCGCCAAAACGGGAGATTACGCGGCGAGGAATCGCTTCGACGCAATTATTTTACGCTCTTGTGGAGTAAAGCACTCCATTGCTTAGTTCACAAAGGTCTAAATTATAACATCTTCTGTTGGGATGATTAATTTTGCTGCACCCTGTACATATTAGTTTGAATATTTCATTTGTAATTGTTTAAATATTAATTTGCGATTATATGAAAGATAATATGCTGAACACTAAAATGTTTAAAATCTTATTTAACATTGACCACTTGAATGCCACCTTCCCTCAGATAGCTCAAATAAGGAATAAGCGGAGCATGCCTTCGCGCATTCATCAGTCATTTTGATCCCCTGAATCCGTAGTCCAAACTATCCTGAGTTAGGGCCACAATTTCGGTCATAAATCTCCGCCTGGAACACATTGGTGGTGTCGGGTAAACATGATTAACTAAATACTTACAAATTTTAGAAATCCTTCGACATAATAGGCAGTTGGGTGTCCTGCGAATTTCATCAACGAAGTAACAGCATATTTATCATATTTCGACTCAATCTAATCTGTGGAAGATGCTGACATCCATTCATCAACGAGAAGGGAACAGGGGAAATTTCTACTTAAATCCCATTCATGATTTTCAAACGTCTGAGCAGATTTTCTTAAATCATAGTTTATCAAGTCTCATGTAAAAATCTAAAACAATTCAATCGAAAAAATGTCTGAACAACATTTCCATATATCTATCGCTTGTTTATTGCAACGTATGTATTAATGTCTGGGTTTTCAAAATGTTAGGACGTATATGGATGGTATTAGATTGCTAGTGGGTATAACTTCGCCTTTGATTGGGACATATTTCTGAAACTTTTCTTTTCACTACAACGTGATCTAATTCTATGTTATGGGATAATGGAATAACTCATTTTCAGACAGTCATTTATTGTTACTTGCCAAGCTTTTGATCATTAACGATCGCAACGAAACAAACTTTTGACATATGGAGTAGTTTAGGGTTATTCCGATGTCATGCAAAGCTGGGGAGCTATTGTGTATTTCGATTCGAAAGAAAATGCACAAGCTATTCAAATTTGTACGTATTTGATACTACTTACATATTAATTTAGATTACTGGAATGATATACAAACTATAAATATTTGTGTATGCGTCTACTGCCTGAGGCTGTTTATACTCCATTTTTTTATACCAAAAGTAATTTTCAATATATTGTCGGCTATTGTTACAAAAAAATATATATTGCATTTAATTGAAGAAGATGTGTTTGTCCCAGTTTTGTGTTGTCTTTGATTTTAAAATTAACTATTTTCTGTTCTTTTATGTTTTTTACTAAATTTTTTTTCGTTTTTTTGTTCTTTTATTTTCTTTCCACCCCGCCCAAATTGATTATACTTTCGTTAAATTTTTAAACCTTAAACTACAACAAACAAACAAAAACTGCCAAAAATTATTTAAAAAAAATAAACAACATTCAAAAAACGAAAAATTCTACAAAAATCCAACTTTTACACAAACAAATTTAAATCCTGAAAACAACAAATACAAATAAAATTAAAATTTTAAAAAATTACTGAACTTCTCCACTCTACACCATGTACATAAAATGGCACCATATTGAAACAAAAAATAAAACCCCCCTTTATAATTGCACCAATTACAACCTTTGGTTTTTTTTATTGAAAAAAAATCTGCTCAACATTCCTACCCAAACACACAACTTTATTTGAAAAAAAAAAACCTAATTTTCTAGACAAATGTTTCGAAGATTCTTTACAAGAGTTAAATAATTTAATTGGCGAATTAGATTCTTTTCAACGCGAAATCGATGCCACAAAGCAACAAAAGGAACATCACAAAAATGTTAAGAATTTATATGATGGTATTGATTCCTATATATCCAATGAAACTATGACAATAATAACGGATGACGCCACCACCACAATCATATGTGAGACTACCCAGCAACAGCATTTGCAACAGACGCAACAGGAAAAGGATTTTTGTACGGGCAGCAATCAAACCAATAGTAGCGGTTGTGGTACCGATATTTCCGATACCACTTCGGAAGATTGTAATGCGGACACCCGTTCCCTAACTAGTCAAACCGGTCTGGGTGGAGTAGTTGGAACAGGAGGGGTTGAAGCTTGCATGGGAAATGAACTTATTGGTGGTTTAATAAAAGCCAATTTAAAAGCTTTATCTGGTGGAGCATTTAACAGTGACTCTGAACTAAGTCGCTGCTATATAAGTGAAACTAGTTCTATAATGGGTGGCTGTGCTGGAGATGGTTATGAAAATCCCACTTTTGCCCATTTTGCTGCCTCATCATCGGCTTCACACTGCTACGATGACAATAGATCTGATACCTTATCTCTACAAAGGCAAGCCATATACGGTGATAATATTAGTGATACTGGCAGCAATGTGGTCGTGATATACGATCACCAGCCTCCCATTACACCGGACATAGATTATTGTAAACAAAATTCCGAAATTGTTACGTTACGAACAAAACCAGCGCAGCCCTCTCAATATTCTCAAGAAATGAGAGAATTGCAACAATTACCGGATAATCTTACGGAAACCTCTTCACCCACTTCTCCCAACGGTACGACGACAGATCATTCCATGCATCAACACATTGCTACAGTGGCACCTGCAAAACAAAGACTTTCATCATTCCGAGCTTCTAGTGAACAATTACAATTGTTGAATTGTTCTCCTACGGCGTCAGCAACAGCTGCAGCAGCATCAACAAAAGGTATGCTAATTTATAATTGATAAATCAAATTCTGTGGTATACAGTGCGACTTAAGCAAAAAGAAAATGTTTTATTAAAATTTGATTTTTTTCTCTTTGATTTAAAGGCTGTGGTGGTTGAATTTTGTCAAATGCTTAAAAAAACAAAAAATAAAATTTTTTTCTCGGAATGAAAAAGTACAATAATTCTAGTTATGAAAAAAAATTCTATTCGATTGCTTGCAGTAAGCAGCCTCAATATAGAAGAAGCAAATAAATATTTCATCATAAGCTTTGCATGTCAATAAAAAGCCTAAAAAGAGCTTTGCATGGTAAAAAAAGTTTCAATTTATTATTTTTTTTGTGCATAATAAAAATCAAAACCGTTCCGATTGAAATGTAATTCGATTCTAAAAAAAACTTGTATGTTATTTACATTGTAATTCGTAATCAATTTTGTAATATTCGCATAGTTAATAGATTTGTTTAATCGAAAGTTATTAAATAAATCTAAAAGACAACTGTTCGATGTTATTTACATTGCGATTCGAACGCATTTACTTTCGTTTCGAATTACAGAGTAAACCGCCAAGCTCGACTTCGTAAGTTCAAATTATGTTGATTCAAAACTGAATACAGGAAAGGCTAATTAATTTTCACAACATTAAAGCAAAACCGCACAACACACTGGTTTCGGAGATCGCTAATATCAGTTGTTTCAATTCAAGAAATTTATTTCGAAAAAATAACGTAAATTAGTTTTTTATTTCAGTTATTTTTAGGTTTATTAAAATAGATTTTCTTCCATTAATCGAAAATTCGAAATGATTGGTAAAATTAATTTAAGTGTAATGTGCAAATTTTTGTATTTATGGTTTTAATTTTTTTTTATTTAATTCTTAGTTATGCATTTGTTTCTATTAGAGTATTCGAACTCGGAATTGAAACCCGGTTACCCGTTTTTTTCTTCTTCTAAAAAGATGAAGCGGTTTCGAATAATTCGACAGGTCGGGTTTTTGTTCCGGCTTAATCGTTTTATTACCGACATGGTTTTTTAACTTTCTAAGTTTAAACAAAATACCTCAAACAATTTAGTAATAAGATGGTTTATGTCAGAATTAGAATTGAAATCAACAACAAAATTATGTTGGTGTCATAGAAATTGATATTATCTCTTGAATATTAATATACAATCGATTAGGATATAGCAAAAAATAAGTAGTAGGTAAATATCAAATATCAGATTACGTAGACGAAGCTTCGTCTACAACTAAACACGCTTGATGAAAGAAGAGAAGTATTAACTTTTTGTCACACGCGAATTCTCTCTTCATTGAATATTATTTTAAATAGTAATAATGTTTGAATAAAATCTGCCCAAGTGGGTGACCTGGGTGCTAATGAGGTGCGTTGCGGCACCGAAAACGTGCGCATGTTCTCCCAGTAAGTAGTCAAATATGGTTTTCTTTCTTTTTCTAATCATAAAAATCATTAAAAAAATTATCCGATGGAGTGTGATTGTACTCGAACGTCAAGGCCACCAAAAATGTTTACAGTTAAAACAAAGTACATACTCGGAAGTATGTATGAAAACAAAGTACATACTCGGAAGTATGTATGAACATTTTACAGAAACTGAGAAAACCGTATTCAGAACGGGTTTTTTTTTTTAAAAACTGTTTTTGAAAAAATTTAAAAACATTAAAAAAAATTTTTTTGGATACCCTAGTTTGTATGTATGGAATTTGTAACTTAATTTCTAATATCCGAATTTAGGCAAAGTATTATTTTTCAGCCTAAAGCTTGGTACTCTGTTCGAAGTTGTGAAAAATTTTCAGCAACATTGATTATTTCGCGTGAAAAATTTGACACGTAACAAGTGATGCCCATATTACTTTTTCGGAAAAAATTTTCGTTTTTATTGGTTAGAAGTATGTAACATGGATCGACTTTTGTAAACAAAAACAAATGCTTAATATTGCTTGTTTGTGTCATTATTAAAATTATAAACACTGAAATAGTTCCTTCTATAGTGTGTAAATTAAAAGTAAAAAAGCTACAGAAAAACTTGTATCAGCTGCCAATATTTTGCGCGAAATAAATGCCAGTCACGTTATTTCACAGATGGCAAGAAAATGATGCCAGATACAATTCATAAATTTTTCACGAGTTGAACAGAGTACAACTTTTGCAACATTTTTTCATTAATATTTCATGAAAACTTTTTTATATGGATTATATCAACATTTCGCGTGAAATTTTAAACAGAGCTTAAGTTATATACTCGTACATAAATTCTTATTTGTTAAGATAACAAAACTGATAAGTTTGAAGACTATTTTTTTTAACTCATAAAATATTTATAAGTTTCGATGAATAAGGTCTGCACTAGTCAACAGCTGATCATTTGTGATTCATCGTGTGCTTGTAAACTTTATATAAAAAATAAAAAAGTAAAAATTTTTTATATATGTATGTGATCTTCTCATAGAAAAGGGACCTAGTGTGTCAAAAAGCGGGTTTGGACTTAAGAGTGGATTCTGGTAGCTAAAAGGGTGTATAATAAGATGAAATGAGTTTTTCTCAAAAATTCATTTTCACACACTAGGTCCCTTTTCTCGGAGAAGGTCACATATGGAGCTTGTTTGACATTGAGACGATGCTAAGGATTTTGCTGTATAGATTTATTATGTATAATCCGGCAATGGGCGGGCGTACATGTAGATAATTTGTTCTGTTTTAACTTTTTGTTGCTTAAGTCCCACTGTTTGTAATCAATTGATATACAATCAAAAAAATATATATAAATGACATATTGGTGATAATGTTATAATGTTGCAGCAGCAACAGTAGTGACAACATCATCGGCCTCATGTACACCTTCAGTAAATAGTTGTAATAGTAGTAGTGAGACCATAATGCGTAAAAAATTACCACCGAAACCACCAAGTCTCACGGTGTTTCAGGGAATTACTGCACATCAAATGGAAATCAACAACAACAGCAATACAAACAGTACGAAATTACTACAAACTCCAGCAAAATTAGATTTTAAAAGTGATTTAGAGGCTAAAATATTAAAACAAAAGGAAAAACTTAAAAAGCAACAAGATAACGAAAAACAATTACAACAAAAGCAAACATTCTCTACTACTCCTCTTATACAACAACAAAACCAGCAACAACAACAACAAGAACAACATCACAATATAAACAACAGTATTAATTGTAATTCTTCCTCTATAAACAATAAATCAAAAGCATTGGAATCATCACCATCATCATCATCAGTATCATCAACATCCTCAACGTCATCTTCATCATTGGCTAGCCATAGTAATAATAGTAACAATATTCATACACCATCTTCATCATCATTTGCTACTCTCAACAGTCATAATTCATTGAAACATTCTTTAAACAGCCAACACTTCAATCCTCATATTAATTCTAAAACACCTTTGACAGCTCGTGTGTATAAGGCATCATCATCACCACCTGCATTGATTGTAAACTCGCCTTCAGTCTCATTAAATGTTGTTACGCCGCCTTTACCACCTCCATTACCGCCTGCCAATACCAGCACCCAAAATAATTGTAATAGTGTTGGTTCTATGTTGTGTAATACATCCCCTGCTCCTTTGTTAGCTAATGTCGCCAAGCCGAGCATTACACCAAGACCAGCTTCATTGTCGGGTTTGTGTTTATTATTTATTTAAAATTTTATATTTTCGTTTATAATTTGTGGGTTTTAATAGTTCTCATTTGGTTAAGGATTTCTTGCTTGTAAAATAAAAAAACTAATAAAGAACTTTTCTGGCTTTAATAAAGAATGTCCTTTTTCCATTATAATACTTGTATTTACTAATTATGAAACTGTTTCCGATCTCTGCTTCTATTTGAAGTTTCAAGGTGTTTTGTTGTGCTCGTCATTACGCTCTTCCTATGCCCATCAATATGTAAAATTTTTAGCTCCTTTCCTTTACATCCACTCTAACGTGTTTGTGTTTCTTGTAATTATTTTGTTTTTATATCATTTTGTTATATAAATCCATTAAAATAATCTAAATTATCATTACCATCACAACATACCCCTACACTTTACAGCTACAAAAGCTAACATACATACTTACTATATAAAATAAATGACAGAATAAAACTATAAATATTAATTAGTAATTTTGAGAAACAATTCAAATTAATCAACATACATACATACATAAAACGTCTGTACATATTATGAACAAATAGCAACAACAATATTATGTACATACATACACACATGTTTTGTTGTATTATATGTGTCGTATGCAAATATGTCGTTGCAATTGCTGCATATTAAGTTTAATTAATAACGATAAAAATAACCAACCCTTTCCAATAAAAACAATTCTCATACAAAACAATATTAATATTTCTATTAAAAATCGTTGGATAAATAATGTAGTTTTAAATAATTTAAGATTGATTGAAGAAATATTTTTTTCAGTTCTTATAGAAAAATTTTAAAAATATATATAATTTTATTAAAGAGTGGCAAAATAAAAAATAACTCGCCAAATTTAATTAAAATAATTGAAAGTTATTAAATCAGCAGGCTTGAGTTCGTCAATTAAAATTATTAATTAAAATTATAAAAAAAATTAAAGATTTATTACATCGATATATCAAGGTTTTACTATTTACGCCATTCGCCCCACTTTTTTTAATTTTTCCCAATTTTTCGGAACTGAAATTGTGAAAATTTTAATTTATAAATTTTATTTCTGCAAAAGGATTTTTCAATTTTAACGCCATGCCTAAGCTAGACATTTCAGTGAACCAGTTTTTGATAAAAGAGAATAGAATTTCATTTAAGAGATCCTGGAAAACATATTTGCAAAGGAACATTTAAATTTCACATAAAAAGTAGCTTGCGAAAACAGCTTGATATTCTATTGTGCTTTAACGTTATCCTGCATGGGATTTTTGTTAAAAATAATTATTTTAAATCAACGAATTTGAGCCTGATTTAAAAACTTGAGACCGATTTAAAATAAAAGCAATAAAATACAAAGCTCGAACAAATTGGGTAAAAAATTAAATTATGGAAATAAAATCAAGTTTATTAATAATTTTTTTAGCAAAAAAAAAAATATCGTATAAAACCCCGTTTAAACTTTCTCTCTGGAAAATTGTTAGAATTGTAATCAATGGATCTAGAACCCATATAATGATAAATACTTGAAATTATTTATCCAGTAAGGTAATGGGATCGCAGGCACTCAGAATAGCAATCAAATACAATATTTCTTAAGATGTTTCTATAAATCGTAATAAATTATTTATTTTCCGTACCAGCTGGAACATTCAAAATATTTCACTCCCTGACAATTCCGCTAAATCACTTCTGAGAATAACACAATAAAAAAATCATTATTTTAAGATATTTTTCTTGAATCGTTCTTAAACTTGGGTACTGATAATCATAACGATTTCAAAAATCACTATCGCAACATCTGTTTAGAAAAAGTAATTGCTCCGTACATGCGTTCTAGGACAATTTGAAGTTAAAATGTTGTGAAAACACCAGAACTTTACCGCACATAAAATTAGCATAAATACATATATGATTTTTAAGTAAATGAGTTCTCCTTCTTTTCGGATTTCATTTAACCATTTGAACTCGTATATTTTCGACTAAAATCCATCGCTAAATTGAATAGACGGATTTTTATTTAAATTAATTTCTGAAAAATATTAAAAAATATATATATTTCTAAGTCGTTCTTAAATTATTTAAACATCCAACTTTTTTTTAACAATTAATAAAAAAATAACTAAAAATATCTTAAACTTTGAATGATGTGTTATGGTGTCTTGTGTAACCTGTGTATAATATTAACAGTCACAGCTGTTTCAAAACTACATATGTATCTATAAAAAAACTAGAAAAACGAAATTTTACTTACAATCAAAATATCATTTTGCATTTAAATTAAAATACTTAACAGTACTTTGTATACCCGTAGGATCAACACGTATTGCTAGACGATCTTCAATAAATACTGCCAAGCCACCACCGCCAATAAGGCGCAGCTCTTCAGTGACACCTAGTCCAAATACCCCCACAACGGTAAGTTTCCTTTTAAGAACTACTTAAACAGTTAATCTAAGGTCACAAATATTTGACGAAAGTAACCACTAAGTATGTTGTACTCTTTTTCGCCTCAATTAAATATCCAAATATTAAAATTAATTTGAATTATATATGTAATTACATATGTACATAGTATGTATGCAGATTTTATATTATTAAACTCCATTTTATTTAATTATATCTTAAATATGTCATGTATTATTGCATACAATTTTCACAGAAATAGTGGTTACGTTTATTTCATAAAATATTAACCACGTCTGACCCTAACCTTAGTGTTAAAATAAAGATTTTCCTTAAAACCTATCATACTGATTGAATAAAAAAAAAACCGGCAAAAAACCTTCTAAACTGTTTGGGTGTATGTATGGCTTTCACTTTAATATAGAAACGAACTTTCACAAATTACACTCTAGAAATAGTTCCACAACACACTCTGTTTCACTGTTTTTTTTTTTAATTTTTAGTTGTAATAATTTTCTTTTTATTTGATATTTATTTTTATGTAATTATATTAAAATACTTCTGACTCTAGCCTACCAATTCAAATGCTGCAAATATATTGCATCAACACGCTCATTCTTTAAATACTTCCACCGAAAATTTGCCTCCGCCGCCGGCTTTTCTATTAGAAGCAAAACAAACTACTCCCACTACATCTCCAATAATAGCCATGCCTAATTCTTCACAAAAGGTTTCGGAAACGGTTAAAGCTTTAGCAGGTTTGCGTCATCAACCAGCCTCTCCTCATACTTTGAGACGCCTTCAACAGCAACAGCAGCAACAACAACAACAATCCATTTTACAGGTGAGGTGGCAAAAATCATACAAATGAATACTTACGCTTTCTGCCTCTAAACTTGTAAAAAATCATGGACATCGCATAAGGCTTTTTCAAAATTTAGAGCATTGAAAATTTACCATAAAATTGTTTGCAACAAATGTTGTATTAGAAATAATTGTAAATCAAATACAAAATACTAAAATTAAGTATTTCACTATTATTATTTTGAACCCCAGTAATTACACTGTCTTGGCTGATCGCTTCAGTAGTTATATTTTCTACATGTTTCTGAAATTTTGAAAACACTTCAAAATGTAAAAATACAACAGACATTTTTTAAACAGTTGTGTTTATAATTTTACAGTTTATAATACTAATCAAGGCGTATTAATTTACGCCTTTATACTAATATACTTTCTGATTTGATTGAATATTTGATATGTCATACTACTCCGTAAAATTGGTGTAAAACGGTTTTAATCGTATAAAATTTTGCCGAAGCACAGTGTTATTTACTAAATACGCTCTATGCAGAAACCCCGTCGTATTAATTAAATAATTAAAAAGAAGTTGTAGACAAATTTATAAAAAATAAAAACATTTGCAATTATTTTCTAAACAAAGATACATAGTATATTAACATTTTTCGAATATAACATATAAATTGAACGTTGAATTTTTTTAAATTCTTATATTTCTTATATTATTTTTATTATGTTGGTATTTTTTAATTTATAAAATATTTTACTTTATTTTTTAATTGCACTTTCAAACATTCATACCATACACCACACCACATTTCTTTTGTAAAAAAAACAATCCTTTACACCATTATCATCATCAGCATAACACAACTTATCCTACTATTATCACTCCCATGACATTACCCATGCACGATGAACCTGAATGTGATGCTTATTATAATACTTTTGTTGAAGTGCAATCATTTGCTGGCAAAAATAATTTTACAACACCTACAAAAAATAAAGCAAATGTTGAATTAGTGCTTAATAATTCTCCTAATAAAATAATACCATCACTTTATCAACAGCCACCTAAACAGTACCAACACCAATATACAAAATCCTCCCCTGTTTTGTTATCACCGCCTGCAAGTAAACGTAAAACACCTACACCACCCACACCCCTTTCGCCGCAATCTTCTATGACACCTGATCATGATGATATGCCACCTCCATTGCCAGCAACAAATTCCAATCATAGCCCTCCCAACAATCATCCACATCAATTGTCCCTGCCGTTACGTTATCAGCAACAGTTGCCCACGCCAACTATGACGGCTCACTGTAAGAATAATAATATGCCGCCACAGCAATTACGCCATCATCATCAGCAGCAGCAGCAGCAACATCAATCTCAATACCAAGAGCAGCCGCACCTAGAATGTAACAATGGTGAAGCCTTTTATGGCGCAAATTCGCCAACTGTAAGTGAAATAGAGTTCAAATTTGCGACATGTTGAAAACTAACCTAACTAACAGTATTGTTAAAGCAATATATGTATGTATGTATGTCACTGATAAAAAAAATCTACTCGTAATACGAGTATATGTGCTGTATATCTGTCACACATGTCGATAACTATGGTCTAAGAAAAATATTTTTTTGTCGCTCCCAAAAGAATGCATATTTTATACTCTAAGGCAAATAAGCTACTCGTACCAGAAAAAGCCTTTGTCAATTACATACACTTTTAAAATTAAAAGTGGTTTGTTTCATTCCGGAGAAATTCTTCCTCTTTCGTTTTCTGAAGAAACAATTTACGGAATTAAAAGCAAAGCACTTTCGATCGGCATGGAATTTTGTGCAGAACTGATAAATTGCTTTTTAAATAAATCCTTAATAAGTCTTATAACAAAAGGCACAATGATTCGGTTTAAAAAAAATCCTTCGAAAATAATAAATTTATTTCTTCAACTAAAGAAGTAAAGATTGAAATCGCCCCAAGTACAGCGTATGTATGTGTTGCAAATAAAATAACAATAACAATACTAACCGTTACAATTTACTTGTTCTTATTCGCCGACTCCAAATGGAAAGTAAACATATTACATCTATAATATAAAAAAAGAGGACAAGAAACGTAAAAGAAAGTAAAGGGTGCTGATGGTTTGCGTGGCGTCAAAAAAAATACACACTCCCCTATTCAAACTTCTTCAAACTGGATCAGGGTTAGGTTAAAAACGGCAGTGCTACTAAAGTCACTTCCTCTCGTAGATCCTGAAGGTTCAATGGAATTCTCTTATATACAATAAATAAATCTACATCGAAAGATGTAGATGTAGGCTATATTGTCTATCTATCTACCATTTGATTGTTAGAATCTTGTGGAATCTTCTGCGCAGTAATTTAGTCCTATGGCGTTCTTATCTCGGTAGTGGCAGATAATGCCCTTAATAGTTTCTGGTTTCTCATCCTCATCCTTGGACGATCTACAAAAAATCAGGTGTGTCACTTTTCCAAATGTTGGTTGGTCACGTAATTACCAGTCAATGTACCTATCAAGACTCTCTCGACCAGGAGTGCGGACTGTGCAATCTTCTCTTCTCTAGTACCAATTAGTTCTGTCTAATATTCAGTTTCTGAGCCCCCCTAAGTAGTAGCCGATATATTCTTCACGATTTCAGCTCAGTTCGTCGATGCTTTAATTACCCTTAATGTTACAATAAAATTCACAATTTTAACTACCTATTAGCGCGTTGAAAGCTCACCTATAATCGCTTCGATTTCACATTGTGTCCTTCCAAAGATTTTAGCACCGCCTGACCGTCAACGTAGGGTGTTAACTATTTTGCTTTAGTTATATTCTCGGCTACCAGTTCCGTGGCTTGGAAGTTATGATCTCTTTTCTGAATTTAGTCTACAGGAAGTTTTAGATTTTTATTTTTTGTAAACGTATTTCATATAATTCTTTATAGATGTTTTTCTACTAAATTTTTCACAAAACATCATACTACTACTATACTACTTGTACGATATCACTTCAATTATTTTAATTTTTTTTATCATTTAATAATTTCAGTCATTTCGCACTTCATCACCCGGCGGTGGCATATATGCACAACCGAAAATACTAAATAATATGTCTAGTTTTCGTAACAGTAGTCCTGGACCTAATGGCCATCAAACTCCTACACAATCACATGTGCCAGCTCAACCAAAAACCAACCCCAACTTAATAGCTCAATTGAATGCGCGCTTAAACAATAAACAAAACTCGAATGAAGCAATCTATGGTGTGTCACCCGTTAACCATCAACAGCAGAGGGAGGAAATATATATGCGTAACTATCAGCAGCAGCATAATCAACAGCTTATGTCGCCACATGCATTACAGCCAGCACCAGTACAACAACCGCAGCAGCAAACCTACGACGGTAATTTTTTTGAAAATATTAAATCTAAAATTTATGGTAGTTTTAGCACTTCATCATCATCACAAACTCCATCACAATCATCTTCATTAGCTTCCTCAACAAATACAACAACATACCAAACATCTTCGAAATCTGCTGCATCAGTAGTCAATCATACAACAAATACACAGCTCACAGCTGCCGCTAGTTTTAATGCATTACCACATTTTCCACTATCATCTTCGACATCGTCATTACTTTCGAAAGTAACTTCATTTACAAAAGAATCGCCTAATAAAACATCAACGGGTTCAAGCAAAACCTCGCATAATTATACATCCCACACAACCACTTCTTGTACTTCTACTTCCAATTCTGCTCTTACTGCTCACAATTCTGTAAATACTATCAATTCTACAACTTCTTCTACTTCTCACTATCATCCTTCCTCGAATAATATGCAAAATGCAGCTGCTGAAACAAATGCCAATGTCAATGCCACTTTCAATACAAATCAAAATCAATATTCTTCTCAATATTATGCGCCGAAACATTTAACAGCTGCTCATCAGCTACATCAACAACAGCAACATATGCAAAAAGTGGCAAATGCTACGAACAACCAGCAAATTCGACAAACGCACCAAGCAATGCCAATGGCTCAGTCCCCCATGCCGCCTTCTGAACAGGCCGCTGCTCAACAATCTCATTATCAAACGGGTCATAATCATCAACAGCCGCAACGCGCGCCAATACATCATACAGCTCAGCATTATACGTGTCCGCCACCGCTTGAAGATCCTCCACCGCCACCCATATATACCAATAATAATTCAGCAACTATGCCTAAACGCAGCACCGGTAGCCATCATCATAATAATCATCATACTCAGCCACAGCAGCCAGTAAATTTGGTCACTTATGCGGCAGCTAACTCTGCCTCTACTTTACCAAAAAACATTATACAGCAACAACGTTTACAACAACAACAGCAGCAGCAGCAACAGGGCATATATGGTACACATCAATCCCCACAGCAACAATATCACGCCCCGGCCGCCATAACAGGTGGCCATCAACAAGCTCCCCATATAAGTCAACGTCCACCCATGCCACTGCCACATCATCAGCAACAACAACAATCGTCCGCGTCTGGTAATAGACATAAAGTTGCCACGGTAAATGTTAAACAGCCACCTGTACCCTCACGTCATTCCAGTGTACAACAGAAAATATTTGTAGCCACAAATCCATTTATACAAACCACTACCATACACTGTCATTCGCCTAGCACTTCATCCGTCCATTCTCAGCCAGCTTCACCTATTTGTAGTTCACCCACTCCCTCATCACTGGCTAGTATTTATGGTACCAATAGTCGTCGTAGTAGTGGCAGTGGTGGAGGTGTTGGCTTGGCTCATTACGATGTTGGCGGTGGCGGTAATGCTAGCTCACTGTATTACAATCATCAATTAAATACTGCCTCAAACACAAGTGAGAACGCGTTTTCCTTTTGCCTGTTTTTTTGAGTTTCTCTTAAGTTTTCTCTCTTTGTTTGAAAGAGAATTCTAATTTTTTTTTTGCTTTTGCAGTGTTTTTCATATATCTTGTTTTAATTTTTTTTTATATTTAATTTTCGTTGTTTCCTCAGTTTCCAAGCGAAACATAAAACCGTTTTGTTTTAAGATTTGTACGTTCTTTGTTTGTTGCATGCTGCTTATGTTTTGTTTTAAGTTAAACTTTTGCTTTGCATTACCTTGTGAACTTGAATATTGTGGGAGAAATAACGAGCAACATAAATTCAATGCTGCTGCATTTTGACTTCTGATCCAACTAGTTAACAACTGTATGTAACAATATCTTAAGGTGGTTCTATAAATCTAACCCTATCCTTTCATTTAAAGTCACTTTCATGATATTTTTTCCTTTTAAAATCATCTTGAACATTGTTGCACTTTAAATGAACCAGTTATAACATTTGTTTTCATGTTTTGCTCCTCAATGTGGTATATTATGCCATTTATTTTTTATATAACTTTTAAATATGTATTTTCTACTAACCTTTTTCTATTAAAATCAACTCGGTCTTTTCATTGAGTTTTTTAAATTTTTATTTCACTTGCAATTGTTTATGAAGAGAACTTAAACAAATTACGTTCTGTTTTCTATTGATCTTTATTTAAATGGTTGGAAATTTTGCCTTTTTTCATGATTACAAAAAATGCTCTTTGAAATTATAAAAAGTATTTTTGATAGTTAATAATAAAGAGTTCCGAATAAATGTAATACTTATAGCCATTGACTTAAAGTTCACGTGCCCTTGATTTTGGTCAAACTAGAAAGAAGCTGACTTAAATACAAAGTATGTAGTATGTATACAGGTCTGCTGCGCTATTTAGATCATGTACATATGCAAAGTTGCAAAACATTGCATCAACTTTGAATCCGATGCCCCAACAAACATCATATCTTGTGTTTTTAACTTCACACTTTCTTTTTGGACTTTGCCGTCCATTTAGTTTAATGTTTAAAATAACTGTCATTATTGCTGATGGAGATTAGGTCGTATTTAAAGATCATTGCAATATAAAGTCCGACTGATGGACGTGTTTTTATCAAATGCAAAAACATGTCACTAACAAAAAACTTAAATCGCTTTTCGCATATCAGCTAACGATTTGTTCTTTATAAATAAATAATCAATTTAGCAAAAGTCCCTGTAAATTTTGATGCTCTTAAAATTCGTGGTGTAAACGTTTAATCGCAAAATAATGAGATTATGTGAACGATATGATGTCAGATTTTGTTCTTATAAAGGTTATCGAATCTAATCTGCAAAGCGGCGCTGTTTTAAATAAAAACTGTGTTTGATCTTTGTTTGATTCGATTGTTTTATTTTCTTAGAAAAGAATCTTATTCCCGGAAACAGTTCCGGCCAATTTTGTTCTCAAAAAATAATAAAACTTCTTAATGTTTGCCATTCGAAACGTGAAACAATTGCGATATAAATAATTTTTCCAACAATATATGTATACCTATTTAGTTTTATTAAATATTGTCAAAAATTAATCTTTTAAAATTGTATTTCACTAAAACTTGTTAATTTTAATATAAATTTTTTTTTCTTTAATTCAAAACTTGATGACACTCAGAACAAACCCGATAAATAATTTCGATCTCCCATATTAATAATTTGTTTGTGTTTTTTAAATGAATATGTATTTTTAACAAACGATTTAATCCAATATTATTAAAAGTTTTGTAACTTTGTGACTACACCTGGCGACTTGATATTTAAATACGAATCGAAAGTAAATATTTTCGAATTGCAATGTAAAATACATACAAATTCGAAACGTTTTATTTTAGAATCGTACTACAGAGTAATCGCTCCGATAAATTGATATCATGACAATCCTCAAACTCGTACCATTTTTTATGTAGCTTGATGTATATCAAGACATAAATTTATCGGTTGTAGACACGAGGTAAACAACAGTTTGTTATTTGTGCAACAGTTTGAGTTTTATTCGTTAATATTTTGTTATTTAATATATGCTTTAATACGCGCTTATTTTTAATGTTTTTCTCACCATGAATTTTCATACGTTTTTTCTCTTCACATTTTTTTCAAAAACCAATAATTTTAGACTACACCAGCACAAATGTCGATAAAAATGCTAGCATACGATCAAAAGCAAAAGCCGAATTCTTAGAAAATCTCAATGCAAAATTGGCTAAACAAAGTTTGTCAGGTCGGGCCTTTGCTGTACGTAATTTAATTAATAGCAAGGCGTTGGTAAGTAATTTGTTTATAAAAAAAACCAAGATTTTTCCAAATATCAAATAGTAATAGTACAAGAAGAAAAACTGCACTTTTTTTAATTTATTTCTTTTGTTTTTCGTTTTTTGGTATTTTTTTACTATCCTGTTTTGTTGTGTATTTGGTATGAAAAAAATATATATGTATATTTATTTACATTATATGGTTTGCTAAATTGTTCAATGTAGATGTATCAAAATTTAAAAAACCTTAAACATCCTAGTGCACAATATCGTAATCTTCCTTTGTTTGACACCAATTCCAATTCTACTACTTTCTCCGATGAGGCATTATAAGCGTAAAGAAGAAAGCAAGGTATTTTAGTTGAATGTACATACTGTTTATTGTAATTGCATTCAATATCATGGCAATTAAATTTCAATGAATAACAAAAAATGCTTATTTAACTAAGATATTCTTACATAAATATATAAACATACATATTTTTTATTTTATTTTAACATTTAAATTTTTAACCGCTTTAAAAACGTATTACTACGTACATAATACCGCATAATTAATCAACATCGATGTACTTTTAAGATGATTCTTACTATTAAAGAAAACTTCAGCGCACAATACATTGCACTGTTAATCTAAGGTCAGACGTCGAAAATAGTTGACGAAGAAACCGTTTCCACTATATTCTGTACTCCTTTTCGTTTTAAACAAATATTTATAAATTTTAATTTAAATTACATTAAATGCAATAATATTTACATGTTTATATTATTAAACTCCATATTATATAATAATATAATTAGTGTTCACGATTATTTCGTCAAATATTTGTTACGTCTGACCTCATATTTCCTTTAACAGTCTTATTCGTCCATTGCATTGTTAAGCTTGTAGAATGTTTTACATCAAGATTACATTGTAACCGTAACAGATTACTGTTAACGTTTACTATGACCCATTAAATCATTTATAATAACCATTGCTTGCCTTCTGTTGCGCAAAAGGTATTCTAGCTACGACGACTCAACTTAGCCAAAAAATAAAAGTTCGAAAGTGCGCTATAAAATAATCTAAGTGGCCATTGCACAGGTCTATTATGCCATACTTCCACAGGTAATGTGTCTAGTTATCGTAATATGGTGCCGACTAATTGAGGGTCGCCAAACAACAATACTATCTCCTACCTTGTACATGCTGTGAGGAACTAAGTCCATAATAAAATGTCATACACTGCTAAATGCTAATTAAAAGCCTATCTCAAAGTGAATCACCCTTTGTTTACACTTAAAAGTGAAAATACATACAAACTCTGGCCAATTCAATTTTCTCTAAAACAATGTTGCCCTAGAAATCTGTAATATTAATAGGTGGGGACTTTACCCGAACTTGCAGACCTTACGGAATGCAGTCTGAAGGGAATAAACAAGTTTATTCAAAAAACCGATTGGTTCAACACTTACCACAATATAGGATAGCCAATACTTTTTATTTTTCGCTGTCCATATCGGGCATCACAAAGGGACCTATTTTTCTGGACCCAAGTGAGCCGGTTGTTTGCAATCGGCAGTCTGTGCAACCTAACCTAATAGGTGGGGAGACTTTTACCTCTTTTATGGTCAAGCTTTACAAACAATTTTGACCAATTGATATCAAATTTAATCCCAAACCTAAAATGAATTTTAAATTAAACATTCGGAGTAGATTTGAAAATAAGCTGAGAATAAATAAATTTTTCAAGAAATGAATTTGTAGAAACATGCAATAATTTTTTATGGCAACTGGCAGCAGCGGCCTTCGTCCTTAACTTTATATACATATGTACATATATTTATTTACTTAAATATAATTTTTTGTGCATTCCTATTCCATACGCAGTTCCCAACTAAACATTTTTTTAACTTATACAAATTGTTTTATGTTTTGCTGCTTACATTCATTGGAAAATATTTTAAAATAGTGCAATGCGAATCACAATCACAAATCACAATTTGTAAACATATTATTGAATTTAATAGGATCACCTTGCTGTTTTAACAAATAAATAAATGCCTAACATAAATTTCGTTTCGTACTTAATGTTATTAAATATTAATTGTATTTATATAATTCCTTAATATTTTTACCCAAATATCTTGTATGTACACATATCGATGTACATACATATGTATGTATGTGTTTTATGTTCGAATATTAATTTTGCTCTACACCATAATACCATTTGTTCAGAATTGTTCATTATCATTCTGTTTAATATCATATTACAGACAATTAAAGTTTGCTATTGTTTTTATTTCTATAAATTTTTCTTCTAACATAAAAAAAATCGAACATAATAATTTTATTTCCATTTTCCAGCCGGATCCTCGTATCTGTCATGAATCTTTGATGGATCAAATAAAACGTGGGGCTCCACTAAAACGCAACCAAAAGATCAATGATCGCAGTGCTCCAAAAATTTATTAAACAACAATAATAATTAATAATAAGTAAATTTGTTTATTAAACAACAGCAACAACAAAAAACATATATCATTACTCAAACATAATCATTTTTATTGTCTATAAACAAACAAAAAAGTCCTCGATTTCAAATGAAAACAATATGCACCGCCATGCGGTTTTTAGGTTTAAAGATTTTACAATAACCGTTTTTTCGTGTATCTTAAACTTATACATATTAATATTTGCTGGGAGTTAACAGAAGTTTAAAACTATTTTACATTTAAACTCCAATCGATTAAATATTAAACAAACAAATGAATTAACATTTTTTATATATTTAACTTATTTAACTAAAAAAAATCAGCAAATATTTTGTATTAATCCCCTAAATTTAGAAAAAAAATGAGTAAAAACATTTTATTTGTCTAAAATATTAACTTTAATATTTAAGAAAAAAAGAAACGAGAAATTATTTAAATTATTATCCTTAGTTTCATTAATAATTTTTATTTATGTATGTTATTTACCAAAATGTTAATGCGCTATGAAATAGATTTCTTTTTCAGTTAAATAATTTTTCTTCAACTCGAATTTAATACCGCTCTTGTTAAACAAAGGGCCATTAGCTCAAAATTAAAAAAAAACTTTCCATTTTCTTATATACATACATATACATAAATATATTCTTACATACAAAATCACGTCGTTTTTTTTTTTTAGAAACTCATTATTAATTACACTCGTTTTCAGGCGAAAAGGGTCATAAGGGTTTTTTTGCGAACGAAAATGCAACTCGATTGGTAGTTTTAGCAATGGTGGAGCAGAACACTGTCAACTTTTCACAAAAAGAGAAGATATAAATAATTAGAGTTAACACCCTTCTGTTGGACAAGTGCGCTATATTTCCTTTCTCTACTTTATTTTAAGTTTTGTTTAAATACATAAAATAAGTTTCTTTTTAAATTTGTTCTTCAATTTCTCATATAATTTAATTTAATCTATTTTTGTTATTGTTTTTTATTTATTTATTTTTTTTATTTTTATATAGTACATAAAAACAAACTTTGTATATAATAATTTATTGAATTAATTATTATTTTTATTAATTTCTTGTTTAAACAAAAAACCTATGCTTAAAAACAAACCTCTTTATCTACCATAAACAATAAATATGCTTGAATTAATCAATAAAAACATGTACTAATTAAATATGAATTATAAGAAAATGTGTTTAATTTGTATTTATTGCTTATGGCAAAAAATGCTTTGCTGTGGTAGCACCCATGTGGATCAAACAGAAATAGATTCTGAGAAGTTTTTTTTTTTCGAATAAATAAATTTATTCTCATTAGGACCTTAAATTGTTGCTGGTAACTTGTAATCAATTGGGCAGACTACCCATGTGGCAAATATTTGATGAAATAGGCGAATCCGCCCATACAATGTCCAACCTTGGTCCTGCTGAAATGTCTGTATGGCACGGACAAAAGTTATTTCTTGCTAATATATTGTAAACTCTCATTGCATCATCATCTCAGTGGTCAGTATCCACTACATTCGTCTTTAGACTTTGTTCAATAATTCCGAAGTTTCTTAAGTTAGAGAAATAAAATGTTTCAGTATTTTTGATTCGTTCTGATGTCTTCGAATGTATTGTAGTTAAAAAAGTTTATTTTCGAATAAACATATATAATTAAATACAATCAATACAGGGTTTTAATTAAGAGAATTAATTTCGGAATCTATTACAAAGTCATCATATCTGGAATTTAATATTGTTGAATTAGATATTTCATTGTTTTTACAATCTCTTGCACGTTTTCCTCTTAATCTGTTGTTACCATCATTATCTATACCAGCGGCTCGCAACCGGTGGGTCGACACTCCCTCGGGGTCGCGACATGATCTAAATAAAAGGAATTGATTTTTGTTTAATAGGTATATAATTTTTTTTTAATTCAAAAACATAAAAGTACTTACATACATGGTGAAATAATATTTCATCATGCTTACATATATTAATGCGAACGCTGGGCTTGCTTATTTTTAATTAAATGCGAAAAACGTGGTTGCAATTGTGACACGCAAACAATCAAGTCATTTTCTAAATTTAGTTTATTCCTTTTTTTGTTTTTTGTTTTAATGTTCAGCTTTTGTGAAAAAGCCTTTCGCTCTACACAAAGTGTAGAATTATTTAGAAATAAATATTCCGTTTTGATCATACTGTCTGCTGCCAGCTCATATAAATTTTCTTTAAAATTATTGACAAGATTGGCGAACTCAACGCAGTTGGTTATAAATGGATTTAATACTCAGCAATCACCATTATCTCCTTGCAGCTCTTTTGGAAAATAGCACCTGAGCTAGACTGTTCCACAGGTGTTTTAAGAAACTTATCCATTTATTAATTTTATTGTAATTTAAATGCGACTTGTCTCCTTCACTGTTCATAACCAAGTGAAAATTAGCGACAATTAATTGCAAATACTAAATTTAATGCGCACATCAGCGATATTTTCTTCATACCGATGTGTAAACAAAAAACCAATAATCGAATACCGTTAGATTTCAGCTTAATGATTAGCAAGAAAGCAGTGTTATATCTGCTTTATTTTCAATGAATTTTCTATTTTTTCTTTTTTTTATAATAATATTTTCAAACTTTAAGGGCGAAAACGTTAAGGGGTCGTCAGATTTTTTGAAAATCATTTTGTGGTCGCGGTTTCAAAAAGGTTGAAAACCACTGATCTATACTATACAATTTACATGCATACATACATATACATATGTATGTACATGTTTATACTTACAATATAATGTTAACCTATTTTACATATTATGTTAACGCATTCACTGCCAACTACGATTGATTGACAAGTGAGGTCTTTAAATTTAGTGCTTTTTGATACGAGAAAATGTAATGGATGACAAAGATATATCGTAGGTCGGCGTGGGTTACTAAATTTTTTTTAGTGGGGACATCTACGAGATATCTCGTAGTACATAAAATTACCTATAAATAGCAAATTACACCCTTAATAAAATTTTTTAGTGTTTCTTACACATTATTATCGAATTATTTATCGTTATGAATAAAAAACTTGAACTGGCCTCAGGGGTTGGTTTTATAAAAACAGCCATGGCAGCGAATGCGTTAAATAAACGATTCTTTCTGTTGAATAACTAACATACATATTCAGTGTGCTTTTTTAGCAGTGTGGTGTGTGTTAGTAATACATAATTAAATTTTGACAGACTCGAGCCCAAAACAAAAAACGCGTTAACGCTTCGACATTATTATTCTACCATGCCCTATACTATTCAATAAAACAGCACAACTCACAAAAAATTTTTTTCCAATGTATTGCGCCACCATCTAATATGTCATGTACATTGACGATATCATTGTACAATATAAAAAATTGCACAACTATATTGCAATTGTAAGAGTCGCTTTGTTTTGAATGTAATAACGCAATTTTTGGGCTGAGAACGTAATTGCAATCCGTTACATAATTTTATGAAAACACGGCAATAGCTTCTCTGAAAATTAAACGACAAATACTGGTAATTTTTCCTGAAGTTTTTGAAGCTAGATACATTCAATTTTAATGGACTATAGGATAGAGCTTTTATGAAAAGTATTAATTGAGTGGTTTTACTATGAACTAAAACTATACATTTACCACTGTTAATTGAACAAAACAAAAACCATGCAGTAATACGATGTATTAGTGTAATTATGTATATTTATTATATTAGGCACCCTGTGCCTCCACTATCTACAACAGTGTGCTGCCAGACAGCCCCATTATTAATATCAGATAAAATTCTATTGCACGTTGTTCACTTTGTTTACAAATTCTAATACTTTCTAATGAATTTACTATAGTAATAAAAAAAATTAAATAATGAAACAAATAAAGAAAAATAAAAAGTTTAATCCTCACAAAAAGCAATACAAGAAACCAACCATAAATAAAAAACATTTAAATAGTAAATTCAAACATCGTGGAAGTGCCACCGTAGAGTTGCTTAAGAAACAGATTGACTTGGAGAAGAGTCGTAAGGAAAAACAAACCCAATCAAACCCAGATTTCGTAGAAGACGAAGTTGAAGAACCCGTTAACCATTTTCAAAGTTTAGTTGAAGATTTGCACTTAAGTGGTAAGAGATTAAGAAATAATTTATTGAATTATTAATACGTAATTACCATAACGTTCTAGTGAAGAAGAAACCGGCGTTCAAGGAGAAACCTTTACAATTATTGGGTTCTAAGAAATGTAAACAAGCGCCGAAACCCGATAATAAAGTGAATAAATATAATGTTGAATATAAGCTACCCATATTTAACAATTTTAAAGACCATTTACAAAATGAAATTAGTGTCGAAGATGTCGAAAAATTTATTAATGGATGCTGTGAAAAAATGAAAACAACATTCGACTGGCCGGAAGTTGGGCATTTATATGTAACTACCCCAGACATCAAAATCAATGAAAATAAGTCTTTCATTCAAGTACAACCTCCTCCAGCTTTTGAATCCGCAAGTGATTTAGAATCTATAGGTTTGCAGCCTTTTTTGGCTAATAGAATTACGCTGCCTTTAACACACTTTCAAAGTGAACTTTTATCACTGATCAATACGTACAAAGACATTTATTATCCGTATAGAAATTTTGATAACGGTGAACATATACGTCAAGTTTATACCATTCATGCCTTGAATTATATTTTTAAAACGAGAGCATGTGTGATGTTGAATTCTAAGAAAATTGAGGAAGAAGAAAATAAAAATGGAGGCATTGTTTTTGATGATGGGTATCGAGATCAAGGTTTGGCTAGACCAAAAGTACTAATTGTAACACCTTTTCGAGATTCTGCATATAGAATCGTTAACATTATGGCGGAAATTATAAAGAAAAAGGATAAAGGTAGGCAGATACTCCGTTTAAATTTTTTTGCTGTATCTGAGATTGTGTTGCTATTTAATAAAATGAGCAAAGCTTATGGAAAAAAGCATTCTTTAAATATAAAATTCAAGAAGCACCAATTTTACATACAGTATTGTTTTTTAGATTAAAATAAAATATTTTTTTTTTGCAGATAACGATCAAAAATCTATAATGAATTTTGATAGATTCCAGAATGAATTCTCGGGTGATACTATTTATTTTCCGAAGACGAAACCAAAACCAGAAGACTATGAGAAAACTTTTAGTGGTAACACTGATGATAACTTTCGTATTGGGATGTCTTTAACTAAGAAGACTTTAAAATTATTCACTGACTTTTACTCATCTGATATATTAATTGCATCACCGTTGGGTCTTCGAGTAACCATGGGTGGTAGTAGCAACAATGATGTAGAATGCGATTTTCTATCATCAATAGAACTTTTGATTGTAGATCAAGCTGAACTATTTTTGGCACAAAATTGGGAAAATCTTCTCCATGTGTTGGATCACATACATTTGCAGCCTAAAACTTTAAGGACGACTGATATAAATCGTGTACGTTCATGGTGTTTGAATGGCTTATCCAAATTTTACCGACAAACGTTAATATTTGCTACGCATGAATTGCCCGAGTTTCGAGGTGTTTTTAATAATAAATGTTTCAATTATGAAGGTAGTGTACGCGTTTCCAATCCTGTAATAAACGGCGATATACAAAATGTTATTGTGCCTTTATCACAAGTTTTCCGTCGTATAGATTGTTCTGATATTGATCAATTGTTCCAAACTCGTTTTAAATATTTTATTAACAAGATATTACCTCAATTTAAGAGCACAATATTTGCCCACACAATGATTTATATTCCTAATTACTTTGATTACGTACAAATTCGTAACTATTTTAAAGCTGAAAATTTAAGCTTTGTTCAAATTTGTGAATATACGAAAAAAGAAAAGATTGCTCGTGCTAGAGATATGTTCTTCCATAGCGGCGCTCATTTTATGCTCTACTCTGAGAGATCACATTTTTTTAAGCGCACACGTATTAAAGGCATACGCCACATCATTATGTATCAACCACCGCAATGGCCACACTTTTATTCTGAATTGATAAATTTAATGCATACATCGAATCAAAACTCAAGAGATGGGTTAGAGGATTCCATGAGTATCACTGTTTTGTATACAAAATATGACTGTTTGCAATTGAATGGTATTTTGGGTAGTGAGAATGCAACAAATCTTTTGGAATCGGATAAAGCAGCACATGTTTATGCTGCACAATAATGAAAAATGTTAATAGTATATTTTTGTATATAATTATTTTAATAAAAAATTTAATTAAACATTAAAATAACTTTTTCGCGGCACTAACATTTTTTGACTCAGTGCTTAAAAGTGTTATGGTTTTTCAATCGAATAAACCGAAAGCAATATTTTAGTATTGTTTTGCTAAATTGCACTTTATAATTGTTTATACATAAAATATTACCGCATATATAAAGATATAAATAAAGAGAATTTGTACTCATATTTTAAATTAATGTTTTCTTTGGAAAAAGCGAAAGTATGGAATATTTGGAATAATCAAAAAATCAGAGATGGAATTTCGTACTAACCGAAATTGATTTAAATTGTAAGAAATGAATAAGTTGCACTTTTCGTATTATAATTCGTTAAATAATACGGTTAAATAGTTGATATTCCTAGTCACTAGTATCCACTGTCAAAAGTGGTAAAATCGAACAAAAGAACGCTGATGAGATGGCGTAGCGACCTCGAAATTAATACTGATCCATTCTGCTAGTCTGATGAATAAATTGTTTCAAATAAAAAGTACTCTCTCAATAAAAAAATGAATTTATCCAAAAATAATTTCTTAAATTAATTAAGAAGATATGGGTAAACTCAGATTTGAACTCAAGCCATAAAAATCTCATTTCAATATATACCTTAAAACAGTTCAACAATTAATTGTAAATATTAATTAGTTTTCTTATTTTTATAATTAATGTTAAATGGTGTTTATGGCGATAATTATGTATTTTCGTTGATATGATTACTTTCTTATGTCTATTCGATTTGTTAGTAAAACCATCTTCTTTATATCTTTTTTTATTTTGTCTTATTAAAGAATAGTTTATTGGTATTGTCATAATATATTTGTGCTAATTTATCACAAGGCTGATCCTTAACACCAGCTATAACTTCTAAAACTTGACTGCAAAAATAAAAAGTTAATTATAAATTAACAGAAATTCTATTGAGGATACAAACATTATTTGGCAAGGCTCACAACGTCCATCTATCAAACTCTCAACAGTCCATTTTTCCTTCTTCTTTACGGTAGGGAATTTGGTCTTAACAAACGCATTGCCTGCATGAGATGGACGTATGCCACACCAAGGGCAATCAGTTTCAAGCATAATACGATCGTTGGGTATTTTCGAAACAACATTTAGATTATCTTGAGTTTTCAGAGAGCAGCCATTAAGTCCAATATATAATTGGGGATGAAAATCAAGAACTTGTTGGGCCTCTTCTAAAGTTCCGGTAAAACTATGTACTACTCCTCCGCCACATTCATTTAATTTTGAACGATTTCTGCTTAGAATATCCATAAAGTCTTCGTGCGAGTTGCGACAGTGTAAAAATAGAGGCAATTTAAATTCCTGTGCTAGTTGTAATTGTTTTTCGAAATACATTTTTTGTACATCCTTTTCGCAAAAATGTAAACGATCATAATCTAAGCCACATTCCCCAACCGCAATGACTTTTTTTATATTAGAGGAAATTTTTGCTCTCAGTCCCTCATAATATTCATCAGGATTATTTACAAACTCTCCACATCTTGTAGGATGACATCCCATAGTAACATATAAACGTTCTGTAAGTAGATCGATATTATATGTTATAAATATAGATTGGATAAAAATTGTATATTAATTTTATTTAAAATTAGATATGTATTTAGCACGAGTAGTTCCCATTACAAATGAGTTTATGAAAACATATCGAAACACTTAGATATTTTATAATCCTTTTTACCATCTGAGGCTGCCATTGTTAAAGCTGCATCAGATTCATTTAAAGTACCCACAGTTATGATCATTTTCTGTAAACCTTGTAGCCAAGATCTGTTTAAAACATGATGTAAATCATTTTGATGTTTCTGGGAGCCACTATAAAGACCACGAAACATAGGGTCTGTTAAATTAGCACCAATGTCTGCAAAGATTGAAGAGTTTTGGTTATCATGTTAGTATAAGATTTTAATTTTTCTTACCAATAAATTTCAAAGACATTTTAAACAAATTAGCACTCTTTTGCATATATTATTAAAAAAACCTTTTTTCTATATAAATTCACAATAAAACGATATCACGAATGCATATTTATAATTTGATATCGTCGGCAGGGCAGCCAGAGTTGGAAATTGAACCAAATTTTAAACGAATGTTATAAATAATCATTTTTTGTGTATACTGATTTGTAATTCAAATTCATTCATGATAAATAATTGTAAGACAACTCATAAATTCTAGATTTTAGTTTTAAAAGTATTAATCGCCTTTTTCGGCTAGAATTATTTAAACAATTAAAACACAACAGTTTTTCCATAAATAAATATAATCAACCTCCTTTGGTCTGTTCATTGGAGGTTGGCAGCCCTAGCAGTCAATATCGTTGAGGACTATCTTGTTTTAAGAATGTATAACTTTACTTATCACCCTGTGTTGTTATGGTTATAAGCCAAACACTTCCATTTTTCAGGAAACTGCTTATCAAAACAAGCAGTAAAAAACATACATATTATTATTAGAAAAATAATAAAAGAAAACCACAAATAAATTTGAAAAAAAAATATCTGATTGCTCGTCTGGATTAACAGTTAACATTTTTTTAAGTTCAAAAATAATAGATTAACAAAATGCCTGTGCGTCACGACTGGTATCAATCGGATGCCAAGGTAGTCATCAGTGTGATGATAAAAAATGCCAAAGACAAGAACTCGAAAGTTGTCATAGAAAAACAACGAGTACATATGACGGCCGATGGTTATGAATTGGATGTTAAGTTATTCGCCCCCATCAATGTTGAACGTTCTTTTTACAAAGATTTTCCGTCCAAAGTGGAGATTACATTGGCTAAAGAAGTTGGTATGCGTTGGGACTATTTAGAAGAGAAATTAGAACCCAAACCTGTTATGGCACCACCACCACCTATGCACAAAAAGAACTGGGATAGCTTAGCCAAAGAAGTGGACAAGTCTGAAGAGGAAGAGGCTCAGAGCGAAGAAGCCTTACAGCGTTTGTTTAAGAAAATCTACAGTTCTTCCTCACCTGAAGTACAAAAAGCTATGAACAAATCATTCTCCGAATCTGGTGGAACAGTTTTGAGTACAAATTGGAATGAAGTCGGTAAGGACAAGGTGGATATTAAACCCCCAGAAGGCTGCGAATTCCATAAATGGGAGTAGTGGACTTTTGATTAGACCACGCGAGATCTACATGATATTTACTAACTGAAAGGTTGACAAGTAGGGACCGTAAAACTTCTGTGAAAATGCACTCTTATAACAAATTATTGCCACTACTAGAATTATTAAATAAACTTTACTCATGTTTATTGTTTTATAAAATTTAAAATGTAACATTTTTAATTAAATCAAACTAAAAACTTAATACAAAAAAAGTTTATTTACTTAGCAATAGTTTGGTGAAAAAAGGAAAAAAATATGCCTTAAGCATCTGGCGTCAAAAAAAGAAAAACTACGTAGTACCTACCTACCAAATTAATAATTCTAAAATTTTATTTCTGAAAACTAAACAAAAGTTAATAAAAAATACAAATTTTTAATACAATCGTACGAAATTGAACTGTTCTGGTTGAAAAAACTCGTTTAATAAACTCCTTTTCACGTCTCTCTTCTTTGTTAGTATTAGCTAATTTTCCTTGTTAAATTTTTATAAAAACATTAAATTAATCAAAAAGCTTTAATACGGTGGTAAGTTTTTTTTAAAATAAGTTTTAAGATGAAAAATTTAAACTAAAGCTGCAAAGTCTACTGCACAGGCTCTGTTGATTATTTTCTTTCTTTCTTTCTTTATTAATTCAATTAAATCGAGCCCTATTGGGCCATATACGATTTACAAGTCTAATATAATGAGCTATTACTAATGAACGTTTCGTGACGTTCGTTTATAGAATGTGTAAGTGGGTGTTTATGAATTTGTGTGCAGTTCTTAAAAACAAGGAAGGAAATAAAATAATGAAACAAGCATTCTGCAATAAAGGCAATAATGATGACTATAATTTTTTATGATTTCTGTAAATAAAAATTGCATTTGATGACGTTTTTTTAACTGGTTGTAAAAAAGAATAAATATAAGGTAATTTGGACTAGTTTTAATGAACGTATGTACATTGCCAGGAACTAAATTTACAATAAACTTTCAGCATTAGTTAGTCACTTAAAGAGAAGTAAATATTTGTTTATAAATTGTAATGATTGTAAATTGTAAATGTGTGAACGAAATATTGAAAAATTTTATAAATCCTTTTAAATATACCAAAATAAACAGCTCAGATCTTGAACCTCTAAAAATCTTAAAGCTTTTCTATCTTACGGTTGTTTCGGTGAAAGCATTGCATCATTGTATGTCCCACTGATAACTTCATAGCTTTTATCAATTAGGAGACATACTGTGTTTGGTGTTTGACAAAGGGAACATTGTACTGGCAAGGATTTGCTAAAAAAGTCTTCCAATAAAGAAATATCGCTTTCTAAGACTTTTAAAAGGGGAATTTGGTACTACAGTACATAAAGCACAGCGAAAACTTTAATGACAAAGTAATGAGTTAATAAACACATTAAGTATATACTTTTCACTACATTCTTTGACATTTGAATATGGAGATGTCATTAGAGCCAAGTAATTACTACATTCTTTTACAAATAAGAACTTAAAAATATTTAATATTTAAAAGTCGTTGAATAGGTATAAAAAACATAATAAAAATCTACTGTACTAAAGTCGTGCTCAACTATTTTATTACGCACCTCGTCAGGGATTGAACTGGTAATTTAGTGTATGATAAACGCACGCTCAACTACCGCGCCAATTAAAAAATAAATTGCTTGCTTATTTACTTATAAATAATTGTAGAACTTCTGCAAAGTAATGCACACGGTTTTTAATTTGTGTTGAAGAGTGTGTTCTTAATTTGATCTATAGCCAAATTTCTGCTGGGAAATGTACGCCGTTGGACACGCAAAGAAGTTTATTTTATATTCTTTTTATTCTTAAGAACTATTACAAAATGAATTGATGCTTTGAATAAAAACACTTAAATTCTGCTATTCACATTGTTTAAAGTATTTTTATTCTCTACAATACATTAACTAATTGTAAAAATATTATAAGAAAAATAAAGATTCATGTCGAATTTAAGTTTTGTTTTTGCATTGAGTTGCTTGTTGTCATTCTTAAAACTTTCTTCTTAACTTACAATGTTAGTATACTACACAGTGTGACAAAAAAAACGTGGGATGTGATATTATTTTTCTAGTAGCTGCTATCGAGTAGATCAGGATTCTGTATTGGAAATTTCCGGGACACCCCCAAAATCCGGATTTACGGTTAAAAAACCGGTTTTTGTACCTTTGCGCACTTATAAGCCTGTAATTTTGTTGATAATGATCTGATTTTCAATTTCTTACTAGATTTGGGAAGAAGAAACTGAGATCTTTCGAATGACATATAATTTATCTAAGAAAATTTGAGAATTTGGGTGTTATTGTCGAGCAAACACAAATTTTGTAGATTTTTCAAAAATTTTTCAACTTTGGTGACGTTTTTATACATTATTTTATTAAGAAACTATAACAGTGTTGAATTTATTAAAAATTGAATTTAAAGAAATTTGGGTGTTATTGTCGAGCAAACACAAATTTTGTAGATTTTTCAAAAATTTTTCAACTTTGGTGACGTTTTTATACATTATTTTATTAAGAAACTATAACAGCGTTGAATTTATTTAAAAAGTACGTTTATTTACGATTACAACAGGTATTTGGGTTTAAGAATAGATAAGTTATTGACTGAGTTATTTAACTTTTCATGAAAATAAACTTCTAAACATTTTATACAAATTTTATTAATCCATTAACACAGTGTGACAAAAAAAACCTAGGATGTGATATTATTTTTCTAGTAGTAGTAGTAGTAAATCGGTTAATATTCAACTAAGGTACAGACCTATAAGTGCATAGAGGTACGAAAACCCGGTTTTTTACCCGAAACTCCAGATTTTGGGGGTGTCCCGGAAATTTCAAATACAGAATCTTGATCTACTCGACAGCAGCTACTAGAAAAATAATATCACATCCCAGGTTTTCTTTGCGCAAACCAGTAAGAATATTTGCATTGTGGTCCAAAAGTTTTATAGAAAACTTGAAATATTTTGAGGAAAATATCATTGTACCCAAGAAGAGAAAAATAAAAATATCTAAACATGAGACATCATGGAAAGTCCTTGCACGAAATATCTAAACGGTTAGGAAAATCTTTGGACTTTGTACAAATGGCCTTATGTAAAAATAAATTACACAGTGCAACACTAAAAAAAATAACCATATACGGATACCACTATGCAATAAAAGAACACAAAAAAGAAGACCCGTGTCTCCCAGTTTTGCCCAAAGTCATGCAGTTTTTTTATGGGCCCCCAAAGATTTGGGGCCTCTGCGTCATTTTTGCAAAATACTGAACATTTTCTCAGGCTCATATCTTGCAAATCGTTCGGAATTTTGATGTACTCTCTGAGGCAAAGTTGTAGATCTTGTCATAAAGAACAAAAATTGTAAACATACAAATTCAAAAAATTTTCATTTTCAAGATGAAAATCGCAAAATATTAAAAAAAAATCGATTTTTTTACCTTTTTTCCACTGTTCAGGTCCATAGGTATTAAACTGTTAAAAATTAAAAAAAACAATCAACTATAAAAATGTACCTTAGACCTCAGTAAACAACTTTCTAGAACATATGTATGATCTTCCTAGGAATTCTTAATACCGTTTAGGTAGCGCTCAGGTAGTCGTAAAAGTGAAAAATTTCCGAAAAATTTTGTAATTTTATTTTTTTTACTTCAACATTGAGATACACACTATGCTATCTAAATATTATAAAAATGTACCTAAGATCTCAATAAACAACTTTCTAGAACATATGAACTTCCTAGGAATGATTCTTAATACGGTTTAGGTAGCCGCAAAAGTGATGTCCGTATATGGTTATTTTTTCATGACTTAAAAAATTACACACAGTGTTATCGAATCTCTCGGTAGAGCAGAGAAAAAAAGCATATAAATAGGTAGACGGATCATCGTAATGGCAAAAAAACATGCTTTTTTATATCTTCATGAAACAATTTCTTCTGAAATAGGAAATTAAGTCAGTACAAGTGAACGACAAATGTGGTATATAATTTTCAATACATAGCACATATCGATATTCAAATGTGTTGGATTAATAAAATTTAGGGGTACAAACAAATAGGTTCGCAGAAAGCTATGACTACCAACGGGTTCCATTGTAAATAAAATTGCAGACATAAGTAACTGCTGCTATTACAACCTATTTCCCATTGACGTCTGATGAAATGCGCTGACAACCACGATATATACCTAAGTAAAAAATCTGTTTAATATTTCATGTTTTACATGAATTTAGGTCTCCACAATGACCAGACTACGGAGAAACTTCGTGGGTAAAAATTTAGAAGGCATTTTGGACCGGAACATTGTTATGCGGTACAACATAGACGGATCGCACGAAAATTGCGTTGGAAAATCTATAAAAATTTTTATAAAACGCTGATTGGTAAATAGTTCATACAGTTATTGTAAAATTTCAGTTTTTGACAAATTTCTTTTATATTTTTTCAGAATCCATTTTAAGTTTTAAAACTATGGAACAGAAGGATCCAAAATAAAAAACACGAGTATGAAACGGAATCTAACTAGCTTTAATTTTAACGTATTATATTTTTAATCAAATTCAAATATTATCTTTTTATTAACTTTGTTTTTGTTCCAATGAGTATTCCTAATGTTAAGTTTTTTTTATTGTTTTTTTGATTAATATTTGAAATGTACAATTTTTTCTTTAATAAAATTGTAAATTTAATAAAAAATAAATTATTGCTAAAAAAAATATTGTAATAGAAACTATACAAATTTCTAGTCCGAAACTGGTATAAAATGGAGTGGTAAACGTTCGTAAATTACACAAGTAGTAAGAAACTACTTTGCAAGGTACTAGTCTAAGACCCTAATTACGAATCTAGTCAATGCTATTGCTAATAATAACTAGTAAATTTACTAGTATAGAATTACTAGTAGTTTAACTAGTATACATCTATGCATAAATGAACTAGTTGGGCTCCTATGACAACCTTATATTAAAATCGATAGTTCGATGTATGAAAAAAAGACAGATAGGCAACATACTACATATTTTGTCTGCAGGGTAGGTGCAGCATAAATAAATAGAAAATGCTTTTTGTATTGCTAGGAATACGTACAAATATACGTATCGATACGTATCGATGGGTATCCATAAATATGACTATAAGAGACAATGTTGTAGTGTTTGAAAAAATTGTTTGCAGAACTATAACAAAAAGAAATAATTTATTTTCAACTTATATTTGTTTTAAGCAAAAACTGCAGTTCTTTATTTGGTATTAACTATTTGAGTAAAAATAATTTTTGCATAAAAATAAGTTCAATGAAGCAATAAATCATATCACGATATTCGCGATAACTCGCCAAATCTTCCAAAATTTTTAAAAAGCCGTAAAATCTTCTCAAACGAGCTGCAAATGTAAGGAACGTGAAAAAATCGCAGAAAACTGCAAAAATTATCAATCATTGAGAAAATTAGAATGTTTAATATCATTTAAAAGTCGACGAAACAATAGAAAATAGTAAAAGTCACGCACATTGGAAAAACGCGAAATTCCGCAAAAACTTGAAAACTTTTGAAAAAGCCGTGAAATTTTTTAAGAGGACCACAATTTGCAAATTTTGCAAATTTGTGCAGATTTTCGCAATTTTTGAAAGCAGGTTTTCGTTTTGGTCGCTTTTTGCTTAAGGATCTTCATCAATTTATGAGGTTTCACTATTGTTAAAAATGTTTGCAAAAATTTGCTTCAAAGTAAAATTGTACCCTTTCGAAGTTAATACGAATTTTTTAATACAACTTTATCGCATTTTGCCTAAAACTGGTATATAATAATTACGAAACGAAATCCATAATACAACTACTGACAAAATTTCTGGTAACACTTATCACACGAAAATTTTAAAATAAATGTGCTCATAGTCATTGGGATACCTATCGATACATATAGTAGGTGCGCAGGGATATAAACAACCCAACAAACCAAAACAATATAGAAATAACTTGTAGCAAGATTCCTAAAATAAACGTTAAGTTTAGAAAAGTGTTGCGATTACTATTATAAAAGACTTGTTAAAAATTGTTTAATAATGAAAACTGAACCCTTGCGATAATATAATATATAATATAATGTAAGCTAAGAAGTCTAATTATAGAATAAACTTACAGAATAATACTTTTCTAATCATGTTTATAATAAGCTTACCATCATAATATTTTTGTAAGCTTAAGAATATAACCAAATAATATTTGAAGAACTGCAGTAATTTTTTTCATTACAATTTTATTTGTTTTTTATTTCGTAAAATATTATATTAATTAATTATTTTTTTTTTTGTTTACCCACATATTTCTTGCAGGACGGGTCGCTTGTCTTTGACGAAGTGAAAGAAAGGTTTTGAGTTTTTTACAAATTCGTCCTCCCCCATTCTAATAGAAATTGCAGCATCTGTAAAAATGGAAAATTAAATGAATATATATGTATGTTAAAGAATACAATATATGAAATACTTTACTTCTTATAGGCTTCAGGCAGTCTTCTTCTCCGCCGGTCCCTTCCAGTATAAATGCTCTACCGGCTTACCTTAATATAATAATTCGTTTTATATTTTTTAATTTTACACTTTTTAACTGTTCGAACAAAACACAAAAACTGAAAACTTTAACTAATAATGCAAAATTTATGCACGCGTCAAATAACTGGAAAACATTCTCAAAAAAACTTACAAAACTATAGGGAGCATAAGTCATTTGAAAGTAGAGATGGGCACCGCTCACGTGATTAGCGTGAATCATATGCGTGATCATGCATGATCATGAGCAGTTTTTTGTTTCAATCACGTGAGCGTGCATGAGCGTGAGTATAAAAAACTTAACGTGAGTGAGCGTGCATGAGTAGATTTTTTGCGTAATTGATTCGTGATTTTTTCGATTTTCGATTTTTTTTATATTTTTAATAGGTACGTGGTTTAAAATTATGTCATTTAGAAATAAAACAAGTGGCAATTCCACGTTGTGCCAGTATGTATTAATGTACTGATGTGAATGAAAGACTCAAAGTAACAGTATAAGTCCGAGTTTCGCTTTTTCATTCGCGTTCGCACAGCCGAACAAAACCTAAAAATTTTAAGTTTTTAGAAAAAAGCTAAAGATCTTCCAATTCTGCCAAAATAGGCTAAACAAATACTGTGTTCAGACCATTTCAGCTACAGGCGAAGAAATTTTTTCAACGCAAGGAAGAATACTTGAAGAGATGTGAAACAGACTTCACGGGAAAAATGTTGACAAAATTTTATTTCTGCATAAATTTATTTATCTATTCATGCATGAGCTAGAAAGTGAATGATTTTAATCAAAATATTTTAAATATGTACGTACATATATAATTTTAAATTTCACTTTAAAACTTTAAAATAAATGAAAATTTATATTTTCTATAAGAATTTTCAATAGTATTCAATTGTCAAATTTAACTTTAACTACAAAGTTTGAAATCGCATGATACATATGTACACACATACATATGTGTAAATCATCCGTGACGAACCCTACATTCGTACGCATTTACACATGAATATATAAAAAATTTTTAGTCTTTCAAAAAAAGCTACCTTTAACTTATGCATGGTGTTCAGTAGGATATATGTATGTGTTCTTTCGAACGGTATAAAAAATAATTTTTTACAAGGTATTTGTAGCGAAATAATTGATCACAAAGTTTTGTGTCGCACGCTACAAAAACCAGAAGTAACTTTGAAAGTTAAAATGTGTTTTTGTAGTTTTTTTTCCGAATTTTGCATAATAAAGTATAGTTCCTAAAAGAAAGATGAATATAAAATAACTTATTTGCAGCCAAAAATTTTGTCGTTTTTTGCCAGAAGACATGAGCCCTTTGTGACGCACCCTACGTGAGTCACATTGCATTTTTTCTATTATATTTCTATTCTGAAATTTCATATCTAATTTCAATGTTTCCAAAATAGTAAACACAACACTTTTTTGCTAAAATTGATGTGAATTCAATGTATAAATATATGGCTTTCGATCGGGCCATCTTCACTAATTCTAAAGTAATGATATGAATACCTAAAAATGGTTAATTTCTGGTATGAAATTAGAAGAACTGAGGTAGAGTAGAATTTGGTAATAATTTGTGCATTAATGATCGTCGAAACACTTTTATTTTATTTATACAATTATATATCTTCTCTAATATTCCTTAACAAAAGATAAGAAATAAGTTGGACAACTACCAAAAAATTTTGTTTGGTGAACCATTGCTGGCGCTAATCAATATCAAAATTGAAAAATTGTATTTCAAAACTAAACGTAATTTTCCTCTTTTATTGCAGAATTTTCTAATTGTATATTAGATTTTTCTGTTTGCATTCAGAAAATTTAACGTATAAATACTTATAGGTTGTGTTTTTTCGTGAGTATTTCGTGAGCGTGAGTTTGCGTGATTGTGACTAACTTTTTTTTCCACTCACGTGAGCGTGAGTGAACGTGAGCCAAAAATTTTAGGTCGTGCGTGAGCGTGCATGAGTGAAATTTTTTTATCGTCAGCGTGCATGAGCGTGAGTGAAAAGTCACTCTCGATCCAAATTTTGTTTTAAAAGTCAGAATACTTTATTTTAATTATTAAAGATTTATATATTTTGTCAAGTAAAAAACATTTTGCAAAGATTTACAAAATGCAATCCTATAATTATATCGTCCACATCCGAAAGTTCAGACACAGAACATCTAAGAAATATTTTCTACAGAAAAGAACGGCACAGAACGGCAACGAAAAGTAAAAACTAATGAGGCCTTTAGTGGGGTCTTGTACTTTAACGTTAATAGATAAATAGATTTATGCAGAAATAAAATTGTGTCAACATTTTTCTCGTGAAGTCTGTTTCACATCTCTTCAAGTATTCTTCCTGACGTTGAAAAACTCCTTTGCTTGTAGCTGAGCTGGATGGTACACACAATATTTGCTTAGCCAATTTTTGCAGAATTGAAAACCATGTACCTATTAATAATATGAAAAAATTCCAAAAATCACGAAACAATCACGCAAAAAATCTACTCATGCACGCTCACTCACGTTAATTTTTTTATACTCGCGCTCATGCACGCTCACGCGATTGAAACAAAAAACTGCTGACGATCATGCATGATCACTCGTGATCACCCATGTTTCACGCTAATCACGTGAGCGGTACCCATCTATAGTGTGAACATTGCAGCAGGAAAATGACTCCAAACACAGATCACCAAATTTGATAAATTGATTCTAGAAAACAATGTTCATCTTTTATGGTGACCAAGCCAATCTCTCGATTTGAATTCCATGAAGAACTTGTAGAGTTATTTAAAGAAGAGACTGCTCAAGGAAGTTTTCGAAAATAGAAATGACTTACTGACTCTTCTTAGAAAATGAAAACAAAATTGTGAGTGATATAACACTGATCAACAAGGTTTTTGCCACACGGATTCTGTATGCTAATTATTACTTTACTATATACCCTCATTGCAAAACACAAACTATTTGTTTCTGTCACGCACAGATTTGTTGTGACACCCACTTATAATTTTACCTTATTTTCCGTTAATACTACTGTACGTACGGTTTCATTGCATCAAGTTTTCATTTAAAAAAGTGTAATATTTTGAGTTTAGAATACAAAAGCAAAACGTTGTTATTTTCTCAACATGCAAAGGAAGTTTATCAATCATCATAATTCTTTTGCTACGTATGCGGTGAACTAACTTTTAAAAGTCAGCGACGAAATTTAACTGAACTGGTTAAGCAGTGTTATCGTGATTGTTTTGGCTTCTCTGTGCCTTATCAAGATAAGAATTGGGCACTTCATATATGCTGTACGACGTGTGTAAAGAATCTTACAGATTGGGGAAAAGGAAAGCGATATATGGCTTTTGGAAAACCCATGATTTGGGTAGAGCCTGTAGACCACGTATCTGATTGTTACTTTTGCCTAACTTGTATAAATGGTATAAATATAGCATAAAAAATACAGTTAAATATGCAAATGTACGTTCTGCAACACGAGCACTTCCTCATAGTGCTGATTTACCTACATATACCTGCAGTGCCAAATCCAATAAATAACGCAGCAAATGATGACATCGAGTTACCTTCATGTACTGCAATTGCAGATTAAATTCATGATCCAACTTATGTATGTACCTTATAGTAACGAGCCTCATTTGCTAACTCAAGCTGATCTTAACGATCTGGTTCGCGACTTACAATTGTCAAAAAACCAGTCTGAACTATTAGGATCTATATTGAAAGAATGGAATTTGTGTCATCCAGATACTAAGGTGTGCCGTTTTCGTAGCCGTGACGAAGAACTAAAAAAGTTATTTTTTTGAAGAAGAAAATTTAATTTATTGTTGGATACCTGCAAGAGACCAGCTTCAGTTTAAATATTACAAAAAATCATAGGTTTTAGTTTTAAAAAACATTATCAAGTATAATTGTTTGTATGTAAAGAAAGTATCAGTATTTTTTATGAAATATAAAATTCCTGTAAAAATGGGTGTGAAATTTTACTACCTCTGTTTTCCACCTTAGGTTGTCAAAATAAAGTAAAAAAGAACAAAAAAGTTCATGTGACAAATTAAAAGATCACTTTTGTCAATCAGTGTAGTTAAATTGAAAACAACAATAAAATCTGAAAGTTTTCAATATAAATTCTTAATCACAATTTTGTTTACATTTTCAAAAAAAGAAACTAAAAAAATAAGGTACATTGTTCCATGATGGAATTATTAGGGTGACAACTACAACAATACAACAAAAAAAGGAATTTTTGTTTGTGTAAAGCCTACGCCTTTTTCTAAAATTATTGTAAACAAAAATTAAATAAAATAATTTAACAGAAACCATTGAATTTTTTGGACGCTACAAATGAGCAAGACAAGGAAGTGTGGATTACTTTGAAAGTATTTGCGGTCCATATAGAAGGTAGAGGCACTCTCAAAACAAATACAAATGTATAAGTCCCTATAAGAAATTATTAAAAAATTTAATAAAAAAATAAACACAAATTCAACAAACAAAAGCTTGGATATTTTGTAAATATAAACTAGAGATGGCATTGTGAGTGATTTCCCACTCACGCTCACGATAAAAAGTTTTACTCATGCACGTCCTTATATTTATGGCTCCCGTTCATGCATGCTCACGTGAGTAGGAAAATAAGTTACGCACAATCGCAAAAACTCACACTCACGAAATAATCACGAAAAAAAATTTTAACTAAATAAAAAATTATTATTATCACTGATCCATTCTGCTAGTCTGATGAATAGACTGTTCCAATAATACTTTCTTAATAAAAATAATTTTAGTTTATCAAAAAAAATTTCTAAAATTAATAAAGAAATGAGTAAAGTAAGATTTGAACTTGACCTAAACAATTCCTTTCAACATAAACTTAAAACAATTTAATTTATTACGTAGAAATATTAATTGCAAAAGTATACGAAAAATAACAATATAGGAAAAAAATCACGAAGCAATCACGTCAAAAATCTCCTTATGCACGCTCAATTTCTTTGTACTCGCGTTCATGCACACTCACGTAATTGAAACAAAAAATTAATTACGATGACTCACGCTAATCACGTGAGCGGTGCCCATCTCTAATGTAAACAAAACTGACATAAAATTGGAAAAATAATTCTAGAGCAAAAAATTATCATATGGCGTAGTAATGCCACCTGTTTATTTCACCATGCGTTGTTCCTTCGAAAATTGAAAATTTCCTGCTTACTATATTCAGTGGGAAAACCTATAAAATAAATACAGCTGGATGTACTGCATATCAATATTACGCTTTTCCATAAATGTATCTTTTATTATGACCAGCTAAATTTCACATATAGTGATGGAATGCGTATTTCACAAAACTCAATATTATTTAAGAAGTCCGTTTCTTTTATATGCATTCTAAATTAATTAAAATGAAAATTAATAGGATTTTTGATTTTAAAATTTTACAAAATAAATTTACTTTTTCTTCTTTACTAAAAGAAACAAAAGTGTATGTATCTATTAATTTAAGCAGATGTGTCTGTCCATAAGACTAATTTGCCCATAACAATACCATACCTAATCAAATCTAAGATTCTTACGGAGCTTAACTGAAAGAGGTCCTATCACAGAAATTAAATCGTAAATTTTAATATCGCAATTTTTCTTATTTAAGCAAAATCCAAACAAACATGTTTATAGAAGCAAACAAAATATGGAATAAAAATTTTTTTTCCATCCAATAAAATGCTTGAATTTGTAAATTATATTTCAACAGCTACTGTAAACAGAACTGCAAGAAGAAATATTTACGGCAAAAAAATAAAAAATAATTTAAATGAACACTTTTTGTTTTTGTATTATAAATTTAAAAAAGACTAGAGAAGTAAATAAAATAATATAAAGCACTGAAATAATTTTGAGATTTCTGTGTATGTATGATATGATGAATTAAATATGGGAAAATCATTGAAATAGAAATTGACCTTTTCCACAAATTTAGAAAATTTGAGTTTTTTTAGCTAATTTGATTAAAAATATTTTCTCTTTTCAAAAGTTGTTGGGTTGGTTTCGTTTTCTTTTACATTCAATAAAATTATAAATTTATTTTCCACTTAAAAAAAGTGTCTGTCACGAATTTGCAACAGACTGTATCTTAATCAGAAACAATAACAACTTCCTTAAAAGAAATAACAAATTTTGTAAAATGTTCGTTCATATAATGAAAACCAAAATATATGAATAACTTCCCCTGCATACAAATAAGTCCTTAAGCTTTTCCTAAAAGAAAAAAATAAACTGTTTATGTTGAGTTAACACAAAAAACAAGAAAAACAAACACAAGACCACTTTGTAGTGTGAAATTGGTAATAAAACATTATGTTAACTTGGCTGTCAAGATTAGAGTAAGAGAAAAGTGTAACATTTAAAAAAGAAAGGAATGAAAGCAAAATCGATAAGACAGACGATATTAATTAAATAAGCATCCTTATCAAGTGGACCTACAAGCAATCTAATCTAACATTTACTCTTCTTGTTCATACGAAGCTGACACATTGAAGAACCTTTGGCCAACCAACGAACCAACCATATTGTTATTCTTGTGAAAAATTAAGTGAGAAAAATGTTGAAAAATAATAAATGTAGCGGCTAAAGAGAAAGTAAAAGTCCATTAAATATTGATGATGGTGTAATCGTCTATGAAAAATTAAGTTAACAAATGCCATAAGTATTATGCTCATGAAGTTACATATATTAAATACGAAGAATAAAAAATAAACAAATATTAATCAACTTAAGACTATTTTATACTTTGCAAATAAGATTTTATTTCATATTTCATTTTCTTCAATAACAACTCGTTTCTCTTTGCTACTCGCACCATAAAGAAATAAAAAGCTACAAGTAAGTCACGTCATTAACTAATTTTTGTTTTACTAATTTGTAATAATTGTTGCTAGTGAAAGCTTACATACCAGAAAAGTTTGCAGCGAGAGAGTGAACAAAGATCGTGGACATTTTCGAGACACAAAATTGGTTGCAAGTGCTTGCAAAAGGTATTAAATTCGAGATATACTATGTTTAGTGCCTTAATTCCCAGTGGAACATAGGGCCTCAACTAAGGCTTTCCATTCCTTCCTATTTCTCGTCAGTCGTTTCATTTGGCTCCACGAAACGTTATGGTCAGGTAATTCACTTTCGGTTTGGCGCCAACCGTATTTAGCAGGTCTGCGGGTCTTCTTGCTCCCTGAAGATCATATTCGATGGATTGTCTCTCAACGTCTGAATTTTCGGAAACGTATATTAACATCTAGTGGTGTTTGACGTCATCGATTTGAAAGATGTACCATCTTATTTGGCCATAAAATTCCGAGAATACGTTTAAGACATCAGTTGACAAGGGTTGCAAGCTTGGGATTTTACGTTTGGAAAAGTTCCACGTCCCGCAACCGTAGAAGACAACAAATTTGATGTTGGAATTGAAGGCAATGATATTTGTCCGAGCTGTGATGCTGCTGGCCCTCCAGAATGTATCGAACATGCCTGCTTAGCTTTGCAGGATATCCACTTTGCTGTCTCCGCTTTTAGATATTAAGTTTCCCAGATAGCAGAAACATGCGACATCTTTAATGGATTGACCCGTAAACTGAAAACTTCCAGCAACTGACGTGATAGTGTGCATCGACCGAAAATCGATGTGATAGAAGACAGACATTATCCGCGTTGTCAAAGTCATCTAGGTTGCAAGATAGACCCCAAGTTATGTCATATTTCCCCGTCAAAGAGTTATTTATCACCACGTCAAGTACTATATTAAATAGCAATGGAGATAAGACGCAGCAGCCTTGACGGACTCCTATGCTTTTGTTAATGACATTATTTACTCCCTTTAGCTCCAAAATTATAAAATAACATGGAATTTCGATGTGCAAAATTTATGTTTAGAATCTGACGCTTATGCAAATACGAGGGCGGATTGATATTGAAGCTACGTAGCGCTAGATGGCAGCACAAACACAAAAACTTTTTTTTAGAAATTGCGATCTGTCAAACGTCAGCTGTTAAAATTTCACCCAAATTCATCGATTAGTTTATTTGTTGTAGTCGTTTGAAGTGAGCAACTTTTGTGTTTCTTGAAAAATTTTAAAAAGTGAATTTCGTGCAGTGATTAAACACTATTATTTGAAAGGGAAAACGGCGAAAGAGACTAAAGAAAAGCTCGATAAACATTATGTTTAGATTACATGGTAAAATATTGGATTGTGTGAATTTAAACGCGGCCGAACAGGCACTGCAACAATAATACCATCAACAGGAAGGCCAAAAGAGGTGGTTACTAAAGAAAATATTAAGAAAATCCTCGATATCGTTATGAATAATCGCCGAGTCAAGTTACGTGAGATTGTTGAAATGGTAAACATATCATTTGAACGTGTGTTCAACATTTTGCATGAACATTTGCATATGAAAAAGCTATCGGCAAGATGGGTGACGCGTTTGCTCAGTATCGAACAAAAACGAGTTCGACAGACCACTTCACAGCGGTGTTCGGACATGATAAAGCGTAATCCTGTTGATGTTTGGCGTCGATTAATAACTGTTGATGAAACGTGGGTCTACCACTACACACCTGAAATCAAAAATCAATCGAAACAATGGGTGGAATCTGGTGGAAGTGCTCCAAAGAAGGCGAAGACAGTGAAATCGGTTGACAAGGTTATGGCCACTGTATTTTGGGATGCACACGGAATATTGCTAATCGATTATATTGAAAAAGGATCCACAATCACAGGAAAGTATTATCGTGCATTATTGGATCAATTGATTGATGCAATCAAGAAAAAACGAACCCATTTAAAGAAGAAAAAATTGCTCGTTCTTCAAGACAACGCACCGGTTCACACAGCATTAGATACGAAGCTAAAATTACGTGAAACACACTTCGAATTGGTTGATCATCCACCTTATAGTCCAGATTTAGTTACTTTTTCCTGTTTCCAAACTTGAAAAAATGGCTCGCAGGAAAAAGATTCATCTCAAACGAAGAAGTGAGGGGTTCCCAAAATCGTATTATTCAGATGGTATAAAAAAGTTGGAATATCGTCTTACTAAGTGTATTGAGCTAAAGGGAGACTATGTTGAGAAATAAATGGTTTTTGAAAAAAAAAATTTTTCCTACTCAGGTAGTTTCAATCCGCCTTCGTAAACCTCAGCAACACGCAAAAAATCCAAGATATTCCGCCAAATTAATTTCCAAACAGTTCTTATCAGTTAACTTTTACAATCTCAATCTTTTCTGTTAATGAAACAAAATTTGGAGATTCTTACTATTAAATTCCCTAGATATTCGATGATAAATATTTACATTGTATGGTGGGCAGGTGCCACGCCTATTGTTGTTATATCACGTTTAGCTTTTATTTAATTTAAACTTTTATTTATATAAAAAAAATCGTTTCACAGTTGTTATCACATCAAAATAAAAACAGGTAAAAGAACTTTCAAAATTATCCCAAATTTTATATCGTTAAGGACTGCGTTGCATCATGCCTATTGTCAATAAAAAAAAATTATAAAAGATGCATAATAAAATTGGAGTTTTTAATCAATACTCTAATATTGATGCCTTGAGAAATCCGTTAAAAGTTCGTCATGGTTGGATCCATTATAAATACTTTTTCTCAAGTTATCTGCAAAAGTGTCAAAAAAGTAAGAACTTGCTTCCATATTTATAATCGGAAAGAAACCCTTTATGAAAAAAAACTCAAAATCATGTCGATTGGGTATTAAATAAAATTTTAGTTTTCCATGCTGAGCTAAAATTGAGATTAAATGAAATAGGTTTGAGAGGTGGGAAAAGTGCACGTTATCCTAATGGGTTAAGCGAATGCTGAGTTGCATTTTTTTAATAACAAGTATACACATTTAACAAATTTATTATTTGAGTTATTCTCCCAATTTAATTTCGCAAAGTTTTAATTTCTTGTTAGCGTTTGGGATTTCCTGGACTTTTTCACCTCACGAGAAATGAGAATTAAAAACTTGCATTCTCGGGATAAATGAATTTTCTAAATTAAGTCAATTTATTAACTCAAATTAGCGCTAAACTTCATTGTTCTACGAAAATAAATATTAATTTTTAAATAAAAATTCATAAGATAAGTAAAATTTTCAAAGTGATTTCAAGCAAACGAAGTATTGGGAGAATAATTGAGTACTATTTTTTTTTAAATATTTAGTTAAAAAATGTAGTTTTAGTTTTTATTATATATCTTATTTTTAATGCAAAATTTCCAGCGACAGCGGAAATAGTTTACCTGGAGCTTAGGTATGTCTTGTCGTTAATACTGCGTTGAGAGTTCATTAAAATTTCATTAACTTTGCATTTTAAGTTTTATTTTAAACTTGTTTGTTACCGGTTTTTGATAATAACGAGCGTTTGCTTATCATTTTTTCCTCATGACTCAAGGTTTCCACAGTATGTTTATATAGTTTAACCCATTAATTATTTTTTTAATTTCGTGACGCAACTTAAGACTCATGGTTTTTACTGGCAAAGAAACATAATTTGTTCAATAACTTTTGAAGAAAACGGTAGAAGTAAATAACTTAAAATTATATACAAAAAAAGAAAAAAGATTTATTCTTAAAAATTTGATGGTTGTTTTTAATGTTTGATTGTCCCTTTACTGTATGGAACGATTAAAGGATTTCAATCATATTATTAATATTTTCCAAAACATGCAGTTTTAAAGCGAATTTTTTTAAATATGTTAGCAGTATTTGTACTGCTTTAAATAAATATTAAAATTAGATGGATTTTGGGGCTCTAATTGGAAGAAGAAAAATAAAACGTATGTATATTTGTACACAGAGCCAATCTTTTCCAATTGAGGGTGCTGTTGGCTGAAGTAGTTAGCGCGTTGACTACAAAGCAAATAATGTCTAAGAACGTGGGTTCGAGCTCAGCTTCAGGCAAGTCATAATATCTAGCATTTTTCAGAGTGCATTAGTGTGCCATTGCATGTGCTGTAGTTGGACTTTTTAAGTGACGAAGGCAGAGCACTGGTCACTGAAGAGTACCGGCAGCAATTGATACTAGTGTATGCTAGCGGACATCACAGTGCCCTCCTTCGTCGGTATTTTAGCAAAATCGCCGAAAAGTAAAATAATTGATAAAACATGTGTAGCCGTTGTATTGTCTGATTACTCAATGCTTCCCTTCTTTAGGTACGCTTCCCTTATCCAACAGACATCAGTAGGCAAAACATGTAAATATATACATACATATGTACATACTAACTCTGAATCAACATACTTGAATGTTTGTACATATTATTTCGTTTATACAGACACTGTTTCTAAGTTAGTTTTACATGAGCACATTTGCTCTCTTCACACTCTCATTTGTATTTATTCTATTAACTTCTATATACCGATGGTTACAGATATGTATTGTACACATACACTATGGACTCTATACACACACGGGTATTGTATCATTCTCTATTTATTATTTTAGTATAGTATACACCTTATAAACTCACTACACATACCAATGTTCTCTTTATATCCTTTCTTTAAATATTGCATCATCTACATTTGGTGGTGGTTTTTAGCTCTAGGCACATTTGTGAATAAAGGAAAAGTTAAGTTGAATTGTGATCATCGACAAGAAAAGACTCAAAGCGTTTTATTCTAATCTAAGCCTTACACATGGCTACACAGCTTAAAAAAAAACTAACACAAAGCGCATTATCCGAGTTGTAAAAATGAAGCTTTCTCACTTTCACCATCTGTCCTCTCTCACTATCCCTTTCCCAAAAGAAAGTAATATACCTGCTGGTTGGTAGGCATACTAATTGCCTGAGTATTACTTCTCTTAAAAAAAAATCGACAACCTCACCCACTGTCCAGAATGGATTTGATGACCCCTGTTAACGCTAACGAGGCTCTGTCGAACGTCGCCCTGGAGGCATGCTAGCAGCCCCAGCAACAGGGTCAGGTGGCGAAGTCCAATCAGCTACTACATTCTAAATAAAATCTATTACAGAACCCGAAACAAAAGAGAGGCCCTATGCTCCTTATAGAAACGACGGGATTGTATATGTAGATGGATTTGAAATAATTTTAGACGAATCACTGTCACTTTGTGCCAGGTCTGCTAAAATTTCATTTAAATTTAAGATATTTAAAAGAGAAATCTAAAATAAAGGCCAAATGTATATATGTAATAATGTATAGAAGTAGTGTATTAATATTAAACATTTACATTAATACTTACGATAAAATAGAAAAACAAGAAACATTCTTCATAAACAACTTAAGACTGTGTCACATTTCTATGCAAAAGCAAATTGGAACAAACAATTTGTTTCTTTTTCAAGTTGAAGCTGATACATGCATTTGTAATAAGTGTTCATGTGTTAGTAGTAACTTTAAATGCTTATAACTCCAAAAATATCGATAATATAGAATATAATATAGATAATAATATAGAAGATTGTTAATTTCTCGTTTTCCCAAGAAAATCCCCTTTCTCTAAACCCTATTTGTTGTGGGTTGAGCTAGTCTATATACATATATTTCATTGCTGCTCATGTCAAAATACTAACTAACCAAGATGCTTGTCATCGATACATTACTTTAGAGCTCTTGAGGAGAAATTGAATATTTTTACACTGCCGCACGGTGTTATCATAGAAATGACAAACATACAATAAATGTGCTTTAAATTTTATTTATTTATTCTTAAATATATTTACCATTTTTATGACCTGGAAAAATAAAACAATCTGTGTGAGGAATTACTTTTCAATTTATGTATTTGTTCAGCTTATTGTGTTTTGATTTTGTTTGTTTTTTTTTGTTTGTCTCCATTGTTATTTTCTTTTTTGTTTTAATATAATATTTTTATCATTTGAACGGACATTCATTAATATTTCTCAATTAAATTTATTTCAAGTTTTAGCTTCTTTTTTATTATAACCATAAAATTGTTTCATTTATGTGTGAGTGTGTGTGTGTGTGTGTTTGAGAGTGGGTGCGTGTGTGTGTAATATTGGTTTTTAACTTACAATAAATAACAATGAATTATTAAATATAAATAAATTTACAACAATTGTGGTTTATTTTAGCATTTTTTTTAATCATCATAATATTTATTATCCTTCAATACAATTAAACAAATACTCACTCGCTGTATTTTTTCACAAAATACTAATACAAGTACATATACTATTTGTGTATTGAAATGTGTCTGTGTTAGTTTTTGAAAGGTGTATTAATAATAATTTCTATTGTTTAATTACTTTCTATTTTGTTATATTTTTTGTTTGTTTATTTATTTGGTGTAAATTTTAATTAAATTCATTTAAACTAAACGAATGTATTAACAACCAAATGATTCGATTTTAATGATTAGAATAGATAAATTGAAAAATTAATTACCATGTTTGCGCAAAATGATCGGTCTCAATAAAAAATATATTAAAAAGCATCACCTGCAATTCTACAGAAATTCAAGCTGAATATTCCAAAAATAGCAGTACAAAGTTTGAAGACATCTGCAAAAGTACATACTAAGTACAATTATTATTTACTGCCATATTTCGGTTTTCATTTCGGAAATTTTGCATTAGATAATCACAAAACTGAATTTATAGATTTATTTAAATTATTAATTGCACAATGTGGCACATTTCTGGTTTGCAATTGCAGATGTTTTATGCACGAGTAAATAAAATATCAATTATTGCTTGGACAATGCCTTTTGCAGTTACATACATATTTCGGAAATTTTGTACTGATTGTTGTTAATACAATTGTAAAAGTGTTTATGAAATTATGTATTTTACCAAGTAGAAAATTTACATTCTAAATTTATTGACAATATAAACTAATTAAGTTACTCATAAATGTAAAATGTATAATTAAACTTAATTATAACTATAACTACCAATTAGTTTTCTGGCTAAAGAAACTGCCGCTAAAAATGCTTGGAATATGAATATATTGAATCGAATAATTTTGGCTCAAGTTCATATCCGAGTTTACCCATTTATTTTTTTTAATTTTTTATTTCATTTTTTTATTAAATTTTTTTTTTGGATATATGGAACAATTTTTATTATTCATCAGACTAGCTGAACGGATCAGTACTGATTTCGAGGTCGCTACGCCATCTCATCAGCGTTCTTTGTTCAATTTTACCACTTTTGACGGTGGATACTAGTGATTAAAAGAGTTAAACTTGGTTAATGATATGCAGCGTAAAGTAAATGATATGGCTGTTTTGCCAAAGACATTGGGGCTAAAAGTGAATATTGACAAAACACATCCAATGCGTATAAATAATACAACTGATAGCCATATTGTAGTAGAAGACCAACGCATAAAATATGTAAAATCCTTTTGTTATCAAGAATGTATTGTGTGGTACTCGGGGACTCAACAAGGGAAGATCAGCTATTTGGTGAAGACTCCACACTGAGGGTGCTGTTGGCTGAAGTAGTTAGCGCGTTGACTACAACGCAAATAATATCTAAGAACGTGGGTTCGAGCCCAGCTTCAGACAAGTCATAACCTCCAGCATTTTCCAAATGTGCATTAGTGTTGTAGTTGGACTGTTTAAGTGATGAAGGCATAGCACACTGGTCACTGAAGAGTACCAGCAGCAATTGATACTGCTGTATGCTAGCGGACATCAAAGTGCCCTCCTTCGTCGGTATTGTAGCAAAATCGCCGGCGAAGTAAAATAATTAATAACATGGCTACACAGCTTAACAACACATTTAATGCGTCTACTTGACATCAGACGCGCTGCAACCAGTGTGACCAGATTTTAAATTAATATAAAGCTAAATCACATTTGAAAAGAGCTGAAGAAGGACATTTAGAGCCAAAAAATAAAGCTAAATTTTTTTATAGCTTTCCACAATTACTTCAATATTTTTCATAGTTTAAATAGTGTTTGTTTGTTTATAATATAAAAATATTGTTTTGGTTCATTTATATAAAAAAATATTGAATCAATAACCTTAACAACATTTATTTAACATCTGACGTGCAGAAGTAAATTCATGGTATTTAAAGTAAATCTGTTTCTAATTTTAATTTTTATTATAATTATTCCACAGAATGCACAAAACTTCTGCGTTACTAAGAGGCAAAACTAAAAATTTCATCACAAAAGATGGCAATTCCCTAAAACAGGTTTGATTCATTGCGTTTTTGTACTCAAAGATATGAATCCAAAATTCTGTAGTTGACTTTTGGTTTGTCCAATTATAGGAATTTAATTTTTGCTATTGTAATTCCAAAAGAGTTATGTAGATCATCTACGATAAAATTTGACATGTTTTTTTAAATGTTCATACAATTTGCCTATTGTATTGCTTAGACTATTTTCTAATGAAAAATGTTATGTTTTGTAAAGTTAAAGAATTATTTGGCAAAATTTGTCGAAGTTGACATATTAATTGTTTAATAAAATTTCGGTAAGTGTATCTAATTTTTTTATCTGTTAAAGAATCTATTGTGTATTTGAAATCAAATATTGTTAAAAATTTTAGTTAAAATACGGTGTTGGAATTTTCAAATCATCTGAATCTGATTTTAATGGGTCAAAAATTTCGGACTTCAAAACGATTTCATTACAAAGATTTTCCTTATCTTCATAAGATTATGTATGTAGATTAAATTTTTTTTCATAAACTGTTTTATTTATTTTAAAATAAGAATTATTAACACGAAATTGAAATTGAAGAAAGAACTAGTAAAAGCTAAATGCGTCGTGGAAAAAAGCTAAAAAGAAAGCTGAAAGCTAAATAAAATATTTCAAGCTAAACATTAAAAAATAAAGCTAAATTTAGCTCGAAAAAAGCTAATATGGCCACACTAGCTGCAACACTGATCTAAAAAAAACTAACACAACGCGCAATATCTGAGTTATAAAAATTAAGCTCTCTCACTTTCACGATCTGTCCTCTCTCACTATACCTTTCCCAAAGAAGGTAGCTCACCTACTGGTTGGTAGGTATACTAATTGCCTGAGTGTTATTTCTCTTTAAAAAAAACTGACGTATGGCAGCGAGAAACGGCTTATGACAAGTACTATACCAAGCAGGATATAAGTATTTATAAACAAATTCTTAATAATAATATGATATATCTTTTGTGGGACACTGCAATCGCATCCTTTTTCTTGTGCAACCTATGAAGGCGGATATAAAATATTTATATATTTCAAATACTTCTATGAATTTCGGCATCGATTTGTTACAGCATTTTGTTTTGCATATTTAAGTCTTATGATCATATTTAAAACAGCATCTTAATATGCTTTCGCAACGGAAGCAAAAGACATGTTTTAAATATTGTGATCCACAGATGGCTTTTTCATTTGGTATATTTATCAGATGAAACGCGTTCCTATATTTTCGCTGTCTCCATGTATTTGCTTAAGCCAAATTAGTTTTAACATATGATGTTGAACAAATGTTAGCTTGCAAGACTATTTTAAATGTATGAAAGTTTTGTTGCTTATTGAATTAACGATTCCCAATAAAAAGCTTGCCTTATTGTACTTGAAATTTTAATTTTGATATCCAGATCCCCTCCGAAATTGAAGTATAGTTTTTATTTATAGTATAGTATAGTATAGTTCATTTATTTTATTTTATTTTATTTTATTTTTATTTAAATGTTAGCTTAGACTATGGCATACACGAAAACTAACCAGCATGAACGTTCGATTGTGTTTATACTTACACACTATTCATGGTATCTGACGAGCATGAGGTTTTTAATTTTTTTCAAAACAAATATGAAGACAGTTTTAATTTTTCAAACATAATCAAAATATACATATATAATTTGCGATTACTTAAAAATTATGCTTTTTCAAAGCGATCTCCTTCTTTTTCTTTTCTTTCATACGTATACTTGATAATTACGTTTTTGTAAATTCACATAAAGTATACGCCAACCAACGATTTTTTATAGTAGATTTGATTTGAAATCTTTCTCAAAATCTATTACGTTTACATTGCATTTTTTTGACATTAACTAGATTTTATTTAAATAACAAAACCAGCTGGCCAATATTTCAAAAAATATAAACAAATATATTTGAAAATTGCGTTTGACACCAAACAATATCGGAAAATATGGGACATTTATTAGTATCTTGTTCATTTAACACAAATGTAATATAAGGCATTAAAACATTGGGTCTTCACGTAGCAATATCCATTGCGGCAATCGTCAAATTTGATTGCGTTTATGAAATTTCCTACGTGTGGACCGCGATTGCCATAAGTGGCAATCCATAGCGCAATGATTGCTCAACTGATTGCTTGAGCAATTATTGCCTATCAATCTGCTGCCATTTCTCTTTTTTGTAGTCAGTGCATTTGCGAATTTGAATTTAGAAAACTAAAAACTGCATATTTATTAAAAAAACAATTCCCATCTTTATGTATGTTTTTAAAATTATAGCATATTTATACAACCTCTCACAATGAAAATTTTGAATTTGTGACGAAGCAATTTTACGTGTTCTCCACCTAAAAGCAATCAGCAAGCGAACTATCAAAACTCTGCTGATGTTTTTGCTTGTTCTCAGCAATGAAATTGCTACGTGAAGACCCAGTGTAAGGAAATAGACAATTAGTAAGTTACATTACATTTATTTACCATTTGCACTTCATTTATATTTTCACTTTTATTTATTTTTTCCATTTTTATTTTGTTAATTAAAAGGTGCGTTCGATTACTTTTACATTAAAATGCAGCAAATGAGTAATTACTGAGTAAACTGAAAAATTACTTCCTAGCTGTTTCCCACAAAGTACGTGAACGCAAAATTTAAAAAATGAGTAAGATTAAAGAAACAGCTGATTGCAAATCAATGTAGTGCAGAAATATATTTACACTTTTGACTACTCAACTCTTTTTCTTGTTGGTACTCGATGCGATATTCTTATAACACGAAGATTTTAAGAAATGTTAACAAATTATTTTCTGTAAACTTTTCCATATGTTTATTTTTATTTTAATTGGAGTTGATAATTTCTGTCTGATTAAATTTATACAATTTTGTGATTCTTTGTTTTTGATACTGATTACTTTAAAAATAAGTGCAGTACTAATTAACCGTATATTTAGCACTTTCACAACTCCAAAGAATTAAAATAACACTAAGAAAAGAAAGTTCAAAAGTTGTTATGTTATTCTTGTTTTAGGTTGTAAATGGTTTCTACATTTATTTCCTTTTAAAAGGCATATATTTGATTAAAAAGCAAATATTTATAGTTTGAATATAATTATTAATTTTGTATTAATATTATTATAGAAATTTTTCTTTAATTATATAATTTTTTCACAAATTGTATACTTTTTTGTTTAACTTTTGAATCATGTTTTTTTGTTTTACTAAATTTTACTAGCAAAAATTTCTGCAGCAACAATTTGTAAATACTCAGCCATAAACTGTCACTTTACGCTCTCAATTTGTGTTCTCATTTATTGTATTTCAGTAAAAAATTTTAAAAACTTTTGGGTACTCGAACGCACTTAATATATTTTTGTTTGATTTCTTTTTATTTATTTAAAATGTCAGTTATTATTCTTGCACAGCGTAGTATTTTTTAGCACAATTTGAGAAAAAAATAGTTGCATCACTGAGTACTACTAGATTTCGAGTAGATTTTGTTAAAATCTAGTAAAGAAGTAGATTTGGTTTTGTATGGGAAATATATTCAAAAACAACTAGATTTTGCTCGAAATCTCGTATGTACTAGATTTCGGTGCAGTGTAAATGGACTATTAGAGATAGTAATTTCTTTTCTACAGAGTTCAGAAAAATACACACACTGAATAAAAATGTCGTACATAAATGTTAACAAACACAGCTCAAACCAAGCAACACATATTAATTTTTTTAATAACAATTTGAAAAAAAGATACACTCGAACCTGTCTATCTTTTATGTACTTTTTTGCATACACGTACACGTGTTCGGTAACACTCAAACCTGTCCACCGTACATTTACTTTTTTGGCCGTACACTCATGGTAGAATAATACAGTTAGTGTCGAAGCTACAACAACTTTTAGGTTCGAAGCTGTCAAAAAGTACAAAAGCAAAATGTCGAAATGGTTGCATTTTTTCTTCTATAAAGAATTTTTTTTATTTTCATTTTCTTATTTGCATTTGAAACAAGTGATAAAGTATGCTTTTTTATTAGCGAGGGTGTGTATTAATAATACGTTATCAACAGACCCGAACCAACCCAAAAAAAGGTCCGTTAACGCTTCGACACTACCTTTATTATTCTGCCATGGATACACTCGATTATGTGCGGTTGAAGTGTGTTCCGATCGAACAATACGTGTACTCATGTTCGTGTGCGCGACCAAATATTCATGATTGTGTTCGGCACCGTGCAAAATTTAGAGACACACATAAATGTTATGAGAATAAAAATATTTGCTTTTGAACAGTACATTGGCGGTATTCAGGGTTTGGTGCAAATGCTCTTGCGAAAAGGCAAATGCAAAATATCGTAGCTTTTTTGTAAAATCCAACAACAAAATACACAGAGTTGCCGTTAAATTTCACAAAAAAGCTACGATATTTTTCATTTGCACTTTCGCAAGAGCATTTGCACCAAACACTGAATACCGCCATTGTTTTATGATTTTTTCCATGCAATTTGTCATAGATTTTTCTTTTTTATTTACATATTTGAATTGGTTGCATTGGTTTTCAAACTCGCAGTTCGAAACAAATGGGTGAATTCATATTAATAGCAAATAGCAAACATAAACTGCTTAAGCCTTTTTGGTTTATCATTTGAGGAAGCGAACCTGGGAACAACACACTAATATTCACTATGGGGCTTATCGCAAAAGCACGTACACTATTCAAAATTTAAGAAGTAAGACACTTTTCGCTCACGTGTGTACACAATTTCCTCTATTTGTATCGTGATTAGTGTAAAAAGTTTAGTCATCATCTCGATAATTCAGTTATGATCGCGAAAGGATGAAGTTTGAAAAACGAAATTATGTGTCCAATATGTATTTACTATTCAATTTGAATGACGTTTTTAAAGACTTTGAGATGATTCCGTTTAGATAAGGTTGAGTTAAAGCTTATGGCGCTACCTCAATATCAACGTAAAGAGAAATATTTTCGTATAAATAGTATGCACTAGTAAAATTGTGAGAGATCGCGAATATGTGTACAAGTACAAATATTCAACCAGAAACTTAGCGTCACTTATCTATGGCTCGATTTTGACCTGTGCAAAATAAAATATTTCCCATTTAATTAGAAAAATATTCAGGCATGTGATAGAAATCGATTTTAAAAACAAAACGATTTAGAAACGAAAAAAATGACATGTAATCATTATTTTCATTTTGTCAATATTTGTCTCTTTTAGCTTCTGTTCTATTTTCTTTGTGTCAATAATTTGATAATAACTCAATATTGATTTTCAAAATCGTTCGAAATTCGTCACTTCTAGTCAAAACGATCGTTTTGAAATCAATCAATTTCCGTCACATACACATGAATAACAATAAAGTGAAAAAATATCTCACTACTATAATTAACATTATTATGACATTCCTACTGCGACTGAAACTTTTATTCCTGAAGTTCAATATTCCTCTAATGTGGACTCGAGAATCAAATTTTTTAATGTTAATTGTAAAAGAAATTCAATAGAGTAATATATTTTGTTAGGTTTTTAGTTTAATAAGAGAAGATAACTATTTGAAATTAAAAATAAATAATAAGGAAAACATAAAAAATTTTTAAAATTTTGTTTTTGGTGTCCATGTAAACTTTAATTTGCTCACAGCGTTTTCCCGAATAGCAAGCATTGTTTTCTGATTATAATATCTGAACCATCAGATATAGATAGACTAGTAAGCTCTGTTCTAAGCAAATAAATGGAAAATTAAAAAAAAAAATTTTGTAAAACGAATTTAACTAACAAACACACAACACTGCAAATAATTAATTTATGTTACTTAGAAAAAAATCAAAAATAGTTGGCTAATGGACATTTTATTTGCAAGACATTACAGTTCATTTTTTCTCCGTTCGATTAATCGTATCAGTACCCAAAGCGTGCCAAAGGAATTTTATTACTTTCGGAATTCGCCTGTGCGTCTAACCATACGCCGCAGGCTTCAATCCGGAGAAACCGGAGAAACTTGAAGCTTTCACAGAATTGGCTGCCGCTGACCGACTTATTTATTAATTCCTTTATAGGTTTTTGGGGAAAAAATTATAAAAATCACATCTTTCTTAAATATTTATCCAAGCATATTCATCGGCTACGGTTTCTTTCGTTTTTGTTTTTAATCTAAAATACATTAAATTCTATAAAATATATTTACACAATAAATACACTAATTCTTCACTTTTGATTTTTTTTGGTGATTTATCATATATAAATAACTAAATAACTAATATAAACTAATTATTGAAAACAAATCCATTTCAATTAAATAATTTTGACTACTAGTATAAATCACAATTCACTTTTGCATTGTTTTTTCATAAATCTTTTGAGCTTGATTTAATTATCTCTAAATAATAATTTAATTAAATTATATAAATGTTATTGGATTTTCCAAATTTTATATATTCATAATATTTATATTTTTTAATATTTTTATTTTGTTTTTTTTTCTTAAACCTTTTTTTTCTAACTAATTTAAAAACACATAACAAATTTATTGTTTGTTGGCTTTTTAATGCAATATTTTTAACTTCAGCAATCACACTCATATATGAACATACATTAGGGTCGTTTGCTGCAAGACTGTCATAACACACAAAAAAAAAAAATTATTTCGATTTAAAGAATTTTATTATTTTAGACTATTCTATGAAAACTTGTAAATTGTAATACAAAATAACTCTTAAGATTATAGCTGAGACTTTGTGTTGGAAAACGGGAGATATGAAGGTTGGTTGTGCTCGCCTGTAAAACAGATTATCCTATACAATGTAAATATTAGAAGTAACTTTGTGTTGAGAAAGAATGGTGGCACATTACATTGTGTAAAATTAAAAACACTCACAATGTAAGTTACTGTCAACATGTTAATTATTTGACATTTATTTTGGAACCTAAAAAAATATGTCAAGTCTTGGGGCTCGTTAAAGAGTTTTTGAGATTCGTTTATTATTAGAGTTTCTAAAGTTGACCTGAGGCTAAGAAAATCTGTTATGCTTAGAAGGCGCACGCTTGCACAAAGTTTTATTCTGAAAAATTTGATATACTCGTATGTATATAAAAGAAGTATGTGACTACCTGACTCTGATTTAGTTTACTAAATTTACACATATGGCTCCAATATGGAGGCGGGCACAGGGCCTTGTTAGATATTATAATTTTGAAACGATTATGCATGCAATATACAGTCTTTTAGGCAAAAAAACAGGTGGCATTATTAGGGCTACAACTTCATCAATACAACAAAAAAAAGAAATTTTTGTTTGTGTAAAGTCTAAGCCCTTGTCAAAAATTATTGTAAACAAAAATTAAATAAAATAAGTTAACAGAAACCATTGAACTTTTTGGACGCTACAAATGAGCAAGACAAGGAAGTGTGGATTACTTTGAAAGTATTGCGGTCCATATAGAAGGTAGAGGCACTCTCAAAACAAATACAAATGTGTAAGTTCCTATAAGAAATTATTAAAAATTTTAATAAAAAAATAAACACAAATTCAACAAACAAAAGCTTGGATATTTTGTAAATATAAACTAGAGATGGCATTGTGAGTAATTTCACACTCACATAAAAAGTTTTAATCATGCACGTCCTTATATTTATGGCTCCCGTTCATGCATGCTCACGTGAGTAGGCAAAAATGTTACGCACAATCTCGAAAACTTACTCTCAAGAAATAATCACGAAAAAATTTAAATAATTAAAAATATTTTATTATTATTATCACTGATCCATTTTGCTAGTCTGTTCCAATAATACTTTCTCAATAAAAATAATTCTAGTTTATCAAAAAAATTTCTAAAATTAATAAAGAAAGAGTAAAAAAGATATGAACTTGAGCCAAACAATTCCTTTCAACATAAACTTAAAACAATTTAAGTAATTACGTAGAAATATTAATTACAAAAGTATACGAAAAAATAACAATAAAGGAAAAAAATCACGAAGCAATCACGTCAAAAATCTACTTATGCACGCTCAATTTCTTTGTACTCGCGTTCATGCACACTCACGTAATTGAAACAAAAAATTAATTACGATGACTCACGCTAATCACGTGAGCGGTGCCCATCTCTAATATAAACAAAACTGACATAAGATTGGAAAAATAATGCTAGAGCAAAAAGTTATCATATGGCGTAGTAATGCCACCTGTTTATTTCACCATGGGCAGAGCCTTACGCTATACATATTGTCGCAGCAGACTTTGGTAATTAATATTCACCACTCAAAGTTTAAAATATACGTAGGCACTATGGAAACAACGATAACGTTGAACTGTACAATCAATAAGTCGAGATGTGCTATTTCAAATACCTTGCAAAGATCTAGGCACCTAATATTAGGCTCACCAGGGTGCCAGGACAAAACGGGACATAGTTTAACTCCAAGCATGATAAATAATAAAAATATACTGCATTTACTTTAGATTTTACGGAAGTTTTCAAATTTAAATTAGAAAATTTGAATCTTAAATAGAGATTGTAAGCAAATTATTAAACGGTATGTGCAATTTATCGAACATTTTGTTAATGTTCCAAATAAGTATGTGTCTGTAGTGGTCATACATACGTATACTTATTGTAGTACATCCTAAAAAATAATTAACAGGACAGGTTTTTTAGGGCGTGCGCCATTTCCAATGGCATTTGCCATTTATGTAACTAAAAAAACATTTTTTAATTTACTTTGCCATAAAATATTATTTTAAAGCCTGATTTTGGTTTATGAATCTCTTTTTGATCAGAATACTATTAAGTAAATTCCACAGCACATATTATTTTTATATACATACAAATGAAATTCAATAACCGAAAGTTTCAAAATATGGTTTTCGAAAATGTCAAGAGGAGTCAGTGGCATATTGTAAATAATACCATTTATTCAAGCATTACAAAATTGTTACCCGAAGGAAGTTCTTGATCATAGATATAGATGACTATAAAAATATATTTTCCCATAAAGGTCGTGTGCCAAACGGTAGCAAAGAACTATTGCAAGATAACTTTTGACACTTCTAAGATGAATAAAATTTCACTTGACTTGGGCGCTAGTGGAATTTTCGACATGACAAATTAGAATTATGGCATCATAAAACAAGATAAAACCATCGTCGTCGTTTTTGAGAATTCAAGCCGTCGCCCAATACAACGTATTTTGACGGCTCTTAAATTTAGTTAGACTGCGAAAAATTGTACATCATATTATGTATATAGAACTTTTCGCTGCTGCAGAGACTTTTATTTTTTGTGTATAAAAATGTTCTTTTACAAATTTTTTGGCTCCTCAGCTGCTTTTTACACAGACGTCAAAATTTTATACTGTCAAAAAAGATATCATTCTCCACAAGCAAATATTTTTTTACCATAGTACTTTTCTACCGCTTGGCACACGCTTAAATTTATTTTCCAATCGAAACGCGGAGCTAGAAACATTTTTCGTATAAAAAGCATCATATAAATTCAAATTTGCTCCAGTAACAACTACTGATGTGGAACTGTTTTATCATTTTTCTTTTTAAACATAAAAAACATGATTATGCTTTTAAAAGAAAAAATTGCATACTTTTTGTAACATAATAATATTTTTCAGAGATTTTTATAAACATTTGTCTAATAGGAAATGTAAGGAATTTATTGTAAAGTATTATAAATACTACTAAATTAATTTCATAAAAACAATTATACTGTGCAAGCAAAATTTTATAATATTGAATGGTATTAAGTCTTTGTTTTTGATATTTAAGGGCCGTATTTTGTAAAGGCAGAATTAGTTTGTACGTTCTCTTCTGTTACGGATCAGCTGTTTTGTTTCTGTTCAACTGAAAAACTGTATGTGTGATTTAATGGTAGAATAATACATGTAGTGTGGAAGCTACAACAACACTGCTTTTAGGTTCGAAGCTGTCAAAAAGTACAAAAGAAAAATGGCAAAATGTGTTGTATTTTTTGTTCTATAAAGAATTTTGTTTCTTTTCCTTTTCTTATTTGCATTTGAAACAATTGATAAAGTGTGCTTTTTTAGTAGTGTGGGTGTGTGTCAGTAATACATAATCAAAATTTGACAGACCCGAACCCGAAAAAGTCCGTTAACGATTCGACACTACCTGTATTATTCTACCATGTGTGGTTTGTTGTTACTTTTTTGTTCAGTTCTGTTGCGGACTATTCTGTAGAAAATAGATTACAACGTTAAGTGACAGCCAAGAGTTTCTATGTATTAGTTTTTTTGTAGTGTGAAATATTAAAAATTTTGTGTTGAAAGTTAGAAAATTTTATTTTAAATCGTATTTTTAAAGTTTTTTATATTTTTTTTTTGTCAAATAGTAATAACATTTTGCAAACATTTACAAAACTCATTTCGATAATTACATCGTCCACATCCGAAAGTTCAAACTCAGAACAAGTAAGTAAAATATATTTTCTACAGAAAAGAACGGCACAGAACGGCAACGAAAGATAAAAACTGATGAGGTTTTAAAAACTTTTACATTTGTATGTAAAAAAATTAAATTTTAAAAAATTTCTCTGTATTTTGCGTATAAATTTGAAACGTTTAGAAAAGCTTAATTTCATAAAATCATGTCAGTATTTTAAGCAATTTTTGTACCATTTTGCAAATCTCTTTTTAAAATTGCCTTAGTAATTAAATATATAAGGGTTTTACTGCAGCAAATATCTCAAATTAATAAAATGAATAATTTCTTTTTTTAATTTCCTAAAGAATTCTTAAAAACACACGATTTTTTCCTTGGCTCAGCGTAATTTTCAATTGCCTTTATACTATTTTGTCACACTGTTTTTGTATATGTTTAAATATAATATAATATATCGTTACCATTTATTGTTTCTGTGTTCAACATTATTTTTTTTATTTATAAGAAATGTTGTTTATTCAGCTTACGGTTTCATTTTATTAAACATTTAATCATAATAGATATAAAATAATATTGTTCATCATTAGTAAAGCTATTTAATAAGCCCTGTATTAAAATAGAATTATTCTTAATGTAAATGGGGGGAGCATTTGTTTTTGTTTTTGTTTCTATTTATTTTATTTAAGTATTATTTTCATTCATTTCATTAAGTGTATTAAGAAGTTACTAAATTAATAAATACAATATAAGTAAGTCTTATTAAATATAGATACACATGTATTTTAAGTGTTATTATTTATATTCATTTGCTTTAGTACTAAAGCTTAAATACATTCTTAATACAATCATTATTTAACTTTTAATTAATGTAAAATTTTAATTTTAAATGCTCAACTTATTATGCTTGAGTATAAAAACATACGAGTATATGTAAATTTATTTTTAGCTGAAAACCTCTTGACGTCAAAAAGTTAAATGTAAATTTATTCAAATAACTAAATATTGATTGCATTAGATTTAAGCTTTTATTACAAAAAGTTAAAAGCTCGAGATTAAAAACTCTAGTTTTTTATGTGAACGAGTTTTTGCTAAAAATCTAAGAGATTTGTGCAAAAATTTTATATTTTGTTTGAAATAAACTCAAGTGCTATTAAAAAATACTACGGAAATTTATTCAAAAACATGTTTCTTTAGTAAAAACAAGCTCGTTATTTTATTTTTTTTTATATATGAATGGTGTTTAGTTGTTGTGGTTATTTCAATTAGTGGTAAAAACAATGGCAAAGAATAGAAGAATATATAGAAAAATCTAAGCGATGTTAAATATCAACAACATAATTACATATAAAGAATAAACAAGGTCGAAAAACATATTATAATTGAAGTATATGGTTGTAGTCAAATCATATTATTATCAAACCAAATTCTTTATACGAATAAGCAGTGTATACTCGATAGTAATATTTCAGCATATAATCATAATATTATAATAAAATACACAACAAAAATGTTCAGACTTATATAGATAAATATTGTAAATGAATTTATTTGTAAATATGAGCATAGAAATTATTTCTTCTATTAAAAAATAATAATAATGATAAAATATAAACATAGCAGGGTCATGCATAACACTATTATTGCTCACAATTATTTTGTTATGATCAACTGTACTGAAAATATGGTCCCATTCATTTACTGTAAATTTGCATGTGTATACTTGGTGAATACTTATTTTCTTAGATTTTAATCATACTTTGATTACAAGCAAACATAATTTTGGTGCACTAATAAGACTTTAAATGTGGTTTAAATATTTTATGGTCCATTGTGAACAAAACCTTGCTTATGGCTGTTAGCGGCATGTTGTAAATATTCTTACATAAAATATCATATATTATTGCAATGACCATAATATAGCTATCGCAACCATGTCTATTTATTACAGTAAAATAATTGTATAGCTGCTATTGGAAGCGAAACATATGATCAAAATATATATAACGCCCATAGAGTTGTTTTAAAAATTACTCGTTTCACATATGATTTCTTCTCAAAAAGCTCCCAAAATGCTTAGTCTAGACCCACACCTCCCTGTGATTAGAAAATAATGTTTGTTTTAAATATGTAATCTCCATTAAAATCATAATCTTGATGATTAAAAAATAGGTTATTTATTTAATCGAGTTTCTGTTTTAATTGGCTGATCGCTCGATTACTTTATAGAGGTTTTGGTTAAATCGGTTAATAATCGCTTAATTTTGGATAAAACGTGGTACTCTGTTCATCATTTCCTGCGAACTGCTGTCAAAAGTCCATATAAAAAAATTAATGTGAAATAAATGCGAAATAATGTTGCTAAAGTTGTACTCTGCTTATTTTGTGAAAACATACGAAATGTTTCTGGCAGCATTATTTTTTCAACCACAATATGTTTCTGGCAACATATTTTTCAACTGCGAAATAATGTAAGCACCACTTATTTCGTGCGAAATTGCAAACAACAGCTGAAGATATTTCTTGGCGTTGTGGTTTTTATTTTAAGTTTGCTGCACAGAAATAATTAAAATAATGGAAAATAATGCAAATTCAGCGCGAAATAATTGGTGCTTGCATTATTTCGCAGTTGAAAAATATGTTGCCAGAAACATGTTGTGATTAAATAAAAAATGCTGCCAGAAACATTTCGTATGTTTTCACAAGATGAACAGAGTACAACTTCGGCCATATTATTTTGCAATTATTTCGCATGAATTTATTTTATATGGACTTTTGACAGCAGTTCGCACGAAATGATGAACAGAGTACCCTTCTTTAGAGTCGATTCTGTACACATTCACAATTAGTGCTAAAATATCCTAAAACACCGGAAATTATGAAGCTAGTTTATTTTAAAAATATTTCGTACGTAAAATTTTACAATAAAGCTAAGTACTCTGTTTGAATTTGCGAAAAATGTTGAGCAACATTGATTATTTCGTTTGAAAATTTTGACAATTAGCCAGTGGTGACAACACTACGATTTAGAAGAAATTTATCGTTTTTATTGCCTTGAAGTAAGCAACATTGTTTTTCTTATGTAAACAAAAACCATGTGTGAAAACAAATGGAGAACAAAATAATTTTAAGAGCTTGTGCTGCTTTGAAGACACACGTTCTCATTCAATAACATATGTACCTTCATTTTATGTTATTTTCACACTATTTTCCTTTATTTTAGTTAATTGTGCGCAACAAATTCAATGCTAATTAAAAGCTGAGCATCTGTTGTTTGCAATTCCGCACGAAATAAGTGGTGCTTACATTATTTCGCAGTTGGAAAATATGTTGCCAGAAACATGTTGTATTTGAAAAAATCATGCTGCCAGAAACATTTCGTATGTTTTCACAATTTGAACAGAGTACAACTTCGGCCATTTTTTTTTGCAATTATTTCGCATGAATTTTTTTTATATGGACTTTTGACAGCAGTTCGCACGAAATGATGATTAGAGTACTTAGCTTAACTCATAAAAAATTGGATTTTCAAAGAAACCGATATGGCTTTAAATAGCTGCAGTTGCTCAGCAAAATCAACAGACAACGTAATCAACTCTGTTAATGTTTTGAACGAAAAGAAAAACAAAAACTTCTCAAACAAAACGCAAATAAAGATTCATAAATTCCTGCTTTTCTTTAACATTCGAAATATTACTTTTGAATTAAAAATACTCCAGGAAGTGAAAATAAACAACACCTCTTTAACAAAAACAACAAATGTAAATGAAATATGTATAAATTATGTGAGAATTAAGTATTTAATAAGTATAAATTTATTTAGAATATAAAGATTTTGTTGTACTGTCATCATGTTTCCCCAACCACCATTTAAACATAAAACTTTTCACTTGTCCACTGTGAAATTATGTAAAAATACCTTTAGATCTGACACATAAATTTAGAAAATGACCATGAGTTTTAATAAAATCTCAAATGAAAAATACCTTTATAAAAAAAAAGAAAATAAAAAAAATTAAACGGCTTTTTAATAGACGGACGCTGCTGGATGTTAAAATTAGAAATATTTCCTATTTAAATGTGTCGGTCACTAAAGTTGTATTATTTTTTGTTTGCATGTTGTTGCTGTTTGTTGGAGAAGAAGTATTTTTATTATTTTTTTTTTGTTGTAGAAAATCATTCGTTTAGAAAACTGATTTATCATAAAAGAAAACAGAAAAACTTTAAAATTCTGTTTAACAAAACATAACGAAACATGACAAAAACATTTAGAATATATATATATAAAAATATCCTTTAAGCTAAGATACATATTTATTAATGAACTTAAAGCTTACGACTCATCATGACCTCCTTCTTGTTTTAATGTTCAAAATAGAAACCAAAATGATAAATTAATTTTTACTGTGAAATAATAAAAAATATTCATACTCATAATCATGTTAAATTAAATATAGTTGATTATAAAATGCTGCCTTTTACTAAATATTTATGTAAATGAAGTTAATAATTTGTGTTAGTTGTGTATGTGGTCCCCATTGTATAAAATTTAATTAATATATGTGTGTGTGTGGATTTGTGTAAAATTTACCAAATTCAAATGAACGTTATTTAAAATAAATTAAGAGTTTAACTTATTAGAAACACTGCTAAGGAAATGCACCAATCTGCTTAGATTTTATTCAATTTAAAATGCTCATACCCAAAACTTGTATCTTTTAAGTGGAGAATAATATTTTAGGTTTCCATTAACTTGTGAGTAATTTTAATCTTCTTTCATCTTTTTGAGTTATGATATTCTGGCAGTAAATGTGCAATGTACATATTTATGTATATTACTTTTCTCCAAAATGTAGTAGAAAACTACTCCAGCAGGGATGCTGGAGTTTATCAGCCTTAATCGAGAAAAATATTAACCAAAACAAATTGATGCCAGTTGAAAGTTATTATTTTGGTTTGAGCTCAATACTTGCGTTTACAAATATGTTTTTTAGTAATACATTTTTGAAAAAATTCAAATTATTTTTACTAAGAAATCAATAAAGGAACATTTAATCACCAGACTGAGGGATAGGCTGATACATACATTAATTGCCTTTCAAATAATATATTGTTGAACTCTGTAAGTTACATACTTTTTCGGATATTCGTATTTATGTAAATAAATAATACTTTTTAGCATTAATCTTGTATTATTTATTGATGACGTCATGTCTTCATATCTCGATGATAATGGTCCGAAATTTAGTTTAAATAAAACAGATCATACAATGATGGTGTGATCCACCCTTTGGTTAACTTGAGATAGATTCACTCTTAAGGCCGGGACATATAGAATCCGTCGTACGTTATACGTTGCTTTTTTCAACTGACAACTAAGTTGAAATACAGGTTTTCTTATGTGCTTTGTGACATTCAGTACATATCCGTCAACGCAAAGTACTAAAGTTAGGAAACTTTTAACTTCTAAAGTACGTTGAATACTTTAAAAAATAAATTTTTTTTGCTTTGTTTTTATTAAGCTTTTTGTTTTGCGTTGTGACAAAATTAAATTAAATAAAATTTAAAATTCAAAAAAACAAAAAAACCGAATATCCTGGAATTCCATTGAAAATATGTACTTTAATCAAATGAAGCGGATTTAATGTCCGTCAACAAAGTACTCATTGTGTCAACCTCCTCCGCCGATACTTTAACGTCAGTTGAAAACAGCAACGTATAACGTACGACGGATTCTATATGCCTCGGCCTTTAGACTTCTCGAAAATATCTCCAACAAATGCATCGCCGAAATATTTTCTATTAAGAACAACATACTTTTCCACACAAACTACATAGCGTCTGCATTACTTTGCAGTAGTTATATAACAACTTACTAATAAATTAGTGTCACAGTAGTAGTGCGCACAAGATTAGCAGTTTGGCCCTGCAAAAGACATGCGTTTTTTTAAATTTCCTGCGTATTAATGAAAGCGAGTTCTTAGCACATAATAACATAGTTATGCAATGAATGAATGAATAAGTAAAACACTACAATTCCTTCAAAAGCCCGAGTTCAATACCAATAGCAGACATTTAATTTTTATTGTGCTTTGTGTATTCAAGGACTTCTAAGTATTGAAAATTTTAACTCGGTATTTGTGAATATAGGAGGTAAGTACTTGCCTTCAGTGGCACCGCCATGTCAAAGTAATAAGTTAAAACGCCAAATTAAAAGTAGTGAAAAGTATGACGTTCATATGTTTGTTATCTTGATTTGTCCAATCATGAAAAATAGCTACGAGTAAATCAAGATTTTCAAATGAGTTTGAATTAATAGGAAATTTTTACGTAAGCAAAGTTTAATTGCCACATTTAAAATAAATAATAATTTGGTTTTGAAAAGCACTTAAAAAAATGCATGGAAATTTTTTGGAAAATTTTGTTTTAAAATATACTATTCTTAATAATTTTTTTGCAATTATTGTTTATGCATTTTAATATTATGTTTTTACATAAAAAAATTAACGCCAAATCGTGTGGAAATATTCTTCAAGACGTTGTTCTATTCCATCATGGCACTCTTTAGGAATCCGTACCCAAAGAGTGAAAAAGGAACTCTACTGCTTTCGCTAAGATGTCTTCTACCCGTCTGCAACAGGCTACTAACTACCTTGTGAATACTGAATATAAAAATAACAGAATTTTTAAAATTAAAAGACGTTTCAAAGCCAGTGCGTAACGCTTCGTGTGCGCTAAGGACTCGCTCTTGGCAGATTTTTCATCATGCATTGGCCCTTTAATAACCAAGCAGATTTTTTTACAGTGTTTCTTGTGTGTTTTAATATGTAAGTAGATAGTTTTCTTTAAACTATTAGATAAACATAAATTCAGACATAAATTATTTACTAAGAAATCAATTTATTTATTTATATGCTTCTTGTTTACTTTACTAAACAGCAATTATTTATTTAAACGTCAAAACTTTTCATGGAAAGGATTTTAATGTTCTTTTATTTGCAATTTCATTATTAATGAAATATTAATATCATGTTGTTCTACATTTACGATAAATATATATTTTTATATAAAAATTTTGTTATTATTTTAGTAAATTACTTTAATACTTTTGTTTGTGGTAATTAATTTAAATATAAATTATTTAAAACATTAAATTTTCAACAAACACACTTATGTTTTTTTTCTGTAATGTTTTTTGATTTAAACATATTTTTAATTGAATGTAAAATTTATTTAAATAGTTTTGATTTTTTATTTGATTTACTATTCTAAATATTATTTATTAGTTTTATATAAATTTGATATTTTGTTCTTTTAATAAATTTCATAAATTTTTTGTAAATTAAATTATACATTTTACTAAATTGTTTTGTTTTGTTGTAGTTTTTTTAAAATAATGTTTCAGCAACAATAAATTGTTGTTGTTGATCTTTTGTTGCGATATTAATATTTACTGCAAATTGCAATCCTCGGAAGCATTGTTAATTTGTTGTTTTGTTTTGCGGGATGCCCGTCTTATCAGCGATCTAAATTTGTTTAAAATTTAAGTTTATTTTTAATCGTTGTATAATTTTGGTATTAAGTTGACATTTTTTTGCGTTTCATTAAATAAAAAGAATATTTAATTTATTTGTTGAACTCTTTTAAACTTAATAAAAATAATTGCAATGATTGCCTTACCTTGATCTCGGTTTTAATTTAGCATCACTACTAGAGGCTGGATCGACAGCATCAACTAGGCTGGATTTTTTATCACTCGAAATGGATGGACTGGCGTTACGGTTTTTATCTAAAAGTATGAAAATATTATAGAAGGAACTTTAGTATGCTAAAATTAATTTTAAATAAGTAAAGAATTATCTGGAGGTACTTTCTGTAAAGCTAGACTATGGATAGGAGTCAAAACATTGGCCTGATATCTGCTGTATATAAACGACTTTTAAACATTATATGCAAGAATACCGAAAAAAATCAGCACCCTCTAGCGTAACTCTTTTAATTCCTTCGGTCCTGAATGATTGCTGAAATCTTTAGGGACCATGTCATCAACTGTTTTGTGTCTTGGTCTTAAGGAGTTGTCGGTTTCATGAATATTCACATATCACGAGCGTAGCTATTGCATATTCCTTCACGTATAGTCTGCAGACATCATCTGTTAGAATGCCACTAACACAGCCATCTGTGCCCCAAATTCTGTTATATTCATGTATCATTCAAGCTTGCGCATAATCAGTGTTCTCCTGCAACATTTTAATAGTGATAACGTACTCTGGTTTTAAAAGCGTGTTGGCTCACCCGTTTGTCGTTGAGTCTTAGTCAATCATTTGTAATACCCCGTATGAGGTTTCTGGAAACAATGACAAATTTTCACGCTTTCCAAATACGCTATTTTAAAAGTGCTTCAAAGATCTGTGTTTACACACGTCATGTCTTATTGACATGATTGCTACTTTATAGGCGAATGAGACGAGGGGAAAAGAAACGAGTACTCAGATGCATGTAGTATCATTACGTCTTGTTTTATCATTCGTAATTTTAAGCCTAAAGGTATTTGCAAGTAAATCTCGTTAACATGACATGATTTGTGTGAACAACAATGAAAGTTCAAAGAAGAAAAAGTAAGAATAATGTCAATAAGACATGACGCGTCTAAACACAGCCAATGAAGCACAAAGCCATACGAAATATTTTATTCTCTTAAAACCACAACGCCCAGAAATATCTGATCATCTGTTGTTTGCAATTTCGCACGAAATAAGTGGTGCTTGCATTATTTCGCATTTGAAAAATATGTTGCCAGAAACATGTTGTGTTTGAAAAAAAATGCTGACAGAAACATTTCTTATGTTTTCACAAGATGAACAGAGTACAACTTCGGCCATATTATTTTGCAATTATTTCGCATGAATTTATTTTATATGGACTTTTGACAGCAGTACGCACGAAATTATGAACAGAGTACCATGCTTTACTTGTTAAATGAAAGAGAGAGAGACATTCGAATTCATGTACTCGATTTGATTTATTGTTGTTTAACTATTTCATATAAGCAACTTCGGAGTTTAACGATGATACACGGTGTTATCGCATTTTTGATGCTTTAAACGAATTGCAGTTTTATGTTAACAAAAAAAGTTCCCGAGAGGGGAATTGCGAACATAAATCATGCCTTCTGGAAGCCCATTTCGAAGCAGGAAGAATTACAGAAAACAACTTTTGCTCACAAACCTGTTTCGGGCGAAGCAGTAGCTGTTGCCTAGTATTTATTTACCAGGCTGGACGGCCTTCGTGTGGAGACCATCGTTGACGTTTTACAAATAAATATATTTCTTTATTATTGTCTATAGCCAAATGATCACTTGAAAACCAAAGAAAATGTGTATATAAATATAAAAAAATCGAGATATCCAACCAGCAAGGCGAAGTAGTCAGCTGTGATTTCAACACCACCTGCAAAATGATTTCGACGGTAAAGCATTTTAATTTCTAATTGCAAACATTATTTCAAGTATCTTTCTGAAAAGACTGTGAAGTCTATCACTAACAATCTTCTATTAACAAAAAAATTCTCTGCGTGTGTAAAAAGTTAAATAAAAAAAAATATGTAAAGCAGAAAAACAAACATACATCCCCGCAAACATTTCTTATAGCGGAGATCGCTAAGAAGAGAACTTCTTGTATTGGCGAGAACTGTTGATTGTAAATGGGACATCTGAAAAAGTAACTATTCCAGAACTAAATACGATCATAGTTCTCCCTATCGTAGTTCTCTAATATCGTATTCAACTGGTATACATTATTCATTTATGAGCAACGAAACAGTTCTATTAAACTTAAGATCATTAAAATCGTCTTATAATTCTAGCCCTGATGGAATATCTAAGCTGTCTTCTTAAAAATTGTGCTGAAACTTTGTGCGATCCAATTACTAAAATTTTCGTGCTATTTACCAGCCGGATGGAAAAAAGCGTTTTTAATCCTTTTGCTTTAAAGTGGCAGCAAATTTGCAGTTGCAAACTATAGAGGCATTGCTAAGCGGAATGCTATTTAAGTGTTGTGTTTTTCTTCCGACGGGGTTTGATGCAATTTGGAATGCTATTCCTAAACTTTTAGAAAATATTTTTATCTGACAGCTTATCTCACTAAATATCTTCGCTGTTTAACTCCTTGTCAACATAGCTTTTGTAAGTGGCGTTAATATTTTAAATTTTACTTCTGTGGTAAATGATGGAATTTTAAAAAGTTTGCAAACGGATGTAGTCTACATGAAATGTCACTTTACATATTATCAATAATGGTCTGGAGTATTGCAGCTCTAACGTGTCTGCGTTCTTATCTATATAATAGAACTTAACAAGTTAAGTTCAGAAACGTTACTTCAACAGCCATTGACGTTCCTTCTGGTGGTCCGCAGGGAAGTCATCTTGGTCCGACACTGTTCACATTACATATTTATAAATGACCTCCCTTCGGTTATTTTACATGCGGATGATGTAAAAATATTGAGGACTTTTAATGACTCTAATCAACAACTACTACTACAGTCTGATATTGACAAACTTTTTCAATGGTGTATTGTTGATTTAATGGACTTAAATATTAAAAATGCAAACATACGATATTTTATACAATAAACAAATTAGATTCTTGGTATTATTTTATGGTTATGGTATTTTTGTCAGATCACAAGCTTGATTTCAGTGATCACGTTGCGTTAACTGTGAACATAGCTAATGGTGTTCTAGAGAAGATGGTTTACAGAATTTTCTGACCCCTATTAGTTCGGCCTATTCTTGAATATGGATCTATTGTATGGAATTCTTACTATCCATTCATATAAAAAGCATTGATTCCGTGCAAAAGCAGTTCTTGATTTTTTGCTTACGAGGACTGGTATGGAATTCATATGTTCTACCGTCATATGATAATAGACTTGACCTTGTTAAGCTAACAACTTTAAAAAGCCGTCACGCAATGCTGAGTATATATTTGTTTTTACTTGGATTGATTCGTGATGAAGTTGATACTGCTTTCCTGCTTGGTAAAATTAACTTTTGTATTCCAATTAGATGAACTCGTAACTTTCGGCTTATCAGTTTTAATTACTACAGATCTTTTTATGCTAATAATGACTCCTTTCGTTGCATTTGTGAAAATTTCAATAAATTTGATCATATTATAGACATGTCTGAGTCGGATAGTGGGAATTGTACTATTTTATCAGTGTGGAAATTAGTGGTTCTATTTTTTTTAAATACGCTTTTTTTATTTTTAAAGAACAAACACAAACACAGGGTCTAGGCAGGAATCGAACCTGCGACCCGTCGACTAACAGTCTAGTACGCTATCTACTAGTCTACGGGGCTCATGCCAAAGGTAACATAATTTAGAATGCAGATTGTAGCTCAATTGCAATTTATAATTAAGCTCTTTTTTCTTATAGTGACTTTTTTGAGTTGACCAGACATGTCATCCGCGATTTGTTTAATCATGTTGATGACTACCGCAATAGAAAATGTTTGCTGGATACATGCATCTGTAGAGTATAACTTGTTTGTGTGCACATATGTAGTTCGCTCGTTGCATGAGTGTAAACTTTTGTACTCATAATTAAGTGCCACATAGTAAGTGCAACATCAGCATTTTGTCTGTACAAATGTTGACTGTTTTTTTCTCCACATTTTAGTAGTTGCACTGCTTTTGTTATTATTTTTTAAACTTTTAAAATGCAAAAGGAAAACAAAATAAATAAACGTTGCCATAACCTCTCATACACATCACATGGCTGTAAACGCGCTTAAAACTAATTTTATAGCAGCTATAAACTTTCTTTTTTATTTTATTAATTTCAAGTTGACTTTTGTTTGTTTAATAGAGTATAATGGTATAAAATGAAACGAATTGTAAGCAATATGGTTAGCATTTGTTATTTAACTTTTTATTTCTGGATTTAAATAACTTTTATGCCTCAAACAAAGGCAAGGGAAATATGTGTGTATGTACTTATGTACTCGTATGTCTGTCTATTGAGGTTGTCATTTTGAGTGCAACTTTTTATATGGTCCAACACCATAAGTTAAAAGTAAAAGATTTTTTTAGGATACTGTAAAGTTTGCATACATATTTAAATAGAGAGGTTGTAGCGGAAGTGTTAAAGTGTAAAAACAAACATTTTAGACTTTTAAGTATTGAAATTTTTGGGCAGCACCTGTAAATTGTTGTTGTGGTTATTGTATGAAATGAAATTAAGTTGGATTAAAAATCTTGTTCTGACTTTTAGATGTAGGAAGCGTAGGCTGGAATTGAGCCACCTTAGTCCGAACCTGCACATGGGCCAATGGGTCGTAAGGAAGAGCTAAAAATGCCCACTAAATCGAGAGGGCTCTGGTGGCAGGCAGGGAAAATATTTAAGGTAGCGGGAGCTATTCAAGAACGATAACAGTTACGAATTTTCCTGTAACCGGACTTTTGCTGCGCCAGAGATTTGTGAGCGTGTCTTGGTAGTTGCCTCTCACTATCCAAAATTGCAGGTAGGTAGGAATTAAGGACTCTCTTTTATGATTGAAGCATTCTGTAACCTCAACACAGCGTTACCATCTAAAGCTAAGTACTCTGTTCATCATTTCGTGCGAACTGCTGTCAAAAGTCCATATAAAAAAAATTCATGCGAAATAATTGCAAAAAAAAATGGCCGAAGTTGTACTCTGTTCAAATTGTGAAAACATACGAAATGTTTCTGGCAGCATGATTTTTTCAAATACAACATGTTTCTGGCAACATATTTTCCAACTGCGAAATAATGTAAGCACCACTTATTTCGTGCGGAATTGCAAACAACAGATGCTCAGCTTTTAATTACCATTGAATTTGTTCATCATTTCGTGCGAACTCCTGTCAAAAGTCCATATAAAAAATATTCGTGCAAAATAATTGTACAACAATATGTCCGAAGTTGTACTCTGTTCATCTGGTGAAAACATACGAAATATTTCTGGCAGCATTATTTTTTCAGCCACAGCATGTTTCCGGCAACATATTTATCAACTGCGAAATAATGTAAGCACCACTTATTTCGTGCGAAATTGCAAACAACAGATGATCAGATATTTCTGGGCGTTGTGGTTTTTATTTTAAGTTTGCTGCCCAGAAATAATTAAAATAATCTGTATGCAAACATATAAAAGATTATTTATTATATACATATGTACACTCACAATATTATTACAGGAACGGACTGTACGTTATTCAAGAAGTAATAAATTAAAAGAATAACAATTTAAAATTGTAAGCAATTTTATTTTTAACTGATTCTAACATTCATTCAAAAAACTAAGGAGATATCACTACGGATTTTCGGTTACGTTCAATATTGTCCGTTGTTTTCAAGTGCTGTTTTTTTTCTTTGCTTGCTTTATTTGATTTGTTTCAGATTTCCTCTCCTACACAAACAAAGGAAAATTTTTTATTTTTACGGGCTTAAGTCAATTAATTTTTTAACATTAAAAATTAAATGAACTTTTGGTTCAATTTAAATGAAAAATGAAGTGAACTTTCATTTGCTTTAAAGTACAATTTCAGTTAATTTTACGTAAAGAATAATCAAAACGTAGATGTCATTTAGGCCCAATTTATACGAGGAATTAAATTCATGGGTAAGATTCATTAGGTTTTTTTTTTTGATGATGAGGGGAGTAGAGAAGAAAACCGGGCATAAAAAACGACAAGTTTTAAATTGAATTTTTCATTGTAAGCCTTAAAGGAAGTTTTAGTGTTTTTCGTTGATTTGGTGGGATGAAATTCATAGTGTTGGTAACACTGCCTCAACATCCACCTGTTGATGTACAGATTTTATTGCGTGTTATCTGCTTACATCCAGTGGAATGGCGTCTCTAATCTCATAGCTATATGTGAGAAAGTTCTTCGGGATGCGCCGCGCTGACAGATGTTGAAGGAGAAGTTCTTGTTGTTGTTGTTGGGGTGTTGTGGCAGCTGACATGCCATTCGATATTGTTTGTTCTCCTGTTGTATATACTCGAAATTAGTCATCTTGATAAGTTCGGTGACGATTCGGAGTGCATTATTCTGTGTGGTTTGCATCTATAAATTAACAAAAAAGGTAAAAGGTTTCTGGAAGCGGTCAAAAACTTGCACACTTTTGTGTATGCAAAACTTGCTGTTGTGAAGATGCTTAAAAAGATTGCCAATATCTCTCAATTTCTTTATAACCCATAATATTTAATTTTCTTACTAATTAAATGGGAGGGAGAAATTCAAAGTCATAGGCATGATTTGATTTTAACGATTTCATACAGGCAACATCGAATTTTAATGTATCATCGTGTTATCGTTGGCTAACGCAATAAGACAAAGATACATGACTTTAGAGCAGTTGTGGTGATGTAAACGAAGCGCATCTTTTTTGTCGACAAATGAGAAATCCCTTCTGGAAGCGTATTTCGAAGCAGGAGGTGCAACAGCAACGAACAACTCTTGCTTGTAAATCTGCTTCGAAAAAAAGCATTAAAGAAAAATCCATATTAATAAACCTTTGCAATAATAAGTCTCTACTTTGGCCTCATTTTGCTCCAGTGATTCTCCAACTTTTTTTAAATTCCTGTATATTCTTTCGCCGAGCCATTTCTTTTACCTTGAAAATATGCCAAAGAAGCAGGTAGTCAAATCTGAACAGTAAGATGACGGTGACAAAAGCTTTAACTTTAACTCATGTTTTTGCTATCAAATCGCTGCAGTTGCGCGCACGATCATTATCTTGGGGGCGTTCTTTTTCAGATTTTTTATGCTTAATTGTTCTAATGAGGATGAATAATAAGTGTTCAGTTTCCAAATAGCCAATGTAGATACTTCCGTGCACATCCCTCAAAGCCGTGACCGTTAGCTTTCCCTGTCGAATGCACTGCCTTTGCTTTTATCTGGGTTGGATTTATGTACGTGGTAAAGTCTATTGCTTTAGGTATTCTTTCATTTCTCCTGAATCATAGCGACTCCGTGTTTCATCAGCAATTATGTACCTTCGATGAAATTGATTAGGATAGCTACAGAAAAGTTAAAAGCCAGCTGCTAAATAAGTCATACGACTGCAATCACTGCAACATGTGATAGATAGCCTCATATAATTCAGGTAATTAACTTGTGGGAATGTATTATTGAGCGAGGTTAAGCAGTTGTAAGTGCATGTTTGTGTTTAAAAAAAATGTGGGCGTTTAAATTAATTATCTAAGCGCTGGTGCTGGTGATCTTTGATTTTTTTTGTGTTGTCTCTTAGCTAAAAGTAGTCGTTGACTGCTCGAAATTATTATTTAATTGTATTTTTAATAATAGAAAATTTTCTCTCAGACTGTTAAAAAACCGAATGGCGAATTGTCTTAGAAATTTGTCAGCCATTTTTTGCAACTTGGCGTTTTTCAGAAAGTTCAATTGTTTTAAATTCTGGGTGTCTTCATGTAAGGATTATCTATGTTTGCGAGTTTTTTCTTTTCTTTCTAAACTAAAAACTATGAAAATATCTGTTTAATCATACTCCAATATTCCTTCAGAGTCATGCATTACCATGACATTTCTTTTAATTGTTGTTGAACTCTCTGTGCCAACCACCTAATTACGAACATATAATAAACGTTTCCAACACAGTGACTCAAAGTAAAAACACAAGCTGACGCAATTGTACACACACACACAAATACAATTAAAAGTTATTTGAATAAATTCTTTAACTTATACAAGAAATAAAAATAAGCGAAATGCAAAGTTTCACACAACAGAAAACAACAATAAAATCTTTATAAACTTGTAAAATATTCTAATTAAAATTTAATGAAAAGATGTTAGAACAATCAGTGCTTTTTCTTTTTATGCTTCAGCTAAAACCTTTTTTGGGGGGAATGTAGTAATACGTGTTCATAACTTGTAATAATAATAATAAAATTCAGCAAATTAACTAATGAATTTTTATGTTGGTTTATGTAGGCTTTGTACGATTTTTTTTATTATAAATAATTGCTTTTCAAATTGTGTTTGTTGAAGGTTAGAAAAACACAAGTTAAAGTTTTGTTGCGCAAGATTTCCATGCTTTTAACAATGAGTAATTTTTTAAGCGCTGGCTTTTTTGTTGGTTTAAGCAAACCAGGTAATTTTTTTTAGTTCTTTTATTTATGTTGTTTTTTAAAATTTACATTTTAACTTTTATTTATGACTTGTTATTTATTAAATTAATGCTGTGAAGTAAAGCAAAAAAATATATGTATATATAAAAATATTAAAAAATCAATTAGCAAAAAGTCACTCTATAATTCCATGCTTTTGAAGTCAAAACCCAAAAATGTGTTTATCGTAACCAATAATAATTATCCTCTCATTAAGTTAATTATTAAACTTGACCTTGTTGAAAATAACTTTTATTTTATTAACAGCTAAAATTAACAACATTTATTAAGTTGTGTTGAACAAAAAATATTTTGTTCCTTTTATTTTGGGCTTTCTTCTTTAACCTTAAAAAAAGCAAAATTATTTATTAAAATATCCCAACACGCGCAAATTGTCGTTGGCCAGTTTGGCAGCGCTAACAAGTTTAAGAAAAGCCTGAATAGGAAATGCCTTACTTGTATTGTGTCCATTGTTTTATATATTTTACGGTTGACATTTTTTTCTAAATGTCTTTCATAAAAACAAAAAGCTTGTTGAAAAGTAATAAACAAAAGCCGGGAAAGAATCAGAACGAAAGGAACAAAAAAATTAGAAAAGAAATAAACAGTTGTAAATTTTTACTTCGACGCATACTACCTTGGCCCATAAACAAAAATAACATAAGCAACTTGTCTTAAACTTTTTATGACAAACAGTGGAGTCAATTGAAAAAATAATACTTACAAATACATATCCAGCATAACAGCTACTGGTGCGAGGACAAAATGATGATGATTACGATGCTGCAGTAAATCATAAGCTACACCAGACATCTGCAACAATACATAACACCCGCGAGTCCATTCGCTTTTTATTAAGAAATTTTTAGGCTCGGATACTTTTAAGCACTCGCTTTTATTGATATGTTGTTTTTTTCGTTCGTTCTTAAAAAAATAACTTTTTCCTTGTACATGTGTTGAATGCAGAAAGAAGTAAGAGCGCAGAAAAAAGTAAATACAATATCACAACCACTCACAGCAAAGTTTCGTGTTTTTTCTATTTTCATACTCGGTATCTTCTTTGTATTCAACTAACACGACTTGGTGTTACGATCAAGCTCGCAACAACACCATTCGCGGCATATTTATTTACAGCCTTACTCACATAAAATTGTTATTGAAGACATTATGCTCACATTAGTTAATAATTAGTTTTAGTTTTATTAGACAATAACAAGAAACCTTATTCACAAACGTTTAATAATGCAAAATTAACTATTAAGCGATTTTTTCAGTTTTGTGTGTTTTGTTATTTGAATTGTCAAGTTAAAATTAATGTTGCATACAATAAAATACTCGATTAGCAAGTATTTTCTAAGGGTTAGGAAAATGTGAAATTGATTCCATATAAAAGTTGAATGAATTTAGATTAATAGCATATTGCTTATAATATCTAAAAATATATATAAATTTATTAAGACGTGTTAAAATGACATTGCCAACAATTTTATAAAATATTACAAAAATATTCAAATACCGAGTACCTTGCAGTTTTTATACACCACTAATTTATTTGACTGATTTATTTTGAAAATTTTTGGTGTTTGCAATGTGCAAAAACATGGAAAAAATCATTAAAAGAAACCGCAGCGATAACTGGGTGGAAGAAGACAAGGCAAGTATCAATATTTCAATGATCAGGTAAAATTATGCGTTTTCGTGTGTATTACTTCATAAAAACGTACTTATTTTACAGTTATACTTTGCTCAAACCTACCGATTGTCGAAATTACATTTAAAACATTCATATTTTTTTATTTTTCACACTTTCAAACTTTCACAATTGTTTTTTTTTACTTTTAACAATACAAATGTCAACTTATTAAGCAGATAAAGAAGGGTGATGGCTACAATAAATTTTTTGAGTTTATTAGTGTCTAATTGCAGCTTCATAGTGCTATTAAACGTTTGTGAATACTATTTTAACGATTTTTGCTTATTAGTCTCTAAGAAAACGTTTGTGAATAAGGCTGTTTAGTATACACTTGTTTATTTTCTATTCAACATTCACTGTAGCCGCGGATGCCAGATTTTATGATTTGTCATACGTTTGACGATTTTAGGCGTTTTGATGATTTAGTGCCTGTTTTATTAATTATTTTAATTATTTAATTACGAGTATGCATGTATATGGATAGGAACTAGTAATGGTTTTTAAAGGTAAAGGAGTATGTTATCTTATATAATAAAACTGTTACATTAATAACAAAATAATAGATAAGGAAGAAAGGAATGAAAAATTTAATAGATTCCCATAAACTATATTTACATACATATGTACATATTATAATACTATGTATACACGTAAGATAAAACAATTGTTATTTTTGTCGTGCTTACCCTTTTATTGCATGCAATTAGTTTTTATATGCAGGTAGATTTTCCAATTATCATTTGTTTTTTTTTTATGATTTTAGGTTTTTCCAATATGTCATGTGTTTTTAAGGTTTATTTGTGGCAACTTGCTCTTCAATTCCTAAAAATTATTTCGATTTGTAAAAAATGAAATTGACGTACATATTACTATAAAAAAATTGTGATTTTAGCATTACATAAAAAAAATCTGACCCCTTTTAAATTCATAAACCTATGGCATTCGCAATATATTTTAACTAAAATTTTCTTATAGTAGCTTTTAGATACAATTTATCACATAATGAATTTAGCTTAAATATACGATCATCGATTTTTTCCTAAACCTTCTGGCAACGATGCTTTAAGTATTAATACGATGAACGAGTGCTTACGAGTAATATTTATGACCTCGCATAACTATGAATCTAGTTAACAAGTAGAGCTGTGCCAAATCGTTCATTTCAGTGATCGGTCATTTTCGTTCAATTACCAAAAATTAACCCGTTCGTTCAATCGTTCAATTGAACGACAGTACAATTTAACAATTAAATTTTTTAATTAATTATTTTATTAAGAAAATCGGTTGTAAATATTTGAATAACGTGTTTAAATTAAAGAATTTATTAAGAATATTGGTTTAATAATTCAAAAATCATAGTTAAGTTCATTTTCGAAACAATTTCTTGTTTTTGGACAAGAATATTAGACATTTTATTAATTTTTTTAATATGTAGTCTACTTTTTATGGATTGATGCTAAAAATAAATATATATTTAATTAAAAAAAACTCTGATCAATACATCAAAACTTAAATGAAGCAAAAGGATACAACATAAAAAATATCCATGAACGAAAATAAATTTGACATAAAAGAGTCACATGAACGAACGAAAACAAGTTTCAACTCATCTACAATATTGAACGGTACATACACTATCGAACCAAAAGCGTGCCATAAAATGACTGGATCACTTCGTTCAGTTGGGTGATTCGTTCAATTTAACCCGTTCATTCATGAGCTACACAGCTCTATTAACAAGCTAAATGTGTGTCTTCAAATTCATACACAAGCATTTCTTATGTTGTTTATCAGAAGTACGAATACAATTGCCAAATGTTGAAAAAAAAATATTTACGAAACAATACTAAACAGACAACGTGTATAAAATTTATACGAGCTTGTAACAAGCTTGTATGTTGAAACAATATGCTGTATTAACAACACCGCAAATCGTTTTTAGGCGTGTATTTCAAATCATAAAACGGGTACTCGTTGCAGCTCTCTGAGCTACAGCTCGGAATATAAAAACTAAAATTTATTAAAAACTAATCGATTTCGATTTAAATAAATTTAAATTGTTTTGTAAGCAAAGAAATTGTGCTTTTTTGTTATTTATTTATTTTTTTAGTAACGAAGAATGCATCCGTTGTGATGGAACAGACCAGAGTATTTGCTGGGAATTGAATCAGAGACACATACCAGACTGTAAGCGTAGCACACTACCCACTACCCATTAGGTAGTCATTGTGTCCCCAGCACTGTCTCACGCTCACGACAAGAAACTCACAATGATAGATATTGTTGTTTTTAGTTTTTGCTTTTTATGTATGTACTTCGTGGCCAAGTTTCAGTCAAGATAGTATGGAAATAAATGTAAAAGCAGAAATGCTAAATGAAATTTAGTGACAACAATAAGATAAAAACTTAAATTTTTGTTAAAAGAAAGTTTTCAATATAAAGTGGGCCGCCAGAATAAAATGAGCTCAATATATTTTCCTTTAAAATGAACGTTAAGGGTTCATTTAAATTCAGCATTGTGGTTATAAATTTTATTTATGAAAATAGTGTAAGAACGTTAAATAAAGTTTATAGCTTTTGTGCACATTTCCATATGTAAATGAGAAACGTTTTAATTGTGTTTATGTATTTGATTCAAATATGTTAACCAAGGGACAAAATCATTTTTGAAAAATAATTAATCTTTTCCAATCCAAGACACTTTTTTGCAACGATGTGGAAGCCGTTGCTCTACCAAAATTTAAAAATTTGGCCAAGCTGAAATGGAGTTTTTTTTATCAACTCATAACAATACAAATAATACAAAGATATGTTGTTAACATATTTTTAAATAAATATTAATAAAATATACTCTAAAATTTAGAGATTGTTTCAGAAAAATGGAATATGCATTAGCGAGTTTCATTAATGAATGAAAGTATCGGTATAATTATTTCGGTAATTATTGCAATAAAATGAATTTGGCACTTTCTATGGTATTGTTTTTTTTGTACTTTTCCTTGTTTTCATTTCTCTACATGCACAGTTGGCTTTTTCAAAAGGTTTGGTAAAAAAATTAGTTTTGGCCAACAATCGGCCTTCAGAAAAAATTATTTACGATTATCAAAGGTCAATTTTTAGTAGAATACTCATCCGAAGCCGATAATGTTAAGATTTATTTTGTAATAGAAAGTTAACTATCCTAAAAAATTTTAAGGAAAAACAGCAATTTTTAGAGTGCTGCTTCTTATTTACAGCTTTCTTATGGCTTTATAAACAACTACAAAAAGAAAATTTTTTAGCTACGGCTCAGCTCGCGAATACCCATAGTTTGACCTCCAAAAAATTGTGTGAGTCTTTATAAAACAAATTAATATGAAAGTGATACCCAAAATACATAGTTTATCTCCATACAAGGTGAGTCGCTCTCATGTGCATAAAATCCTAAACGGTCAGTTTTAACATGCAAAAATAATTTTATTTTTTCTCTAATACCATAATGACTGATTTTAAAAATTAATATGCTTTATTGTTGCTGTCTGACCTTGAAATTTTTATTTAAATAAAAATGTAAACATTTTACACAATAAATCCTTTTACGCTCTAATAACTTCTCTCATATTAAGCGTAAAATACGTATTTTAAATACACTTTTGCTTACTACTGCGTGTGCAAATACAATTAAAGGTAAAATGGAATAAAATCTGAGAAATACATAAATGTTAATTAACATTTTAATGAGTATGACTGCCAACCTTATAGCATTGTTTTCATTTTAAATACAATTGTTGAAGGAAAATATATTTAAAAAAAACAAGTAAAAGTGCTGCATTTATACACACTTATAAATATATGTATGTATATGTTTGTACAACGGAATGCTAATTAGACTTAAAATTCGTTTTTCTAGATCGATTAATTGGACCTCCAAATATAATATAGAACCATTCTAAATATAATATAGAACCAAATTTGCTAATTTTGAAACATGAAAATACTTTATTCATAGAAAATACTCATTAAAAACAAAACACAATAAACATACAGAAAAACTAGACATAAAATTAACTTAAACAAACCCACTGAATTGGTAGGTATAGACACACATATGTATGTACCAAGGCAAATTCATAACAGGTATACTCGCCTCAATTCGCTTTGAAAATACCTGCTTTCTTTGTCAAAATCAACGTCAAACATAAACAAGTTTTGAGAAAGAAAACAGATCAAAATGCAAGAATAAAAATAATCAGATGAGCTGTCAATACCACCTGTTATGAATTTGCCTTGCATATGTACGCGGTATTTAACATGATAAAATAAACAGGTGGCATTATTAGGGATACAACTACAACAATACAACAAAAAAGGAATTTTTGTTTGTGTAAAGTCTACGTCCTTTTCAAAAATTATTGTAAACAAAAATTAATAAAATAAGTTAACAGAAACCATTGAATTTTTTGGACGCTACAAATGAGCAACACAAGGAAGCGTGGATTACTTTGAAAGTATTGCGGTCCATATAGAAGGTAGTAGCACTCTCAAAACAAGCACAAATGAATAAGTCCCTATGAGAAATCATTGAAAATTTTAATAAAAAAATAAACACAAATTCAACAAACAAAAGCTTGGATATTTTGTAAATATAAACTAGAGATGGGATCGTGAGTGATTTCTCACTCAACTCACGATAGAAATTTTGTTCATGCACGACCTTATATTTTTGCGTGCATGCTCACGTGACTAAGAAAAAAAGTTACGCACAAACACGAAAACTCACACTCACAAAATATTCACGAAAAATAAAATTTTAAATAATTAAAATAGAATGTTCCGATAATACTTTTTTAATAAAAATAATTTTAGTTTATCAAAAAAAATTCTAAAATTAATAAAGAAATGAGTAAAGTAAGATTTGAACTTGACCTAAACAATTCCTTTCAACATAAACTTAAAACAATTTCAGTAATTACGGAGAAATATTAATTAAAAAAGTATATACGAATAAATAACAATAAAGGAAAAAAATCACGAAGTAATCACGTCAAAAATCTACTTATGCACGCTCAATTTCTTTGTACTCGCGTTCATGCACACTCACGTAATTGAAAAAAAAAATTAATTACGATGACTCAAGCTAATCACGTGAGCGGTGCCCATCTCTAATATAAACAAAACTGACAAGAGATTGGAAAAATAAAGCTAGAGCAAAAAATTATCATATTGCGTAATAATGCCACCTGTTTATTTTACCATGGTATTAAACATCAAAATACATACAAAATACTTTACTTTTTTTTCTGTATCTGTTTTCTTTGTTTTATGGGTTTGGTTTTTGACATACGCAATGAAAAGACACCAACAAAAATGCCTGTTTTTCTTGTATTCTTGTAATTGTTTTCCTAATGCTGTCACCTAGTTAAATACACTTTGGCATTAAATACAAAACACACATACAGCAAGGCGAATTCACTTTAAGGGGTGGTGATTTTTTAAGAGATATCGAGTTTGATTGAAAAAAACACGTAAAATTTAGAAAAATATATGAACGATCTATATAATTCAATGTTTAAAGATGATTTCATGTAAATTAAATGATTCATACGCAGGGCCTAATTCGGCATACTCTCTCCAAACAAGGCGGTCGGTATTTCACAAATGAATTTTTCAATATGGCTTCATGTGCCGGCTTTTCCCTATAGACATGAGCCTTACCATTAGCCCCACCAGAAAATAATCTAAATAAACTGTTCACCGAACTCGTCTCTCATCGCACGGTGGCGCTCGCCATTCACAGTAACGTTCCTGCCGCTCATCAACAACACTGGCGGATACAGCTGCGATATTTTCCTCTGTCCGCACTCTACGTATGCGTGTTGATGGTTTAATGTCCAATAATATAAATTTGGTGCAAAATTTAGTCACAAGATTCCGAAGAAGGTCGCCCAGACTGACCATAAAATGAAGAAAGTGCACGAGCATGAGATTTGATAATAAAATTCAATAATCTGCAACCCTTGTTCGTTTGTAAGTCAATTTATGGTTAAATAATAGACCAAACTGAACATTTTTATCAGTAATATGTTACACGAAAACAGCTGAGCTGCCAAAAACAGTTGCTAAAAAAATCACCCTTTGTAACACCCACTTGTTGGCACAAAATGTAGAAAACAGAAGGAGGAAATTTATTTGAAATGGTTTTTTGAAACTTTCATCAAAATCCATATGCCGTGAACAAAAATATTTTTTTATTTTTATTTTTTTTTATTCTCTGTGGCCAAAAAATCATTTGAAAACATCAGAATACACAAATAAAAAATTTCTGAAAGTTATTGCATGCAGGGCGAAATAGTCAGCTGTTAAATGAATTCGCCTTGATATACTATGCACATATAAATTAAAAAATTATTGTTTTATTTAAAATATGTATGTATGTATGTGTTATGACGTTTTCTTTTCTAAAAAAGTGCAAAATGTTTTGCCCTTTTTATTGAAAATTTGCAATTTAATTATTATTTTTCAATATTTAGTTTATTAGGGAATATTATATCATCATTTACGAAGCCAAATTTTTGTCTTAAGAATACGTTGAATACGAGTAACAATTTTTTGATAAAAAGTAAAAGAAATGTTAAATTTTTTAGAAAAGAAACCGATCTTCTTCGCTAAGATGTTGATTTAAGTATTGACTGCTTAGTCTGTTTCGTTGCTGTGTTATAATTAAGCTGGTTTTTGAGAACTAATATTCATTGTTCTCGACTCATCGGGTGGACTTACGCATCGATTATACGTTCAAATATGGGCGCAATTCTACAGGAATACCATTAACAAAATCTTCGTACTATTTAATTTTTTGGCTTTCTACAATATAATCGTGCATTTTGCAAATTCCACATTCAAAGCTTGGTTGGTAATTCTTGGTTGCTGAGGTTGATAAAATAAGAAAGTGAAGTATTTACTTATTTTTTAAACGCAAGTCCAAAATAGTTGTTATGCACAATAAAGAGTACTTTTTTGATATTTTTGAATTTATCGTTAAGAATGAAAATCATCTTAAATGGGTTGAACAAATCGAAGCACCAATATTCGATTCCAGTATAAAATCGCACACATAAAGTCACAAAATCGATTTACATTTTCCTAATATGTACTACATGTATGTCTGCATAAACGGCTGTGGTGAATTTTGTGCACCCTTCAATAGTGATAAATAAATCTACTTGTTATTTAAGCACAGATTTTTGAATTTTAATATTTAATAAAAAATTGAGGTGTTTTTTTCTTTTCTTAATTTCGACACACTTGTGAATTTTTTACAATTATTTTGGAATATTTATTTGATAGACTTCCAAACAGGCGGAGGCTATCAATACGAATGAACATTTGCTCCCTCAGAATTCTGAAGGTTTTAATGTATCGGAATCGTTTTATTTTCCCATTTTGATCCTCTTTAAAGATTTTTCCAATTTCCGGTTTTTATAATAACTTAATATCTGAAATAAGATTTCAAAGCAATCTCGAATAATAAATTTAACAAAGTACTTAATTTATTAACTAAATGCCAATTTCGGCTTCAGATTATTATTGCACAAAACACAGGAACCAGCTAAAGCATCTCATTAGCCAAATAATTAATAAAAAAACACGTTACAAATCAAAACTAAATTTGAATTCATCACTTATCAAAACTAAATGATTTCATGCTACAAATTCTATTTAAAAAAATTGTAACGTTTATTTTATTCAGGCCCACATATAACTACAGCTTAGTGTCCTTTAAAAAAATTACATAATTATCGCTCTCAAAAAACACCAAAAAATTATTTTCAACAATAAAAATAACAAACTTTATTTAAAGAGAATATTATAAATGGCATAAAATATTATCTTAGCGAACATTTCTTAAAATACCAACCAACAAAACAATTTTAAAAATTGATGCGTATAATTCTCGTCATTTTATATCTCCTTAGAGAATAATATATTTTGAATAAATATTGAACTTAAGAAAAGAAATGATCCCCAGATTCAATTCAATGCAACCAAAAAGTTTTATTGCTTTAATTAAAACCGTTTAGTTAATTTGGTTTATATTATAAGATGTTTTAATGTTTAACAACCTAACGAGTATTTTTTCTTGGTTTTTTTGTACATTAAAGAAATAATTACAATTTGATTTAAGGGATTTAAAAAGGCCAGCCAGCCAGTTGCAAAGTTGTTTCAAGGACGGAAAAATCGATAGTAAAAATAAAATAAATTTTTGTATTTATTTGTGGGGGTCAACATTTATTTAATTTTTTTGGAATTTTTTCAATAAAAAAAGTTGGTTTTATTTATAAATGCACTAAACGTAAAAACACAAACGTTTTGAAAATGAAAGTTGTCTAAAACAAATAATTATTAATGTGAAAGCAGTTATTTGCATAAATAAAAATTGTCATTACAAGAAATTTGTAGAGCCATAATAACTCAAAAATTGACAAAACTGGACATACGCGCTTGTTCATAAAAACCAAAAGTTTAAACTTTAGATTGTAATGTTGTATGTTACCAATGCTTGTAAATAAATAGAAATTCTTTCTCTATAATTATTTATTTGCATAACTAAATTTCACATATAGCAAACATGTCTATTCCTTCAAATATTCTATTACGGTTAACATTTTAACAGACCCTATTTTAACTGCGGTAACGAGTCATTAGAAGTACAAATTTATGCAAACAGCATGTGAAGAAATTTAATTACAAAAGTTCTTCTTTCCTTTTAATCGATTGCCAGGGGATCTTTAAGGAGGTTATGTTCTTTTTAAATAAGTCATCCTTAAAACTCTTCAAAAGTTTTTTGTTGATGATTTAAAATGTTGAAATTTATTGAAAGTTCTAGGGTTCTTTTAGCTGAGTACACGCTGCAAAAGTATTTTATGAAGAGCTGAGCAAGTATTGTATTTTATGCTATTATGTATTTCTTAATTTGAGACTTATTAAAAAATTGTGTGTTCTCTCGAAACATTAATTTGCAAAATTTCCTTTGCTGCGTTAATACAATAATTTTTTGTAATGTTGAAATATATTAAATTTTATTTAAACCCAAATACGAAGATTGCCTGTGGGTAATATTTAATTATTTTGGCAACCATGACAATAATATTAATCATATGTTAAAATTCAAATTTATATATTTCTAAACTTGCTGTTCATAAGAAATACTAATTAAAGAAACTTTTTATTAACAACCGAATATAGCAACATAAGAGTTTTCTTATTTTTGATTTAAGCTTAGAGCATATAAAGGGTGTTTTTTTATAGAGTGATACAAGTTTAAATCATAATAAAACATAGTAACATATTTTTGACATAAAAGAAACGGTCTTTATTGGATAGAAAATTTTATGACATTAATGTTTATATATGATTTCGGAAATGTGGCCGCTATGGCTGGCGCGTACAAGGCGCAATCTTGAACACCAATTTTTACTTCTCGCAGCATTTGCGGCCGTATCTCATCAAACAGTAATTTTCTGTGGATGTAATGGTGTTTCGACAAAAGCTTGTGGATTCTCCTCAATCCAAATGCGACAATTCTGTTTATTTACGTACCCATTTAACCAAAAGTGGACTTCATTGGAAAATTAAATTTTGAATGGAAATTCAAAATCAACATAAATTTGTGTGAAGCACATTCGCCGAATTGGCGGCGCATACGATGGTCGTTTGGCTTTAATTCCTGCACAAGTTGAATCTTGAAAGCTTTTAAGCCAAGATCTTTGCGCAAAATCTTCCATAAAGTGGAAGGACACAACCCCAGTTGCTGAGAACGGCGGCGAATCGATTGATTAGGATCATGCTTCAATGCTTTCCTGTACAGTTGTATTACTCATATTTATATATTTTTTTTCATTTCACCAGCAGTCTGGAGATGGATGAGTCTTACAAATTCAATGTATTTTTTTCGGAACAAGGAACTTTGATTATGGGGAGGGGGATCGAGAGAGTAGAAACACATGGACATTCGATTTGCATCTTTACATGCTTAAGGTGACCTTTCCATGGGGCTTGTGCCACATACGAACTGTTCGGCTAACAAACGAATTCTCCCAGTAATGCGTTGTGGGAATCGTTGGCATATCGACTACAAATGTGATTAATAAAAAACTTTTTAATTAAATGGCAAATAAAGAAAAAAATTTGAAAGGAGTTGTTTGGCTCAAATTCAAATCATGAACTTAATTTTTTTTTTATTTTTCAATTGTATTTCAAATATTGAAACATTTCTAGTCATTAGACTAGCAGCATGGAGCATTACTAATTTTGAGGTCACAACAATATTTTATCAGTGTTCTTTGTTAAATTTTAACACTTATCACGGTGGATACTAGTGACAAGGAACGAACAGTTGGCATTCCAATCGAATTACAGTAGTTTTTCGATTTAACGAACTTAATTGCTGTCAGGCTTGTTCGTTAAAGTGAATTGTTTGTTATATCCAGTACTGAATTAATAATGAATAGTGTCGTCTATTTTATACAAAACTCTAAATATATACAGTATTTTTTTAATATTTTATTAAAATTATGATAATTTAAAATAAATATTTCATTAAAAATATGTATAAAGAAAAATTCATAAAAACACTGTAAACAAAAATAATTTATTTTAAAAAATTATTAAGCACAGCCTGTTTTCTTAGAATGGATATCTTATTGAAACTCTTTCAAAAGCATTAAATTTTTGCTACTAATATTGTTTTGCTAAGCCCATTTAATAAAAACTTATAAGTGCTTAATGACATCTTTGTGTTTTATTTTGGGCCCTAGAGTTTCTGTTTCATCAAGCTGTTCATCATTTTCAAAATTTTATCATCGCGCAAAGGTTTATTTTCAATTAATCCATTCCAATCATCAGCTGATATATTTTAAATTTGTTTGTTAAACCGACTAGAAAGTAAAATATTTGTTCGTAACATAAGGTACTCAGTAGAAAATATTTGGGTATTCGTTAAATTCGTTCGATGTTCATTAAATCGGAAAACTACTGTATTTAACAATTTATAAAACGAAAATTACTTCTATTCTGGTGATTAATTTTTGCATATATTATTTTTCTCTTGATTTTTCCAACGCCATTTGCTGCTGAGATCAAGAAAAAAAATAATAATTTTTGTTATCACTTTTGTAATATTGCGAAGATTTGCTTACGTTTCTATTTGATAAAATTAAAAAAAACGCTTATTTCAGTGCATTCTCCATTTGTCACATCTCAAATGTATGTCTGAATATAGTTTTGTTTTTAAAAATATTCCATTAATTTATTAATAGTATTCAGTCCTTCGTTTGCACGGGGCTTTTCAGATTGTTTTGACTAAACATGTTACGAACCTTAGCCATATAGAATATTTTTGTTTATTTCCAATAAGCTGATTGAATAGGAATAGATTTTTTTGGATTAATAAACCAAATAGAGTTAGAAATAAAAATCAGATTAAAACAAATGAATACTTATTTAGTTGAATATATTATATTCAGAATGTAAACGAAACATACTTTGATTCATTGTGTTTCATAAAAAAGCAAGCAGCCGACTCGTAGCTAAAAGTTGATATGTATTTCTTGAAATTTCACTTTCGTTATTTCATCAATGGGTCGAATGACTGACTCCTAGCTTTGCGCATTGGAAGCAATAACATGTCATTAAAGAACCTTCACAAATATTTTAATATGTATACTGGAAGGAAATAGAGAAGAACAAGTTCTGGAGCTCCTGAATAAGCAACATAAAAGTATTAAATTCACAATGGAAGTAGAAGAAGACAACAAAATAAATTACCTAGACCTAACAATTAAAGCAAATAAGAGTTTAAATAGAGTTGAATACGAAATATACAGAAAACCAACGGCCACAGACACAATAATACATAATTCATCGAACCATCCTCAACAACACAAGAACGCGGCAATTAGACAATTAGTAACAAGACTTGAACGAATACCACTAACACGTGAGGCCTATAAGAAAGAGATAAAAACAATATATGACATAGCAGAAAACAATGGATACAAAAAAGAACTAGTAGACAAAATCCGAAATGATATCAAAACAAATAAAGAACGGAACAGAGAACAGGAGCAAGAAAATGGAACTTGGGCTACTTTAACGTATATGGGCAAATCAACATACAAACTAGCAAAATTTTTTAGAAAACACAATATTAACACAGCATTCCGAACAAAAAACAATTTGGGTAGAATACTACGAAATAGCACAAACGAAACGGACCCCCTAGATAAGCAAGGAGTTTACAAATTGACTTGCTCATGCAAACATAGCTACATCGGACAAACAGGACGGAAAATAAAAACAAGATTTCGGGAGCACATAAGAGACTACAACAAGAAACTGAAACAACCAGGAGCAACGCCAGAATCAAATTTCGCGAACCACATATTCAACAACAAATGTACACCAAGACACATCAGACAAACAGTTGAATTACTGCATTTACAGCACAAAGGACGGCGACTGAACGTATTAGAAAACATGGAAATATACAAACAAAAAACGTTTGACGGAAGAATTATAAACGAACAAATAAACACTGCGTCAGACATAATATTTGAACCGCTAAAACATTTTTACACAAAAGAAAACAATAACCCAAGAAAACCAGACAACACAACAAACGAACAAAACCAAAAAGAAACCCAGAAACGTACAATCACAGACTACTACCTACACAAAGATAAAACACCTAGCAAATGATCACTCAAATAATAAACTGTAACGGTAAACACAAGAGACTAACAAGAGAAAAATTAAACGAACAAGAAGCAGGTAGATATAGAGCACACAGGAATATATACGAACGAGAGAGAGCCACACACGAATATATACGAACGAGAGAGATGCAGACACGAACAAGAGAGAAAGAGAGGAAAAGTAGATAGGTACACAAGGAAACTATACGAAAGACAAGGGACAACACAAAAAAACGATTAGTTACTGAGAGAACACTGAAGATGGCACATAGCCGAAACCGGTCTGTTTATCAACCAAATTTGACGTGGGATGACGGAAATTCATTCCAAATTAAAATTTTAATACTTTCTTGATATTCGCTAATGATAAAGTTTATCATTGAAAGATGAGGGCAACAGTGACTGAGCAATAAACAACAGATTTAACAAATGTCAATATGTGCGCCAGAGACTGCCAATATCGTCCCGTTCCAATTGGAATTCTGTTATAAAAATGCATGTAATTTTATTTTTTTAGGTGATAATATGACTATGGCGTATAATTAATATTATAATTTTTTTCTAATGGATATCAAATTAATCATACGTGATATAACTTTTTAAAGTGTATTCTGGGACTGCCAAGCGGAATTAGATTCTGCAAATATTGGGACTTTTAAATTCTTGTGCCGGGCTATAATGGTGTTTCGTCATCTCTATTTTTTCGAAATTCGTTGTTTTTGAATTTTTTTTGTGATACAAATAATTTTAAAAAGTTTTGTTTGTTCGAGGCATATCTTGAATAATAAATTTAATAAATATTTATTAATCAAAATTATAAAAATATATATTAAAATTGATGCAATTCATTAAACATATATGGGGTGTTTTTCGAGAAAACTGTAAAAGTAAATGAAATAGAAAAATATGTTTTTGATAACTACGAAATTAGCATTATTTATAAGATAGTTTTATGGCATTAATATTTCATATGATTTTGCAGTCCCAAAATCTAGAGCCCCACATTTCACGCAATCTTCACATTAAGTCCGGCGTCGAGTCTTACACCCAATTCAAACGCTGATTTAAAAATCAAGTTTTATTTGTAATTCTCTTTAAAAGTTGCTTCCGAAAACTTTACAGATTCTTACGACGATTTTTTCCCATGTTTTTAGGGTTGATTTTTTTGTCCGTAATCGGTTATTCTTCTTTAATTGCTTATTTGTATAAAAACAAGTTGAAGTCGTTATAATTAAACAAAAATAATTTTATTATATTATTCACATTATTTTTGGTAATAATATTTCTTGTTTTTATGTTTAAAAGTATTATTTACTTTTCTGTTTTAAATTTTTCTTTTATAAAAATATCAAAAATGTTCTTCTGATTTCATCAAAAATTCTTTTGTATTGCCACATTGAAAGGAAAAATAAAATAGAACAACATAACGTAAAAACGAATGTGTGGAAAGAAAATATGAAAAAAAAACACCGAGAACTGAAAATCTGATTTTTTCTTTACCCCGTTTGTTTCTCTAAGCCTTTCGCCAACATACACCAAAAATCTTGTTTTAAAAAACATGGAAAAAATCATCGTATGAATTGGGTGTTAGCTTCCAAGTGCTGAATTGCTATTGGTATATTGGAATAACAATTGAATTTAAATAGGTAGCATGCTCATTTCATGAAATCGTTCGTGGAATAAATCTTTTTTTAAAGCACGATTTGGACCGATGATTTTACGAGCGCTATAAATGCTTACTTTTACTGGAGATAATGGTGCTTCAACAATTCTTTGCAAATTATTACCGCTTCATACGTGGCAGATCTGATCATTAATACAGTGCTTTAACCAAAATGGTGTTCCATCACTGAACAGAACAAAACGTTTTCAAAATAAATTTCAACAATTTGTACACGTTTCTCAGGAATGAGTTTATTTATGATGAATTGTCTAATAATAAAAAAAAATAAAAAAAATTCACAGAGATCAATGGGGGTGATTTTAAACTCTCCCCTTCAAAAAAGTGAGGAAAAACGAGACTAATAAAAATAAATAAAATAAACTCTTTTAATTCTCCTTGTGTGATTTATGTTGTAAAATTCTTTAGAGAAGTTAAAAATTTTTTTAGCATTTTCAGTTGATTTTTTAATGAAATTTTATTTTCCAATAAATTGATTAGCTTAGGAGCGCACTTTAAACCTTGAATTGATTACAAAAAATAAAATTTATAAAATAAATAATAATAATTATACAATTAGATGATGAGTGCAATTGACATGACAATATTTACAAACAACTTAACGTTCCATTATTGTATAATTTAAATTGTCACTTGAGTTTTATTATAATTAAAATATTTATATACTGCCAAGTACGTGCAAATAAATTGTTAGAGCAAATATCTTTAGCTGAGTTATTATAAAAATATCTACACTCTGTGTTGTAACTCAATAAGTGGATGATAAACAAGTTAATGAATTTTCTCATTGACAACTACAAACTTTTCATATTCAACTTTTCCCATTCAATCTTGATGCGTTTAAATATATTTTTGAAATTAAGAATTTATATACATATTCCAACTAGGGGGCTTCCGGGAATACCTTTGAATATTACTTATTTTCTTCCGGAAATGTCATGCAGTAATTTTCAGGATCAAAAATATATATATTTACTTAAAAAGATCACAATTTCAGAACTCAAAAGTTCTTCTTTTTATTTAAATTAATATCGTTTACAATGAAATAAGTTTCCTTCCAGTTACGATACCAATTTCGTTATCGGTATGACAATGATCCCCAATATACCGAATATACCTCACACTTTAAAAATGTCTTGCCGGTTACCGGACCATAATACGATTATATGTTTATAGAATTTTATTAACAGGAATGAAGGAACACTATATTTATTCAAAAAATGGATTTGAGGAGCATTACAGGATAAATAACAACAAAGAGCAAAGCCGATTGAAAGAATTTTTAAGCTTATAGAAAAACAAATTAGACATTATTAACAAGAAGATCTTTAACATATGACTACAATTGACGAAGACTTTTATCCACAAGAATTTTTATCTGGATACATTTTTATTTATTTATTTATTTATTTATTAATATTTACACTCTCTATAAGTATTTTTTTTTTATTAAAATAACGTAAATGCATCACAATATCTTTCACGATTGTTAACTTTTGTATTCTGATTATTTTCTGGGCGTGGCAGAGCTCTGAATAAGTTCTGATCACTTTTGTCTTCAGAATCGTTGATGTGTGTTCGATATGGTTCAAATCTAGCGACTATTATGGCCGCTCCAATTTTAAGATCCCATTATTTTCAATGAATGCCTTGGCAATGAACAATATTTGCTTGGATATCATTGTCCTGTTAAAAGACAAACGAATCTAATTCCATTTTTTTTTGCAGATTTCAGAAGAGTTTTGTGCAGAATATTAATATAAATAATAGCTTTCAGCTTGCCTTAGATTGTTGCTAGAAATTCGATACCGTCCCTTTCAGAAGGAGTTCTAAGCCGTTGTACTCCCCCACCATGGTTTACAGTATGATGAATGAAGCTTGGTCTGAGGCAGTCTGATTGTTTATGTTAAAAGTATGGCAACACAATGATAGTTTGGTTTCCTTCTATACAACACAACTATGCTTTTATCTGTCATATGAATTAGTAATAAACCAACCCTCAATGCAATAGCATCAAACTTTGTGTTTTTATTAAGCCGCGAACATTAAATATTAACAGGTTATGGGCCCAGGCAGCCAAGTGGACAAGTCGTTATTTTAAATACATAAATAAATTTCTGTGTGAAATTATTAAACGAAGAAAAAAGAAAATTTAATTAATAATCTGTGTGAGATATTGTATTTTTTGCCATGAATTCTATTATGCAAATAGAGAAGTTGGGCGATACCAACTATGCTACATGGTGTGTCCAAATGAAGAGCGTCCTGGTACATTCGGACTTATGGGCAATTACTTCAGGTAAAGAGATGAAACCTGAAAGCTGCACAACTGGGGAAGCACTTGCTTTTGAAAATAAAGATGAAAAAGCTTTAGCGTCAATTTTACTTTGTGTAAAGCCGGGTCAAATAAATCACATTAAAATATGTAGCAGTGCATCCCAAGCCTGGAAAAAACTTCAAGAGATTCATCAACCCAAAGGACCTGCTCGGAAGATAATGATCTTCAAGAAACTTTTATATATGAGGATGGCTGATGATGGTAAGATTGTAGATCATGTAAATGACTTTATGAACGCTGTGGAAAGCATGGTTGAGGTGGATGTCAATATACCAGATGAAATGTTAACAATAATACTTTTGTCAAGTCTTCCAAAGAGCTACGAAAATTTTGTGGTGGCAATTGAAGCCAGAGATAACTTACCAACATTTAGCGCATTAAAAATAAAGTTGTTGGAAGAAGGAGCGAGACAGAAAGAGAATGAAAATTGCGCAGCAAATTCTAGTACAGAAATATTAATGCAAACAAGATCGCAGACTGAAAGAAAATTCCATAGAAAAGACAATGTAAAAGAAAAAAACAACAAAAAGTATAATGATCAACGAAATAAAAAATGTTACAACTGTGGAAAAATTGGGCATTTTGCTGCCAAATGCAGAACCGAACAAAGAGAAAGAAATTCTTGTTTTATGACTCAGAGCGCACAGTTATATAACAACAACAATGTGAATAAGAATATTTGGTGTATTGACAGCGGCGCCACTTGTCATCTTTGCTGTTCGCTTGAATTATTTACTACATACGAGCATATTGAAGAAAAGGTTATGCTTCCAAATAACATGTGTGTTAATGCGATCGGTCGTGGCGACATTCATATTTTTAATACGCAAATAACATTAAAAAACGTCTTGCATGTAAAAGAAATACAAAATAATTTCATATCAGTAAGTAAAGCAGTAGACGGTGGTATGTGTGTAATATTTAACAAGAATTGTGTGACAATAAAAAACAAAAACAACAAATGCATTTTAAGGGCGGAAAATCAGAATGGTTTGTTTTTGTACGAAAGTAAATTCCCGGAAGAAGATAATAGATGTAACAGTGTGTCAGAACAAAACAATGATATTACAAGGTGGCATAATAGATTCGGACATATAAATTATAATTGTTTGAAGGATATGATTAGCAAAAACATTGTTCGCGGAATTAAAATTAAAAATATGCCAAATTCTATAGAATGTATTTCTTGTGCAAAAGGAAAGATATGTGTTAAGCCGTTTCCTCAAACGTCCGAAAACCACTCAAAAGAACTTTTACAGCTTGTTCACAGTGATGTGTGTGGTCCGGTTAATAAACAATCAATCGGTGGTTCTAGATTTTTTGTAACTTTCATTGACGATTTTTCCAGATATATAACAGTATACTTCTTAAAATCAAAGGACGGTGTATTTAGTGCATTTAAAGACTATAAAACTGAAGCCGAAAAACAAACGGGTAAAAAAATAAAATGTCTGAGAACAGACAACGGGCGCGAATTCTTAAACAAGAACTTTGACAAATTTTTACGTGAAAACGGGATTAAACGGCAATTAACTGTTCCATATACGCCACAGCAGAACGGTGTTGCGGAAAGGGCAAATCGTACTCTTGTTGAAATGGCCAGAACCATGATATTGCATTCTGGATTATCAGAAACGTTTTGGGCAGAAGCAGTTCGGACAGCAGCTTATTTACGCAATCGAACCGTAACAAAAATTCTAATTGATAAGACACCATTTGAAGCATGGAGAGGATTTAAACCCGCTGTTGGACATCTAAAAGTTTTTGGAGTTAAGGCCGTTGTACTTGATAAAACATTTAAAGGTAAATTTTCGCCAAAAGGGATAGAATGTTTAATGATTGGTTACAGTGAAGAAAGTAAAGGCTACAGATTGTACAACCCGAAAAATGGAAAAGTTACCGTCGGTAGGGATGTTGTATTTTTGGAAAATACATTCGAGTCCAAGGAAAACGCAGATGATATTTTTATATATTATTATGAAAAGCCAAAAGAATGTTCCATATTAGAAGATACTGTAAACACTGATACAGTTGAAGAATTGAATGCTGAAGAGCAAGATACCATATCAAGAGAAAATGTTCATCAAGAAGAAGTTAATGTTGAGCCTGTCTTCCAAATCGGACGCGGTCGACCAAGGTTGATACGAGATGGATCCAGGGGCCGTCCACGAAAAGAATATAATGTTATACAAGTTATGGGCTTGTATTGAAATTGATATTATAATGAATTTATAATTTTTATTATGTTTTTTTGTTTTGTTTTATGTTTATATTTTTTGGAAGTGTAATTGTGTTGAGAAGGAGTGTTAAAAGTATGGCAACACAATGATAGTTTGGTTTCCTTCTATACAACACAACTATGCTTTTATCTGTCATATGAATTAGTAATAAACCAACCCTCAATGCAATAGCATCAAACTTTGTGTTTTTATTAAGCCGCGAACATTAAATATTAACAGTTTAGACCTAACATGTTTTCATTTCCTAACCTTTTTTAACTCGAATTTAGATATAACAAACACATGGTTGAATGTACGAGTATCATGTTCCAAAAAAACATGTACATTCATTTTAGTGGTTGTAATCTAAAGTGATTATTATTTGGGTAAAGTTTGTAACGACGGAACAAAGGGAAAAATTAACATTAATTAATTTCAACTTACACGGTAGAACAGAAAGAACGTTATTTTTCGGAGCCGCTACACTTCCATCTACAGTGTTCATATATGTTTCCATGTATCCGCCACTGTTTACATGTCGCTTTCAACTGCACTTACCTGGTAATAATCGTTGTATATCTCCGAGCAAACTATTCTTTGCCCAATAATAGCGTTGCAAAATGAGCTCAAAGCCTAGTAAGTTTAATTTATACTTTCCATTGTTGCCTAGTTTACACATAAAAACTATTTTGTTGTTTTTTGACTTACATAATTTGTTTTGAATCCTTTCGTTTTTGTGAATTGTTACGTTTTTTTGTCTCATATCTTTCGAAATTGTTTTCTTTGTGAAGTACTTTTAAGATAAAGCTCAATTTAAAATAAAAATGATTTAATGATTTAATTTACTTGCAACTCCATGTATAAAAATCAATGAATTCGGGAAAATTAAAATTTTTGGTAAATATTTTTTATTTTATTCGATTCGAGAAAGGGTGGGACATAAAAACCTTAATTCTAACACATATTTACATATCTACGCATGTATGGATATCTATACTATAAAGTATCCTTATAAATTTATGCAAATAATGATTTTAAAAATGTTTCAAAGTGTATGTAAATTTATATAAATACATTTAAGTATTTTCATACATTGTTGTATTTACTTATGGATGTATATGTTATCCGTTAATGCATAAGCTAAATTACACGCCCGTGTAAGATACTAGTACGTATAAAATTAATTGAAAAAAATCCATATATAAAAATATTTCTGAAATTGACATTTTTAATGTTTGAAAATTGTGCATGTGTATAAAGAGCCTTTCACACTATCACACAAGTCTTGAGATTTTCAATGGATTTTGTGTGAAAGAAATCTAACGAGATTTGTTGCGACTGTCCAAAAATATAACATACCAATACATTTTGTTTTCACACTATCAGATAAAATAAGAAATATGAGTAGGAAATAAGCGGCAGCTGATCAGTCGAATGTGCCGGCTATATGAAATGTTTAGCAGTTAAAGTATATACTATACATCAAAGTGCAACATTAAATAACACAAAATTGCATTAATTTTGAGACATGATGTCATACACATTCCAAATTTTGTAACTGTGTATGACAAACAAAAAATCCCACCAGAGACGGCACGCTATCGGCGGCAAAATAATGGACTGTTCAATTTGCTTTTATGAAAATTCAACACTGATCAAATGGAAAATGTTATCGATTAGAAAAATTTCTAAAAATGGCAAAGTCTTATGGTATGTCAAATTTATTACCGTATTATTTGTCATTTTAATAACATTTTGCTTTCACACTATCACACTTGCACGTATTATTACAGTTTTTAATAAGTCCTAATGCAAGGTATTATAGTATGAACGGCCCTTAAGCGAGTGTAGTTAAGCTGCAAATTTGAAATATTTTCCCGTCTGCTATTTTGCGTTTCAATGGATTTTGTTACGCGTGGCTGCGGAAATTTGCTTTTACGTCTAAACATAATTAATACTTACATACATTTATTATTTTTTAATAATTCACTTTTAATTTTACATTAGGGAGATCATTTTCTTTTGCAAAGACGAAAAAGCCAGAAAACTAGTGCAGAAAACATTTTCTAGAAAAATTATTGCTGCCGTATTAAAAAATAATAATAAAAAAATATTGTACACTTGAAGTATACTTTAAGAAAATTTAGTTGATTTGTTTTTAATTATAAAGGGTCCGCCAGATAACTTTTTTTTGAAAATGCTATAAAAAAAACTACTGAATATTTTCTCAAATTTCTTTTTTTTTTTTTAAGTACAATCCTTCATAATTTCATTCAAATGGGTTCCTCGGCTGGCCATGCAGTAGCCTACACGATCGGTCCAATTTTTAAGCACATTATCGATTGTGTGCGGCTGTATTTCACCAATGGCTTCACGAATATTGTCCTTTAAAGCGTCAATTGTCTCTTTGACGGCACCCCACTAATAATAGTCCAACGGTGTCAAAAAGCAGCTCCGAGGTGGCCAAACGACATCAGCTCTGCGGCTGATAATGCGATCTTCAAAAACAGGGCGCAAAACATCGAGTGTAGCTTCGGCTGTGTGGCACGTAGCGCCGTCCTGTTGAAACCAAATGTTGCCAATATCCTCCTCTTAAATTTTTGTGAACAAAAAGTCGTTCAACATGGCCCGATAACGATCGCCATTGACTGTAACGGCCACTCCTTGCTCATTTTCGAAGAAATATGGCCCAATTATGACTCTGGACCAAAATCCGCACCAAACAGTGACTCGTTTTGAGTGCGTCGGCTTTTCAATGTATGCGTGCGGGTTTTCTGTGCACCAAATGCGACAATTTTGCTTGTTTACATACCCGCCAAGATCAATTTTCGCAATTTTCGCACACATTCTGCAACATTACCATGATTTTCAAAGTAATGTTGCAATATTTCTCAGCGTTGTTCAAGCGTATACACAACCATATTCGTTCAGCGGAAGGATAAAACTAATTATCTGTCAAATCAGACATGAGCTAAGTGTTATCATTCACGAAATAAGCACTAGTTGAAAAAAAAGTTAGATGGCGGACCCACAGTGGACCAAATGTTGAATCTGGTGCGCAATTGGTCCAAAAATAAAGTTTGAACAATATATAATTAATGTCGCATATATGATTACACTATTCCTACCTTGCTTAACGCCAATAAATTTTCTTTGTTTATTGCAGTAACACCATCGTAGTAGGCGGTCAAACATGAGTAATTAGTTTTTTAAAAAAAAATCTTCAAAATCTGTTTACACGCGTTGAAAGTCTAAAGTGTTCTTTTTCGACCGTTTTATGTTATTTGATCAAATTATTTATTATATTTAAACCTCAAGGTATGTATATTTAAAGCATATTTGTGTTGTTTTTTGTTAAAAAACGTAAATTTAAAAGTGTGTCTATAGTGAAATTTTTTTCAAGCAAACTTAAATTTTGTTTATGAATTTAGGTACTAATACCGCTGACTTCTATAGATTCTTCACATGATTTTGAAAGAATAGCTATTAGGCTTCAAAATAAAAAAAAAATTGGCTGCTGGTTTTTGCTGGTTTTTGATTTTTTAGCCGAAATGTCAATTTTAAGACAAGAATTGTTTAATGTTTGGATAAATGCGCCAGACAATAAAAATAAATCGGGTGCCGTTAATGAATATGTTATGATGAAAATTGGATACACAGAAGAAAACAATAATGAAAAATACAAAAAAGCAAAGCAAAGTGTATACAAATTTGTTCACGACCTTAACGAGAAATGGAAAAATGTGATTCTGAAGTTGCTGGTCCCTCCACCTCTGTTACTCATAAACCAAAAACGGATTTTACTGAAAAAAGTAAGAGAACCCAACTTTTAAATGTTTCTTCGCTTGTAAAAGCTAAGTCGTGTGAGGAATTGGTTTTAGCAACAAAAGTAATTTTATACAAATCTGGCAAAAGAGATGCTGCACAAATGTTAAATGAATTAAACACCTCTCCAACGAGAGCAACTAAAATTAAAAAAAAAGTTTTTTGTCCAACTAATGTTCCTATTGCGTATACTTCTGAAGAGGCCTTGGCTTTATTTATAGACAGAGACTATAGTAAACACACTTATAAGTTAATGCAAACAGGCGCCAAGAACCGAAATGCAAACATATATCCAACGTACCATGTTGTAAAATCTGCGAAAGAAAAATCCTATCCCAATAATATGAGCTTTTCGGATGTTTCGGCACAAGTTTCTTTGCAGTGTTTAGTCGATAAGACAGTTGAAAGGTTAGGAGAACTTCAAATTGACACATGGACAATGTATAGTAAAGTTATTTAATAATTTTTTTTTATTTTCTATTGTTATTTTATTTTTAGTTTTACTTTTGAATTACTTTTTTATAAATTACTGAATTGTTTGATTATAATAAAAAATAAATAAAATATATAGTATGCGAGTTTTCTAAATTATAAATTATAAGATTATATTAACTTATGTAAAAAGTGATGAGACAAATCGTTCACTTATATTTTATTTCGACAAAGTGGCAATAATTGCCTCGCCCCCTTAAATACCGCCCACATTTGTACGATATAGTGGGCTCATTTCATTTTCCTTTTGCATTTCAAATTTTACGTTTCTAGGTACTCTCAAAGTCGAATTATACTCTATTGCGCGCCAGATTAAGCATTTGGTCCACTGTGGGACTCTTTACTTAAAATACAAATAATTTTTTTAATACGACAGTATTTATAAGTGATGGAAAAGTTGATACGGTTGTACTCGTACGTACTTTTTTATTCAATTTGATATTAAAAAATATCGTGTTAATCCTCTGACTCATTTAGTACTGTTACGAAATTCAAATGTAGATTAAAATTTAATGAATATAAAAATACAGTGATGATTAAGAACAGTAATCAACCGTGTGTGTGCAAATTTGGGAGCGGTTTGGCCGTTTGGGTTGACATGGCTTTGAATTGTTTGGTTGATTCACCATCCACATTATAAATTTTTTACAGCTATCTACATGTCGTCTGTAACTCAAATACATTCTCATACTACCTAATACAACAATAACATAGCTGAATAACAATAAAGCTGGAAGTCCACACCACGCGTTCTACGCGCTTGCGTTTCATTCGTTTTAAGCATTTGAAGCTTTAAAAAACTGCAAGTTATACACCACGCTTTATACACGTTTTGCTTATCAAATTTCAAGTAAATTTTGCATACTTTTTGTTAGCTTTTTTTAAGTTTTATGTTCTTTATATTGTTTTAATTCGTTTTTAATCAACTGCTTACTAAAATAGCTTCCTAATAATTATATGTTCAATCTCAAAAAAAATTTAGACTCGGAACTTGGCAGCACTAACAGATATTTTGTATATGGCGCTTGTGACGCGTAAAAGTAGAAAGCTGTTTAACTTTTCACGCGTTACAAACTTTTGTTTTGTATCTCGCTGTATGAAAATACTCTGATTCTACTCTTTTCAGAGACGCGTAGGACGCAAGACGCATAGAACGCGTGGTGAGGACTTTTAGCTTAAGGGTTTACACAAGCACTACGGCATGGTGAACGTCGTGCATAGATCAGTTGTGAAAAAGCTTTTAAAGTGTTAACATTGGTTGATAAGCAAATTACTTTGTGTATTTTATTAAACAGTGGTATTAAAGGACATAAAACATCATCAATTTCCGTTGTGTTTTTATTTTATTTTTAACTAATTAAAAGAACTCAAACAAGTAAACGTTATCGAAAAGGTCGAAACGTAACAATACTTTTAAATATTAAAAAATAGTACAAAGCCTTAAGCTTGTCAGCTAATAAAAACTTTCAATCTCAAATAATGAAAGATTTGAAAACCCACTCTGTACCATGTAATAACACCCAAATGAAAAACCCAAGAACCCAAAAATAAAAATTCCTAAGAGGAGAAAAGGTCCCTTTAGTATGTAGTTGGTCTCAAGTAGAAAGACCCCAACTCAAGTTACTGTAACTTTACATTAGAGAGCATTAAAGATACTTGTACAACTGCTTTCTACAAGTGCTTGTAAAAGCGTTATGTTTTACACTACTGGAATAAATAATTGTGACGAGGTTTATTTGTGTGAAATGTATCGGAATCACTTAAAAGTTAAAGTTAAAAAATACGAGTTAAGGCCTTCCTACTTGTGACCATCGATATACAACATATTTTTAATGAATCATAACCATCATTCATTCTACCCACATCCATCTATCTATATTTTTTATTGAATGATTAGAGTTTGTCGTTGGTTCTATAATGTCAGTGTGTCATTCGATTGATGACACAATTGTCATCATTGCCATTGGCGACAACATGACCAACAGAACGAAGACACTTTTTATATTGTATTAATGTCAAATAATATCAACGTTACGACGGATTTTCTATCAATGCAAATTATTTACTTTCCATAAGATTACCGCATAAGAACATGAATTGGTGATAATAAGACCACCTCAAGAGTATATGTTTTCAAATAATGCTTTCTTTAAAATCTCTTTGTTTAAGGTTCAGCAAACATATATGTACGAGTATGTACAACAAGACCAATCTACGATTTTAACCTTTTATAACTTATTTAACACACAAACGAGCAATCCCACTTATCCGCCCTCGATATTAATTTCTTGCTACAATCCTTTAAAACAAAATGAAAATCAGCTCCTTGCATAGGTGTAACCAAAAACAAATAAACATTTATGTTAAGTGCGCACAATGTATTTAAGTGTTATTACATATGTTGCACTATGGAAATTTCAATATTGTATCTGTGTGCAAGTGTGTGTTTTTAAATATGTTCGAGTATGTGTGTGCTTATCTTCCATACTGACTTTCTTCATTCAAGGGTGTACACAGACAATCCAATACACTTAATGTTTAGTGTTGCAACAACTTATTGCATTTTCGGATTGTATATGTGCAAACATATCTGTACAAGTGGTTTCTTTTGTTTTAAGTGTGTGAATGTATGCATGCAAATGTGTAAGTGTTGTTTCGTAAATACTCGTATTTACTTAAAGGGCTGCCAGATGTGTTTATTTTTTAAAGAATTCTATAATTATCTTATTTTCCATTGCGTTGAATATAAATTTATATATAATAATAAATTTCTGCTGAGACAAACAAAAAAAACTAACTTTTTATGGGTGTTTCTGCAAATAAGGTTTAAGCAATTTGTGTTTTTTTTAATAAATAAAAAATCTCTACCGATAGAAATAACATAAGAAAAACAATTCCGCTGCGGACATGTAAAATTCAATAAAAGTTATTTATCGGTTAACATAATGAGAAATCAAATTTAAACTAAGCTTTGTTTTTTTAACCACTCTGGGATCATTTATTCTAGTACGTGCGTATACTGCTTGTGATTGGATACATTTCAAGCGAAATGCTCCGTTTATGCACAAAATATTGGTACACTGATAGAAAACGCGTCATAACGCGGATGTAGTTAGACATCAATACTTTGACAAATGTCTTCGTTTGTCAGCCCATGACAACTTTCATCACTGCGATTTCAAGCTTTATATATGATAATTCTGACAAATGTAATGACATAACGACAGCAGAGATATGACGAATCAAATGATAATGAAAATATATCATCAATGCAATGACATTTATAGAAAAATGATCTCAACGCCAATGCTATATGAAATCAATACTATGACAAGTGTCTTCGTTTTTGACCTCATGAGACTATTCATAGTATTGATGTAGAATGTAATCCATGCAATAACTGAGCTAAGTGTGTATGACAAACTGTCAGCAATATGATAAATATTTGACATATATTTTATGACCGAATGAATATCAAACTAGCTGCCATTGATATTATGACGAAATATATAAGATTTGTCGTTACGGCTAAGTGTCATCAGTATGGAGAAGAGGTGTCATATTCTCGTTAGCGCATTTTATCTGTGCGTATGTGCTGTAGTGTTTTAGTTTTTCAAAATAATTGTAGATTTTATTTTAGTTTTGTCATAGTAATTATAATACGTAGACATCAATGCAATGTAAAGGCAGAGGCACATAGAATCCATCGTTCACTCGTTCGGTGCTTTTTTAAACTGACAACTAAGTTGAAATACAGGTTATCTTATGAGCTTTGTCACATTCCGTACGTCTCCGTCAACGCATAGTACTAAAGTTGGACAACTTCTAACTTTTAACGTACATACGTTGAGTACTTTGACAAATATCAGTTTTTTTGCTTCGTCTTTATTTAGCTTTTTATATTGTGTGGTGAGAAAACTAAATTAAATAAAAATTCAAATTAAAAAAAACCGATTACGCTCGAATTCCATTGAAAATGCGTGCTTTAATCAAATGATGCTGATTTAATGTCCGTCAACAAAGTACTCATTGAATCAACCTCCTCCGCAGATACTTTAATGTCAGTTAAAAAAAGCAACGTATAATGTACGACGGATTATATATGTATCGGCCTTAATGCTTTCAACTTTTAAAAACAAAAATAATAAATAAAATAATCAAGTTTGTATTACAATACAAATTTTAGGCATTAGAACACCATTTGGGGTTTTTCTGTTAATATTAAATAAAATGTGACATCGAATTGATGTCATTGCTGTCATGCCATGGATGACTTATAAAACATGACAAAACTCTGTGCTGGCGTTCGTCACCAGACTGCAATTATAATAAAAGAGCTGCAAATTAGGGGTTTAGTAATGACTTAATCGTCATATAGTTTTTCGTATTATGTAAATTGAAAACTAAAACTCATTTGCTGTCGACATATTTTATCCGCGTAAATGGTCTATTACAGGTGATCATCGATATATATTTTTTTCGTTGCTAAAAATAGCAGATGAACAATGGAGAATTTGATTATGTTTACAAATTCTAAAATTTTATTTTTGTTGAAAATGTAATTTTACAAAAGAAAAAAAATGCATTCGAAATCGTGGGACAGACAGTTAGTGTACACGAACTACTCACTAAACTTTCTAAAAAGTATTTTTCTTCACATGTGCTTTTGCGAGCCAAGTGAAAGATTTAGTTTTCATGTTATATTTTCAAAAATTTTCCCTCGGAGTTGACACAAAACAACGCACAAGTAAAAACTACGAAATTTTTATAGAATGAAAAATTATGAAGTAAATACGGAATGTAATGTAATGATCATTATTAGACTCTAAAATAAAGCATCAATTAGTCGAATAAATACAAGGTGGCGCAAAAATAACCTTCCGATGTTTTTTGGCTGTAATTAAAAAAAAAAGAAAAACTTTGATTCTTCTTGTGGATTATTTTTATTTGGTCTTTTAAGTTTTTTACATCAAGTCGAGAATATGATGTCATGTAAATGGCCGCCGCCACAGTTGATTGTCATTTGAGCCCTTTTTATGGCATTTTCCATCACTTTGGCCAAAACTTCCGGCGATAGGTCCTCACATTCTTGACGGATATTGTCTTTAAGAGCTGCAGGAGTCTGAGGCTTGTTGACATAAACCCGCGACTTCAAAAAGCCCCACAAAAAGAAGTCTGCAGCGGTCAAATCAGGCGATCTTGCTGGCCAGTGCAAATCGCCAAAACGGGGGATTAGGCGCCCGGGAAATGCATCCTTCAGCATATCGGTTGTGGCACTTGCAGTGTGTGCCGTTGCACCGTCCTGTTGGAACCACATGTTTTCCAATCCCAATTCATCAAGTTGCGGCAAAAAAACTCGTTAATCATTGCTCTGTAGCGCTCACCATTCACAGTAACCGTTTGGCCCGCGACGTCTTCGAAGAAAAAAGGTCCAGCGAAAACAGCACACCATACAGTGCTTTGAGCGGGTGTAATGGCTCTTCGTGGGTTACACGCGGATTTTCAGTGCCCCAGAAGCGTAAATTTTGCTTATTTACGTACCCGCTAAGATGGAAATGGGCCTCATCACTCATGATTATTTTTGATGAAAATTTGTTGGTGGTGATTAAGGATGGCTTGAGCGTATGTTAGACGCGATTGGCGGTCAGCAGCTAACAGCTGATGCACCGTCTGGACTTTGTACGGAAACATCTTCAAATCTTGTACCAAAATTCGCTGTAAAGACCGTCGACTGATACCCATTTGCGTGGAACGTCGTCTGGTCGATGTCGACGGCGCTTCCATGACATCCTCGGCTACAGCAGCAATATTCTCTGCAGAACGGCTACTCCGGGGTCTGGCACGCCTGGCAGCATCTCGTGTTATGCCAGTCTCTTCGAGGCGAGCGGCTAAACGTCGCAGTGTTTCACCAGTAGGCGTTGGACGGCCAGGAAATCTGCGACGAAATTCACGTTGTGCCAAAGTTACCGACCGATTATTGGTCAAATAAATAGTCACCAATATTCCGCGTTCTGGAGCAGTGCAGCGTAACATTGTTTATTAACGTGTATTTTGCATGTGTTTACTACACAAATGTCAAAACAGAACTGACATTAGGGGTCAATCGCAAAATTTATAGCATTTTCTGATAGGAGGATTACTTTTGCGCCACCTTGTAAAACAAAATGAAAATAAAATGTTGAATAAGGGAAATGCTAGATCATTTCTTGTATCTTGAAGAAGATCCTAAATTTTTTTATCATAATTAAAAATCATGCATTACATGCATTTCAATTAAAATTTGCTGATTTGTCTTGGAATGACTCTATTATATTTGTTTGGTCTTACTGCAGATAACTTTTGGATAAAAAATACGTATGCAATTGGTGAGAATTTGGAATTGCTCCAGCTGAAGTAATTAAGGAATTGTCTGAGTTGATTCCAAAAGCCTTAGCTCGAATTCTGTCAAAGCCAGCAAATTTTTTTCATGCATTCAATGAATTCTTATCCATTTTATTATTACGAGTAGACAAATACGTTTTTTAGATCTATTTTACGTAGTTCTGGCAATCTATTGAGTAGTGGGTACCGAGTATCGAGTATTTCCTTTTTTTTGGTTACTCAATACTCAAAAGTTAGCTTCACATTTATTTTTTATTAAATAATAAAAGACATACAAAACTAATAATAGCTGAAGATCTATTTTTAATTTTTGAAGAAACTACTTCAATTTGCAGATAAAAACTATGCGTTGCAAATTCAAAAAATCCGTTAAAAGTATCGAGTAGTATTGAGTACCCAAATGATAAATATTGAATATTATTGAGTAATGAAAAGTAGTAAAATTCGCCAGTACTACTTTCACGCCCTTAATACTAAGCCGATTTTGAAAGATTTATATGCTTTTAAACGCGTTTTTACATAGATGTGCACAATTTTAATTTTATTTAAATCGGTTCAGTAATTTGGGAGCTATAGGCGCTTAAAGTTGCTACTAACACATGCACACTTATTACTCATTATTATTCAAGCTAAAAAACCCTGAAGGAAGCATGGCGTTAAGTGTATCCATGTCAATATTTTTGTCTACAATTATGGTGTCTTTTTGGTGACACTGTCAACAAATTGTTTTTTGTTTGTTTTTTTTTGTTTTTGATAGGTAGAGAAAATGTTTGACGGTTAAAAACAAATCATTAATTTAAAACGAAACGAAGTCCCTTTTATGTTATTAAACAATAAAAAAAAGTAAACCTCAAAGAAGACTGTTTTATATTTTATGCCTTATTTTACTATTAAATATCATATTAAATAATTCAAATAAAATAGTATTGGTGACATTGTTAGTATAATTTTAAAATTGACATTTCGTGCAGATGGTGACAGCGCTTATAGTAAATGAGTATAGTTTTAATAGTACATTTCCTACAGAGTAGTCATATCGTCAATAGTAAGTCACTACAATCTTACTGTTGACATTTTCTCCATATGATCCAACAAGACAGTATTGACGCAGTCTACTGGTAGATTTCGTAGGACAAGCATGTGTTAAATGTCAATAGTAGATAGCATTAGTTGGGGTATAATTTGTCAGTAGTACTGGTGACATCGTCAATAATTTCTAGAATGTGGTCAATTGAGTCGACCGCTGGATTCTCGTACACTAGTAGTATTTAATTACTCTGTTTAATTTATAGTAAGTTCTTTGTTTTCCAATTAAGCACTTACGAGTTGCAGTATTTAATTTCAATATATCTGAGATTGATTTAAGAATTTATTTTTTTTCAGTGTTGTACCATATTTGCTGTTCATTGACATCTCTCTAGTTAAGAACAGTTTTGGAAGAAACTTATCAATACATTTTGCGCTTGGCTTCACTGTGCAAAGTGATTTTCCCTTTAAGCCCAAGCAAGCAAGATTCACAATTCATATAACAACACTTATGTATGGATATCTACTACTACTTCTTCTTCGTACCCGACAAATACTTAGTACAAGAGTATTGTTAAAATAAACCATAGTTACACATGCACTTGCATAATCTACAAATACTTACAAGTACAATTCACGAGAGTGACTGCATTCCACTCAAACACCCATGCAATCAATGTGACTCTATTTTATTGTCTTTAATATTAAACGGTAAATGGGAGTAGTTGTGTTTATTTGTAGTTGTGTTTACTAAATACGAGTGAGAGCACTTGTTACCCGTATGTTCTTATTTGGAAATATTCTTACTTGTATAATCTTAAAGAAACTTAAGCATGCACAACTACGAGTATTTAAATGAGTTTTACATGAGAGCATTTAGGAAACAGTGGAATTTTCTGTCATATTTATTGAACGATTTTGTGAGAAAATTTTATTTGATATCCATAAAAACAGTGCATGAAAATTTAATATAGAAACGACATGGTTTCATGGTACACTGCCGACGAAAGGAAAATTGGATTTTAAATATATTTTATTTCATAATTTTTTTTAATTTTAAATATCTTAGCACAAAAGTTGAATTTTTTGTTATTCGTTTAAAATATTAATAGGTGAATTAAAATAAATCCTTTTTTTGATTTTTATAATTTAATAGATTCTTTACAAAAAGTGTGTTCCTTTCTGTCTACCAATTTAACTACAACACAATTAGAAAGTGTTTTTAATAGATCAACCAAAATAAAAAGCATCATATTTTGCTCATTAGTCTTTCTTCCTTTTTCAGTTTTTTGCGGCACAATCTGTGCTCATATAATTTGCTCATTAAAAAGCACTTACAACATACATATGCACCATCTCCCAGGTTGTCACCTGTTTGCTTCCGCCAAGTAGTTGTGGTTAATTATTAATAAATTAATTATATTTTTTTTCTCACGTATGTACATATTTTTGTACATATCGCACTTTTACTGCACCGTAGTCATATCTTACTCGGTATAACTTTTTTTCCCATGCGATATGTGTTATTTTTGCATTCATCACATCACATGCCTCTTCTGATGTTGTACAATAAGCAATTTGATTACAACGTCAAAAGATTTTAATCAATTTATATACGTATGTATCATGTTCCAATAATACAGGTCTGTTTAATAGTCCGGCTGATTTTTTGTAGCGTTGTTTTTTTTAATGGACGAAAATTGTGAAATTTTCAAAAGTTTTGTGTTGAAATCAATGATGGAAAATTAAATTTTTCTTCGGTACAAAAAACATTTTAAATAGTACTTTTTTGACCCGTTTTACTGCTCCAGTTCATTTAGTACTTTTAAGCTAATTTGACTTCTACGTGTTCAACAATCGCTTTCCAGTGTATCTCAGCATATGTAACATAGTGAAAGTATTTTAAAAGAGTACAACGTCTTAGGCTTGTCTTTAAAAATGCTTTTATAGGTCTCGCTACATATTCAAGTAATAAATAATTTCGATCTCAAATTAAGAACTATTTGCAATGAAATAATTTCCATGCAAAATGAAAAAAGGCCCAGCGGGAAAAAATTTAATAACTAAAGTGCAAAATTAAATAATTTGTAAATTGAATGATTCCTAATACAATAATTCCAAAAGAAGTTAAATATCTCCCAATGAAAGAAGTTCTAATACGAGTGAAAGAATTCCTTATACTGAAAGTCTCAACAGAAATGAAATAACAACAAAAGAATTGTATGAACCGCAATTTTAGGATAAATATAATAACTCTCAAAGGAATTAAATAAGTCTCATTGAAAGTCCCAAGCAAAAATAATTAACTGCCAATTCCAATATTTTCCCAATTTAAAAAGCCTCACAAAAAGTAAAAAAAATGAAAATGTGATATTTCTCAACTATATATCTTTGGATGTTGTATCATTTGAAAATAATTTCAACGTAACTTCTGAAAAATAGGATTTTGCATAAAAGTTTGGGTTTTTCTCAATTTGATTTCAAACTTTAATCACAAACCTTTATCTTGGTGTGAAAAGGGGCTCAGAATAATGTTTGGTATTACGTAAAACCAATGTATTTCTTTCGATAGCATAACATAAACGCAAGAACAAATACAATTCATTATATGTGTTTAGTTAATAAAGAAAATATTACAAAGATTTCAATTTAGTACCGTGGGTGTTAAAAAAGTATTATTTAAAATATTTTTTTTACTGAAGAAAACTTTAATTTCCCATCACAAACATAAAATACAATTTCCTTCAACTGTTTTTGACTTCACTGCGATTTTAAACAAAAACAAAATGCCTGTTGTTTTTTTTTATTATTTTATTGCTGTAGTACTAAACAGATCTGTATTATTAGATCATGACATGTATTTACATAATTATCTTTGAAAATAGTCAAATTTAAATTTAAATTTAAAAAAATAAACAATTAAAAACCCAAAGCAACTAGAGTTTTAATTGAAACATTTGTATTAAAAACAAAAATAAAAATTAAAATTTTATTTTTAACCGACTTCAAAAAAGGAGAAGATTATCAATTCGTTTGTATTTTTTTGTGTATAGCCTCAAAACTCCGCCATTTATACACCGACTGGGGATTTTTATTTTTTGTTTGAAAGTATGTACTTTCAGATTGGTTCCGATGTAATTTGGGCAGCGTCACGCTAATGAAAATTAAATATTTGTTTTCAACAAATTCTGCTTCACCAATTCTTATGAAATTTTACAACGCCGCGCATTTATTTTGCTTGACAAGAAAATATTGTGGTCAGAATGTGAGCAATGCACAATACAACATCATGATCAAAATACTGGGCAGCCCTACGTAAAGTTTTGTGAACGGTTTTTTTTGCAAGAATTATTTTTTCAATGTTCGAAAAATATATAATCTTTAATTTTTTTAAATTTAGTAGTTTCAAAATCTTTAATTTGATTATTTTTCAAAAATATGTAGATAAATTGTGGAAAATAAAACAAAAATTATTGCAAATAGGAAAACGTATATTTTTTTATGTTTGAAAATTTTAAATTTAACAATTTCTTCCTCATGTCCATCGACTTGGATACAATTTGGCGAATAGGTGGCAGAGAAAGCAAGAGAAATAATTTTTTTTCGTTTTTATTGTTTAAACTGTGGCAGCCATTTATCTTAGAAAGAGTTTCTAAAATTCGTTCATTTTTCTTTCTGAATATGAATTATAAAACTCTGCTTTTTAAGATAATCGTAGTTCATTAGAATATCGTTAATTTATTTTATTGTTAATTTAATACATGAAATATTACCGAGTGTCTCAAATTCGTACAACATATACGCGGACATCACAGCGCCCTTCTTCGTCGGTATTGTAGCAAAATCGCCGGCGAAGTAAAATAATTAATAAAATGGCTACAACAGCTTAAAAAACACATTTAATGCGCCTACTTGACATCAGAGGCGCTGCAACACTGATCTAAAAACTATCACAGCGCGCAATATCAGAGTTGTAAAAAAATTAAGCTTTCTCTCTTTCACCATCTGTCCTCTCTCACTATCCCTTTCCCAAAGAAGGTAACACACCTACGGGTTGGTAGGCATACTAATTGCCTTAGTGGTACTTCTCTTCATAAAAAAAAACATATACGCCCTAAAATATTTGTACAACTCGAGGTGGTAAATTTCGACGCCCTGTATCTCATCGCCGTTTTTAACTTGGTAGACAAAATTTTTTTAAAGGCTGAAATCCTTTTCTATTACTTTACTGATCATCATTTTGTTTCAGTAGTCTTAACTACTGATATAAATTTGTTAACATCATTTTAGAAATCGGCCGCTCTTATATTAAAACTTCAAACAAAAAAATAACATTTCACAAGTCAGTATAAATAGTAGATCACTCTTACTTTCCTTATTCTCAATTCACCAGTTGTGGGTTGATTATTTGCCTTTTCAGCCAAGCTATATCGCCAAGTCGTGTGATAAGCAATGTAAATTACAATATAACTTCATTATAAATTAATTTGTGTCATTAAGCTTCTGTGTGGAAATGAAAAAAAATATATATTTGTAATGTATTTATATAAAGACATGTTTTTAAGTACATGTACTCTTTCCATACATTATGCGGTGTATTAATTATTTAAATGATTTACTCGTAAATGAATTACACATATTGAATTCATTGTGTTTTAAGCAGGATGGCCAAACCGACTGAAAAGTGCCGAATCGCTATTTTAGAGAAGCCCTGAATTATTATTTTTTCTTTTTATTACTAAAATTCTGCACCGAAGATTTTTTTGCTAATTTTTTATCAGATGCAGAGAGTGCCTTTCCACGTGACTTACAGTATCCATGTGTCACTTACTTCATAAATCCTGAGAATTTGCAATTTTTAAACAAGTTAATTATTTGTTAAATTTGTAAATTGAAGTTGTAATGACTTTTTTTGCTTTTATTTATTTATGCATGTTGAAATTCAATAACTACGAGTATTTTAAGAACAACAGAAAATGTTATTAAAACATAAAATGAAGTGAATAAGAATATACTGAGTTGAAAAAATCTCAACTGATGGATGATTAAATTTTTGTGTAAAAAATGGCATAAAATTCGAAATTTAAATATAATTGCATAAATGCGTAAAAGATTTTTACTTGAATTAAATACAGACTTTCATTTACATAATATTTAAATTACGTATTGAATATGTTAACATATTTTTCAAAAACAATTAATATGACAATTTTAATATTTAAATAAAATGACAAATTATTTTATCATATACATATTTAAGGAAATTGATTCATAAGCCACAATAGGACAGATCAGAAAAATAATGATAATAAATCTACAACTTCGTAGCCGCTGCTCGTTTTTAGAGAATTAAATTATTGATCAGTCTGTTGAAATAGAGGTGGGCAAGCAGGTTGTCAAAGTCAAAATTAAAAAAATTATTACACACACGTTATTTGTTGGTTTAAATACTTGTATACATACATATACAGGGTGTCCGCCGGAAAGGTATACTACTTTGTTTTGCCGCCATATTGTTAAATATTAGTCTTGACAGTTCATATTTGCCAGTCGCGAAGTAGACATGTGGCAAATTTATTATCGAAAAATATTCGATAAACCAACGTGTTTTAATTGTTAAAAAATTTTATCAAAATCAATCATCGATTAATGTGACGACAAGAAAGTTACGTGAAATTTTTGGGAGAAACAACGTGCAAACATAACGCACTATTTATCGTGAAGATCGGCTGAAAACATTACTACTGCTCAAGAAAGTGTTCAAAACAATCCATCAACCTCAATTCGTTACCGTGCCCAGGAGCTTGGTCTTCAAAGAACAACTTTGACCACAATTTTGCAAAAGGATTTTTACATATGCCAATAGGATGTTACAGCTCGCCCATGACAACCTCGATTTTCATGAAAAAATCATAATGAGTGACGAGGCACATTTTCATTTGAATGGATGTGTGAATAAGCAGAATAGTCGGTTCTGGGCAATGGAAACGAAAACGAAAACGGCGTAACGGCGTGATACGATTGAAAACTTTTTAATGCCACAACTGCATGCTTTGGGCTTGTTTAACATGTGGTATCAACAAGACGGTGCCACATCGCATACAGTCAGGATTACAATGGAATTATTGCGAGACCTCCTTCCACAACAAGTTATTTCAAGAAATGGTGATGTTGATTGGCGTCCACGGTCGCCTGATTTGACTGCTCTGGACTTCTTTTTATGAGGATATATTCAAAGTTATGAAAATTTTTTTATTAAAAATGCGACTGTAATAAATTTTGGAGCAAAAGTTCACATGTTTGTTTCATTTTAAATTTTATTACTATCTCAAAGCTTAATAATATTTTTTTAGAAAAAGGCATGCTGATCACAATTTTAGTTAAAATTTAATTAAATAAATAAAGAATATATGGGAGGTCGACATGTTCTTGCTCCGATGGAAATAAAATTTATCACGAAAATTTCTAAAATAATTTTTAAAATATCTACAAGTTTTTTACTGCCGTTTGATCATAAATGTAGCTAAAATATAATTATTAAAATTAAGGATATATGGGAAGAAGGAACGCTTCTACTACGATCAAAATTACGTTTACCGCAGAGAAGAAGATTATAAAACTTAAAACATATTTAAAATTTCACTGTGTTTTGATCACATGGAAACTAAAATGTATGGATCTAGAGATATTCGGAAGCTAAACATGTCATTTCGGCGGTTGAAATCGAATTTCGCACAGAGATAAGCAGCAGAACTTTAGAAACAGTTAGTAGTTGTCGCTTTGTTCTGTTTGCAATTGTGATTAAATTTAATTTTTGTTACTACGGCCGCATGGGAGATATGCATTTCCTTGTAACGAATGTTGCGACAAAGCTTAAGTCATCATTTTAGATATAGTTAATAATTTTGCACTGTCTACTGTAACCGTCATTTTAGCCTAAATTAAATATTAAAAGTTCAGAATATGTGGAATTTTTTTCTTAAGCTTACAAAATGTCCTTAATTCAAGCACTAGCCTACTTACTTTTATATATCTATGATAGATTTCCTTATTCTTCCGATTCTCTACAAAGCACAGTCATCATTCAGCTCATCCACCCTTTTATACCATTGTCATCAACAAGTAATGTGTTAGACTTATGTTCTCCTTTATAATTTTCGTTTACATTATTTTGCAATTGTAGGATAAATTTAGGAGAAAATTATTACTCATACCGCTAAAAACCATAAAACAATCTATTGGTTTTATTTCGTTGCCTTCAAAATGTTTGGAAATTGCGGTGCTACCACTCAGAATATCCTAAAAAGCTTAAAATGATTACATTTTTTCTATGCAAAGAGCTGCACACGGTAAGAGAAATCCTCATTTAAATAAATTTAATAAAAAGGATTTTATAGCATCCTTAATAACCGTTCTTAAAATAAATTACTTTAAAAAGTGATTAAAGCAGAACAACATCAATAAGTTTGTTGAATATGTAAATTTTTTAAAATATTGCAATTGTGGTAAAACAATAATTTTTTCCTCACATTTTTGTTTTTTTCATGGTAACAATGACGAACCACAATTTTGGGAAAGTGAGTTTGAAAATAAGGACAATGGTGAGATATTTTTATTTTTACTGCGGTTCTGTTTAGTTAACCAACATGAAATGTGATAGGAAAAAAATATATATATATATTTTAAGAACAAAATTGTTGTTGTAGATTTCTTTTGTTTCTGCAGACGAAGGAACAAGACGAACAACAAGTCAATTACAAGCTTTTTTCCTTTTTTTAAACTCAATCAACATTTTCGTTTTTTAATCAAAGGACTTTCTTTTAAAACAAAATTTAATCGATATTACATTATTGCATACTTTTTAACTTTTAATAAAATAATTTGAAGTATTTAAGAGATTTTTTTTATTTATTTTTATATTTTACTTAACATTTTATGCTTTCTCAGCACGTACTTGTTTTTTATACATTTTTGTCAAGTAAATGAAAAATTTAATTAAGTTGTATATTATAATGCAACTATTGGATGCAGTGGTGGTGATAAAAAATAAAATTGTTTCGACAGTTTTATTTAATATCTGGTCAATTGCTAAAGCCGTAGACAATATTTTATAATTAATTTTTAAAATTAAACACACATGAAAATTGCTTAGAGAGCTGAATACCAAATATTATTCTGCTGAAAAATTTTTCATTAAGGATATTTATGTCTTTTCAGGTAACGAGTTAACAAAGTGCATATACAATTCCGGTGAATACAAATCATTGTGAGCTCTAATAATCGTGAGTAAGATTTTTTCTTTAATCAAATTGAGCGTGCATGAAATGAAGCATGAGTAGAAAAAACTTCGACGTGATCGAATGAAAGTTTTGTGCTACAAAGATGCTGAAACAATGTAATTGAAAATTAGAGGGTGCTGTTGGATAAAATAGTTAGCGCGTTGACTACAAAGCAAATAATGAGTTAGAAAGTGGGTTCGATACCTAATTTAAGGTAAGTCATAACACCTAGCATTTTTCAGATGTGCATGCCATCGTATTTGTTGTAGTTGGACTGTTTAAGTGACGAAGACTGGTGCATCCTTCGTCGGTAATGTAGCGAAAATCGACCGCGAAGTAAAGTAATGGCTACAAAGCTTGAACAAATTTAGGGAACCCACTTGACAGCAGATGCGCAGCAATACTGAAAAACTCACTTACTGGCTGGTAGGCATATTAATTTTATTAGTGTTGATTCCCTTTAACCCATTTTTGCCACCGGTAAATTTTTCGACCAGTAACTTTTTTAACGCATATCTCCAAAATTTACTAAAATATTTTTTATCTGTTTTCAAAAAAATTAAATCTGAAAAATTTTTTTTAAATATTTGTGTTGAATTGATTTTCTTAACACTTCGAAATATATTTTATTAAGAGGATTAAAATATGAACTTTCTAAACACTTTTTTCCAATTAAAAAATATAAAAAAAAGAAAATTTTGTTATTAGTTTTTTAGTATTTTTGAAGTCTAAATATTATATAATAAGAATCGAAGAAAATAAATTTGTGAATGAAAGGTTTTCATACCTTTAAATGTCCATAATCTTTGGTGGTCGAAAAATCGACCACTGGCCGGAAACCCTACAATACATTTTGCATTTTATTATTGTTCTTTTCATTATGAATTTTGCAACACTTCCTGCAAAACGTTTTGGATTTAAATCATGGTGTATGTGCTCTGAAAGTGGATATTTATTTTACACAATTTTATATGTTGGTTGAGCAACGCCACACAATAAAGACATTGGCCTTGGAGCTCAAACAGTTTTGGACTTACTGGCTAACGTTCCTGATCCCAATTGTCATATAGTATTTTTTTACAACTTTTTTTCATCCTACCATCTCATGAGTCTACTGAATGAGCGCAAATTTTATGCCACAGGTACTATACGAGAAAATGGCAAAAGTTCCGCTAAAATATCTAAAACAAAGCAATCGTGGAGAATTTGATCACTTGCTCGATAGTCAACAAGAAATATTATTAGTTCGTTGGAACGACAATTCTGTTGTCAATGTAATAACCAATAACTCCACTGTTGATCTAATAGCAAATGTGAAACGGTATTGCCGTAAGCAAAAAAAAAATATTACTATTGTACAGCAATTCAGCAGTATAATCATGGTATGGGTGGTGTCGACCTCCATGACAATGGCGTGGTTAATTATCGCATCAATATTAAGGGAAAGAAATGGTGGTGGCCAATATGGACCAATGCTCTAGGTAACGCAATGGTCAACGCGTGGGAGATTCACTGCATGTTGGCAAAAATTCAAAAGACAAAACCCCTTTTACAAATTGAATTTTGCTCTGAAGTCACAATACAATTATTAAAATACGACAATGACTTCAGTCGGGAGGATCCTGATTTACTTCCAAATTAACGAAAAAGTACACTTAATTATTAGAAATGTTGACAATAAATACTGGCGCTGCAAATTGAGCCTGAAACATACTATTTTTACCTGCAAAAAGTGTAATATATATTTACATACAAACTGTTTTTATGAGTACCATAAAGACTTATAAAAAAAAATTGTGAAATATTTTTTTTAATAAATCTACATGAATAAAGCTTAAAGAAATACATGTATATATACATTTTTAATTAATATAATTTATTATTTTTTTTTATTACTATCGGCCATTGATCGATTTTTCGACCAGTCCATGCAAGGAAAACTATAAAGCTGTGGGGAAAATTTAGTGAAAAATATTCTTAATTTGGGCCTCAAAAGTAACGACACACAAAGGATATAAAAATTCCAACGTTTTATGGTGGTGGCCAATAATGGGTTAAAGAAAAAAAAATTAATAAAAATGTAGTGTTGCAATTTTAATATTTATACTGCAATACTATTTGGAAAAAAATTTTTCTTGTTAGTATCTCGTGCAGTAAGGACTGGTGTGTAAATAAGCCAATACATGAAATATATATTTTTTGCTTTATTCTTCGGGAATAGTATGATTATCGTTTGTAATGAGTAAGAAAATTATTGATCATATTATGTTTGTATTCTATCATATTGTCAATTCAATTTAACACACCTGGTTTGCTAATAATACAGTCCCATCGTATCAATATAATTAAATTATAGTATTTGATCAAGCTGCTAAAAACAACAGGCAATCAAATTTATAGGGTCTATTATCTAATAAAAGGACACGACAATAGTTAGTGAACAGCTAAATCAAATTACGATGCGCATAACAAGACTCCAAAGTAAGGCGCCTTGAACATGTTAATTTTTTAGCGCTGGCTACTTTTGTTTTATCACCCAAGCGATTTCAAACGTTTTATTCGTCCCCAAAGCCCCTGCTAATCACAACATAAAACAAGCATGCGCGTATTCTGCGTTGCACTTGAGAACATGTATTCTTTTTTTTTTTTGGATAAATTCATAAACTTGCAAAAATACGACTAATTAGTGTGTATTCTCAAAGAAATGTTCAGAAAAATTTAATATTTTTTCAGTAAAAAGACACTGATTAATGGACATCTCTGTATTTTTGTATGTTGAAGCGAAAATTCAGAAGCAACTAAAAAACTCCAAAGGCAACTCTTAGTTTTATAAGCACAACAACAAATTAGCGCTAGTAACTGCTACAAAAGCAACAAATGAAACAAACCGTGCGTAATCAGTTATGACTTCATGGACTTGAAAGGTTTCAGTCGAATAACTCAGGCATGAAATTGAATGAGATAAACTGTGACAAAAAGGAGGAAAATACAAAAGGTCAAAAACAAAAAAAAAATAAAACCTGCAATACAATTTTTTTCAGTTGTTGAACATACGAGTATATACTCGTATATAAATACGAGTACATACTTGCTTGTTGTAAGTAAAAGTAATGAACGACTTATATGCTGTTCATAGAATCCAAGCAATCGAATTGAGTGAACAATTTGTATGAAAACCACTCAGTTATTCGAGTGGTTTCCATAGATATTTTCTTCAAAAGTCGATGGCTAGGATTCTATGAACAACATATTAGTAATTCTTTGTTCTTTGTTAATGAACAAAGAAAGTTATTTTTACCAAAAAAATTAAAGAAAGGAACAAAGTAAAAATGTTGGGAAATATATGTTCTTATAAAAAGGCTTACAAAGAATAGGATCAATGTGACTGACACAGGTTTGATTACTGCAAAATTAATTTTTTTTCTACAGTCAAGTCAAACAGTCTTAAAAAGTTTGAGTTTTATTTTTATTTTTATTTATTAATTTATTCTTTTACTTTTTATAAAAAAAAATTGCTATTCAAAATTTTCTTAAGACAAAAATTTTGGCTCGTAAAGGATGATACAATAATTTATAATAAGCTCACTATTTGAAATAATCATTACGTTGCAAACTTTAAAATAAAAAGTGCCAAAAATGCAGCACTTTTTTTTAGAAAATAAAACGCCATTTTAAGATCGACCCCCAGCTTTTCGGGCAGAAAACTAATTCATCTGCATTTGCCTCCTGCAATTTCATTTTTTTTTCCTTCTCCGGTAAATAGATTATAAAATTAAAAATTATAACATGATCAATTTGCACGTAATTAGTGGAATTATATTTTCGTTTATATTGAAAGGAATGGTTTAGTTCAAGTTCAAATCAGAATATACTCATTTCTTTTTTTAATTAAGAATTTTTTTGATAAATTCATTATTTTATTAAGTCAGCTAGTCTGATGAATAATAAATCGTTGCAATAATACTTTCGTAATAAAATAAAAAATTTTTCAAAAAATTTCTTAAATAAAAAAAAAGAAATTTAAAAATTACAACTTGTTAATCTTATTATAAAAAAATTTCGTTTCTCTTTTTTTTATCTTGGACCCCTACACATGCAATGCATTGTGCTGGAACTAGTGGAGAGGGATAGTGATAGGTATGACAGGAGGTGAAACTTCATTCTTCTTTTACAACTCTGCGTTTTTGCACGTTTTATTCATAGAGCAGTGTTGCAGCGCCTCTGGTGTCTAGGAGGAGCATTACGATTTTTTTTTTTGAAGTAGCCACTTCTTTATTAATTATTTTACTTCGCCGTTGATTGTGCTACTCAGTACCAACGAAGGAGGGCGCTCTGATGTTACATTGGAATTTGTATCAGCTGAAGTTGGTACTGTTCAGTGACCAGTGACCAGTGACCATGCCTTCGCCACTGAAACCTTCCGCCAACAACTGACACACTAATGCACATCAGAGAAATACGTGGTGTTTTTATTTCATGACTCTGTCTGACACTGGGTTTGAACCCAGGTCCTTTGGTTTGTAGTCAACGTACTTACTACTTGAGCCAATGCCACCCTCTTGAGCCAGGCGATATATTGACGTCTGAAACTATGAAACAGGTGGAGTCAAGCTGATCTTATCGATTTTCATTTCGTGAACCCCTTTGATTTCACTAGATTTCAAGTTTCTAAGGACTAAATTTCTTGAAAAAAATTCGTTTCTAACAAAAATTTACAGTATCAATGCCCCTTGAAAGAACACAATCAAAAATATTTTATGCAATTCCATATATATCGCCAGAAATAATAAATTAGGATATAATAAACTTTTAATATCCTTTAAAGTTTTCAACAAAAATGTTCGGAAAAATATACTTATGTATATTGACGACACACACCACAGAACATTGCAAAATTTTCGCTATGAAATCTTTTTCTATGAAGCTTATTTTATGATTGAATTTACTCAAGAAAATTGGTTCCTTTGTAAATATTCACACAAAAAGGAAAATTATTATTCTTTTTTTTTTAAATAATTTTGTTTACTATGAAAAGTTTCTTTCAATAACAATTAAATAAGAAAGTATTCATGGTACGGGTAAAAAGATTATTTAAACGCTAGAAAAACGATTAATATTCTTTAAAATACTTTTAAGAAAAAAAAACAAAATATTCCAATAGCTTTTTTTTTCATTCCAACTGACTATTGATTTGACAAAGTTTTTTGATTTAAGACGTTCAAAGCATTTAAAATAATTTTAAGCAATTCATTCGATTTTTGGAGATTTGTTTTGCTAGTTTTCACGATGTTATTAAAAAAATATTAACTATAATTAATAATAATAATTTAATAAAGTTTAATGAAAAACAACAGAAATCAAATTATTAACAAATAAATGTAAAGTTTTTCTCTTTTTAACGGTAAGAGGCGGCGTTAAGCAAGAAAATAACGTGGGGTTTTATTACTTCAAAAAAATAATTGCAGAAATATTATGTTTTAGAATAGAAGTTTGAAATGTAATTTCTTTGAAAACCAAGTATATTGGCAATTAAGTTTGAATAAAGTATGAAATAAATTCTCCTATTTCTTTTAGCTTTGAAAAACGCTTATTATTCAACAAAACCCTAAAAATATTTTAAGTTAGCAAAATGTGTTTTTTTTAATTTTCTCTTTTTTGGTCATTTATACTGCATTTAATAAACAAAAGTTTGCATAGTGGTCGAAATTCAATCGCCAGCTTAAAAATATACCTATTTTAGTTGCATTTATTTCAAGAGAAAAAACTACCTAATTACTCATTCCCTTCCTCATGTAAAAAACAATAAACATAATGAAATTGCATACAAACATGCAAATTTATTATGTTACGTTTTTGCTTGAAGCTAACACATCCATACGTAATGAACATGTACATCCATATTTAATTCTTGTATTTTTCGATTCTGATCTGTTTTTTTTTAAATTTACTCATTTGAAGAAAAAAATGCTTATTACTCACAAGCATATGTAGGTACTTTTAAACACTCTCATTGCTTTGTTTATGTTTTTAATTGAACCAATACTTAGATAAGTATATTTTTAGCATTTGTAGTGGTGTCAACTTTATGAGCCTTTTATTCCTTTAATGCTGTACCGATTTAAATAATATATAGTCGGGTCAATAAAGCTCAACAATGTCTACCATTTATAAGATAATGAAGTTATACGGATGCAAAACTAAGAAAAAAAATAGGATTTATAAATATAGTGTTTTTAATAAATAATACAACAAATTTTTAAAAAAATTTTCCACAAATTAAGAAAAGTTATATATCCCAATTTCTGTAAGTTTTAAAAGAGTCAATGAAAAAGTAATTTAACATTAGTCAGATCTTACATTTTTTTAATAGAACCCAACATAAATAAAATAACCTTCAAAAATTAGTTTTGATTGTTGGGGGTTTATGAAAATCGTTGAAAAAAAGATATCGAGGCAATCTCGATTAATAAATTTAATAATAACTTCAAAAATTAGCTTTGATTTTAGTAACTTAAGCAAAGCAAATTAAAAAACGGACATCGCTTTTTAGAGAGGATAAAGAATTTGCACAATTTGTACTCGGCATTATTTGTGAGAAACTGAAGTTTTTAAAAAAATACTTTTTAATTTTTATTTCTAGTGACTAAAAATTGCATATAAAACAATAAAATTTTTTTTAATATTAAATTAAACTTAAAACACTCACAAGAAATCTCTTAATTTTTTCTTCTGGATTTCAAAATCTTATAATTTGATGCAACAAATAACGAAAAATATTAACCCATATAATTATAATTTTTTTCGGTTTTAAAAATTATTAAAAAAAATATAATTTAAAAAAAATATTTTTTTTTCAAATTTTTCAAGGTATAATTTGATACAAAAGGAAAATACAAAATTAAAAAAATATGTATTTAGGTAACATTACATTCCTGAATGGAAAGCAACATATATTGTTATTTTGCTGCAACAACGTCATAACTCAAAAAACGTGATTTTTGAGTTGAGAATGCAGAATAATTTTTTTATCGTAATTTATCTTGTGTATAAAGATTATGCAAATATCTGTTCTACTTACGTCTTGAGAGGAGTATATTATTTTCCTTTTTTTTATTTTTGGGTGGGTGGGTGTAGTTTAGTACCTTTAAACTCGTTTTCTAAAGAACGAATTTTTTTGAGTTATTATGTGGCTGAAGTAAATAAGCGATATCGATATTCATAGAGAATTAAAATTTCGTTCAAATATCTTCTATGCTTATCTCTTTAGAGGATAATATTTTGAAATTTTTTCATAATTGCGAAGTAAATTGAAATTGAAAACTTTAAGCCCGCAAAACATGAATAATTTTAGTTTTAATTGATATACGAAAAAAATGTTGAAATTTTGTTTCCAGATAAATAGAAATACAAATTTCAATAAATGGTTTTTATATTCTTAATTTATCGACGATATATTATCTGCTTACGCGTAATAGGAGTAGCTGCATATGGGAGTCGGGGACTGTCAGCGGTTACAACTAAAAAGTTTCGGAAGGTCTTGTGAATTTCCACTAAGTGTAGAGCTTGCTTGTGATCCTTGTAACGTTGTGCTGAGCAATTGGCTCCAACCAACAAGCTCAATATCACAGTCGGCCATTGGCAGTATAACCCAATTGGCCGCATAAGCTAGATCCCAGCGCAACCACTGCATAATGTTGGCAGCCCCCCAACACCAGGATCGGACGCTTTGGCCCAATCAGCCATTCGTCTTCAAGAACAACAAGAAAGCGACCCTCAGTTTCGCTGCTCGTTAAATAAAGTGACAGTTTATAATTGTATTTTAAAATTTAATTTATAAATACAATTATTTACAATAAAAAAACCCAAAATGCTTAACTGGCCCCCTGGGGTCTTACTGAATGAATGCGCTTATCTTTATCCTGCTGTCTTGGAGAGGAAAATAAATAAGTGAACATATTCTTATTTTTCATACTGAATGAATCCATCAACACATTTCCTTCGAATATCTTATTTTTTATCTTCATTCAAGTTTCACTTAAATTCCAACTACACTCTATTTAAGGTAAAATCTTTTTATATATAATCAGGATGATACTTACTTCTACTTGATGATGCACTAACATAAGCTGATGAACGTCTTTTGAGACCACTAGTACCTTCGTTACTGCTTCCCACGGGCAAAAAACGAGACAGTGACAACATGGTCTTAAATAACTCCGTAACATTGTTGTCTTCCTTGGCAGAACACTCTAAGACTTTGGCTCTAAAGAAAAAAAAGAAGGGAACAAATAAATTACGTAGCAACCACACATTTTAAGGCGAATACAAAAAAAATTTTAAAATAAAACAAAACTATAACAAACTAAAATCTGTTCATTATTATAACGCAAAAATAAACCACGGTCACCAACATTTCAAAACTTGTGCAAACATTGCAATTTTGTTTGAATTTTCTTCTGTTTCTTTTATCTTTTTCTCTTATATTTTTATTTTGTTAAGTGTAATGGATACTGTTGCTCTAAATACCAGTACAATTAGTTGCAAGAAAAATATAAATAAAAATGATGTAAAACGAACCGACAGTTGGAAAAACAAAAAAACAAAAAACAAAAAACGAAAAATCTAGGTGTAAAGGTCACTGTCATAGTGTTACAATGATGAAAAGTTTAATTCTTGCTTCTAAAGAAACAAAATACAAAAATAAAACAATAGCTGGAAAGTTTTAATTTAAAACAATTTATTTAACAGAAGAGTTAAGTAGAAAGTTTACTTTGGCCCAAGAATATATTTTAAGCGCCTGAGTGGAGTTTAATACTGAAGGATATGTCTAGGAAAAGGGTAGTTTTTACTTACTTAAATTTAATAAAAAGTTTTCTCTTAATTTTACAAGTAAATAAATACATACATATTTTTTGTTATAAAGGACTTATTTTATACTCAACTATAGCGTAGAAAAAAAATCACAGACAAAAGAAAGCCAAATGCAAATTTAAAAATTTCAACTTTAATAAAATATTACTTTGCTAGTAAGAAACGAATAGTTTTTAGGAAATAAAAATAAATAAAAATTTGGTACGATAATTTTTGTAAAAAAACATTTCATTAATCATACATATATTTCACAACTCTTTAAATAAATATGCTAAAATGTGGGAACGACTCACAGGAAAACATGGTTTTATCCACAACCACCCTCAGCTAATGTTCCGATTAGAAAATAATGTAGCAACACAAAGTTCACAGAGGAGGGGCTATCACTATGGCTGCAAACAGCCAATTGTAGAGTTCAAAGTCATTCTTACTGATGTTCAAAGTTGAATACATTTATTGTGTAATTTCTGTTTAAAAAGTAATAATAATAGAACTATTTCATCTGTTAATTTATAATAAAAAGTATGAGTTATTATTGTAAATGAAGCAACCACAACAATTCATTCGTAAAGCAGTTTGATCAAAGTGGTCTTTTATATTTTAAAAAGGTTCACATTTTTTCTTGTTGACTAAGAATAAAATGTTTTCTATAAATTTTCTTTTTGACAGAATCGTTAAAGAAATTTCTTTACAACGTATTACATTCATAACCTTTGCTTAAAACGCTTCTTTAGGCACGAGCACAATCAATTCATTGTCCTGACTACACCCAGCATTGTAACTTATTTTACTTGAGAGTTTTACGGAAGGGCTAATATTTCAAGGGAAATTCAGTAGCTAGAATATGTATAGAAAATCTTATGTATTTCATATTGTTTACTTCGCTGATCACATTTTCTTGTGTTTTCTGATTTACAGAGAATCAAACGGAAAATCGGACATGGGCTTTCTTGTGTTTATTTTATTTAAAAAGTTAGTTAAATGTGTTTTTTTTAATCTAATCCCGAAATATTTTTTATTTGGTGTATTTGTATATGAATATGTAAAGCATGTGCAAAAAATAATATTCTGTTACAAAATTATACTTTCATAAACAAAAATATCAACATTTGAAACACAAACGGTAAATCGGACAAGCAAACTAATTACAAGCAAACTAATTTTCTTAATTTTTGCTAACAAAAATAGAAAGAAATAATTTAGTTTCATGCTATTTGCGGACTAAAAGTGATTTTGTCGGCAAAAATTTTAAATGGCTCCAAGAGGTAAACAAACAACAGTTGAAATTAGGCATCTTATTATTCGGATTTTTGGAAAAGGAAAAACTCTACGAAATATTACTGAAATTGTGGGTAGGAGTCGGTTGACCGTGCATGATATTATTAAAAGATACAAAACAGAAAATAGAGTGGAAAAGAAAAGCAAAGAAAAAAGTATGCAGAAACCCATATAAGAAAGTCAGTTTGTTGCGAGACTATTAGAAATACCTTACGAAATCGTGATTGTCATGGTCGAGTTTTAAGAAAAAAACCCTTTATAAGCCCTGAAAATAAACCATGACGCCTGAAGTTAGCTAAAGAATGTATTTAAAAAACCAAGATTTTTGGAATTAGGTAAAGTAGGTTTTAACACAGATTTTTTCAGAAAATACATTCCACTCCTCTTTATATGTAGGTTCTGTATACAGACGAAAACAAGTTCAATCTGCATGGGTTAGATGGGAGGAGGTTTGTTTGGCGAAAACCAAACACTGAGTTTGAATTAAAAAATAGTAGAGCCACAGTTAAACAAGCGGGGAGGTTCTGTGATGGTTTGGGGCTGTTTGCCTAGCGCTGAGTGCGTAATTTAGTATTTATTGATCAAAAAATGGACAGACCTAAACATTTTAAAGAACAACGTCAAACAAAGCGCAGAAAAACTGGGCATTCAAAACAATTTTGCTTTCTATCATGATAATGATCCAAAGCATACCGCCGAAGTTTGCAAGCTATGCTCCAATCACCACTACCCCAAACTATTGTAACTTCCCGCACAATCGCCAGACCTAAATGTCGTTGAACATTTGCGGGATGAATTAGAGCGTGGGGTTTAAAAAAATTCGTTTAGTAACATTAATCAATTAAAAATATCTTTGAAAACTGAGTGCAACAAAATTCCTCCCGAAGTGTGTGCAAATTTAGTTAATTCTATGCAAAAAAGACTACAAAAAGTTGTTGTTTTTACATTTTCTACAAACCTCTTACAACTACAATTAAGAGTTGAAAAAAAGTCAGCCTAGGTAGTAATGGTAAAGTAAGAAAACAAAAACAATTGGTTGATTATTGAGTTCTTGTTACAACTTTGATATTGTTTAAACTTTTCATTTGTTTTAATGAAGGTTTAATATAATATCTCCAGTTGTTCTAAGAAATATTTGGGTAAAGTTCCCTGATGATCTGCATTAGCAACAGTGAAATGCGCATAGGAACAAGCTATACCCCTCAATAATCAATTGCAATTTGTTTTTAACAAAATTGTTAATGTTTTACTGAATAAGTAAAACATTAATTTTGGGAAAAAGTGCGAATAAAAAATTTAAAACACTTAATCTTGAGAGATTCCCTTAAAAAGCACCAATTACAAAAAGTTATTGACTCTAAAGGCAATGCTACAAAGTACTAATCAAATTTTTCTTTATTATTTTATTTATTTATTATTGTTCTTTTTTATTTACGTAATTCATGTTCTAATAATAAAGGTCTGTTTATATCTACAACAATTTAACAATATAAAAAACCAAGAAGAAAATATGAAGTCAAAAACAGCTGACTACAATATAAAGAAATTTTATTTTGTATGTTAGTGATGGAAAATTAAATTTTTCTTCGGTACAAAAAATATATTTTACATAGTACTTTTTTGACCTCCACAGTACCAAATTGAAGTCTGTAATTTTTATTTAACTAAAAACATATAATGAATTGTATTTGTTCTTGCGCTTATGTTATATTATCGAAACAACCACAGTGGTTTTATCTGATACCAAACGTTATTCCTAATCCGTTTTCACACCAAGATGGGCACCACTCACGTGATTAGCGTGAATCACCCGTGATCATTACTTTTGGAAATTATTTTTATTAGGAAAGTAATGCTGAAACAATTATCCATCAGAATAGCAGAACAGTACTGATTTAACGTCGCTACACCACCTTATCAGCGTTATTTGTTCGAATTTACCACTTTTGACGGTGGATACTAATGACTGGGAATATCAACTATTTGATCGCATTATTTAAGAATAAGAAAATTGCTTCTATTCATTTCTACAAGTGAAATCAATTTCGGTGAGTATAGAATTGCCATATGTGATGATTGATTATTCCGTATTTCATTTCAGTTTTTCATTGATGTTTGTTTATTTGGTTTTTGTCTTTTGTAGTTGAATTTCTTAATTCAGCCAACTCTGGCAACGTAAACATGGCGTTTGACGGTTGTCATACTTTTAAATATTAATGTTTGCGCGTAATTAGTTGAACTGTTTTTGGTTTATGTTGAAATGAATTGTTTGGATCAAGTAAAAATTTTACTTTACGCATTTCTTTTTTAATTAAAATTTATTTTTTGATTAAAATATATTTATCAAGAAAGTATTATTGAAACAATTTATTCATCAGACAAGCACAACGGATCAGTAATAATAATAATTTTTTTTAAAATTTAAAATTTTTTCGTGAGTATTTCGTGAGCTTGAGTTTTCGTTATTATGACTAACTTTTTTTTCACTCACGTAATCGTGTATAAGCGGGAGCCAAAAATATATGGTCGTGTATGAGTAAAATTTTTTTATCGTGAGATTGCATGAGCGTGAGTGAAAAGTCACTCACGGTCCCATCTCTAGTACATATAAACGCAACTTTTGACATAGTACTAGTAGTCGGCCATTAAAAAACACAACGCTACAAAAAATCAGCTGGATTATTAAACACACCTGTATTATTGGATCATGATGTTATAAAAAAATTACAGCTTTGTCAGATTTTCCGTTTGAGTTAAAAAAAACAGTTGATTTATTTATCACTACTATTTCTTTAAAAAAATTTTAAATGTTTTACTTTTTTCTAATCAATAATTTAGAAATTATCTCTCTTAATAGAAATATACGAGTACGTTTTTTTTTTTCAAATAAAGAAATGGTATTTTGTTTGCAATGTTTCTTAATATAATTTGCTTTTGGGCATGTCTGATTTTGCGTTTGATTCACTGTCTATTTGGCAAAGAAACATAAATCATTGCATTTTATTCTAACTTTTGAAGAGCGTATACGAGTATGTTTGAATTTACATTCATACAGTGTAATGCAACTTTTGCTTCTGGGAGGTGGAAAATACTGACTGTTTGCTTGTTAATAAAAGATTAATAAAGTTTTAATTTATTCACCAGTGACGACCCCAGTGGTCCTTTAGAAAAACGTCGCACACGTGCTTGCTGAGCTAGCTAGTTCGGGATGTGGGCAGGGTTCTTGCTATTCTAATTGACCTTAAGCGTTACAATAAAGAAAAAAATCACGTGTGCTCAAGTTTGCCCTTGAACGACATGAAAAGTTACCCAATTTTCTTCTATAAAGACCTATCAGAACGAGATGGTGTCGTTCCGGACCTCTATACCCACCCAACCTATGGTTTTCTCTATGGCCCGAATTACTGTTTTTGGAAAACCCCACAGACACATCACCTAATTCCTTAGACCTTGAAGTTTTACTTTAAATTATTAAACTACTCCAGATTCAAATTCATATCTTATTTATTATCACAACAATTCAAGAATAATTCATTATATCTATAAGTTTAAGTTTATCGAAAATATATAGTTAGGTACTGACTATATTCTTCTAGCCATTGTAGGGTTAATAATATTTGAATTCAAGAAATAAAAAAAACTAAAATATAAAATAATAACAAATGCGATATACACATATATATATATATATATATATAGGTGTGTAAATAAAATATAAAAAAAATGTGTAATTACAAAGAGATCTTATAAGAATACTCTTATATGCATTGAATTATGACAATTACAACAACAAAAATATGCTGCTCGCATATCGCATCAATGTATACAAGTATATAAAATGTCTTTGCATAAAAAAAGTAATAATTAAGAGAGTAGGTCAAAAAAAATATATAAGCAAAAAAAATATAAAATAAATAATAAGACAAATAACACTTACATTCTCTGATTTATGACTCCATCGTTGTATGAAGGCCTCCAACATTCGATGAGTGAGAGCAATGAGTTTTTATGACTTAAAAAAAAATTCTTACAGAGTTATACTTTTAAGGGTTTTAGTGAAGGGATATTTTTACATAACAAAGTATAAATTAGTCGGGATTAATTTAAAGGGGTAATTATGGTATAAATTTCTGGGGGTACTTTTTCTTTAGGCATTTTTAAAAATGACATTATTTATTTTAGGAAATTAGTTGTTAGTTTACGGAAATGACATATTTGGGAATTAATTTAGGAAATCACATCATTTTAGGTTTTAGGCATTAGTTAGGAAATCCATTTTGTTTTTACATTAAAGTTTTATGTAGGGAATCTTGTTATTTTATTTATTAATAATTTTCAATTATTTAATTGAATTGTAGTTAAATATTGGTTAGGGAAGTGTGGTTGGGTTTATATTTTAATTAAGTTAAAGACCTATTTTGTTATATAGGTACATACATATTTTTTTTGTTTTGTTTTTGTGTGTACTTTAAGGTTGGATATGAATTAGTAATTATGTAAGGGAGTCATGGCAATTTTAGGTTAGTAGAATTTAGAATTTTGTACATGGGGTATTCGGGAATAAAAAAATTATACGTGACTATGAGGAAGTTCGGCTTGATTTCAAAAATAATTATTGGCTGACTGCATTCAAATAATGATTCCTACTGCTGGATGAAATTATCCGGTGGTACATCTAGTTACAGGTGATAATCTCAGTAACCATCAAAAATAACTGTATTTTTTTGTAGTGTTAATTTGGTGGTGTTAGAAACGGTGTAGATGTTTGTAGTTGTATGTGTTACTGATGGACAACTTTCACAGCTACCGCTATTCAACCAAACGCTCTGGAGTTGGAGGCTCTTATATGCTGGCAATATACAGATGGCCTCGGGTAAATTTTTATGCCAAACTGTTTGGAAACCAGGATTCCGGTCCTTGTCGGTTTTCTTTATAAGAAAAGATTTGGTATCTAAGTTATGGAAATATGTACGCCTAACACTAAATTAATTGTTTTACCTGTTAAAACGTGTAGTATGTAACCACAAGATTAAGACAGACCCTGTTTGTCTGGAATTTTCCCAAATATATTGGTGTTAGGTTGGGTTAATTAAATAATTCACAAGAAAAAAATGTTTAAAATTTCACTTAATTTGTTTCTGACTTATTTTAACACACGGTTTTCGTTTATATTTTAAGTTACCCGTTTTTGATGTAGCTCTTATGAAGTTAAACTTTAGAAAGAACAAATGAATGCAATTGCTTTAACATATTGGCTCTGATTCTCACAATTCTGTATTTTTTTCTGTTCATTTTTTTTTCGAACTTAAGTAAAAATCTTTTGAGCACCGTTACACGATATGTGCATCTCACTCATCATGTAAGTATGTCGATCAGTTACATACAATATACATGTTATGTCGAATCAGAGAAAACCAGTGAATCAATATATGATTGCCAATATACAGATTACAAGACAGTGACGGACTCACTTAAATGTGAGGGACTTTTTTTCTATATCAACAAGGGATATTATTTGTGCACTTTATGGCAAATGGATAAATATTAATTTATTGATATCTGCTATAATGACTGGGTAAAAAAAAATATATATATGAGTGTTTGATTAATATTTGAAATGGTTAAGTAGTGATTGCAATTCATAAAACTTAGTAAATTCTCATATTACAAAACAGGTGTTGCTGATGTTTTATTTAAATACTGAGGCAACAGCTGAAGTCATAATCTAATATCCTTTGCATGGAATTTACCAAGGTTTTTGCCTGACATGTCTTGCAATTCATAATAACTTGAGCCATGCTTTGCTATAACTTTAGCCTTTTCGAATTTATTGGCTAGTTTTTTATTAAAATGGTCTATAGCTTTAGATTGTGAAAAATTCCTGCGAAACACAATTTGACCAGGCTCGTAATTAACCGGGCGCGATCTTAGGTTGTAAGTATTAACATTTCTCTCGTATGCTTTCCTAATGTTTTTCTGTGCTATCTGCCGAACCAATTCTAACTTTTCATCTGCTTTCAAACTTACGTCCGTTTCTTCAAGTAAACTTAATGATCGCAAAAGCTTATAGGATTGCCCATTTTGCATGATGTTTTGTCCAAATACAAGAAAGTAAGGGGAGAACCCCGTACTAGCATGTATCGAGCTCCTAAATGCGCAACTTATTTCTGAAAGACTTTCATCCCAGTTTTTCTGTGACGGTTTTATGTAGGCTCGTATGGCAGCTAATACTGAGCGGTTAACACGCTCGCTAGCGTTAGCTTGCGGCGAGTAAATAGCTGTAAGGTTGTGGAAAACACCGTAAGAATTTAGAAAGTCTTTAAACATTGTGGATTTAAATTGTACGCCGTTGTCAGTAGTGATCGATTCGGGGACTCCGAACATATGAAAAATTCGCTTCTCCAAAAATTCTACGATAACTTTAGCAGTGAATTTTCTTATAGGCTCCAAAAAATGGAATTTAGATAATTGATCCACAACAATTATTATGCCAATATTACCGGAGGATGATCTGGGGTAAGGGCCTAATAAGTCAAGGTAAAGTTTTTGAAAAACTTTAACTGATGAGGACTGTTGACCCATTGGTGGTCTTAATGTTTTATTTGTTGCCTTAGTTTGCTTACAAACATCGCATTTCAACACGTATTCTGAAATTTGCTTGGTCATTTTGGGCCAAAAGAAAAAAGTTTTTAATCTCCTTAGAGTCTTACCTACACCTCCATGTGCACTGAGTTTATGATCATGTGCTCTTCTTATTAATTCATGAGTTAACGCAGAGGGAACCCATAATTTCCATGACATTTGTTCCTGTAGTTCATCACCTGATGCGTGTTCAACTCGTTTATATATGAAACCATTTTCAATTTTAATATCAGGTAAATAGGCATTTTTACTCTGAAGTTTCGTGATTAAAGATAAATATTCAACGGACTTAAATTCTTCGGATTCTAAGTCAATTTCGATCGAGTTTTCAATTTCATTTGCGAAAATAGTTTCAATATTTAAAAGATGTATAGCATCATTATTTTCAGCATACATACGCGATAACGAGTCTGGAACTATGTTTTTACTTCCTTTTCGATGTCGAATCGTAAAGTCAAAACCCTGTAGCTTCAAAGCCCATCGGGCTAGTCTACCATGTAGATCACTTTGACTCATCAGCCATTTAAGCGAGGCATGATCGGTTATGACCTCAAATTTGTGACCCTCGACGTAAGCGCGAAATTTCTTGATGGCAGTCACTGCAGCTAAGCATTCTTGCTCTGAAACAGAGTAATTTCTTTGAGCAGATGTAAGTTTTTGACTCATATAGGCTACAGGGACTTCATCTCCGTCATCGTTGGTCTGTGCAAGTACTGCACCAATACCATATTGACTTGCGTCACATTGAATAGAAAACTGGCGTGTAAAGTCCGGGTTGTGCAACACCGGTGCGGAGCAAAAAGAGTTTTTCAATTCTTCAAATGAAGATTTTGCGACGTCTGAAAAAATAAATTTCTTATTTTTCTCTAACATATCTGTTAGTGGTGTTGTGACGGTCGCGAAATTACGTACAAATCTTCTGTACCACCCACAGATCCCCAAGAAACGTCTTAACTGACGGACAGATTTTGGAAGTGGATACTCCGTTATGGCCTGTACTTTTTCTGGATCTGTCTGTATGGTTCCATGGCCGACAATATGACCCAAATATTTAACCTCTTTTAAAACAAATTTGCTCTTTTCAATGTTTATGGTCAGATTGGCTTTTCTTAAGTGAAATGCTACTTCATGTAGTACTAAAATATGATCATCAAAAGTCTCAGTAATCAGCAGCAAATCATCTAAATATATAAAGACTTTGCTTCTTAAATGTGCTGGTATGACTTTATCCATTAGTCTCGACATCGTCTGTGGCGCGTTACACAAGCCAAAGGGCATGGTAACGAAGTGATATAATGGACGACCAGGTACGGTGAAAGCTGTCTTTTCCCTTGACTCTTTACTCAATGGAATTTGCCAGAACGCATCCTTCAGGTCAAGACTCGTGATGAATCTCGCCTTTGGGAGCCTACTGAAAATTCCATCAATCAAGGGCAAAGGATAAGCATCTTTCACCGTTACACTGTTAAGCTTCCTGGCGTCTAAACACAGTCGTACCTTCCCAGGCTTGCGCACCAGTGTCACAGGCGATGACCAAGGACTTTGGGATTCCTCGATAACCCCTAATTGAAGCATCCTATCTATTTCCTGATAGAACAATTTCTCAATGGCAGGCGAAACTGCAAAATGTCTTTGCTTTATAGGTTGATTATCAGAAGTATCGATTATATGGGTAACTACCTCAGTTCTACCCAGACCTTTCTTAGAGTATGAAGGAAATGCGCTTATGGCTTCATATAGTCTACTCTGCTCGTCCGAATTCAAATCATGAACATTAGGATCAGGTGTGCGGGATATTAAAGGTGTGGTTCCTATCTCCGAAATACTTTCGCAAAACAAATCACTAGCGAGCCCAAACTTCTTAACAAAATCTATACCTAAGTATAAATTTTGGCTAAGATTTGGTATAATTAGAAATTTAATTGTTTCGAACTTTCCCCTAAAGCAAATTGCCGTAGTGACACTACCAACTGTAGAGTGATATTTACCATCAGCCGTTTTTAGAAAAACCTTAAATTTCTGATAAGGGTGTTTATTTTCATTCAAAAACCTTTTCGCATAATCTGATGAAATACATGATACTGTTGCTCCCGTATCTATCATCCCTACAACGTCATCATCAAAAATTCTTATTGTTGCAAATGGCCTTATGTCAAATTCATTTTTATCCGATATTATCGCTGAACAAACACTTTTACGATTGTGTTTTACTGTTTTCCAAAATTCTCTCAATCTCTGCGTTGATCTCTTTATTTTTATACGTTTTTTGGGCAAACATATTTCCTCATTAAATATTCTTGATTTTGCTTTCTTATATTCTTTCAATCTTATGTGATAGGGTTTCCAATTAGTAGGAGTCAAATTTGTTTTACTTTCGGTGTTAACTATTAATTTATTATCTACTACTGGTTCCGTTTGAAAACCTGATGAAATTACATTTGAGTTCCCCTGGTATGAAATTTTTCCTTCAGGGTGTGTTTTAGATAGTTTTTTGGAAACCTATTGCATTTTGTACAATTCGGTTTGAAAATATTCGGAGCACCACATCCGTAGCAAAATATTCTTCTTTCTCCTAAGCAATCCTCAAATTTGTGACCGGTTTTGGAACAGTTCCAACAAATACATTCATTTATTTCTTTAACTTCAAATATCTCCTCACTATCAGAAGTATCCTTCTCTAATTCTGCAATATTTTTGTGTGGTATAAAAGTTCTATTAGATCTATATTTATTAAGCTCCTCTTCTAAGATCTCGTGTTTTCGTACAAAATCCCTAAGTTCAGAAATAGAATTGATATTAAAATGTAAAATTTCTTTTCGAACCTCAGCGCGCAAATTTCGTTTTAACATTTCAATTAAATCATACTCATTCAAAGGGGTTTGTAAACGATCAGTAATTTGCAATATGGCATCATAATATGAATCGAATTTTTCGCCGTGTCTTTGCTTTCTACCTCTTATCTGTTCCCGTAAATCGAAATCCGTCCGACGGTCTTTAAACTGATTTCTCAACTCTCTACAAAGTGTATCCCAATCTACGCGGGGCACAGTGGCATGAAAACGCCAGTACTAGTCAATGGCCTTATCACTAAACAAAAGATGAATGTGTTGACAGAGAGTATTAAAATCACCTCGTAAGCTCTGAACCGTTAAAGCATGGACCCGATATATGAAATTGTCAATGGACAAACTACTTTCATCCTGTCCACTAAATTTTAAATGCCATCCAGATATGATGGACGAAATTTTATCTGGCGTCCAATTGACGGAAATATTTTGATTCGCATTACTACGTGGATGTAGAAAATTTGATCTATTTAATGAATTTCTAGAACCATTATCAAAATTACGACCTCCAAAACTGTTGCGATTGCCGAAATTGTTTCGAGAAACGGCTGCATTCGAAGATGCATAGTTTGTATTTATACTCATACAAGCTAACTGATTCCGTACCGCTTCATTTATTAACCTTTGGAGTGAATTGTCGCTTATATTGTGATTGTTTTGCTGTTGATGGGTTTGTGATGTGTTCAGTATATCATCTAATGATCTCATTTCATTGCTATTAAGAACATTATTATTAAACGCTGGAGTATGTGGCATTCCAGGCTCCAAAATAGTACGTTTAGGTGGTCTGCCTTTCGGATTCAAGGCTTTGGTGATGGCTCCCTGACTTACATTTTCAGAATGGGAGGCAGCTACAGTATTAGCGTATGCACCATTAGTGTTTTCTAAAATATTGTGACATTTAAGTCTAGTCTGTCTACATGCAGTAGCACAGGTTGGACAACTTTGTGTATCTTTAATGACTTTAACTATACAGTCCTTATGAAAGATATGACTACAAGGAGTCGAAACTACTATGTCATCGATCTCATAATCTTTTTCACAAATAGAACAACGTGTCGAGTCACGATTATCAACTACAGATGGGATGTTTTCAATACTTCGGTTATTTAACATGATGAACAAAATTTAATTGATACTTTAATTTCAGTAAAACTTCTTAATTGGTCTTCGGAAAAAGGTTGTGTAAATATTTAAAAATAAAAATAAACTATTAAATGCAGGTCTATAATGAAAAAAAATTGAGGCTCAGACGAGGCACTAATATAATGACAGAAATAATAATATCAGTTATGTGATAAACGTGGTCAATTAGAGCAAATTTATCCATGCTTCTCAATTGCTTTCCAGTCATTTACCATACAATGTAATACGATACCTTCACCATACTAGCATCTATCCTAGGAAGAAAATAGTGATATTATACTTCGGTATTAAAACGAATGAATAATCATTCGAACCATAGAGGACAGAAAAAAACTTAAAATCGTTTAACTACAGTAATTCACAATATGATTGAATGGTATTACATTCTTGGATCAAAAAAAAATTTTATATTCAACTCAATTGAAAAATAACATCACTACAATCTACCTTATAACTTTCACGTCATTAGTTAATTAATTGATGTTACATATAATTTTATGAAGGTCCCAAAAACTACAGATACAAAAAAAATATGTTGTTACTAAACTTGTTTTTTTGTTCCAATTTTGCAAGAGCAAAATAGGAAGTAAATACCTATCATGCAGCCTTCGGGCCCCACGTTGGGCGCCATTCTTTTTGTGTAACGCATCTTTTGCTTCTGGGAGGTGGAAAATACTGACTGTTTGCTTGTTAATAAAAGATTAATAAAGTTTTAATTTATTCACCAGTGACGACCCCAGTGGTCCTTTAGAAAAACGTCGCACACGTGCTTGCTGAGCTAGCTAGTTCGGGATGTGGGCAGGGTTCTTGCTATTCTAATTGACCTTAAGCGTTACAATAAAGAAAAAAATCACGTGTGCTCAAGTTTGCCCTTGAACGACATGAAAAGTTACCCAATTTTCTTCTATAAAGACCTATCAGAACGAGATGGTGTCGTTCCGGACCTCTATACCCACCCAACCTATGGTTTTCTCTATGGCCCGAATTACTGTTTTTGGAAAACCCCACAGACACATCACCTAATTCCTTAGACCTTGAAGTTTTACTTTAAATTATTAAACTACTCCAGATTCAAATTCATATCTTATTTATTATCACAACAATTCAAGAATAATTCATTATATCTATAAGTTTAAGTTTATCGAAAATATATAGTTAGGTACTGACTATATTCTTCTAGCCATTGTAGGGTTAATAATATTTGAATTCAAGAAATAAAAAAAACTAAAATATAAAATAATAACAAATGCGATATACACATATATATATATATATATATATAGGTGTGTAAATAAAATATAAAAAAAATGTGTAATTACAAAGAGATCTTATAAGAATACTCTTATATGCATTGAATTATGACAATTACAACAACAAAAATATGCTGCTCGCATATCGCATCAATGTATACAAGTATATAAAATGTCTTTGCATAAAAAAAGTAATAATTAAGAGAGTAGGTCAAAAAAAATATATAAGCAAAAAAAATATAAAATAAATAATAAGACAAATAACACTTACATTCTCTGATTTATGACTCCATCGTTGTATGAAGGCCTCCAACATTCGATGAGTGAGAGCAATGAGTTTTTATGACTTAAAAAAAATTCTTACAGAGTTATACTTTTAAGGGTTTTAGTGAAGGGATATTTTTACATAACAAAGTATAAATTAGTCGGGATTAATTTAAAGGGGTAATTATGGTATAAATTTCTGGGGGTACTTTTTCTTTAGGCATTTTTAAAAATGACATTATTTATTTTAGGAAATTAGTTGTTAGTTTACGGAAATGACATATTTGGGAATTAATTTAGGAAATCACATCATTTTAGGTTTTAGGCATTAGTTAGGAAATCCATTTTGTTTTTACATTAAAGTTTTATGTAGGGAATCTTGTTATTTTATTTATTAATAATTTTCAATTATTTAATTGAATTGTAGTTAAATATTGGTTAGGGAAGTGTGGTTGGGTTTATATTTTAATTAAGTTAAAGACCTATTTTGTTATATAGGTACATACATATTTTTTTTGTTTTGTTTTTGTGTGTACTTTAAGGTTGGATATGAATTAGTAATTATGTAAGGGAGTCATGGCAATTTTAGGTTAGTAGAATTTAGAATTTTGTACATGGGGTATTCGGGAATAAAAAAATTATACGTGACTATGAGGAAGTTCGGCTTGATTTCAAAAATAATTATTGGCTGACTGCATTCAAATAATGATTCCTACTGCTGGATGAAATTATCCGGTGGTACATCTAGTTACAGGTGATAATCTCAGTAACCATCAAAAATAACTGTATTTTTTTGTAGTGTTAATTTGGTGGTGTTAGAAACGGTGTAGATGTTTGTAGTTGTATGTGTTACTGATGGACAACTTTCACAGCTACCGCTATTCAACCAAACGCTCTGGAGTTGGAGGCTCTTATATGCTGGCAATATACAGATGGCCTCGGGTAAATTTTTATGCCAAACTGTTTGGAAACCAGGATTCCGGTCCTTGTCGGTTTTCTTTATAAGAAAAGATTTGGTATCTAAGTTATGGAAATATGTACGCCTAACACTAAATTAATTGTTTTACCTGTTAAAACGTGTAGTATGTAACCACAAGATTAAGACAGACCCTGTTTGTCTGGAATTTTCCCAAATATATTGGTGTTAGGTTGGGTTAATTAAATAATTCACAAGAAAAAAATGTTTAAAATTTCACTTAATTTGTTTCTGACTTATTTTAACACACGGTTTTCGTTTATATTTTAAGTTACCCGTTTTTGATGTAGCTCTTATGAAGTTAAACTTTAGAAAGAACAAATGAATGCAATTGCTTTAACATATTGGCTCTGATTCTCACAATTCTGTATTTTTTTCTGTTCATTTTTTTTTCGAACTTAAGTAAAAATCTTTTGAGCACCGTTACACGATATGTGCATCTCACTCATCATGTAAGTATGTCGATCAGTTACATACAATATACATGTTATGTCGAATCAGAGAAAACCAGTGAATCAATATATGATTGCCAATATACAGATTACAAGACAGTGACGGACTCACTTAAATGTGAGGGACTTTTTTTCTATATCAACAAGGGATATTATTTGTGCACTTTATGGCAAATGGATAAATATTAATTTATTGATATCTGCTATAATGACTGGGTAAAAAAAAATATATATATGAGTGTTTGATTAATATTTGAAATGGTTAAGTAGTGATTGCAATTCATAAAACTTAGTAAATTCTCATATTACAACAGGCATACACTTTGATTTAATCGTTTTATAAATAGACTTGATTTTTTTTGGTCTCATTCTATAATAATGATTTATTTTTATTTAAGCTTGTTTTAGGACGTGTTATTTTTAACTTTCGGGCCACTGACTGTTTGTTTTCTTTTTTCTTTATCATACGTCTGAAAGTAGCAATTTTTATTGCCAGCAATTTTCAAATTCCATTATGAAAAGAAATTGTATTATTTCTTGTAAATTTTTCAATATGCAGAAAGGTATAACAAATTTCAAACTGTGATCATATCATTTTATAGTCCCCATTGTTGTTAAACTTGTCAAGAAATTTTTTATATAAAATTAAATTCCAAATAAATATAAAGTGTACTATTTATATTGCGAACATGCAGACTAAAATTTTTTTGAATATGTCTTTATAGCTCTTCAAAATATTATCTTTTATGGTCTTGACGTGCGATCATCTCAACTCAATTGTAGAAGGCAGGTATAGATACCATCTATGACCGAAGGTTTGTAAAATGTGCTCGTATGTGTCGATCCTGCAAAAAGGGCTTCTCTAGTTAGATTATCTATCCTTTCGCAATAATTTATTCACGACCTCGTGAAGTGCTTTATTGCAGTTAGTGAGTGCAATCTTCCAGTTTGCATTCTCCACTGTATCCTTGATATTATGCAATAGTCGGATAGAAGCACAAACCTCAGTTCTTCCAACTCGTTATTGCAGCAGCTTAAATGATTTTTTTAATTTTTAGATTTTAACTGAGAAATGTTTTTCTAGGAATTCTCAAAAACATCATGGGAAACTTTGAAAGTTTAATATATTTGTCTAAATTAGAAGTTGTCACAATTGTTCTTCCGCAACGAGTTATATTTCTTTACGATTAACCAAGTGTGAAAGTTATTAACACTATTGACAACTATTGATATTGAGTTTTAATTATTATTTTAACATTTCTTTTAATGAAAATACAAATGATTAATGATCATGTACTACACATGGAATAAATTTGTGTTACTAGAGTATTTTTTACCTCAAAAATTCTTCATATGCTCATTTGTTTACCTTTTATTGATTGCACAAGTATAAAATAAATAAAAATATCTTACAGTTTCTCAACCAGCCACTTACTTACTCAGACATCAAACTGTAAACATTGTTTTCATACACCCACACACACAAAGGTGAGGAAAGTTTGACTAGAAAGTTCATGTACATTTACAAGCATGAGTGTGAGTGAAAGCATAAGCGTTAAAGTGGCACACTTCAACAGTATTTATTACAATGTATACGTGACCTAAGTCAACTTGTGTAAGAAAAAATTATATGTGAGTGTGTGTGTATGTGTTTAGATTCATCTATATTTTACACACACTGTCGTAATTAAAGATATTATTATTGTTATTATTATGGCAGTGAGTTCGGATTAACGTGTTTAATAGGTTCCTTCCGTTACCACACATCCACGTGAATAAGTGTTTAGTTACAGTAGACACAAAATCAAGTCAAAGTACGTGCATTTTTACTCGTATTTCCTGTTCTGTGTATTTATTATTGTTCGAATAACAATCAAGGGTTTTATTTGCCTGAGGTGATGATACATTTTTAGATGTTGGTTGGCAATAGAATATAAAAACGTTTTAAAGAAATCTTTTTACAGATAAAAAGTCATAAAATCTTTTTATTTTCGGTCATGAAAAATATTAACTGTCTGCCTCATGATGTTGAACGTTATCGTTCTTTTGTGAAATTACATTTAAAACATAAACAAAGTTTTATAAATTATTTTGGTTTATGTAACTTCACAAAAGAACGATATCTCGTTCGACATCGCGGGCCAGGCAGTAAGACTGAAACTAAACCAGTGCACGGGGGTCAATTCCGGCCAAAAATCCATAACTTCTTTATTTCTTCATTATTTGTATTACCAATAACAAAACCGATCGATGGATAAATATCTCGATGTTCAAATACAGGGTTTGCAAAAAAAAAACATGGACGTTATAAAAGTATAAAAAATTACATGTAAGTAATGTAAGTGCCTGAAATTTGGTCCAAAAATAAAGAATAACATAAGTGATCTGTAAAAAATTGGTCATTGAAATTTTATACAGGGTTTGGCCAAAAAATCATGGATGTTTTAAAAGTATCGAAAAAATTTGGTTATTCATGTAAATGTCTGAAATTGCGTATGCAAGTTAAGAACAACACACTTGATACATCGCAAAAAATATTAGAAATTGCATACAGATTTTGGCGTTTTAAAAGTATCGAAAGAAGTATATAATTTATGCAAAAGATAAAAGGCACTGAAATCGTTCTGGTTATTGGAATGGCATGTAATTACAGCTGAAATTTATAGTACTTACTTTTGATACTTTACAGTGTTAGATGTAATTTACTAACAGCCTTTTTCGGCTCTTTCAAATTTTTTTGTTTACTTTCTATAGATTTGAAGCTAGTTCCAAATCACTTCACTTTTTATAAAAAAGAACACTCAGTAATAACCACGTAGAATGGTTAAATGGTTTTTAAAACATGTGCTAATTTGAAAAAAAAAAACTTTAAAGAAAAAAGCACAGCCTACTTCGATTCAAAAGTAAAAAAATTACATTTTTCAAATATTAAAATGAAAAGAAAAAACTTTTGACTTTACAGCACTATAAATAGTCATATAGTTACTTTATAAGCAAAATAAAAATGATACTAAATATTTTGAAGTGTCAGGAAAAATTTACCATCAAAATTTTATATAAATTAAAAGAAAAACAAAAAAAAACATTTTTGGGCGGAATTTAGCACCGTGCAGTGGCTCAGTACAAATGATACCGATTATAGAAGCATTATTCCTTTATAAAAATCCAATATAACATTGAATAGTATCGTGTCATGTAATCCGCTGGAACTCTATGAACTTAATTGTTCTAGCAAATTGCTGGCCTTGTTGAATTCATCGTATTACAGTTTTCTTCCTGCTGCTATTTTTTATGAATTTAAAATTTTTTTTCAAGATTAATGAATCCATTTTTGCCAGAAATGTCCAGTTTTTTTTTAAGTCCTTGCTGCACAAAACATGTTAATAATCAGAGCACTTATAGTCAAACATCAAGCTCTTTTTTTGTCGTTTGGCAGTATTAATTCCCATGAATGAACTAACTGACTTATGATACCTTTTTTTAAATTAAATTTGTTGGTTTTTGCTCTCTTATATGCTTTTGTTTCACAAGTGCTTACATACTCGTATTTCGCTACTAAACAAACAAATTTTATTTAAATTAAAATAGAAAACACAACCGAACTGCTTTTTTAAGCACCAAAATCTACGGCAATATGAAATAAACTCGAAAAAATAAATTAATATAGCAACTGTTTTTACCTGCAATGTGTTTGAGAAAATCGTACACAAAATTGGAAAGCAAACAAAGTTAGCCATTCCATTTGCAATAAATCTAAATATCGCTTTAGGATCTTATTTGTTGTGCGGGTTCTTAGTCCTAATGCAATTTTAACGTGTGTTTTTTTTGTGTACACGATACCGAAGAAAACTAGTGAATTATTTTTATTATTGTTATTATTATGCAAAGGCCCAAAGGATCTTTTGTACAGCCCGAGTGTTCACTAAAGTAGATTCAGGCTACGACTCTATACGGTGAGATATTGTATATTTCACTTGGAGTCATAAATATGCCTTCAAGGTACTTCATTCTGCGTACTTCATGTGCTCCGGCGTTTCTTCTTTCGTTTCGCAGAGTTTGCATATTTTAGTCTCAGAATTTCCAATGATAAACTGGTGTCGTCTGAGACCCTAATGCCCGGTAAACCATCCCGTTTGTTTTGAGATAACGTAATAAAACGTTTTGCTTATCAAACCCCTTGCAGGGCTTCCTAGTGGCGATTAAATTCCATCTGCGCCCAAGAATTATGCTGTTCCTTGACATACCCTTTTGAAATATCAAAGAAGGGTTCTGGTCCCATAAGCCTACGTTGGGCTTCTCTGTTAGCTAGACAGTCAGCCCATTCGTGAAATAAAGTTGGATACGGAAATCTATCGAAAACGAAGCACCCTAATTCAGGCTCTAAAGGATATAATTTTTGTGTTAATATAGGAAGCATATAATTTTCTAGATTTCTAAAGTAAGCTAGCTAATGCTATTCGTCATCCAAATAGTTTCTACAGTATCCACTGTAGTACCGTGAGAGAGTCTTAGCGAATTTCTTGTCAAGGTAAGGAGTAGAGCACTGTGCAAGCATACATAAACATGTGGCAGCTGAAGTCATCAGACACGTAGAAACAATGAAAATCCCTACGGCAATAACACACACAACGTCAACTTTAACAATAACAACAACAACAACACATTCACGTAACAATAGCATTAATTGAAACAACAGCATTGCGAAGTGTCTGCAAGTATTAAACATTAAAAGCTTATACTACATCACACTAGTCAACGAATTTTATAATGATCGTCGATATTTGAAACCAGTTGACCAATAACTCATACAACACCAGACATCGAGCAGAAGGAAGATTTAAAGTCGAACGCCATAAAAACAATTATGGCAAAAACTCCTTAAATAACACACTGCCAAATATCATCAGCAAGATACCAGTAAACTAGTTAAACATCTACAACCGTCACAAACGAAAATCACTTTTAGAAAAGTATTTCATTGAAACGCAATTAATTAATCTATACATTCCGGGTTGACACAGAATCCAATGTAGTCGGAATTGGATTTGAAAAGATGACAAAAAATACTTTTGTGTGATGAATTTCAATGTTATCTGTTTTGTGTTCAAAACAAATATTAATTACAGATTGAACATAAAAACCATAATATTGAAATGCATCATACATTGCAGAGCCTCATCTGTTCTTTCAGTAGTGATTTTCTGAATATGTGGATCGTATATTAAACAAAAGTTTAAGTATGATTCATGTGCAGGCCTCTAGAAAATACTGTATTTTTGGTGTTACAACAACCAGAATATTCGACAGGACCAAAACTTTCACCTGATTTTATCTCACTTTCAAAGTGGTTTTTTTATTAACCCAACATCATGCATAGTTGATGTTGGATCTTGTAATTTTTTTATTTCTTTTTTTTTTATTTTCACAACACTTTACTGGATGTCAGTGGGAGCCTTTAAGTGCCCAACAAATTATTTGAGGGAAAAAATAAACTTTTTTCTCTATTACTTTTAGCATATTTGTAAACTAAAAAGAGTATTTTCATATTTTCAGCATTTTTTAGTCTTTTACATTTTGCATAGTCAATTTGGGTCAGAGCACAGAATATAATATTTTGCAATAACTTTGACAATACTTTTTGCTAGTTAAAATGAAAAATATACATACTTCGCAGAATGTCTGCAATGATGGTTACTTGTTTTTTTTTTTTTGTTTGCTTTCAAAATTATTGGCAATGAGTTAATATTCGGAGTAAAGAACTATATACATCTGTAAATATAAAAAGCGGCAACTCATGCCTTCAATAAATATTGGATGTTACAAAGAAAAAATGGTCAGAAAATTGGAAATATTTTTCACTGCATATTTTCTCGTCATGAAGAATTTACGAATGCTTGGTTGGAAGGAAGCACACACAGATCAAGTTAAGTTTTTTTCGAGGAATTTATTAAATTTTGAATTTTTTTCATTTGCATTTTCAAGTAATTTAAGCCGAAAATACTTAGGAAAAAAATTGATTTTTCAAGCTATTTGTTTTTGGAGAATTGAGTAGACTTTATTAGCTTTCTGCATAGCAAAAAATTGGGTAGGAGGTTAGAATAAGTTCTTACATACAATTCGACAACGAAAATTACCTTAGAATGCATTCGTTAGGCAAGAGGAGACCAGAAGGATATCTGTGATCCCTTCTATTACGCTTTCCTTATGAATAATATGGTTAAATAGTTGATAATCCCCTCCTCTAGCACCTACATAAAAAGAAAAATGCCGTACTGAACTCAAGTATTTTCTACTTACTTTGAGTACGAGTGGTACACAAAATCTTGAGTACAAATTACAATAAAATGGTTTTTAATCAAGCCGAAAACGAGCTTACTTTAGATAATCGATCCTGGAGTTTCTTAAAATGAGTACAAAATTCTTTAATCACGTGAAAAATCTTGAATTAACTAAAAAATTCTTAAATTAAATAGAAAACTTACTTCAGTTCGTACTTAAATCAATCTTACTCTACTTGATTTAAGTAAATCTGGGATTACCATACTTTTAACACCGCTTGGGGTTGATTTAAGTACGGATGGATTGATTATTTTTTTGAGTGTAGTTACTCAAAAAAATGGTAGAAACAAATACCTGAGCGCTGATGATACAGGTGTAAAGACCGACGAAAACCATGCTATTCCCATCTGCTGGTGTAATTCGATTCTCTTTATTCCATAATATATTTGCCAAATTTTTTTAACTAAATTGGCTCGATATCATTTTTATAAGTTATTTATATAAACAAAGGAAATTCATAGATTTTGTTTTCAAAATTTATTATTTTTTCTTTCCACATTTTTGAAAACTTTCTAATTAAAAAATACAAAAAGAAATAAAATTACGAATATCTTCAAAAGAATTTTTTAAAAAAAATTTCATTAAACATAAATTTAATAAACTTTAAAACACAAGTGTGCTTAATATACCTGATGCTAACTACAAGACAGTACAACTTAAATATTAATCAAGCAAAAAACGCTTGACTCGAGTATAGACAACGGAAGAAAGATAAAGACACATGAGACAAATCCAATGTTTGGCAAGGAATAATTTAACTGCAATTAGTGGTGGGAACACTATACGTTTCAATCATAATAATTTCATTATTCCATTCTCCCAAAAGAAGTAAATAAATAAATGATAAAAGCCGTAATAAGATAAATAACTAATTTTGGTAATAAATGGAAAATTTGAATTCTCTCCAAGAACACACCAAAAACTTTGCTGTACGACGTACAGTGCTGTAAGGTTAAAAAAGTTGTGATAAGTATGGGACTTGGATATGACTGAACATTTTCGCATTCTGATTCAGCTGCAGACTTCTCAAGACATGATTCGAAAAATTTTACTACTCCTGTATAATCTTTTTGATTTTTACACAAATCCATTCGGCGCCCTATTACTTATTACCACATATTTTTAATTTTACACAACTGTGCGATGTATCGTTTATTGATTACAAAAATGAGAAGGTAGAAAATAATGTTTAATATTTAATTCATATGGAAACCATAAATCTGCGGTGACCGATCTCTAAGTATTAAAAATAAGAGCTCCGCTTTTAACAGTCTCATCACCTGGAAGGTCTTTCACAGGAAAAATTAGAATAATTAAAATTTTTTGAAATTCGTTTTAGTAAACAGCTTAACTGCATAATTATCCCTTTCAGACCTGACTCTAAGCTACTAGGACTTTTTTCATAATTTTTGGAATATATGGTCTCTATATCGTATGCAAATATAATCAATGTTTAAGTTTCATCATTTTAATATCCGCCAAGGATTTACAGGACACGCACAACTGACGCATTTCGGTAAAATTTTTAGCCAAAACGGTTTTTGTTCCATCAAATGACTTCAATTGTTTTAAAACATTAAAATTTATATTTTTTTTTATTAAAATATGCCCACTTCACTATTTGTTAACGATTAGTACTTTTGTAATTGAAAACACAACTTACTTCGGCGGCTCATTTTGACAAAACTTAAATGTGACACAAGAATTTCGTAAAAATTAAAGTAAAACGTGCCTTTGCACAGACAGATATCAATTTTTTCTAATTTGAATATCAAGCACGGGTCTAAAAAAATTTCATTCTACTGACGATAAACTCTCTAAGTTTGAAGTTGAATTATACGAGGATATTTTCATTCTGCCACTGTGTTCTAAAAGGATCAACATCAGTGTTTAACTACAACTTTATTATTATTATTTCAGTTCAAGCTCATTTTTATATTAAAAATATTTATGTATCATCTTCAAGAATAAGTTTATGTTTAGAATAATTTTTAACACAAAAAGGACTTCATTCAAAAAATAACATTTACTGTGTAACGTTAATCAAATTAGTGGTGATTTACCTAATTAGCATTTTAAACAAAAATAAATGGCCATAGAATAAAATGCAATATCTTTTCAATTTAGTAAATCGTACTGCGAATAATTTTGGTTTATACTCTGTTTTTCATAAATATTTTATAACATGAATGCACTTGATCACTTTGTTTTTCCCTAATTCAAATTTTCCAACAAAAATTTCTGGACATAAACCGCCTGCAGTCAAATGCATTTGATTCGTTTCCATAACATTTCATTAATTAAGAAGGACTGTCATAAAAAAAGTTTTGTTTTAACGAATTTCGAATGAAACATTATTTGAGCAATTAAATCAATCGCCTTCTGTTTAGTGTGGCACACATTTCACTCAGATAGATTCGGTAATAGAAAATATGTCCCATAAAACTGAATATGTCAAATACTCGTATAAAAGTTGGCGTTGCTTTGCATTTAATTTCTTTTAGTAATTCTACTTTGTATTTTTTTTGTCAAATGCAGTAGATTGTGACTGTTTTTGTTTCATCTTTCTTTCTTTCTTTCCATTCGATGTCACAGTTAAGTGTTCATAATGCTCTTAAGCGTATTTGTGCTCTATAGTATTTTATGGCCAACATTTAGAATACAACTACAAACTCATATTGCGTATGAGAGTGTGCTTGTGTGTGTTAAGGAAAGTCCTTATATGGATGCATGTGTGCAGGCATGGTGTTTATTGTACTCGTTTGTTTGCATGCCATGCTTTCTATGTCATTGTTGTTTAGGAACGTACAATGCTCTTTGACACAACTTAACTTGCGTCACACACCCATACAAATATATTCACATGATTACTATGCAATCCCGTATGAGTGAACATATTTGTGTGTTCTGTAATTGCTTATGTGTGTTATAGATGAGTATTATATGAAAAAAATTGTGTTTATTGTCTTTGGCTTAATCTCTTATTTGTAATCCGTATTCGTATTATGGGTAAAAGTTTATATCTGTATTATTTTAATTTATCATGGTAGATTTCTTGGTTTATCAAAAAGAGATCTTAATTAAAGGATTGATTTATTTATTGGCCGTACCTTAGGCTTTTTTTCGGCAAACAATATATGTAAATTTCAAAACTAATTTAAAATAATGTTATTTTATTATTTTCTTGATTGTGAAATTTTTTCGGCATGAATTTCGATAAGTCATTCTAAAAGAGAATACCAAATAGAAATGACTGGAAGAAGAATGCCGTAATTGAGCGTTCGAATGGCTCAAAAAATACATTAGTTTTAGATGGATCCTAATCTTCCGCACTTTATCCTTACCGGCTTAGAAATTTGCATTATGGCTGAACAAAAGTAGGCGGCCCCTTTAAAGGAACTGGAAAGAAGATGTTTGATTGATTAAAATGTATTGAAGGAAGAGAACTACAACTTTTAAATTGATAGAAGAGGTAAATGAAGGTAATAGAAAAAACGCCAGTAAAGGACTCATATGAACGCTGAGAAGAAGTTAGATTTTGCCAAAAAGTTTAATAATGTCAATAATCGTGTAATAAATATAGAAAATCTCGTTCTCACAGATGATGGCAAAACAATACTTGACAATAAAATACTTGGTTCGCTCAATATCTGCGATATGGTTTCAGGATAATATTTGCTTCGAAAAGTTTGGTATCAGTGGGAAAAGTTCCACCATGTTTAAATCGGGCTTTCAAATCAACATCCATACTTTCTAGATTCAGCCGTCACACATAATTAAGTATTATAAATATCCAGCTTAAATGTTGACTGTATGTATGTATGTATATCTCCGATATAAAGGACTAAAGGAAATTAAAAAAATGGAAAAGTGTAGACTTCAGCCTCTGTCGCTAACAAGTCATAAAATCATGAAACAAAAGCTGGTTATAATGCGTTATTCCTTGATCGAAGTGTAAATATACATAATGGTTTAGTAGACAAGCAATCACCGGGGATAGAACCCGTCCAGCGGAATTTTTCGGTATCTGTACAACAACCTCGAATTTAGTTTAAGCCTGTGAGAGAGGAAATTTTAAATGAAACATAAAATTTGCAAGATTTTATTTTATCAACGCAATAGAAATGAGGGACATTTTATTTGTTCGGATGGGAAAATATATTTTTTGTGGTCGTCTGAATTCAAGAATTTTTAAAGATCAATTGATACTCTGGCCATTACTATGGGCCTCAAAGTAACCGTTATGATGCGTAATAATTATTAAAAAATGTTGACGATTTTTTTAAATCTTTATTAAATCATTCATATCCACGAGTTTGTGTAGACATTCATTTCATCTTTCCATATGGAATAGCCTATACTTTTTATTATAATTTAAAACTTTCAAAAGCAGTTGGGCATAAAAACGCACAATAAAAAGTTCTTTGACTGCAGTTAAGTAAAATTGCAAAAGTTTGTCTATATCATTGGCTGGAGCCTGTTTGTCTCATTTCAAATAACAGAAGGAACATTATAGCTTTAGAGTATTGTGCGGTTTGCGGGTATACCCTTCCTTCTGTATACTTCTACGAAATGGCAACAGCAAAATATTTATTACTTCAAGTCACGATTCTCCGTAGAACATTAAATTGTTAGAAATGAAAATATATATTTAAGTGATTTAAAATAAAAAAGAAAACACTTTACTTAATGACATATTTAAAGCCACCAAATAGGTCAAATAAAAACTGTGATAATATGAATGTACATTTTTTAAAAACTTTGTAATATTTGCTGTTACGCTTTTTCAACTTGGCAGCAACAACAAACAATTGCATATCACTCTGACAATGGCAAGTTTTTAATGATATTAGTGAGAATTAAATTTTACTCGAAGTTGTTGTTTGTTAAGTATGTATTTAATATTATTTTTTGTTTGTTGCAAAAAACACTAAATAAAAATTTCAAAAAATTGTTATTTAGTATTTTAAACGGATTTGATATTTATGAAATGCTAATTGCAATAAAAATTTTTATGGAATTATGTAAATTTTTGTTTTACTATTTACGAGTATTTTATTTTTATTTCATAATGGGGATATTAAAAAGGGTGTATGGAATAGTAAAATAAAAATATTTGCTGGCCATAAAATAAAACAGTCTATAAAGTTGGTTAAAAGAAAGCACACAATTTCCAAAACATGAATACTTTGAAACCCTTTTTTTATTAATATTTATGGTTATTGGAAAAATATGTCAATAAATAAAAAAACGTCCTTCTGATTTGATTTATAGATTTTTTTGGCCAACAATACAACATATTTTTTTTATTTCCACCACTAAAAGGATGGTTATGAGTTATCCATTTGGTCATTACAGCTTCAATTAAAGGGTAAATAATAGACATAGGCACTACTCAGGTGATTACCGTCATATGAACTGAATCATCAATCATTTTTCATATTATACCTTTTTTACATCTTCTAAGGAAACCCCTTTTACATGTATAATAGAACTCTTTGTCTTTTGTATTAATTTCTTATAGAAGTTCGTAAGTGATAAATTTCCTATAGAAAGTTATGATGATAGTATTTCCATAGAAAATTATTTTCATCATGAAATTTAATGTGATTTTTTAGCAATCGATACATTTTCTATAGATATTGTTTCCTTTTTCAATAGCACCCCAGTTGTCATAACTCAACCTGTAACTATTTGACAAATGGCAAGTAAAAATACGTCTTGAAAAATATGGAACGATATACGCTGCAGAAATATATTGAAATTATTAAAATACAAAAATGGTGAAAAGCATTTTTGGGTCATCGTGAAGCACCTTTTCGGCCAGCAGATGTGAAACTCTTGCCACAACTTAGTGCACTTCGTTCAAGAACAATTGAGCCCATAGCGAATTGTACATTCCGGATATTACCAGAGTTGTAAGATGTTGACAACATTTATTTGCAACAAGATGGTGCTACGTACGACACAAATAACGACACCATCGCTCTAATGGCTGAAAAGTTTCCTGATCGTGTGATTTCTCGCAGAGGCAATCTCAATTGGCCACCGAGATCTTTAGATTTTTTCTTTTCGGGCTACATAAAAGAAAGCTCTACGTTAAACACAACAGATTCAAGATCACAACGATGAAATTCACAAAGTTATCGAGGATATACAGCCGCAAATTTGCGAATTGGTTTTGGAAAACTTCATGAAATTAATATTAATATGGTCCTCCAAGCGTAGTCGTGGCGTCCATATGGCCGTTATTGTTTTCCATTACTAATGGCATACCCTCCTCTTTACAATTCCATAGACATTCGTTGATTTCGCTTAAAATTACTATTTTTTCACTTCAAAACCTCTTATTTAAAATCCCTATATTTTTTATTTAGAAATTTTTAATATTTTTTTTTAACTAAAAGTTTTGTTTTTATAAGTGAATTCTTTTTACAATAAAGCAAATTTTCTTAAAAAAAACATTATATATACAATTTGTTTATGCACATTTTCTATATAGATTTCTTGTTGATAAATTTAAAAAAAATTTAATAATACTTTGTTCTCTATAAACATAAACATAAGTTGCTCATAATAAAAAATTTGTTATCGGGAAATGTTCTGTAGAGAAACAAATAATAAATGCATTTTTTATATAACCTTCCACGATAAGTTTTCTACAGGAAATAATTTTCTACGTTAAGATTTTAAAGGCAATTTTAAATAGTCCGAGAATTTTTAAGACAAAGACATTTCTCTCAATCACTACGAGAGACACCAAACTACATAGATAAACAGTTTTTTTTCGGGCATAAATTATGTGTTAAATAAATGGATGAATTAGCATTAAATATTAGATTTCATATATAATTTTTTTACGATCTCTGGTTTTCTCTTTGTTTGGTGATTTTTCTTCGAAAAATATTGGTTTTTGTAAACTACTGGGGGCACTCGTAAGAGCAAGCATAGTTGACCTTTTAAAATTATTTTTTTTTAAATATATTTCATCTATTTCTGTTACAACTAACATTTTAAATCATTCATATTCGCACACAAAAAATTAATCAAAATATCAATTACTCACGAAAATGTTAAACTGATATGAAATTATTTTGATTCCAATTTATCAAAAACAAAAATAATCACAATAATTTAAAATAGTTTTTAATTTTTAATATTTTAATTATTTAAAAATACCAGACCATGATTGCACAACTCAAACTAATTAAGTGTCATTTGGCGATATAAACCAGTCAACCGGTAAGGAACAAAAATCGGCAACAAAAACTACAAATTATTTGTTCTTGCAAATATTTTAAAATAAAAATACAAATTTATTTATATTCGAAATCACACTTACACATAAAAACTCACCTTAAACGAGGCAATTCACAATAAACCCAGTCTGTTACCTCCTCCAGTTTGACCTCTCTGTGTGTTTTGGCTAGATCTGATTTATTTCCAGCGATTACCATGGGAATGTCCTGTGGAAAAAAACGAAATTAAAAACATGAAGCAGTACGAAGTGAAAAACTGCAATTGCAATAAAAACATTTTAAAATAAATGTTTAATGAAAAAATATCACCTTTACAATACATTTACAGTGTGTTGCTGTTTTACATACAAATTTATTTATGCAAATATGTGTTTGTGTGGTTGATGGCAAGTTTTTCATATACATATTCATATGTGTTTATATCTCTGTTGCCTTACGCACAAAATTATGTTGGTTTGTTGCTTAAAATAGTGCATTTGGTTTAAAGGTTTTACATTTTTAAAATTTTATTATACATGAAGCGAAAAATCTGTTGCAAACCATCAAAATATTTATTAAAATCGTTTGACACTTTTTACTGTGTAGAACTTGTGGCCACAGAAATTAAACACAACTACTGTACATACACTTAAAGTGATTATTTTTCGAACAAATTGGTTGTTAGATCGTAACATTTTTAGTCAGAAAGAATTGAACATGAGACAATATTCCAAAGGAACAAGGAACAATTTTAACATCAATTAATTTCAACTTATACGGCAGAACAGAAAAAACTTTGTTTTTCGGGAGCTGCTACACTCCCATCATCAGTGTTCATTTGTGTTTCCATGTATCCGCCACTGTTTTGGTGGCTTTTTTTAGTCTTTGGACTAGGGGAATAAGGAAGATACAGTAATTCATGCTTGGCTGAAAAAAACAATTATTATTTTGTTATTCGAAAAATTATTGAAATAAAAATTATTCGAAAACAAATTTTTCTAGCCATTTTCATATATATTTGTAATGAAAAAAATATTAAAATAAAATAAGTCGAATAAAATTATGTATTCCAATAACATTTAAAATAATTGTTTTCGAATAATTTCAAAAATTTCATGTAAATAAAAATTATTCAAATAAAAACAATTTATTTTTTAAACTTTTTCTGTTTCCACCGCCAAAGAATACCTACGGGGCCATTTCTCTAAGGCTCTGCAGTCGTTTCGTCCGTCTCTTATAAAGCTTAATCTTTTGAACAGGAAGAAGTAGGTCTTGAAATTTGTTTAAACTTATTTTGTAGTAATTGTTCTATCAACAAGTTAAATACAGGTATGCAATGTCATCAATCAATTTTGTGATATACTTTAATCTGTTGGGGAAGAGAACCAACACAAAATTAGTCATGGGACCGATTACCAAGTATGTTACGCTTAAGCAGAGAGTCGCTTGATAATGCCAACTCATCCATCGCATAACAGTGACGTGGGTAATTGACAGGTTCCTTTCAAATAAAGTCTAGAGCCTATGGGAGGCTTTCTATTCTTTGGGTAAGAGAACAAAATACCCCACTGTCTTATTTTCTGGATGTTTTATTTTTCAAAACTGCTCTTAAATTAAAGCAAACTTAGATCTGTTTCTGTTTAACAACACGAATATATTTAAAATACATTTTTTGCTTTAGAAAGAAAATAAGTTTTTTCCAATAATGAGATGATGATTTTGTTTACGCTTTTGTAGTGTTTCTGCTTTTTACAAGTACACGTAACTAAGCTATCCGATAGAACTCCTATAATTTATTTACTTTGAAATGCTTTCCCAATATTTCATTTATCTACTTACTTGAAAGTCAGCTCTTTGCTCTCGTATTTCTTCGAAACATTGTTTGACACATTGAAAACTAGAACCAGATGTTGTGGCATAAACAAGCATAAATGCATGTGCAGTAGCAATTGATAAACGACGCATGGCAGGAAATTGCATATCACCTGATGTATCTAATATGTCTACCTGTAATTAGAAAAATAAATTATGAAATTGCTGTTTCTTATTGTGTCGAATAAATCAATGATTGAAATGAAAATGGGGATATTTCCACTTACATATAGTATATGTAAGTATAAACATTTTAAAGGATATTTAATACGATTAGAGATTTAATAATTGCCAAAGGATTTAAAAAAATATATACTTTGTATGTGGATAGAGGAAACTGTATTTAATATCATGTAGTCGTACACACATGTGTGTGTGTATATTAACATTACGAATGATTAATATTAATTAAATATCACTCATACGCCACATACACACCGTATCAATAGTACCAAGCATTAGCTGTGCAATAATTTTGTACGAGTATTATTTATGTATGTATTCATGATTTAAATAATATCAAAAATCTCAGGATTTAAGGAATCGAGATTTGCCGTTTAGCCTCTCTAATCACCAAATAAAGCAACGGTAAGTTGATGTTTTATAATCACTTTGATTTTATTTATTATATTATATAAAGAAAATACAAGTATTAAAAAAAGGCTTTAATGCCTTAAGCCGATGTCACAAGTATTAATTTATGTAATTAGTATATTTATTGACTTTAATAAAATGTTTAAATAAAAGCGAAAATTTTATTTAAATTAATGAACATGCATTAAATTAGCATCAACTATTTTATAACACTTTATTAACAAAATTTTGAAAAATTTATATACGCACTCATGGATTAATTAGTATTTTAAATAAATTAATTAAAACCGTTAAAATTTTCTGGCTAATTTTTTTCAATTTATTTACTGCATATTCGGCGATATCGAAAGAGTAGTTTCTTTCGTACAATTACATTTGCAAAAAAAAAACCCAAATTTTAATACATTTTTTATTATTGTTATTGTAGGAATGAAAATTTTCTCTCAATATCAGCAAACAGGCAGGTAAAGAATTTTCAATATTACAATAATTGATATCTTTAATCTATAAATTGTGAAATAAAATTCAGACAGAGCCACACAAACAAAAAAAAAAACAATTATTAGGGGGACATATTCGTAACTCATCTGAGTTTCCATCGTTTGCAAATTTCAAACTATAAGAAATCTGAAATACAGATTTAAAATAATCAACTGCGGAAAGAGTTTTTTCTAGCTGAACTTGGACGAAGTATTAAAAAATAGAAAAAGTATATCAGATACACTTTTTCAGTTGAAAATTTGAAATCAGACGAGACGTCACATGGTAAAGTATGAAAGTATCTCTGCGGCTAATAACCAATAAAAATAGTTGCGACACGAACATTTTATTAATTTTACTAAGATTTAAACATAATCAAAAGGATTTCCGTGAGTGCCATCCGTTACACCATCTTCGACAAGACATGTAATTGAGCGTAAAAAATAAAGAAACATTTATTTAGTATCATTATAGCTTTCGCCAAAGCGTGGTCATGTCCGATTTTTTGAAGATACACTAACACAACATCCACTGATAATGTTTTATTTTTCAAGAAAACCCTGTTTTACCGAAAAACATCGAGAAAGTAGAATATTTGATTCTCTTGATGTGCAATGAGGAAATTCACACGAATAGTAACTTTCGCTAAGAAAGCACATTAAGTATCTTAATTAATTCAATGGACCATTTCATGTAAAAGTGACTTGATCCTTCCATGTGAAGTTCTTGAATTAGAACACATGGTTTATTTTGAGATATATACTGTCCGCTCTAGAGAAATGTTGTCACTATATTTTACGATGTTACAGGCTAGTTTATTTGTGTGACATTCAATCTTCCTTCAGTGTGTTGCAACAGTTAAGCGACCATTAATACCTCTGCATCTCTGTATGTGCTTGAATTTTTAATATATCACGAGGTAGATATGATTATCCTAATAAATTTATTTTGACGCTCGAGGCTGAGTTTCACAAAAGACAAACATAGAAACTAAACTATTTCCATGCCCATTATGGAACGTGGCAATCATTAGTTACACACAATGAGCAATTTTAAAAAGAAAAGAATCCATAATTATTACGGATGAAAATACTTTGAATTCTTCTCACTTTTATCTTTCGTTTCTCGTAAATTTATATGAATTTCAACAGGAAATCTGTAACATTTTATTTTTAAACGCTTTAAAAATAAAAACTCCCATATTTCTAAATGCATTCGTTTACACTCGAAGATTTGATTTTAAATGTTTAAAAGTATTGGTGCTTTTTACGGGAATCGCTAAAATTTTAGTATTTTAAGTTTTTTATTCGCACTTCTTTCCAAAATTAATATTTTATATGTTAAGTAAAACATTAATAATTTTGTTAAAAACAAATTGAAATTGATTATTGAAGGGTAAAGCTTGTTCTTATAATATCTGGGTAAAGTTCCCTGTGAAATGCGCATAGGAACAAGCTATACGCCTCAATAATCAATTTCAATTTGTTTTTAACAAAATTATTTCATGTTTTACTTAACATATAAAATATTAATTTTGGAAAGAAGTGCGAATAAAAAATTTAAAATGTTTAAAAGTATTTTTTGTTGTTGTTGAATGTCACATGCGGCAACGACTGAAATGTTTCATTCATCATTTCACTTTCATTACGCAGCATTGTAGGTCATACTACCAAAAATTGTTTTGCTTTTATCACTGTTACACACCATCGCTTTACTTAGAATCATTGTACCGATGAGATGAGTAAATTATTGGTTCATTGGAAAAAATGAAATATAAATTGTTTGTTATTTATACTTCTTCTTGTTACTGGGAATTTCATAATAATGAAACATACTAGTATATGTCGATATGTGAATATTAAATTAAAATTCAGCGAAAATGAATGAGCCGATGATAGTGTATATAATTGGGTGTTGCGGTATATTCTATACCCAAAAGAAGGCTTCAAATTTGTATGCACTTTATTACATGTGAATTCAATAAGAATACAGTTTTGTTTGTTATCTCTGAGATATTAATATTATTCGATTAGACAACTAACTAACTTTTTACAGTTTTTAAAAAATGCTGATTTAATATTTTATTGAAAAAGTAAAATAATAATTTTTTTATTAAAAATTATGTAGTTCCTACGCGTATTTCAATGGGGCTAATGCAGATCATCAGGGCAACTTTATCCAATCATGTAATTTATTTTCTCACTTTACGATTTCTACATATTATTTCCCTGAAGAATTTATTTTTATTAGGAAAGGAATACAAGAAACGCTTATCATTCCTAACAAGGCTGGAGTAGAACGGAACAACTTGCAGTTTGCGGAGGCATTAAAACCCTCTCATCAGCATTCATGTGTTGTTTTTTCGTACTTTTTAGGAGACTTTAAAATACTAGGAATACCAATTATTTAGCCGAATTATTTCGTAACAAAGAATCATACATATATATTTTTATAACAAATACCAATTTCAATTTCCAGATTATCAGCACTTTTCCCTTTCCTTTCCGTGTTTTTCTACTAAAATGGCTCCTTTAACACAAACATTTTGTGTTGCATAAAGGAAAGCTTAAACAAATTATATTTCTTTAGTAAAAATGCAATTTCTTGTTAAATCTGTACTGTTCAAAAAAATACTGTTCCCATAAAATGAGTGAATATCTTCTTTTCTCCTTTTGCTAAAAAATGTATGAACTTGTGCCAAAATAGAAACATTTTTGAAAGCACTTAATTTGTAATGTACTTAATAAAATCTTCTCTTGTTTTCAAATCGCTGCCATTAAAGTTCCTTGTTGTGAATCTCAGGGTTTTTTTTGTAAAACACATCATGAATCAAAACCTAGTCAAATTTATTATGAAAGGAGGCACCAATGTATGTTTATGATAAAACAGGCTAAGAAAAACTCATTCACATTTATGGTTATGAATGTGTGTTCATGAATGAATATTTTTGTAAAGTCGCTTTAAAACGCATTAAGTGTGTGATGGCTGACAGCCTACAGTGGGTCATAAAGCGTAAAAACGGCCAAAAGTCTATATTTTTTGATAGAATTGTAATTTTTCTTTCATTGTATAGCTGAGAGTTTAAGTTTAAATCTCAGATATAAAGTTAAAAGATTCCAGCATAACAAAATACAGTTACGTAGCGTTAAAAATGAATTTTGAAATTTATGATCCTTTAAATCGTTAGCGTAAAAGGAAATATTTAAGTACATTTCGGTAACCGTGACAGAAAGACTTCTTTGCGATTCAATTGAAACACAGTGCCAAGTTGAAACGGTATATTAAGTATTCATCCAACTTGAAGTTATGAAAACGTATTTTTTGTAAAATTGTTGCTTTGATTATTTCTTTGATGTTCTTGCATTTCTTGTCAACATCTCGTTGTTTGTAATGCGTCGAGTTTTTTTTTTAATAATAGACAACCTTCATTTGTTTTTGTTGTTGTCTGGAATCATTTATTAAATTTCTGTTTTACAAAAAGAATTAGTTTTAGCTTAGTGGTAGAATGAGCCCAACTAATTTTAGGACTTATAAATCTAGAAAATATATTATTTGTTTTTATTATTATTATTATTATTATTAAATAAATTGTGAAATGGCTTAACAGGATTCGAAATAGATTTAGTTTTTGAAATGAATCATACAGGTGTACAGACAAAAATTACATACATACGAGTATGCGTATGTACGTACGTACAAAAATCATAATTTTCCATGATCATATTTGCGGTATTCGAAGCAAGGATAAAAGTTAAAAATAAATTTCGTAAGGACTCGAACAGACTTGCGTTTTTTTAAATTCTGCAAGTCTATCGAACCGAATGGGTTAATTATCTCCCGAGATCAAAGTTAGGGCAATGCCTTCAGAGAGCCCCAAACTTCCAATAGTTAAGTAATTTTTAAGTGATGAGAGGTTTACATACATAAACACATACACACACATACATTCATATGTACATCATCGTATAAATAGTCAGAATAGATTTGCATGATCTCGAAACGTGGAGATCTTATTCGGAAATCAGGATGAAATCAGTAACTTCTTATTTTTGAAAGAAGCAAATTAAAAATTAATAGTACTGCCTTAAATGATTTAAACTTAAAATATTCAATTGAGTCGAAATTCACCATACTTTGAAATTGAAACAAAACTGCATAATATATAGAAAAATCATGATTAAAATAAAAAATCGTAAGTGTTTGAAAAACATCCAATTCACTACTTTCTCAAAAATAAAAACACCGGCTGTATAAATAACACGATGGTTTATGTTAAAAAAATTTTAAATTTTAAATATAAAAAACATCACACTTTTAAAAATACAATTTAACTCGCTTAAGTAAAGAAATTTAATTAAAAATCATGTTAAAAAAAATACACTAAAATTTTTGAGAACAAATCCACCAAACTTTCAAAAATTAACTAAACTGTTTTCGACAAATATGATTTCAAGAAAAAATATAACCATTCGAAAGGAAATCAATGTTCACCATCCTTTCAAAAACTCACAAAATTTGCTTGAAATAATACATAGAAAAATCATGATTTCGCTACAAGCTTTTTCTTTGTTTCATTTATTCCCTAAAAATTTATTACAAGTTCAAGAGGTTAATTTTTATGTTAATAAAAAAATTTCGTTTATAAAAATTAAACTAGAGTTAACAAAAATTATTTTAATAAAAATTAGCAAAAATAATTTTGATTAAAAAATTTATTCAATTCAATATGACGAGAATTGAAAAAAAATTAAAATCAAAAACTTGTCCTCTTGTATTGATATTTTTCTTTAAAAACAACACAATTAATAGTTCCTGTACGAAAGATTGAAGAAGTCCTTATTTTATGGAACCCTCTCAATATACCAAAAATTACGATAATGAATTTTTCTATCAACTGTAAATCATCTCAAAAGAGTGACAAAATATTTGAAAATTTAAATAAGTTTTGGCCCAGATATTTGTTTCTTTTCTTACTCCATTTCAATTAAAAATTTTGTAATTAATTTTGCGGTTTCAAACATGTTCTACACATCCTGTTTGTATTTCCGTTAATTAATTTAATGCAAAGTTCGTCTTTTAATTTAATTTGTTGAAAAGTTGAAATATTTTTTTTTAATGCAATACCAGTTCCAAGATCACAATTGACACCTTTTCAATCGGTGGCAAGATGAAGGCAGTTGTTTGCGATTACAACTAGATTAATTTAACTTTCTTTATCAAAAGTGTACGCCATTAAGTTTCCCATGACAATATTTAAATAAATATTGATTTTAACAAATCTTGCTTGAACGATTTTTGTGAAAAACCTTTAAATTTTATTCTTGTACATTTGATAAATAAATATTTTATTAACTATTCGTTTCGCAACATAAGCATAAACTGATAAATTGATACATATAAAAAAATATATATTAAAATCATTAAAATTGTGCAAAACTTTCAAATTTGTAAAATAAATAAATAATAAACCTCAAACTCTAATACTCTCTTAATACATAAACGAAATTCGTTGAATTCATTTAATATGTTTCTAATATTTGTTTATTTACTCAAAAGCAAAGATCCCACACAAATTCGATGGCAAAATATTGCCAACCATTTGTTTATTAGTAATTTATTTGATATTTGTAAGCACTTCAAAACAAAGTCTCACTTTTATAGCTGCAGGTCAATAAATATTTGCATTTGCAGGCAAAAGCCCAAAGAATATTTTTATTCTTTTAACACACCATATACAGTTAATCCACATATAACACGAAGGTTTTGTGTTTCGGATTCAATCTGGTAATTTCCGAGAATGGCACAGAACTTTTGCATAATCATAAATTATTTATAAGGCAAAACAAAAAATAAAGTCATAATCTACAAAATGTATCAAATATATTTTCTGTTGACCACACTTTGAGTAATTTTGCAAAGTTTGTAAAAATATAAATAAAACAATTTGAATCGAATGTAAATTACCTGTTTATATACAGTTTTTTATATTTAAGCGCTACCTTAAATTGAGTGGAGTGCTGATTTAAGTAAAAAATATGCTGGATGATTTTTGTTTTTATAAGAAAATTAAGATTAAAAAAAAAATAATTTTCTTGACAGAAGAATTTATCACTAATGCTGCATGTAGCGTGCTTACTAGTGATGTAACCCATACGAATATTTTTTTATTTTTGTTATTCGTAATAGCATTTGCCATATTCAGACGACTATTTTGCGCGTATTAACTCCAAAAGACAAATAAAGTCTTTAATAAATACAGTGGACGTCCAATAGTACGCACCTTCACTTCTACGAATGTCCAATAGTACGAAAGGCAATTTTTTGCATTGGCAGTTCTGTAGTACGAACGCAAAATTTTTTTACTACTCGATAGTACGAATAGCGGTAGTTTTTGAGAGAATATGATTTATTTACATTTTGTTTTGATTTATTTTCTTGTTTTTTTGCGGTTAACTGCCAAATATTTTATACTTTTAATATTTATTTATATACATACATATGTACAAATGTATGCTTTCACACTTGTTGATTTAACATGAATTTGAATATTTTTAATAATATTTTTAATAAAAAAAATAATTTGAATTAAACTATGTATTTTATATAAAATAGGGTAAAATTTTTGTTCAATAGTACGAATTTTCCAATATTACGAAAAGGCCTGACATTATATAATTCGTACTATAAAAATATATTCTTTCTGTAACTATTCGTCGATGTCAATTCAACCCAATATCAAAAAGGGGACACTTGTCTGCCCGCTGCGAACAACAATTGAGTACTATTAACAACCTTTTGCCGTTTTCTAAGCTTTAGAGAAGTAATAAAATGTTTCCAACAGAACAAATTCTTGCCAACAACGAGTAGACGAGCGCCAATACTTTAATGTTGAGTTGATGTTATTTTACTTTGATCGACGATTCCGCTGCAATAAAGACGAAATAGGGCACTGGGCTGTACATTAGCATAGACAAGTATTAATTGCTGCCGGTACTACTCACTGCCTTCGTCGCTTAAACTGTATAACAGTAGTTAAGTCAATACCACTCCAATGTACATCAGAAAAATGCAGGATGTTATGACTTGTCGGAAACTGGGCTTGAATCCACTTTCTTAGTCATTATTTGCTTTGTAATCAACGTAGGAATGCGTTCAGACCAAGCGACACACATTTCCGGTAGGGTTGGCTACTTTTCTTTAAATATTTTAGTGTTTTCCTTTCAGCTTTTTAATGGTTTTAGGCACTTTTCTTGACTAGGTTCTTTGAATTTGTCAAAAATAAAATAAAAAACAAACAGATTTTAATTTTAATACTCTATACTTTGTTCGATTAATCGAGTAAAGTTTTTCCTTTATTTGATCGAATAATGAAAATAGTTAATTTCGATTAACGATTAACTCGAACAATTGATGTCAATTAATCGAGTCAAATGAATTTCTTAGTAAATTCGTCTTTTTTCATTAGAAAAATACTTTTTTTAATTTCTAACTAAATAAATCCTTTAAAACTAAATAACATGTTATTACTTTCTGGATTTATTTATGTTACACATACTTTTGAACATATTTTAGTCCCTTTTTAGATGTGTGTGTCTGCGACAAATCATGTAAATGATAATAAACGTAAAATTCCATACGTAACAAATGCGATACTAAACTAGCAATATTTTTATATTTAGTTTGACGTTAATCATATGAAATTCATTAGTTTTCACTTCTTTTTATTTTTATCAGACATTTTTCAAACAAAAAAATCGACCACAAACTGTATTAGAATAAAAGATGATTTCATGTATTTAGATAATACAAGGAAAAAAATTAGAAAATCTAGAAAATCTTTTTAATATAATCCTATCGGTATCATCAACATCTACTTTAAGTGAAAGGGTGCTTTCAACGTCAAGATTTATTTAAAAAAACTAAACTATTTTTAAAAGACTATTTAAAAAAATGTGATTCAAATCTCGTCAATAGTACACATTTTCTTTAAACATTTTTTAAAAGTTTTAGAACTTTATACATATTAAAAATTAATTTTTATTTTATTGTTTATTTTTAATAACTTTTTTGGTTTTATTTATTTATTTATTGATTAGATTAAATATTTGAACTTATTTTCTTTAATTCCAAAAATTGTTTTTTTTTGATAATTAATATATTTTTAATATTTGGGCTCTCAAGGTCATTTAAAAAAAAATATTTATTTCATATTACTCCGACGTTGTGTTGGTATTTTTCAACTCCTTTAGGGATTTTTTTTTATCTTTATTGGATATATAATCTTCTTTAGAGCAATTTCACATCATTCTCCTTCAAAATATCACAGTTTTGTTTTGTGTAAAAAGGACAATCAGAAACAAAAACTTAATAAATTAAAATAAAAAATGCAAAAATGGTTCATACACAAATTAAAATATTACAGCCAGTCTTTATTTGTCGTCATCACAGTTGCCATTTAACTAAAATATGACCCACTTATAGATGGGTCTTTGATGTGGATAATACATATGCAAATTATAACAACATGTAACTTTTTTTTACAAAAATTTATCGATGGCGTTCTAGTTTACAGTTGCTATCAATATTTGTCGTATAGATTTCTCGAACATTATTCCAAATTCTCGTTGTTTACAAAACTTCCCGGAATATTTCAAATCCGTTATTTTGAATTTTAGTGCTCTCAATCTTGTACACATGGTTAAACTGTGCTTAATTATCGCTGTCATTTTATTTGCGTTAAATTTTAATCTACATTTGAATTTTGTAACAATATGCAAAAAAAAGAATATTTTTGTTTTTCGTATAAATTCTAAAAATTATTTCCATACTTACACTACGCAACTTTTTTCAATAAAACTTTCATTTTAAGCGAGATTATTGCAATAGAAATATTTTCATTTTGTGTTTTAATTTCTGTCTTTTTGAAGTAACACTCAGGCATTTAATATGCCTACGAAATAATGGGTGTGTTACTTTCTTTGGAAAAGGGATAGTGAAAAAGGACAGATGGTGAAAGTGTTTTATAACTCTGATGTTGCACGTTATGTTAGTTTGTAGATCAGTGTTGCACCGCCTCTGCTGTCAAGTAAGAGCATTAACTGTGTTTTTTTTGAGCTGTGTAGAAATTTTATTAATTCTTTTACTTTGCTGGCAGTTTTGCTACAATATCGACGAAGGAGGGCGCTGTGATGTACAATAGCATACATCAGTATCAATTGCTGGCAGTACTCTTCAGTGACCAGTGTGCTATGCCTTCCTTATTTAAACATTCCAATAACAACAAATACAATGGCACACTAATCCACATCTGAAAATTTTTTCACTTGTTATGTAAAATTTATAGATTTTTTGACAGATGTTTTATTTACATTTTAGTAGCAAAATAGAAAATTTATAATTTGTGTTTTTTTTATCTTCAATGTAAAATCCAAAAGTATTTTTCTTCTTTTGTTAAGCAAGTGTGATGTAATTTTGGTGACGTGCTTTAAGCAATTAGAGACTTAAGATATTTCATTGGGAATTAATCTCAATGCTTTCGAATAGTTTAGTCATATCTGCTAAAGAATACAAAATATGCAGCTTCCAAAAGCAATGAATTCAGAATATGTATCGGATCCTTGCTAATGGAGTCTAGAGACCTTCTAGAAGTCCTTTTCCTTTGTATTTGTATTAGCTTCGCAAGCCACATATAAAGAATCATATTATTCTTGGCTAAAAAGTCACATGACTTGATTTTTTCTAAATGTTATTGTTTTATAGAAACCATATCGAACACTTTTGTTTTGCGGTATGTATTTATAGGAATTAATTTAAAGACTTGTTGTGGTTAAATTTGTTATTTTTTTATTAAAAACATTTCATTCATTTCAAACATCTATGACATTTTATTTATTTACTGGTTTTATTAGCAATAAACAAAGAAATAAAAACACTTGTGCCACATACTACATATGTACCACATTCGCCCGCTACACCACGCTACCACATCAGTCTTTTTGTTGCAAATGTACAAAATAAATTGAATTTTCTTGAGTGACTCCAACAAAGATGAAAGTGGCCAAATAGTAGTGGTATCAAGCTTTTATGTAAATTAATGAACACATTAAATCACTATTTTTATAGCAAAACGCAAATAACTCAGATATATAAAACATAATTAGAGAGACATCAACACACTGGAAAAGTCAACAGACATTCTTGTTTAATAACTGAATGAATGTGGAGAAGGTGATAAACACATTTTTAATGTGCTGAAAATAACAAAATGTAACGGACTACTTACCCGTATGACTGATTGAACAAACACACTGTTTGAAATCAACATGGTCAGTTCAAAGTCAGTTTCAAAGTGTTAGCTACACAACTCAACATAACACTCTCAATATGTTTGTCAAAATCACATCAAGCATTGTAGTGGTCTGCAGAAAATTTCTTGTACACCAGATTCTGTTTTTACGCGAATTTGATTTAATGCGATCCCAAAAAAAAATATTTCATTCTATTTTTACGTGATTTACTTTGATTTAATGCGGTTTAAAAATGTAGAAAATGAGTGGTAGAAAATTTATATTATGGATTGTATCAAACATGCTGAATTAGCGCTGTAAGAGGTAAAAGAATCCGCGTTAATGATGGAGAGCAGTTGGGTCAGATTACGGTATTGACAGATAAGGTAAGGCACTTAGCGAAGATGAAATAATCGGTTTTGCCCTTGAGACTTGATGATGACGAAGAGTTTTCTACCCTCACTGCAGCCATAGTTAAAGAAAGACTCCAAATGTCAACTTAGTCGGACGATAATTTTCGCAAACATGATCCTAATGAAGAAAGAAACGTGCAATTTTAACGTGATGTCAAACTGTTTATGGCCAATTATCGTGAATTACATAAAAGCCTTATTAAAACTGGAAGCCAACGATTGACTAAATAGACAATTTGTGACTAAATTCTTAGAACCTTCAAAATCAATTGAGTATGGTTTGAAAAATATTTCCGGCAATGAAGCTGATGTCTCCCGTCGACGAATGCGGTTATTAGAAAATTGAATATTGCTTTTTATATATTTTAAAGGTTTATGATTTCTTTTTCTAAATGAACTGGTTTTTCTATTATTTTTTTTCAAGTAAAATGTGTTTAATTGCATATTTATTTTATTTTACCTGATATTTGGTATGCTCGTGAAAAACCAATGCCGTCATTTTGTATGGATACTCCATCTTTTCTTACACGATTTTTTTAAGCTAATTTTCGATGAACACATCTATCGCATAAAAACAGAATTAGGTGTATGTGTAACAACGACGATGCTGGATGGGAAATCAAAATATTTAGATTTTCGCTATGATTAACGAGCGATTTTGCTAAATCTATTGATTTTACTCTTCAAGGACTTATAAACTTTTAAAAAGATTAGAAACAGAACAGGGGGTAAATTACGGCATTCAATATCGAACGGAATTTCAATACAAATTCAAAAAATTTTATATGAATTTAAAAAGAATGCTCGACAAGTGCAAGCCTTAATGTGAAGCATACGTGTACAAATTTGATGTCAAGCATTTTGACAAATGTGTAGTGATCTTAAGTACGAGTGTGATGTGTTGACTTTATATTTTGCGAGGAAAATTATGTTTTTATTTATCGATATGTTGTTACACTGAACATATTAAGAAATATGGACGTGCGAGGGCGGATTTATATTAAAGCTACCTAGTGCTAGATAGCAGCACATCGAAATCGCCATCTGTCAAACGTCAGCTGTTAAAATTTCACCCAAATTCATCGATTAGTTTATTTGTTGTAGTCGTTTGAAGTGAGCAACTTTTGTGTTTCTTGAAATATGGAAAAAAGTGAATTTCGTGCAGTTATTGGGAAAACGACGAAAGAGACAAATGAAAAGCTCGATAAACATTACGGTGAGACTGCTCCGTCAGATTACATGGTAAAATATTGGATTGTGTGAATTTAAACGCGGCCAAACAAGCAAGAATAGCATCAAGAAAAAATCCCAAAGAGGTGGTTACTGAAGAAAATATCAAGAAAATCCTCGATATCGTTATGAATGATCGCCGAGTCAAGTCTCACGTAACACGTAAATTGTTGAAATGGTAATCATATCATATGAACCTGTCTTCAACATTTTGCATAAACATTTGCATATGAAAAAGCTATCGGGAAGATGGGTGCGGCGTTTGCTCTCAATCGACCATAAACGTAAACGTGTGACGTGTGTAGTCTCAACGGCAAAGCTCTATGAATTGGGCTACGAATTGGGCTACAAATTGGTACCTCATCTGCCATATTCTCCGGATTAAGCCCCTAGTGACTACTTCCTATTTCCAAACCTAAAGAAATGGCTCGGTGGAAAGAGATTTAGCTCCAACGATGAAATTATTGGCCAAACAATTGCTTATTTTAAGGACCTCGAAAAATCCTATTTTTTGGAAGGGATACAAAAACTAGAGAAACGTTGGACTAAGTGTATTGAGCTAAAAGGAGACTATTTTTCCTACTTAGGTAGCTTCAATATCAATCCGCCCTCGTACGTGTACTTCGCAGGAAGAGCTGACTCACTGTCCATTAATGTTAAAGGGAAATTAACTATTTATTAACAGGGAAACTAAAAGTATGATATATAATAGATTATTCAATACGTCATACAAACATATTAGAGAGAAATTGAGACTTTAAAGATTTTATTTTAGAATTTCAGGATGTTTTATATTATATTCTTACATGTTTTACTTCAATCGTATAAATCTAACATAATTTTTTTCATAAAGATTAAGTAAGATCTAAAAATTATTCTAATTTTTCGATCTTTTTATTTATATTTTATTAAATAATTTCTTCAAGCTTGAGGTGAAACAATATAAATATAATTTATTTAATTAATCCAATATTTTGCTTTCTCAATGGAAAGCTTCTTCAGGGATATATATGGTGAAACATTGCACAATCTGATGTTAATGCAGTTGTCTGAGTTGATCTGTATTTGAATTTCTGATCATATTTATGTCCTACTAATCTAGTTTATAGTTTATTTTTAGTGGTACCCATATAATAAATAATACGAACCAAATAAAGCTTTTGCTTTAAAAAATTATCTTATTCAAAATTATGAGTATAAAACATGAAAACTGAATATTGATTGTCACAGCTCTTGCTCCTCTGCCATACAGACTGTAATTGAATATAAACATTTTTGAAATTGGTGAATTTGTCAATACGAAATTTTAAAATTTTCTTCATGCAATATTTAGTTTTTTGAATTTAGAAATACAAAAATAAAAGTGTATGAAATATATCATTTTTATTATATATTTATAAAAAAAACAATAAAATAAAACATTAAATTATATAAATAAATTCAGTTTCTGTTGAAACATAGACAAAAATTAAGAATCAAAATAAACAAACAAATAACATCATATAAATTTTGGTTTGATAGCGACTTTTCAAAGCCAACCAGACGTTTAATACGAATGTATATTTTTACTTTTAATTGTAAATTCCCGCGAGAGGGAAAACACAGAACGCTTTCAACTGATGTAGATCTTTCTGTCTTTTACAGTATGCGACGAATAATCCTGTCCCCGGGAATCCCACGAAAAACTCTAGTTGCAGCTTAACATAACATAAATTCCAAAAAAGTTGCTAAATCGCAAGAATGTTGGATTTTTAATAAAAGAAGAATGAATGATTTCTTTTAGAGCATATTAAACAATTTTTAGAGTATTTTTTATGCTCATAAAACATTTTTTACAGTTAAACTATGGTTTCCCAGCTTATTAAAAATACAGCTCACAGTAGTTTTTAAATTTTTTATTTCATCATCATGATTTTTTATACAGATGTATTTTTAAACCGACGCAACAGCGAAAGTCTTCGTATCCAGTATATGGAGGATCCCAAAGTTCGCCAACTCGAATATTTAGTTAAAATATAAAAATTGCCAAAAATTTATTGATATTCCAAAGGCGAACGTCTGAGAGAACGTTGCCGACTTTATCGCTTTTGTCGTCCGCGTAAAGGATACTTCTTTTCCATTTTCAATAACTTCATCAAACAGCAGCAGCCAAAGTAGTGGGTACATAGCATTGAGTACATAGCTTGACTGCGATTATAGTAAGCATGTCGTTGCCCACAGACGACGCAGTTATGACATCGATCCGATCTACCTCACAAAAGAGTGGTCATGACACTGTTTTTAAGACATAGAAAATACAGTGCAGACTCGGTTAACGCAACCCTCGATAAGCGCAACACCTCGATATTCGCAACAATCAAATTTTTAACATTGGTGACTGAATTCAAAACTACATATCGCCATATGAATACATAAAAGCCCTAAGTTGCATTGCAAAAATTTTAGAGAAGAAGCAAAAAACACTCTAATATGAAAAGTTAACCAACATTTTTCCAAATTTTTTTCAGTTTAAGTTTTTTTCTTATTAAAGAATTACTAACATTTTAATATGCAAAATTTTCCAGAGACATGTATTTTTGATATGGTGCATTGTAATTAATCAAGAAGTCGATTTTGAATTTATTGTAACTTAAGACTTTTATGAAATAATGTGACGATATGAACCCTTGTGTATGAAATCTTATGCTTACGTACAAAAATCATTCTATTCTAGGAATGACAAAGAACTTTTACGTGGTGCTTCTGTTTTTGAAACCAACGTTGATTAAAATATTTTTTTGTTTGTGGGTGTTTGTTTGAAAATTTCACACTTTTTCCGTTAAAAGTATGAATCGTGAACTTGATAACAACTATCAGTACAAATTTACATTCATATGTACGAGGGCGGATTGATATTGAAGCTACCTAAGTAGGAAAAAAAAAATTTTTTTCAAAAACCATTTATTTCTCAACATAGTCTCCTTTTAGCTCAATACACTTAGTCCAACATTTCTCCAGTTTTTGTATCCCTTCCAAAAAATATGATTTTTCGAGGTCCTTAAAATATGCAATTGTTTGGTCAATAATTTCATCGTTGGAGCTAAATCTCTTTCCACCGAGCCATTTCTTTAGGCTTGGAAATAGGAACTGGTCACTAGGGGCTTAATTCGGAGAATATGGCGGATAACCCAATTCATAGAGCTTTGCCATTGAGACTGCACACGTCACTCGTTTACGTTTATGGTCAATTGCGAGCAAACGCGGCACCCATCTTGCCGATAGCTTTTTCATATGCAAATGTTCATGCAAAATGTTGAACACACGTTCATATGATATGTTTACCATTTCAACAATCTCACGTAACTTGACTCGGCGATCATTCATAACGATATCGAGGATTTTCTTGATGTTTTCTTCATTCACCACCTCTTTTGGCCTTCCTGTTGATGGTATTGTTGCAGTGCTTGTTAGGCCGCGCTTAAATTCAGCAATCCACAGTAATGTTTATCGAGCTTTTCTGTTGTCTTTTTCGCCGTTTTCCCTTTCAAATAATAGTTTTTAATCACTCCACGAAATTCACTTTTTTCAATTTTTCAGGAAACACAAAAGTTGGTTACTTCAGACGACTGACGTTTGACAGATTGCAATTTCTAATAAAAAAAGTTTTTGGGTCTGTGCTGCCATCTAACGCTAGGTAGCTTTAATATCAATCCGCCCTCGTACATTAGAATGTTTATTTTATATTTATTTTAAATGCATAGTTCCTTTCTTGCAACGTAGTGAAATCGTTCGTCAGAAAACGAGTTAAAGTTTTGAATTTGCGCACACATCCAGTGTTACCGTTTGGATTTCTTGAAAAGTAGCATAAAAGGTCGTTTTAAAAAAATAAATTCGGCCAAAAAAGTCGTTTGATAAAATAGAAGTCGCACATATTTTTTTAAACATTTTTTTTCTTTAACCAAACGCATAACCAAAAAAACAGTTAAAACAATACAAAAAGCTATTACAGAATCCATTTTTATCATATTTCATAATATATCAACCCCTGTGCGCGAAATTATCGTATGTTACACTTTTTTGAAATAGAGCTTTTTATGCAAATCGGTTCTAAATCCATTAGTTAATCTGTTGACAAAATATTATAGCGAGAAATAAATAGTTATAGAGATAGTACAATGCACATTTTATTGTATGCAACAGTTTTGTAGTATATAATAGCAATACAAATAGTAATAAAAATGGTCTCCTGTAAATTTTAGTTTTTGTAACATACGATAATATCGTGCACAGGGGTCGATATGCAGTTGCATTATATGTTCTTCTATACATGTTTTTATGTACACTAAATAAGTTTAGCTAAATTTAATAAACTCGGTTGTCGTATGCTGCCAAGGGGAAGGGAATATGACTTCTGTTAAAAACCAAGCCAAGAGAAAGATTATTATTTTGGTTCACTAAAAGCTGTTTACAAACAATGCAAAGAGGGCGCTTTGACTCCATGTCTTGCTTAAGCTATTTATACTTTAGTTCCCAGTCTTTCGAATAGTATTGCGAAATATTACGTTTCTTGGAAGGACCTGCAACGTTGTTAATGTATTTTCTTATTCGTTTCCAGACTTTTTTTGTTTTAACAATAAATCTTATTTTAAAGAATGTTCATGTTTTACGACAAATTTTGGAAAATAAGCACTTTAAACCCCACAATTTCTTACTTTAAAAAGCTTTTTTGCTTAAACTGTTCTTTGAAACATTTACCGAAAATTTGTGAATAATTTCTTGAATACATTGTGTACATGATAAAGTTGCAAAAAAGTGATAAAAGTGTTCCCAAATGAACAATAATCTGAAATTTGATTTTATATTTAACGACTTTTTTTAATAAATTTACTGCAAATTAAATGTTTTTTGTGAGAAACAAAAAAAGTCGAAAAAGTCACTAATAAAAACAAGTCTCATAAAAAGTCGCAGACCGCTAAAAAGGGTAAAATTGAGGCTTTAGTCTGGTGAACGGTAACCCTGCACACATCAATGTAAAAATTAAAAAATAATCTGAGTGAGTTGTATACAATTTTTACACAAAATGAAAAGCGATACGAAGAATATTTCTTAACTCAAATACAATTTTTTTTAGATATGACTACGTTGCAATAAATGAGCGAAATATTTGTTTTTATTCTTTATTTTATTTAAATTAATGCATTTATTTTGAAAGTTAATCTTTGTTTCTTTAATAAATCTTTTGTTTAGTTTAAAATAAGCTTTAAAGTGGAAAACAGGCATAGCAATTTTTTACTCGGTTTTCGCAACAGACCAAAATTTCTATTGGTTGCGTTAACCGAGTCTGCACTGTAATACGTTGTATTATTAAAGGAGCTCCCAATGTTGCATATAAGTAATAGTATTTATCATTAAAAAGAAGAAGAGCTGCTAGAAGCTTCAAAAAAAGCTCGTAAAAGTTTAATAGCCAAATTTAAATGATAAAAAAGGGGCAAAAACTATTATTTAATATTTAACAACTACTTAATAAAATTAAGGTAATTCAACATGCTGACTCCAACTAAAAATAATAATGGTTCTTTTATTATTAACATGTGAAAATATTGAAAAGTTAAATAGGCTTAAGATTCGTATTTGACAAGTAAATTAAGATTTTCTGTGAAATTATTTTTCTTGTAGTTGTGCATCATAATTTAAAATACAAATACAAAAATACAATTTTGTTAACGAAAATCTGGTTTCTTTTTACTAAACACTGTACAGTCGAAACTTTTTTTGAAATATTCGATAAAGAATTCATTTCCCATTTGTTCTATTCCTTCTACTATTGCTTTCAAATAACTGCTCATGTTGTTTAGGAATAAACTATTGGTTTTTTATTTGATGTTTTCAAAAATTCATTACTCACCTTTAATGTAACACCACCCAAATCGTATTCTCGATTGTATAAATCCTCAACAGTAGCACGATATTTATCTGTATACGTTTTAAATAGAAAACGTTTGACAATACTACTTTTGCCCACACCAGCTCCGCCCAGTATCACCAGTCTTATACGTTCCAAATCTGCCATTATCGTTTACAACAGAAACAAAAATAGCCCAGCAAAGTGCATGTACATATGTAAACACTTTACGAGTGTAAATGGAAAATAGAAAGAGAAGGCGAAAGCTAAAAGGATTGGGAGAACCCTTTAGCACTCGTATTTGCTGATTTATTTTTTATTTGACTTCAAGAACAAATTTTGTACGGAAATCTGTAGTTTATTTTAAATTTGCTTTCGTTGTTGTTGGATTCACAAAAATGAATTTTTGATTAGTTTTAAAAATCTAAAAAGAAAAAGAGACTGAATGAATTGAGAGGTAGTAAATTGTCTAAAAGTAAAAAATATAGTAATAAAAAGTTTTAAACAAGTTAAAGTTATATGAATGTGGAAGTTATGTATGTATCTGAAATTAATTTATAATTTTTTTGTTTTCTAGGAAAAGTGGCAGTTATGCTTTTCCAAAAATTATTATTAAATTTTCTGTATACACTTTCTGAGTTCTCATCTGATTGTAGCTGGTAAAGGTTTAGAGAAAAGATTAGAGAAAAATAAATTAAATAGGTAAAATCCTTCATAATATTAATATGTATTGCACACATACATACATACGTAAAAATGAAGAAAAATGTCATGAACCATTCCTTGCTTAAGCTTGTTTGAATTTAAATCATTTCTTACAAGCTGAAATGATTTATTGTATTCTCTTGCAAATGTCTTTCCACACATCCATACACATGTTTTATTACTCATGTTCAGTGATGGCATTTTGGTGCTTTTCGGGTATTTTTTGGTGCTTTTGGGTCTTCATACGCACGAAATTTTGTTGAATACCCGTTTCTAAAAAGCGGGTATTAACAGTACTTTTCACAATTTCTCACAGTTATTTTGTACAACTGAGAAATATTTTTAGTTTAAGCGCATGTGGTACTTTTTGAGCAACCTTGAATTTTTTCCGCTGATGTTGAAAGAACTTAAAAGCCCAATAAAAAAAAATTACATTCAGTGTGTTTAAAACATAAATTAGATACCGGTTATCTTTAAATTCAGTAAACGCGTTGCTGCATATTAAATATGGTTTAAAATTTTAAAATGCATGTTGTAGCAATTTTCAACTGCCTTTAAATGTTTGTAGCAAAATTTCATTACAACTGTTTTGTGGCCTGATTGCGATTGAAATGGATATTTTTGATAGCGAAATAAACGAAAATGAAATAGCAATCGATTAAAAGGCTGTCATGAATTTCATTCGACTTTGAATTCCCTTTCTTTAATCGATTCCTTGTATACTACACATCGCTCCTTTAAAGCAACATGTTTATATCTTAAAAAAACCAAAACTTTTAAGTTACTTAGATAAAAAATGATGTTGAAGGTATTTTTTTGTATGTAAAAAGTTTTTCAGTAGCATATGTATCCAACCAAATGTATACCCACTAAAAAGTCAATACAGGCCATATATAAACATACCTGCTAACATTTTTATTATTTTACTTTTGATAAATGACTACTGTGCAATAAAGGAGCGACGTATGAGAAAAAATAAAATTTCACAAATCCTATTCAAATAGCAATATTTTTTTGTCTTACGTTAAAACAAATAAAAATTGTTATAAAAAAGTTTTAAAAAGTCATACCTTGAGACCGCGCCGGGGCTCCCAAGAATTAAGTATTTTTGAAAAAAAAAATTAAATTTTAATATTTTATTTACTATCAATTAAAATTAAAAACATTTTTAATTAAACTCAAAAAACAAATACAATACAAAACAATAAAATGACGAAATTATGTTAATTATTTTTTGGTCACAAAATCTTGTTTACAGTCAAATCTGGGCATTTCTCGTTTTGATACAAGTTTAGTCTGCATTAAATCTTCTCCTGATTTTTTCTTGTATCGCATAGAGTCTTGAATGGTTCTGACACTATTCAACAGCTCACTCCATCGGCTGAGTATGACATGGTAGCTGGGCGAAAATTATATTGTCACTTTCTTGGCACTCAACTACGGCGTTTATTTCTTCAGTAGTGACGTTCTGAAGAATTAGTGCATCGAAAAACTTTTGATTTCAATTTATAACTTCAAAGTAGTAGTTACTTGCGTCAAAATTGGTAGTCGTGACCTGAAACACGCGAGGTTGCTTTCCAGTGGGAGGTGAGCTTCGTGCTTTTTAAATTCTTTTGTCTACCAGTTCCCTGCCGGATCTCTCACTTTTTTATTTTCATCCAACAACATCAACAGAAGCAAGTTTTCTAGGTGAGCAAATCTATTAATAGCTTTAACTCTGCAGGAAAGTATCGTGAGTTTGTTACCAATTTTCACAAATTTTTAGATGCATGTTTGCAAGTTGGATTTGTTTTTATTCCAAATCATACCGAAAGATAAACTTTTATATAATACTCAGCTCATACTTTTAGCTGATATGACGGGTTTAATGTAGAAGTATATAAACGTGAAGATCTATTTCCTGCACCCATGTTCTGTAACTTTTACGAGAATTTCTTGCGTCGAAAAGATGTGAAACAAAATATTCTATCGTTTCTCGAAAAGTGAGAAAAAAAACGTGTCTGTAACTCATGTCGAAAACTATCAAAAGAGCTTACTTCGTTACGTTCGAAAATACAACCGTCGGCTGTACAAAATAATATATGGAGCGACTTTAATGTGTGTTGTTTGCAAAATATCCTTAGAAATTCGCATTTTTTTCTAAAATTATAAAATATTTTAACAATGAGTAAATCAAATGATTGATAAAAGAACATTTTCCGAATTATTATTTATTACATTTTCCATTTTGAATATGTTTTATATTATTACAATTGTATCTCGCCACGTTTTTGATTGCGAGTATATTTGACAGTTGAAAGCGGCAGCTTTTCTCGCAAAAATTTTACAGACACAATTTTTCTGTAAATTGGCGAGTAATTTGCTTACGTAACAGCTATTACTCGCCAAAAAAATTACAGACACAGTTTAGTGAGAAAAACATCTGTTTGTATCATTTTATGGCATTTTTGTTTCATTTCAGACATTTCAATCGAAAATGTTCTCGACGCGGGACTTACAGAACATGGGTAGTGGAGACCTGTTAGCTAAGCCATCGTGGCAGTATACTCCTGTTTTTGTTTTGTTTGGTTTTTTTTACTTTTATTAAATGAGTTGGGACTTTATTTGAATTAATATGTTAATAAATTTGTTCTCAAGTCCTTTTTGGAACAGCTTATGGTTTTTTTGTTCTTTCTAGAGATACCAACACTGCTCATGTTGATTTCATTTGTAAATCATTGTCGTTGTTGTCTGTTTAGATACATTTTTTACGTAAACTTGAATTCAAAACAAAACATAATTTGTAAAATATGTACATATGTATGTATATGAAATAATTTAGGAGAATTATAAACGCATTTAAGCAGACGATTAATATACATACAGACATACATAAACACAACCTGGTTACCCACAGTGAACGAAAACTTTTGAAAATTAATTAGGATAATATTCCGAACAATTTAATGTAGATTTTATAAAAACCACAGCGTATAAAAAGGATTTTCTTATTTAATAACACTTCATAAATATTCCGAAACGTGTGCTTAATGATCATAAAACAAAATCATATCATAAAGATTTCTAATAAGTAGTTTTTTAATGGCACATGCCATTTTCTATGGCATTTGACATATTTTTAAACTTATTTTAAAATTCCAGGCATCTCAACTGGACAAGAAAACCATAATTGAAAAGCAAACTTTTTTAATATGAACTTTGCAAAAAAAAATTCAAACTTGTCGTTTTTGAAAATGTTAAGAGTGGATTCGTCAGTGTATGCCAAAGGCAGTTGTTGGAAATTATTGATCGTGTGAAAAAATGTATTGAAGATGCACGAAAAATATATTTTTTTTCATTGAAACATTGAATACAGTAGTTTTTCGATTTAACGAACATTCGATTTAATGAACATCGCATTTAACGAACTCTCAAATTTTTATTTCTACCAAGTACCGTATATTATTAATAAAAATTTTATTTCGTAGTCGGTTTAACGAAACGAAAATGATGAAGAGCTTGATGACACTGAAATTCTACACCCCAAAAAAGAACACGAACTTGTCATTAAGCACTGCGAAATTTGTATTAAATGGGCTCAGTAAAACAATATTATTAACACAAATTTAATGCTTTTGAAGGAGCTTCAAGAAGATGTCATTAAATAAGATATCCATTCCAATAAACAGACTGTGTGATCTAAATTTTTAAAACTGTGTAGCTCATTAACGAATGAATCATCCAACTGAACGAGGTGATCCGGTCATTTTACTGCAAGCTATTCGTTCAATAGTGTACCGTTCCATTTTGTAGATGAGTTCAAAATTTGTTTTCTATCGTTCATGTGTCTTTTTATGTCAAATTTACTTCCATTCATGGACCTTTTCTATGTTGTATTCTTTTGGATTTGTTTTGATGTATTGAGGAGAGATATAATAAAAAGTTTGCATAAATATACATTTTTTTTGAGGATCGACCCATAAAAACTATACTCAGGGCTGAGCAGTATTTGAAATACATGTATTTGAAATGCGCATTTAAAATACAAATACGTATTTTGTATTTGTATTTATATTTGTATTAATATTTGTACGTAATTACTTGAATTGTATTTGGGTTTATATTGAAAGGAATTGTTTAGCTCAACTTCAAATCTGATTTTTTGCAATTCTTTGTTTTATTTTTAAGAAATTTTTGATAAATTCATATTATTTTTATATAGAAAGAAACATTGTAACAATTTATTCATTAGACCAGCAGAATGGATCTGCACTGATTTCGATGTCGCTACACCATCTCATCAGTTTTATTTATTCGATTTTATCACTTTATTCGGTGGATAATAGTGACTTCAACTATTTAACCGAATTATTTGAAGAATTAGAATGCGAAAAGTGCAATTTATTCATTTTTACACTTTAAAGCAATTTCGATTAGTACGAAATTCCCATTTCGCACGATTACTTATTCCATATATTCCGTACTTTCCCGTTTTTTTTGTGCTGGCAAACTAAAAGACTAAAAGAGGTTTAAGAATATAAATAAACTTCCAATAAAATTCGACCCGAAAAAATCAATCACCACAAACATTTTGTTTATCATTTAAGCTTGACTATAATAATAATAATAATAAATATGCTAAAGCATTGACAAGCAATTGCATCTTTTATACATTGTTTCTTGTTAAAAAAAAATTAAGAAGTCTGTAAAATATTTTTTTTGCGCTAAAAATTATGTAAGAATAGGTATCTGTTAATATTTTAAACAAATTTCTCTCGAGTTTTATGTGAGTTTTTTTCGTTTCAAAACATTTCATTACAGCTATTTTTTCTTGGCTTCAGCTATTTTACTATTTACTATTTTATGATGATGATGATGATGTATTGTATATGAAGTTTCCCCCTCAAATGGATAAAATTTGATTTCCTGCTTTTTTGCAATAAACTACAAGTCACATAAAAATACTCGTACACTGTACAAATGACCAATGGCTATGAAAAAATCAATAACTTTTTTATGGTCATCATAAAATTAAATATAATTTTATTTAGGGGAAAGACAACATGTTTAATTTTATTTAGCAGCATAAAGTTTGTTCTGACATTTTGTACCTATTTTTAGTATCTCAATCTGTGACACATTTATCTGTGCTACAAATACTTGTGGCTTTCTACATGTACAACGTACATACATATTTAATTAAGGTTTTGTTTGTACATGATAAGAAAACAAATATGATGGAGTTGGCGCAACAGCTTATTTTCTCAATTTACAGCATATTTTAGGAGTTGTAATGCTAAACATAACACATACATACGAGTACATACATATATACATATAAATATATGGTGATATTTGAATGGTGATTATTTTTACGGATTTCAAAATGATAAGCAATCCATCAATATTTGTGTCAAAACCGCATCAATAAATATCGAGATACTGGATCGCGATCCATATGTATAAAGTACTGCTCAAAATTATAGCGCACTTTAATTTATTTTTTTATTTTCATTATATTTTATTTAAAAAAATGGTTTGTTTTTGTGCTTCAAATTAATCGTATTAAAATTCAGTTTGAAATTAAAAAAATAAAAATAATTGAAAATTCAGTTTGAAATTAAAAAAATAAAAATAATTGAAAATGTGGTGTGCATGTAGATTGCAATACAAGCAAAAAATTGTTTTTTTTTATCATATCATGTCATAGTTAATGTATATTTACAACAAAAAAACAATTACTGCCAGTTTGCTGATATCGAAACAAAATATTCTTTCGTATAATTACATTTAAAACAAAATTCTAAAAGTTGTTTTTGTTTCAAATGTAATAATTCGAACGAAATTTTTCTTTCGATTGCGACGAACAGGCAGTGAGTTCCTTGAATGATAAAGAAAAGAAAATTAAAAAGTTTGTTTTCATTTTTCATTGCTAAGAAATACTTCCCCAACGGCCCAAAGTTGCTTATAAGCAATTTCCAATGTTCAAAAATCCTTAATTTAGATCTAATAACGTAGAAAATCTTAAAAAAAAATTTGACAGTCGGTTCAGGACCGGGCCCGAAAGGGTTTATAAAAGAACTCACAAATTAATGGTTCATAATTAAATTTAATTCATTTAATGAAACCTTATTCAAAATTTGAACTCAGTGTGATGAAATACTTCCTTCTTTGGCTTTTAAAATATATTTCATCCTGTTTGGAATTGATTTGACCAATTTGGAGCAGTCGTCTATAGTTAATTTATTCCAGATGTCTTTTATAGCGCTAATCAATTCGTTTTTAGTTCTCATTTGATAGTTTTGAAGGTCACGATGAATAATAGACACAAGTTTTCAATTGAGTTGATATCTGGCGATGTTGGCGGCCTATCTAATAGGAGAATGCTATTGCTTCTAAGCTATGCCATCGAGAATTTTGCCTTGTGACAGGGGGCATTATCTTGTTGAAAGTAGGCGTGGGTTGATGCAGATCCAAAAAGTTTATTAAAATATGATAGAATTTTTTCTAGCCTTTCAACGACCTTAATAAAAGAGTAACAAGTCGGCACCATGGGCTGTAAAACATCCCCATACGCTAAGAGAGCCAACACCACCTTGTATTCTTGGCTGGAAGCAAAATGGTTGATCCTTCTCCTGCATTGTTCGTCGAACCTTATTGCAATCCCCCTTTCTGTTTATTTTGCGTACTTCTTACATCAATTATATTTTTAAATTTATTAATCGAGATTGCCTCGATATCTTCTTTCAAAGGTTTTTGAAATTCTTACATCAATTTAATGCTTTTTTGTTTGATCCTTGTTCTGATAAAGACATCCTTTCTAGCTCTTAATACCCACGGCGACGGGTTATGCTGCCACTTATTGACTTCGCAATGGTAGATGGCCCTTCAGTAGGAAGTTAGCGACAGCTAGCTGGGCGAGCTATTTTACACAATTATATCAATTGCGAATCTTGGGATGATGTTGTGCGTTTGGAACGTCCTTGAACTGGTTTATTAATAAGTGCTCCATTGTCAGAGACTTTGTTTCAACATTACATACACATTTTCGTGAAACACCACGACTCGTTGATAAAAATTTATAAAAATTTTTTACTCCAAAATGACGGTTTTTCGTTTCATTATCCAAAATGTAAAAAAATCACAACCACAATGGAATTATGTAACCCCATCACGAGGTTTTAACCAAAATTGTACTGTTTATAACTAAAACTGAAGGAATAGAACATATTAGAGTAAAATTTTTAGGAGAAAATGTACTGTTATCAATATGTTTCAAGAGAATTTTCTATAATTTTGGCACGTGAATTATTGACATAATGTCATAATTCCATTATCATTCTTTTACCTCAATTTCATTAAGTGCGTTCCAGCACCCAAAAGATTTTACAAATTTTTACAGAACTTTACTGCATATTATTAAATTGCGTTCGTTTACCCAAAATACAGTAAATGAGAACACAAATTGAGAGCGTAGATTGACAGTTCATGAATAAGTATTTAAAAAATTTTACTGCAGAAATTTTTTCAAATTGAATAAACCAAAAAACACATGATTCAAAAGGTAAACAAGCAAAAGTAAGAAAACAAGAAGTACACAATGTGTGAAAAAATTATTTACAAAAAGAAAAATTTAAATAATAAAATAATAAAATATAAAAAGTGAATAATTATTTTTAAACTATTCGTTCGTTAAAAATGTACATACATAATTGCCTTTTAAAAGGAAATAAATGCTGTAGAAACCATTTACAGCCATTTTCGTTGTGTTATTTTAATTCTTTGGAGTTGTTTTTAAGGTAATCAATATCAAAAACAAATCACATACTATTGAATAAATTTAATCAGACACAAATTAGCAAAATCAAATAAAATAAAAATAGAAATATTAAAAAGATTACAGAAAATAATTTGTTAACATTTCTTAAAACGTTCGTGATTTAATAAATATTTTATCGGGTACCAACAAGAAAAAGAGTTGAGTAATCTAAAGTGTAAATATATTTCAACACTATATTTATTTGCAATCAGCTGTTTCTTTAATCTTAGTAATTTTTAAAATTTTTCCGTTCGCGTACTTTTTTAGGTGACAGCATTTTTTGAGAGTAAATTTTTCAGTTTACTCAGTAGTTAGTCATTTACTGCGTTTAAGTGTGAAAGTACTCGAACGCACCTATTATCTCAATTCGTTTTCTGCTTGTATTCGTGGAAGTATAAACTAAACAAAAAGTAACAATAAAAATATTTCTTTGAGTTAATTTTCCGCATAAACTCATCAAATCATTTATTTCAAAAGTGTGCTATAACTTTGAGCAGTACTTTATATTGTACCATTACACCTCCTACAATAGATTGTGAATTGAGCAATTATAGTTGCTGCTGTTGTAGCAGCTCCACTGCTATCGAAAGGTAAGATGTTTTTGCTAAAATCTTCCGGTTGATGCAGCTGACGCTGGGTGGACAATCTTTAGCTGATTGATTCCGCAGTGAAGATCCAATTGTCTGAGGAACAACACATTACGGTTGAGTTATGTGGTTGTAGGACAACCCTAGTTTAACCTATCCTTTAGTATGCTAATTGAAGCAGATGGTATTATATTTAAACTTTATATAGTTAAACTGCCATCCTGCTTTTTTTAAGAGACATATGTGCGAATTTATTCTGGAAAATTGTGCAGTTCATCACTATTTTATTATCACGGCAAGTTTTTATGCTTTTTGCATGGAAAATATGCATTTGCATATTTTTCCAATTTTTCCTAAGAAATACATTCATTTTTGATATATCTTGCATAAATTTGCATATTACGCAGGTAGGCAATTCTTTTTAAGAAAAATTGCTTGTGATAACTGACGCAGCTCCATACATGGTCTCCGCAATGCGATCATTAAAAATTCTTTACCCCAAAATGTTGCATGTTACATGTCTGGGTTATGGGTTGTATATAAATGCAAATTTTGTTCGCTTACATTTTGCATTGTTAACTCACTTGTTGCAAATTGCAAAATCGTTTTTCTTATCAAACCCCAAAAATCCCTGTACCACCCACAAGATGGTTAAAAACTTTATAGAAATAAGCAGCGTTTTAAATGAGCAGTGTGATGATGAGGCAGAGTCGATATGTAATGCAAAAGCTTAATTTAAGAATTCATCGGCAAAAACAGATTAAGCATACATTAAAGATAATTTTGAATGTATTTGCCATAGTAAAATCAAATTAGAAACCAAAAGGCTTTCTTTATATGAAAGATTATCCGTCATAGAAGACGCAAAAGAAAAACCTCTGAATATTAAGAATAAAATATTTATTGAAAAATTTAACAAAGTATTTAATCGAAATGTTGGCATGCAAACGTTGACCAAAATGTTGAACGTATATTTTTAATGTATTTGACAGTTTTTTGCGACAATCGAATATCCTTTCAATTTCAAAACTTGAAAAAACATATGATTATACTTTGTAATAAACATTTGTTTAAATAAAACTGATTAAAAATGATTAGTCAATTGTTTTTCGGGTGCATATTTTCGTGCAGATTTTAAAGATTTTTTTGGAGTACGTAGCATATTTTAATAATTTTTGTGCATATTTAAACTTGCTCTGTTTATTATTCATAAGCCTGATTCTAATCGTTCAATAGACAGTAGATCGGCAGTGAATAACTAAATCAAAATGTAGTGGCATTAAACAAAAAACCTGAAAGAAAGTTCACAAATAAAACGTAACTTTTCACTTTGATCCCCCTGCAAAGTTTTAGTTGCAAAAATATATATTTGTTCTTCATTTCTTTATAAATATTGCATATGTTTGTATATAAAACAATTTAAAATAAAATAAATTATAAAAAGAAAATCCTAAAATTGATAGTCGATATAAAAGTGTTTTGATTCAACACCAACTTAACGAGTGTACAAGCTTAATATGTATTTTAGTTATCCTCTGGAAAAGTTCAGTCCATACACAGTGTATAACTTTTAATTATGAATACGCCGGTAAATTTTTTAATTTGTTTTTTTAATTCTATTTTCCATCCCAAGTTGTCAATAGTGATGTATATTTTTTTTGTTCCTCTATTTTTATAATTTTTTTAATCCTCTAAATAAAAAAAATGCTAGTAGTTCACTTTTAAATACTAGTCCTTCGATACATTTGTAGTTTTTGCTGTAAATTCCAACAAAAATGTTTAAAAAAAAAAATACACATTGATGTCTTGAATATTGAGTAACACATACAAAAACCTAATTTTTCTTAACTTTATTAGTGAAATGAAGAGAATGTGCAGTAAATTTTATTTAAGTATAAAATATGTGAGTAAACAATTATAGTATTATTTTATATATGTACAAAAATTTTTGAAAATTGAAAAATACTGGATTGGCATATGAAAATTAATTTCAAAAAATGCGAGAGCATTCTTTTTCAACCACCAGTAAATAAATGCAATAATAACTTAAGGAAAAACCGGAAATCTTTCGGTATAAAATCAAATAACAACCCAATTATTCCCATCAAGAGTATTGTTAAATTATTAAGAATCCATTTAGATAAATTTTTATATTTCAACAACCGCATATCTCAACAATTAATAAGAGCAAGAAATGCATTTTTTATGAACAAAAATTTATTTTTTTCAAAGTTATAAGCCCAAAAGTAAAACAAATCATTAATAATATATGGTCTAATTTTTCCCCATCTTATATGAAATAAATAAGAGTATTTGAGAGAAAATTCCTTAGGTGTTGTATGACATTATACATATGAGAAAGTAGCGACTTCAAAAAATATATTCCAAATAAGACATTATACAATAACGCAAAAATAACAAGAATAAATAATTTTATTATACATCTTAATAGAAATCATATTTTGAACAGCATAAACTCTTACGAAAATAACCTTATAATACCTCCTTACTATGTCTCTGATGAATATATATTTACAATATTATAAAACAGATTCATAGCTAGATAGAACTTTAAATTGTAAAAAGTAACACAAAAAATTAAATTTTGATGAAACATTTTTTTTATTTGTTTCAGTATACTCTGACAAATCATCATGAATAGATTCACGCTTGAACAACGCTACGAAATTATCCAAATTTACTTTGAAAATCAGTCGTCGACTGACCCGTTGTTTTATCGCAAAATTGTGTTCAGCGATGAGGCGCATTTTTGGCTTAACGGGTTTGTTAATAAGCAAAATTGCTGCATATGGAGTGAGACCAATCCACAAGAGACCCTACAGACTCCATTACATCCAGAAAAATGCACCGTTTGGTGCGGTTTTCACGCTGGTGGCATCATCGGACCTTATTTCTTCAAAAATGAGGCCGGAGCTCGCGTTACGGTCAATGGAGATCGTTACCGCACCATGATCAATGATTTTTTGTTTGAAAATATGGATGACATTGATCCTGAGGAGATGTGGTTTCAACAGGATGGCGCTACGTGCTATACGGCGAACGCAACCATCGACTTATTGAAATCAAAATTTGGCGATAAGTTGATTTCGAGAAATGGACCTGTCAATTGGCCTCCAAGGTCGTGCGATTTGACACCTCTCGATTATTTCCTGTGGGGCTACGTGAAGTCACTGGTTTATGCTGATAAACCAGCAACAATTGACGCCTTGGAGGCCAGCATTGTTCGTGTTATTCGTGACATACGGCCAGCAGTGCTCGAAAAAGTGGCCCAAAATTGGACGTCCAGAATGCGCTTCGTCAAGAACAGCCGCGGTGCCCATATGCCCGAAATCATTTTCAAATGTTAATGTCACGTATTGATCTTTCGAATAAAAAAAAAATTTTGATTACAATTTAATTTTTTGTGTTATTTTTTACAATTTCAAGTTCTATCGGGCTTAAAAAACACCCTATACAACCTATTCTGATGCCGATTTTATTGGTTCTTGTATTTCTTCATGTTCTCAAACAGCTAATCAAATGATTTCAATTCCGTTCCTTGATATTTCCACAATTTTATATAACTTAAAAAAACCTAAATTTTCGTATAGAAGTGGTCCTGACAACATTCCCAGCTGTATATTGATAAACTGTATTGAATTTTTCAGTTAAATATGGATATTTCAATAGTATCTGGAAAAAGTCTTTTATTATTCCATTTTACAAATCTGGTACTAAGTTTGACATTGGAAATTATCGAGGAATTGCTAAACTAAGTATTATTCCCAAACTTTATTGAAAAGATGATAACTGAATGCATTTCTCATTATGTATCATCTCACAAATCTTTTACAACTAACAACCATTATAAATCGGGGTTTTGTTCAACGGAAACAAACTGACATCGTGTACACCGATTTTAGCAAGGCGTTTGATAAGGTAAACCATAAAATGCTCTTGAAGAAACTTAACACAATGGGGTTTTCATATAACTCATATTTATTAAATCGAAAGCAATCTGGCCGTTTTAAAAACGTCACATCTAAATCGATAGATGTCTTATCTGGAGTGCCACAAGGAAGTTATCTTGGACCATTGCTGTTTACTATTTTTATAAATGATCTTCCTAACATGATTAAATTTTCCAACGTTTTAATGTATGCGGATGATGTAAAGATTTCCCTAAGCTTTATTCAATATGCAGATCACAGTCTACTTCAACAAGATTTGGACTCATTTGAGTCATGGTGTAATTTAAATTTGATGGTGCTTAACTTGAAAAAATGCAAACATATGTCCTTCTACAGAGGAAATCACAAAAAAGTAGATTATTCTTTGGGGAACCACCAGCTAGAAAATTGTGTTACAACGTTGGATCTTGGTGTTTTGTTGGCTGCTAAGTTGAACTTTATTAATCATATTTCCATAACTGTAAATAAGGCACATTGTATTCTTGGTTTTATCAAAAAATGGGCAAAAGAATTTAAGGACCCATATGTTACAAAGCAACTTTATGTTTCCCTCGTCAGACCTGTCTTAGAATATGCATCTATAGTTTGGGATCCCAACAACGTGACTCACAACAATTACCTTGAATCGGTACAAAAGCAATTTTTGTTATTCTGCCTTCGTGGTCTTCAGTGGAACCCATTAGATCTTCCGTCATACATCAGCCGTCTTGCTCTAATCAAACTTCCAACTCTCAAAAGTCGAAGGACTATGTTGAATGTGTCGTTTATAGTAAATTTAATTAATGGTGATATTTGTTCTAATTTCCTGCTTGATAACATTTCGTTCCTCATCGTCCATCTTGACACTTTGAATTGCCAGCAATTAAATTCTTCAGATCAAATTACTCAAATGCTGATCCATTAAGAAGAATGTGCAGTCAATTTAATAAATTTTATAAAACTATAGATTTTTCTTTAAATGTAAATGTTATTAAACTTAAAATTATCGTTCTGTTAAATAACCAAAAATTTTGTATTTTTATTGGAATTTACTATATTAATTATATTGTTTAACTGTCTGACAAAACAAATAAATAAATAGTTTACTTGAGAGCTCAAAAGATAGGACTGCGTATAAAAATTTGTTATATTTCACAGTATTTTTTTATTTTTAGTTACATAAGCTTATATGAAATTCAAATAAATAAACATCTAAAAAAAATATATATATATCGTATATACATGTACATATATATTTATATACATTAAAGTAGCTAGAACGATACAAGGTTGGTTTGTATTGCTCCATTTTCAATACATCCATATAAATTTATGTATTTATTTTTTTTTTTTGGAATATCAAAGGATATTGAAGGATTATTTTTCGAAAAAGGATTATAAGCATCCTTTTTTTGCTTATGCATATAAAAAATAATTGAATAAAATACTTATGGTGGTCCCGTTTCATGCGACACCAATATTGAGAAACTTCAAAATCCTTTAACAAGAAAAACGAAAAACGAAAAACGTGTTATTCAGTTCTTCAATACACATTTATGTATTTATTTTTTTATATTTGTTTGTACATTCTAAAGTAAATTGAAGGATAAGTTGTGGAAAAAGAAATATCAGCGACCTTTTTGGCTTAGACAAATAAAAAATAGTTGCATAATCTAGTTCTGGTTGTCCCATTTCATGCGACACAAATTTTGAGGAGCTTTAAAGTCCTTTAACAAGATACCGGAATACACGAAATAATAATCTGTAAGCGCAGCTTGATTTTATTTATTTTAATTCACCGTATCAGAACCACGGATTTAATTTGGCTCAAGTATAAGGATTTTTTGTAAATATGTTGGAAGGTGATATCAAATCAAAATTATTGTAAGAATTGTATTTAGGTTTGCCACAGAATCCAATGTAGTCGGAAGTGGATTTAAAAAGACGAAAAGAAAACACTTTTGTGTTATAGATTTCAATGTTATCGGTTTTAATGTACAAAAGAGATAATAATTCCTGATTAAACATAAAAGATTGAAATTTATCACACAAAAGTATTTTTTGTCGTCTTTTTAAATCGAATTCCAACTACATTGGATTCTTTGTTATATTAGTGCTCTTCCCCATTTAAAAAATTGTTCTCTTCAGTTTTGTCTTTCATTTAGTTCTAGGAATTTTTAGCCAGTTTTTTTGTCTTTGTTGCAATTTTAGATATTTTTAAGAAGGGCATTATTAGGCTTATTAAGGAATTTATAATATTGAGGTTTTAAGATCTTAAAAGATTGAGAAGCCTTCAAAGCAAGACTGGGCCATTTTGAAACAGTCGCTTCCAATTTGATGAGTGCTTCTATACGATTTAAGCTCAAATATATTTGTTTTACGTTTAAAATTTCAATGATATTTTACGAAGAGACACATTAAAATTAATTTGCAGTAGCATGGCTTTCTAATAGAACACTGTAGGAAAGAGTTTCCAAATTCGGAACTTGTGTAAATGTATTGAATTTTAAATAATCTTTTGTTATTGCAAGAAGTTTTCTTTTTTGTCTCCTATTCACTTGATCCGAAGTCATGCTCAAGATACTGGAAAAATTGTAGTCTTTTAAAAGTTTTTTTAATAAGTGGAAAGAAACAAATTTTTTACTACTTCTGTGGAGTTACGAAAAGTCGAGTTTTGTGAATAGATGGGAATGTAGTTCTTGTAAGTGGTTTTAATGCTACTAGAGTTCGCCAAGTGGTCGAAATTCAATCGGCAGTATAAACGTATACCTATTTTAGTTGCATTCATTTAAAGAGAAAAAACTTTATAATTTCACATTCCCTTCCCCATTTAAAAAACAATGAACAAAATAAAATTGTACACTTATTTTGCTAAGTTTTTACTTGATGCTAACACATCCATACGTAACGAACATGTACATCCATCCATATTTGATTCTCATCTCTTTCAATTCAGATCTATTTTTCAACTTCCCCCATTTAAAGATAAAAAAATCTTATTAATCACATACATACCAGTATGTATGTACTCTTAAGCACTCTCGTTGCTTTGCTTAGGATTTTAATTGAACCAATATTCACATAAGTGAATGTACATATGCGTTTTTAGCATTTGTAATGGTGTCAACTTGGGATGCCTTTTATTCCTTTAATACTGAACCGATTTAAATAATATATAATATGAATAAGAATGAAGAAAATCGGTTAGCAAACAAAGGAGAAAAAAGGATCCAAAAATTTGTCTTTACCTATTTTTATAATAGATTATTGAGAATCACTTTATAGCAAATTCAAATTAATAAATTTTTTACAAGTGAAAACAACATTTATTTCATTTGTTTAAAAACCTCAAGAAACATTGTTAGTATTTGCAAAAATTATAAATAAATTAGAGTTTTGTAGAAGTGAAACAACATTGTAATTCATTACATGGATGTGGTCAATTAAAACTTTCTTAAAAGTCGAAAATATGTGCTTGTTGATACTCTCGAAGTCCAGTACAGAAAGAGTAGTGCCTCGAAATGACTCCGAGTTTTTTCCACTGGGAAAAGATTACCCCGAATATATAATTTTTTAATAGATTGAAATTTACTTGTACATAAGATTCTATTTTTTCAAATTTAGACTTAGTGGTCCCTTAAAGTATTATACAAAGAAATCATTTGTTTGCTTAAAAAAAAACACTAAAATGGGCTTAAAAAATTCTTTCATTATTTCTTTTAAGCAAATTTAATATGTAAAAAAAATTAATGGCATTTTGTTAAGTCATTCATTTGGCTTCATTAAGCATGAAATGTGATACAATTTTTATCATTAAAATATGAATTCTATTCCTTCTTTCAAAATGCTGTATCCAAGTGCTACCCAAGAGCAACACAAAAAATAACAAAAAGAAAATATGATGATGAATTGTCAATAGAATATTTATGATTAAAGTATGACAAAAACAAAGATGTAAATAACAACAAATAATTAAGCTTCAGGGCACAAAAACTATGAGAGACCGTAGAATTAGGTCGTGATTAATATGCATTTTATGCTGTATTAAGCACCGATATACATTGTCATGCTCCCGAATACTAGTGGCAACAAATATTAAATTGGATAAAAATCAATTTTGCGTAACATAATAAGAAGATTTGGTAAATATGAAAATCAATTCATTTTGATTTCACCAATGTTAGTACTAAGTTTCCATTGACTTTAAATCAACTAGCATTAATTAAATTACTTCGAAGTGTTTGGAACGCCTTGCAAGTGATTTGGGGTTCGTATTATTGTAGTCAAATTGATGAACTTGATTTTTTTGTCATCTACAAATTGACTTTCAAAATTAATTAAATATCGCTTAAGGTACTTGTTTTCGAAGTTGTTAATCACTATTGATTAATGACCCAGGAATGGGGTTTGTAATTTTAAAAGCAACGCAGTGGTTGCATAAATACAACGATGAAGAATAAATTAAATGCTTTGAGGTGATTTGGCTGTATGGAAAATGTTTTGCTCAAATCAACATAATTCGACGAAATCATGCCGATGCAAACATACCATTTGTACACAAACAAATTTGTTTGCAAAGCCTTTTGTTTCAGCTTTTGAGCCATATTTGAAAATGTTATCATTATTGGGAATCCTTGATGAATCAAGTTGAAGAGCGAGTGTACTAAGTACTTAAATATTATGCCATAATGGACGTAAGATATTGATTACTCTTAGCTCACGGTATTGTTTTTTGTCTCCAACATCGGGTCAACTGACAATCTTGCAATGCATGATTTACACATTTATTAATGCGAAAACAGCATTGAATAATCTTAGATAAATATAATCGACGATATTTTACGTCATGTATTTAAGTAGAAATAAGACCTCACAACTGAAACGGAATCCCACTTCTGTTTCTCAAAGAAAACATCAATTAGATATAGCCCGGTTGTGGATCACGTTTTTTCTCACATATTCTTATAAAATTTCTCATCGTTTACGGTTGCGTTTTACAAAATAAGTTCACAAGTCATTCATCAAAACGGAGGCGGAAACTTAAAAAATGGGAACGGCAGATTATATTTGCATAAGAATTCCTTGAAATTTTTAAGTTGGCAAAAAGTTTTTTTTGGGGAACAATCTTAGATTTAAAGGTTTGCTTTTTGTGTGACTAATGCAAATAAAAAGAAGCTTAAACTAAGCATGTCTCATTTTAGATATAATTTGAATGGACAGAAGTGAAGAGAATGAATAAGTAATCCAATTTTCAAAACTTTTATTAATTAGAAATCTTAAAAATCTATTAAGATTTTAAATAGAAATCATTGAAGGGCTAGTCCGACTCGAGCGTGTACGGTTCCGTACTTGTTTCGGTAGGAACACGGACTAATTTTTTAGCTGAATTATATTTTTTTATATTTGTTATTAAAGCGGTAATATGTATACACTCCTTGAAAATCTCCAATGGCTGCATTTTTTCCTGATTTTATGATGCTCCTTTTCAATGTTTATGTATAAGTCCCAAGCTACCCAAGAGATTTTAATAAAAACATACATTCTGCTGTTAAACTCGTCAACAGCAACCAAAGAAATAAAGAAAGAATCCAATTGGTTAACGAATAGATGAGATATTTATTGATTTATTAGGTCAATAGATTTTTACATACTTACTGACTTATTATGAATATATAAAAATAATTGGTTCAACCATTTAGATATAAAGTAAGATTTCTCTTCAGTATGGCATTACTATCAGATAGGTTCATAATATGGTAGCATTTATTGAAGTTAAGACATGCGCGACGAAAAGAATCATTATTAGCATATACAGTTCTTACAGGAACATTGAAGTTTCGTTGACTTCGTAGGAACTTTGAATCAACATCACCTCGAATCAGATCCAGAACAAATAACGCACTCAGCAACAATCGTCGAATTTTTAGAGTAGACAATTTTATCAAAGCAAGTCTGCTATGGTACGGCGGCAAGGCATAAGAATTCCAACGAAGACCACGGAAACAGAAAATTAAAACTTGTTTTTGTACCGATTCAATACCATGAATATGAGTAGAATAACAAGGATCCCAAACAGTAAGTCCATACTCAAGAATTGATCGAAAAAATAAAAGTTTTGTAATATAAAGATCTAGAAATTCCTTTGCCCAGCGTTTCATTAGTCCAAGGACCCCATAGGCTTTATTTACTTTTATGGAGATGTGATCACGAAAGTTGAGCCTTTGATCTAACAGTATGTCAAGATCCAATATGTTTTGAACTTTATTTAAAATAGCAGTATCAATATAATAAGAAGAATCGATCGGATTGTGCCTGAAAAATGACATGTGCTTGAATTTCAAGATCTTTAACTCCAATAAATTAAACCTGCGCCATTGATGAAAATTCCGAAAGTCAGCACTTTATAAAGTATGTCCATTAATATCGGTAAAAGAGTTCAAAATTTTAACACCATTGCCGTACATCAGTACTTTAGAATGCAAAACAATAGTAGGAAGATCATTGATAAATAAAGTGAACAGTATTGCCTTGAGGGCCGTATATAAGTTACCTATAAGTGAGCACAATTACCTCCTAGGTGCAGCATTTTTATACTTATTTAATAGAAAACTAGTAAACATATTAAATAAAATCTTGTTATTATTAGTATCTGGTGATAAAGGGGGCCAGCCATAGTTATACATAAGTTGTGAAAAATCCAAGTGTTTATCCATTATGGTTCACGATATTGAAAGAAGCCTGTGACAGAATAGCAGAAGGGTATATGGACGTCCGGACAGATGGACATACAGACAGATGAACATACGAACAGATGGACATGCAGACAGATGGAGATACGGACAGATGGACAGACATCTTAGCGAAAAATGTTGGGATTTGTTTTAACACTTTGTGCACGAAACCCTAAAAACGACAATTTACTAAGCAATTTATTTTAATCGATTAATTGATATAACTTGTTCGATTATTTGTTTATCGAAATTAGATATTTTTGATTATTTGATCTCTTAATGGGAAAAAGTTCTTCATCCAACCGAATAACGATTATTCGTTTAGTAATTCAACTACAAATATATAAAAACAGAAGTAATACATGTTGATGACCATGGATATTATAATTTTTGAATTTGTCATAATATTAACATTTAAATATTTCGCAATTGCTCAAGTTCATGTCTTGTTTTTATATTGCAACACTGCAAACACTGATGTTTTTTTGGTTTTGGTAACTCTGTGAGAATGAAGTTTTTTTTGGGTTTTTGAGAGTTTTTTTTGGTAAAAGTTAACTTCGATGAAAAGAAGACATACAATAAAATGAATTTTAAAATTAAATAATAAACCAAACAGTGTTTCATTGAACTAATACAGTCCACGGTTAAGAATTCAACATAATTTTTGGTCCATTCGAACCGAATAAAAATAAGTCAGTGAAGTGTTTGATTTGGGCAGAAATTCTGCAAAAGATGTACATACATACATCAGTCATAAATATACACGCATAAAGAAAAGAATCCACTTGTGTGTACAAACATACATACGTACATACATACTTATGAAGAAGTGCTTGTTCAAAGAATTAAATTTCATTTAGAATCAAACAAAATATACAACATACATACATACATCCATACATGTGTATAACAGTGTCAGTGACAGTGTGCGTTCACAGTCGTTGAAAATTTAAATATAGTAATCAGTGCATTTCAAACTATCATATATGGGTCAGTGCATTTGAGACTTGGATTTTATTTAGTTGCCAGATCTAATAATCAGTTGAAAAGTCGTAGTAACTAGAAATCGTTTAATGTTGAAATACAAAAAAACTTACAAAATTACACGACTGTGAAAAGTAGAATAAACAATAAATATCGGCTTATTTCTTTAAAAAAAAAAAAAAACTTGGGAACTAATAATAATTATTAAATTGGAAATTAATTATAAGGGAGATAAATATTCGGCATAACATTCGTACAAAACTTAAACACATTGAAAATGGATCAACTAAAAAAGAAACGCGCTCAATTAAAAAAATCTATGACAAGGTTGTATAATGTTATATGTGGGCAGAATATTAATTACAATGATGTTAAGGTACGTATCGATGAAATTGAAAATATATTTAAAAAGTACAAAGACATTCAGGACGAAATCGATATTCTGATTGAGGCCGATGCTGACATGCGGAAAGAGGATGTATATCGTAATGAGATTGAAGAAATGTATTTTAACGCGAAATCTATATATTCGGCATTCGGTAACGATAATCTAGATAGTACCGTGGTGGAACGTGCTGCTTCGGGCACTCCACAGGTGAATTGTGAGCTGACAGCAATACTACAAACAATGTCAACAACATTGACATCGGTCGTCAATTTGCAGGCTTCAAGCATGAATGATTCAAGTAACAACAATGCTTCGAATATACGTTTACCACGAATTGAAATTCCAGACTTTGATGGCAATTTATCAAACTGGATTCGGTTCAGGGATTTGTTCGTCGCTATGATTGATGCTAGAACGAGTTTATCTGATGTAGAAAAGCTTGAGTACTTGCAGACAAAGCTTAAGGGCGAAGCATCGTCAATAGTTAAACATTTAACTCCGACAAATAGTAATTATAAAATTGCGTGGGAGCTTGTAAAAAAGAAGTACGATAAACCAGATCAAATACGCGAATCATACATTCGTTTACTTTTAACGCAGCCTTCAATCAAAAATGGAACTTTGACCGAAATTAAACAATTTTATAACAACACTGTAGAATGCTACAATGCACTTACGGTTTTATATGATTCTGTAGCTGCATGGGACCCGCTTTTAATGTTCTTAATAAGGGAAAAATTAGATCGGGAAACAATAACGATTTGGTATCGTCAGCAGAATGACGATAATCAATCATTTCGAAATTTATTAGACTTTTTAGAGAATCGTGTAATCGAGTTGGAAAGGTTAGATATACCAACACAATCACCGAAGTTTAAGAACAATAAACTAATTACAATGACTACAACAACTACTTCATGTCCAATTTGCAACAACGATCATTTCTTATTCGCGTGCCAACAGTTTAAAAATCTTGATATCGAGAAACGGAGAGATGTTGTCCGTAAGAGTGGTTTTTGTTTCAACTGCTTAAAGGAAAAACACTTCTCAAAGGATTGCAGGTCCGGTTCTTGCAAGACCTGTGGTCTGAAACATAATACTTTACTTCATGTTTTTAATAGTAAATTCGACGCTAAACAACAGAATATCAGTACGCAAGACCCATCGGCTATTCCCATAAATTCCAGTCAACAATCAACAGCAAATCAGACCACGCTTCTGCCAACGGCAGTGATCAGTGTTCGTGATAAAAATAACAGTTTACAGCAATGTAGAGCCCTTATAGATACTGGCGCGCAGTCAACGCTCATTTCCGAAGCATGTGTTCAACGTCTTCAGCTACATAGATCGTATGATAAGACAATTTTTTGCGGGGTTGGTGGTAATAACACAAGTTATACCAAGGGAAAGGTGCAGTTGGAGATTTTAGCTAGAAGTAATGGCAAAACGATTTTAGTTCCAACATATTGCCTTTCAAATCTAACCCAATACATTCCGTCAGAAACAATAGAGAATCAAAAACTTAATTATTTTCAGAACTTAACCCTAGCAGATCCTGCTTATCATAAACCAGGCCGTATTGACATAATTTTAGGAGCTGATATATTTCCTCATTGCATTTTAGGTGAAAGGGTTTCACACCCATCAGGCTCCCCAACAGCGCTCAATACAATATTCGGTTGGGTGATTATGGGAAATGTAAATAGACAGTCTGAAAAATCAATAGTGATAGCTCATTTACACACCCGATTAGATGAACAACTTCAGCGGTTTTGGGAGACAGAAGAGTGTAATAACCAAACAAAACATCTAACCCCCGATGAAGAAAAGGCAGAACAACATTTTAAGGAAACTCTTCAGAAGCAGCCCGATGGACGATATATGGTGAGACTGCCGTTTAAAACTAGCTCTGTGCAACTAGGTGAATCGAAAACAGCTGCGTTGCGCAGGCTTGAATCAATGGAGCGCCAGTTTGGAAAAAATGCTGAACTCAACGTTGAGTTCCACAAATTCATCAACGAATATATACAGCTCGATCATATGGAAGTAGATCTTAGAAACAACAAAAATAGGATTTATTACATGCCACATCATGCTGTCTTAAAACCGTCTAGTACGACGACAAAACTACGTGTTGTTTTTGATGCATCTTGTAAAAGTTCAAATAACACATCACTAAACGATCATCTTTTAGTTGGCCCAACAGTTCAACGCGATTTATACACAATTCTTTTGCGATTCCGTAAATATAAGGTAGGGTTCACTGCTGACATCGAGAAGATGTATAGGCAGGTACTCATGCATCCCGATGATAGGTCATATCAGAGTATTTTATGGCGCAACTCAGTAAATGATCTACCGTTAACATATCAATTGAAAACGGTTACGTACGGAACCTCAGCAGCTCCATTCTTAGCTACTCGTGCGTTAATGCAAGTTGCCTTGGACAACCAACAAAATTATCCTGATGAAGCTGATGAAATCATAAATAATTTTTATGTCGACGATTATATGTCTTCCGCACCAGATATAACAACTTCTATATCACGTCACAAAACATTGTGCTCTATTTTATCAAGTTCAGGTTTCAACCTGCGAAAATGGTCAACAAATTCAAAGGAATTGTTAGAAGAAATAAAACCTGAAAATCGTGCACATTCGTCTGAGATGATAATAGACCAATCAGAAACAGTCAAAACGTTAGGATTGTTATGGAATACGTTAACAGATAGCTTCCAATATAGTGTATGTTTTCAAGAGGTAGCTGACGTAATTACGAAACGTCATGTTCTTTCTGATATCTCAAGAATTTATGACCCAATTGGTTGGTCATCTCCGGTGTTGATAAAAATGAAAATCTTCATGCAAAAACTATGGATCAAAGGAGTTAGTTGGGATCAAAATCTGCCGAGTGACTTGAGAGCTGAATGGCTGCAAATACAACGTAACATCTACAACATCAGAGATCTACACATTCCTAGATGGCTTAATTACAACGTTGGTGATCGAGTTGAACTTCATGGATTTGCAGATTCATCAGAGTTGGCTTATGCTTCGGCTATTTACATTCGTATCATCGCATCAAATGGATCAATAAATACAAGTTTAGTAACTTCTAAAACAAGAGTTACTCCGATTCGTCAAATTACACTGCCTCGTTTAGAACTTTGTGCGGCTCATCTAATGGTAAAAGTAATGGCAAAGGTAAAAGAAGCTTTAGAGTTGAAGGATGTGCCTACATTTGGTTGGACTGACTCATCAGTGGTACTAGCTTGGTTAAATGACCATCCTAGGCGGTGGAAGACCTTTATTGCCAATAGAACGTCTTATATTCTCAACAACATTCCCGCAAGCCATTGGCATCACGTTTCTTCAAAGGAGAATCCTGCAGACTTGGCAACCCGTGGTATTTCTTCAGTAGAAATGAAAAACAATAAATTATGGTGGCAAGGACCAGATATGTTACATAAATTCACAATGGAAGCTATAACAACCATGTCATCAGAGGCTCTGTCAACAGACATTGATTTAGAAGAACGTAAGGTGATTGCAACAACAACATCCTTCAAACAAACAGATCTGTTTGAGTTATTTTCAAGCTTCAACATGCTGCTTCGTGTGACTGCCTTAATATTGCGTTTCGTGGGCAATTGTAAGGGTAAACATCAGAAGAAAACTGGTTTCATTACTACTACAGAACTGCAAACAGCTCACAGAATTTTGATAAGAAAGGCTCAGCAGGACTCCTACGCAGCAGAGATTCGAATTTTATCATCGAACAATCAATTACATTCTAAACATAAGCTTGCCAGCCTTTCGCCGTTTCTCGATAGTTTTGGAATCCTACGAGTGGGTGGTCGTCTTGAGAACGCATCCATCAGCTATGACCAAAAACATCCATATATTATGCACAAAAACAGTATTGTTACACAACTTATCGTTCGTCATTACCACATAAAATATTTACATGCCGGAAAGCGTCAATTGCAGTATCTGTTAGGCCTAAAGTATTGGATTCCAGAGGTTTATCATATCATTAGGAGAGTTGTCTACCAGTGCACAATATGTATGCGTTTCAACCAAAAGCCGTATCACCAACGAATGGGAGACCTTCCTCGCTGTCGTTTGCAACCTGGTTCAACATTTTTATACGTTGGCGTCGATTTTGCTGGGCCAATCTTTGTTAGGTCATGGAAAGGACGTGGCGCCAAAACATACAAATGCTGGTTAGCGGTCTTCGTGTGCCTCAATACAAAGGCTATTCATCTGGAAGGCGTAACAGATCTTTCGACGAAAGCATTTCTTGCCTCGTTGCGGCGTTTTACATCTAGGCGTGGAAACCCACTTCATATTTACACAGATAATGGCACCAATTTCATTGGCTGTAATCGAGAGTTGAAAGAGCTGTACGATTTTCTCCACACAGACTCCGCATCTATCCAGAAGGAATTGATCAATGAACAAATACAATGGCACTTCATACCTCCGTCAGCACCCAACTTCGGTGGCATCTGGGAGGCGGGTGTTAAATCCGCAAAGTATCACATGAAACGTATTTTGGGAACCTCTGCTGTAACTTATGAAGAGTTAAGTACACTGCTTTGTCAAATTGAAAGCTGTTTGAATTCTAGGCCACTATGTTTGAAATTTGAAGGAGATGTTGACCCCCTAACACCAGCACACTTTTTAATACTTCGCGCTATGAAATCGATTCCAGACGAAAATCTACTTGATTGTAACGTTAACCGTTTAACCAGATGGCAATATATACAAAATTTAGTTCAAAGGTTTTGGTCTAAATGGTCCAACGAATATCTTGGCCAACTTCAACAACGTCCAAAATGGCGACAAAAAATGGAAAATCTACATGTTGATGATATAGTTCTCATCAAAGATGAAAACCTCCCTCCCACTCAATGGCTTCTTGGAAGAGTAACAGCTACACATCCTGGTAAAGATGACATCGTTAGAGTGGTATCAGTCCAAACAAGCAAGGGCTTGCTCAAACGTCCAATATCAAAGGTCTGTCCTCTGTTTTTAGATGCTTGAAAGGAAACCTTTCAAGGTGGGCCGATATGTTGATGACCATGGATATTATAATTTTTGAATTTGTCATAATATTAACATTTAAATATTTCGCAATTGCTCAAGTTCATGTCTTGTTTTTATATTGCAACACTGCAAACACTGATGTTTTTTTGGTTTTGGTAACTCTGTGAGAATGAAGTTTTTTTTGGGTTTTTGAGAGTTTTTTTTGGTAAAAGTTAACTTCGATGAAAAGAAGACATACAATAAAATGAATTTTAAAATTAAATAATAAACCAAACAGTGTTTCATTGAACTAATACAGTCCACGGTTAAGAATTCAACAATACAAGTAAAATTTTACAAAAGTTAAATCTAATTTAAGTTGGCTTCCACTCCCTGTGGCTACAAATGTCTGCTACCAGTGCATATGTACTTCATTGTATGTAACTAGTGCGTCCCGTCTTTTTGATATAAGTTTACTTATACCTGCTTATTACTTAACAGAGGCCACAGAAGCAAATAACTAAAGGAATCACTGTTGATGAAATCAAAGTTGTTTCCATAGAGTCCTTTACATTCCTCTCATATCTGCATACATACATACATACATATATATTCTTATGTATGTATAAGTGTGCCTTTATATAAATAAATTTGTTCTTAGTGATGGAGACCTTAATGCACATAAGTTAAACTTTGATACGCTTGTCTCAAAAGGAATCCATCAAAGAAATATTGAAAGTTAAAATTGTTTTAGAATATGCTTCTGGAATACTTAGTAAATTAATTATTTCCGCCTTTTTATGTAAATCGTAATTGTTTCTTATTTCATAAGGAAATCTCGAGAAAGTGTTTTAATGTAAAACAATGTTGCGTCTTAAATGTAAATCTCCTTTATTATTAAATGAAACAAAAGTAAGGAAAATAAGAATTTATTTGAAAAGTATCTGCTTTTATTTGCAGGGTAGAATAAATTTTTTCATTATAAAAATAGTAACAAACTTGAGTTAAGTAAATGAATATATATATGTGTTCCACCGGAGCATAGGATGCCAACAACATCGGGTTCAGAGATATTGTCCTTGGCTCATTTCACCATTTTTCTAGCTCTACCAACACTTTTCAAACCTTATGTTAAGTGAATTTCACTTGTCATCACTTCGATGTAATGTGTGTCCAATTCCTTGGCATTTTTGCTTATGTCTTTTAATTACTTCTGGTATTTGATTTGAGTTTATTCAGTGTCAGAAGATACGTAGTACTCTTCTTAGGCGGCGGTCTATGATGGCTTTGTTTGTGATTTTATGATGGTTTTTTTTAACAAACATAAACTTTTTAAGACTGTTTAACTTGTCTGCAGACACATTCCGGATGCTGGCAGGAATCGCACCTACGAGTGACCCCCATTAGAATATGTGGACACTTTTTTACATGAACAATCAAGAAAATTCACATTTGTACGCACATGAAAATATTTCATTTGAAATTGATACATGACAAAGAGGATGTTTGGTCTGTATTATGAGGATTCTGGTTATCTGTCAATGATAAGTATGTATGTACATCATGCAGCTGTAACTTAAGGAGACAAAATGGAAAGGGCAGCGTTAAGTAAGGGTCATTGAGGTTAATATCTGAGTTAACTTCTGCTAGGAAAATAGTTTCTGCGACCATGGCTCGAAGACGGTACGTATCAAATGAAATCACGAAAAGCTGATGTGCGGACCACAGTTTAAATCATGTAGTATCTGTCGACAGCGATCGCGGAGTATGCCTTTAAAAAGGTTGACAAAAAGGAACAACCTTTACATGTGTTTAACATTATCGTGAGAGCACTGTATGAAATTAAAAAAATTCACACCCGCCCAAACAAATTAGTGGCCAAAATCAACACTAAAGTTTTTGTTTGTATTAACGCCTTTATAGGACAACTTCAAAGAACTTTTATAATTTACGTTCATGTTCGCCTCAAAATGTAGTTGCATCTAAAAATTTGTATACAGAATTATACCCTCATACTCGTACACATGTATGACTATACACCACAATACAACATGCACACAATAAGAAAATCTTTTTAATGTAACGACCTAATTGCCAGCCTAATGAACCGTATATAAATTTCACTATTGCAACAATAATGATAATGATGATGTCGATGTCGATGTCGATGATTATTGCTGTCCATGATTATTCCTGTTGTTGTAAAGTTTAATGAAATGAATATTATTGAAATGAGCAGTTGCTATTTTGAAATTGTTGAAGCATGTTGTTGTTTACAGAACAAAAACGAACAGTGATTACAATAAAGAGAAAGGTAAGAAAAGTGGTTGTTGTTGGTAGTTGCCTGTTTTCGAAATATGTATAACAATGAAAATGAAAAAGTTAATAAGCAAATACACATGCAAACATATTTAAATACATAAAAACAAACGTTTACAAATCCTTATGAGTGTGAAATTTATTATTAATAATTAACCCTTAAGTGTCCTTTAAGTTTTTAAAATACTTTGTGTTTTCTTATTGGAAAATATTAGATATAACATCCTGCACAAATCCAGAAGAATAACACAATTTTTGAGAAATAAAAATCTATTAAATATACTTAAGTATTAAATCACTTTTGGGTTATATCATTCATGAGCTCAATCAAATGACGACAAAAATAATTAGCAAAGAAATTATTTTCAACTGCTTCAGCTAAATAATTGTTAAAATTTAATTTTTGTTAAAACTTATTAAAAATATTATTTATCAATTAATTTTCACTATTTTCAAAAGCTTTTTATTATGATATTTAATAATAATAATATTATTATTAATAATACAGGTCGACAGTACATGAAACTGGCTGGCCAAAGACCGATAAGACAGAAAATCATTACTCAGTGAAGCAATTGTCCCACACTCTGGCACAACAGTCAATTTTGGAAATTTTCGCATTAAAAATCGTTAACCTTTTTGTTTGATGAGATAGAATTCAGAAATTTTTAAATGAATCATCTTAAATATATTTGACAGTAAATGTGTAAATAATAAAGCGTTCACTGAAAGGATTATGTAAACGGACGGACTCAACATTAAGTGGGAAAAATGCTAATTTTTACAGAGGAGAATAAACGTTTTGGGTTATATTTTCGAGAATTCGACGGTTTCAGCATCAGCTGAAAAAATACGAGCAGTAAGAAATTTCCCAAGACCAACAAATGTAAAAGCGTTAAAAAGATTTCTTGCACTTACTTCATATCTAAGACGATTTATCCCAGACTATGCGTCAGTAGCGAGACTATTGTCTAACCTAAATTTAGAATTAGAGTTGGAGGAATTTTTAGCTTTTGAACATTTGAAACAGTCAATGGTAAAACCACCCGTTCTAGAAATTTTTGACCTCAGGGTAGTTACAGAAATTCATACAGATGCCAGCTCGTATGGATACGGGGTAGTATTAGTGCAAAAGGGTGAAGACTCACAACTCCACACCGTGGAATATATGAGTAGAAAAACAACAGCAACGGAACAAAAATATCACTCGTACGAATTAGAAGTCCTCGCAGTAGTAGAAGCTTAAAAAAAATGGCGAATATTCGTGCTACCCATACCAGTTAAGATTGTTACAGACTGCAACGCATTCGCATTAACGATGCGTAAGCAAGAATTCAGTTATACAATAGACCATAGACCAGGGTCGAAAATGAAACAGATAGACGCTCTAAGTCGGTTAACATGTTTATTGTTAGAGGACTCATTAACACATAGGCTGAAATAGGCACAGCAACAGGACGAGTGGATTAGAGCAGTCAGAAAAATATTAGAGACAGGGCTATACGAAGACTATTTTATGAAATATAACATAGTGAACAAACACCCAGATAATAAAAAAATTGTAGTGCCGGGTCCCATGAAATAATAGATAATTCAAGTAGCTCATCGACAGGAACATTTTGCGACACATAAAACACAGGAGTTAGTACAGAAAACATTTTACATTCCGAACTTGACGAGTAAGGTAGATCGCGTAGTGAAAAGTTGTATCGAATATTCAGTGACGGATACAAAAAGAGGTCGAAAAGAAAGTTTCCTAAGTCCGATTGATAAAGCCGACAGTTCATTAGTGACGAGCACATCGATCATCTAGGTCCTAGGGAATCTACTGAGAAGAAATACAACCCTGTATTAGTAGTTGTGGACGCCTTTTCCAAGTTTGTCTGGCTGTACCCCACTAAGAGTACAAGGCCGATCATTTGACAAAGCAGGCAGTAACGTTTGGTAATCCAAAGAGAATAATTACGGATAGATGCACTGCATTTACGTCTAATAATTTCGAAGAGCATTGCACTTCTCGAGACATCCAAAATCGCTGTGCCAAGAGGAAATGGATAAGTTGGGAGAATGCATAACACTATAGTCACCATGTTAGTGAAGTTATGCAGAGAAAGGCCTGAAATTGGTACAAGCATGTAGGTCACGTACAACAGATAATGAACAGCACACCACCCAGAAGCACAAAATTTGCACCCTTTAGGATAGTAACCGGGTTAAAAATTAGAAGACAGGAAGGCACAGATATTATTGACTTACTAGATGATTTAGCTATAGAAAACTTGAACATAGAACGCGATGATATAAGAGACGAGGCCAGAGAAAATATTTCACAGATTCAAGAAAAAACCGCAACGAATACGATCGTGAGAGAGCTCCGGCGACTTTTAACGACGTCAACCAACTAGTCGCCATTAAGCGAACTCAATTCGGCACCGGAATGAAATTGAAGCCGAAATATCTTGGTCCGTATAAAATAACAAAGAAGCTAGGTCATGACCGATATGAGGTTCAGAAGGTAGGAAACATCGAGGGCCCGACGAGGACAACAACAGTAGTTGACATGATGAAACCGTGGGAAGGAAATTCGAAGGCGAATGTATAAGCAGGACAGCCGGATGTGGGATACTAACACTAAACACATAAGCTACATGTCGTGCAAACGCGCAATACAAAACGCACACGTACACAAACAAACGATGGACAGTCAAAAGAAAAAGAATTAAACAAGAGTCCGTCAAAAAGATTAAATGAGAAAGACAAGAGGTCAAAAAAGTGTATTGTTATGTATGTTCGTAGTGATGTGGTCGCTGAGCAAAACTTGATATTAAATATATATAAACTTAAAATTAAATTAAAACTTAGAACTGCATTAAAGCTTAATGCTAACTTACCTTATTTTTGACGTATCAAAGTCTGTGAATTAAAGATAAACAAAATTAAATTTAAACTTAAAACTAAGTTAAAATTTAAAACTAAATTAAGACTCAATGCTAACTTACTGTATGTTAATGAATCCTAAATAAAATATGAAATATGAACTGAAATAAAACTTGAAACCTCATATATATATAACTAAACCTGAGTTTTATTATTATATTTTTTTGTAGTCATGACTTGCTCTTGTATTTACAACAACTGAAATAATAATTATTAATTATAATTCATGAGATGAGCATTATTATAAACTAATAACAGTATTTTACTGCATAAATTTTATATAATAATAAATTAAATTTCCATATTCTTTGTGATATAAAAAAGCGTTAGAATAAAACAAGGTATTTAAATTTTTTTTAAAATAATTTTTTATATAAAGAAATTAAATGAATTTTAATAACCACGATATTTTTACTTTGCAGTATAAATATGTTGTGATAACTTCATAAGATTGAGAGCATCAGTAGATTCCAGATTTAACGAACAATTGATTGTCAGCGCTGTTCTTTAAATCGTGAATTCGTTAAATCGAAAGTTCGTTAAATCGGGAATCTATTGTAGTGAAATATTAACAAAGTTTAGTCAATATTTTAGGACGTTTAAAAATATTATGCTGCTAAAATGAGCTCAGATGAAATAAGAACGATATGAAAAATTAAAATAAAATTGAAATTTTCATTTCGAATTTGTAAATATCTAAACTTATTAAAAACACATAATATGGGTATATTTATTTAGTATTAATTTTTCGCAAAAGTCTTGAGCTTTTGAACTCTTCTGTATGTAGCAATTGTTTAGGCACGAATATGCAGCTGATTTTTATACATTAGTTTAGCAATAAATCAGATTTTAATAAGTGTAGCTCAGATTTAAAATCCCAGCCAAAGTTTAGACATGCTCATTAAAATCATTACATGTTTCAGATGACCATATATCAATTAAGCTAACAGAAACACAAAAATTAGCAACAGAATAAAAATATGCAGAATATTTCCTTTTAAAAAAGGTATAACACTTATATATCGTAAAGCAAAACATATTGAATATATTCCTTTGAATATGTTGAATTTTCATTTCCAAAAATCATTGTAGTCAAATGAAGTGAATTAGATCGTATTTTTTGATTATTTCTATTAACAAAATATAAAAAAAATCAATTTTTATATTTTGGGATCTTTGCAAGTTTTTTGCCGAAATTCTTACACTACGAGACCTGTCCCGGGAGGAGATAATCCTTAAGTGCAATGGGCAAAAGTCTCATCAACAGTAATGTGCCTGTTTCTAGCACTTTTCAGGTGGAATATTAACTATTTAATTTTACTAGGCAATATTAAAAACTTATCCATACTAAAAGGGTTAAAATACTCGTAAAATTATTATTTCCTAGAAATTCCACAAAGTTGCTGATGTATTTCAACTTTTATCCACACAATTTTTTTTCTGTGGGTTGTATATGAAACTATTCATCTATAACATGTTCATATTTCTGTTCAACGTGGATAAAATGGAAAGCAACAAATTTTCCAATTCAATGAATTTCCAGAAAAACCAAAAACAAAGAGAAAAATGTCGATACAATACCGTAAAGACAACCTTTAACAGATACAAATTAAAGTGGCATTTGAGCAAAATGTTTCGTTGGCATCGTAGATGATGACGTTGGAAGTAAGTGGGCATTGTTTGTAAATGATGATGATATGAATATTATTGGTAATAATAGTAAAAGTGTTAAAAAAGATTTTAAAGAAAACTTCATCTTGCAACTGATATACACTGACATATGGATGGGCATGTATGTGTTCTATTTAATAAGTAGAAAAGTTATCTACAGAAAATATGATTTTATTAAAAAAAAATAAACTATAGAAATGTTAAGCATTTAAGCCTAATCCCCGCTACTCAGATATGTACACTTGTCTTCCAGGCCAGCTCATGTTTACGTTGACACTTCGCTTTTTTTTAATTCACTCATATGCTTCAATAAATAAACTGCAGAGCCTGTGTGCTTAAAAATTTAAGTTAACACTCTCAGAGAACAGTACTCTACAAATGTTAAAGATATCAAACTGCCAAATTATGAATAAAAAATTGTTAAGATCGCCAGGACAGGTAAACCGCTTGGCATTTAAGTGTCCTTTAGCATTATGCAATATAATACAGGTAAAGCAAATTTTAACTTAAGTGCCGAGTATTTTTTTAGAAAAATATATAAATAACTGTGTGAAAAACAATAAATAGCTTTTCCAGTTTTATTTAATTTTTTGTGGAAATTTCAAATTACAAAAAGACAATAAAAAGTAAACAAAGAACTTGGATTTCTAAAATAGAAAAGGTAACACAATTGTTGAGCATAAAATAATAATCGGCAAATACGTCAGAAGGCTAATTATGGCACAGAAAAAGATAATGTTTTTACTATCTTTTTAGTATTGCATCATGTCCTTTTGTATTTTGTTTCGTAAATCTTTTTGAGTTTAATTTTAAATATACTCCTTTAGATATCTTTTCCAGTCTTAGTAGGCATTACATATGCAACCATTGACGTGTCGTGTGTTTTTGGAAGGGTGCACACTCACGAGAAATATACAAAGTTTTTTTCCCAATACCGCGATGGGGACAAGAAAAACAAAGAAATTATTATTTTTTTTATATTAATATAAAATATTCTTTCAAAAACTTTTGTTTCTTTAAGGGTTTTCGAAAATCTTTGAAGAAAGATATCGAGGCAATCTCGATTAATAAATTTAAAAAATATAAATTACATATTATTAATTACATATTAATTATTACTAATATTTTATTTGAAAATGTTTTCTTAACTTTTTTTTATTTTTCTTTTATTTTGTTACCTTGTACATATTAAAACGAATATCTTTTAAATATATATATTTTTTTACTTTTTACTACAAATAAATTTAATACGGCCATTGTTTTTTGGATAAATAATTTCGATCACCTCATTCATGATCTAATAATACATCGATATCGAACGAAATTTTCATACAAATTCAAAAAATTTTATATGGAATTTCGACCGCCATCGAATGCCGTAATTTGCTCCCTGGGCTGTTCACAATTTCAACTTGACATCAGAGGCGCTGCAACACTGATGTAAAAACTAACACAACACGCAATATCAGAGTTGTAAAAATTAAGCTTTCTCACTTTCACCAGCTGTCCTCTCTCACTATCCCTTTCCCAAAAGAAGGTAACACACCTACTGGTTGGTAGGAATACTAATTGCCTGAGTGTTACATCTCTTTAAAAAAAAATATTTTGATTTTACAGTCAAAAAATTAACAGAGAAACTTAAACAAGTTCATGTTATTTAGTGATGCACAAACAAATGAAAACAGTTGAGTATTCAAATACTTGTAGAACTTCAAGAACAACAAACATGGTAGGTTTTAAGGACACTTTTTCGCTCATTATTAATTTATTTTTAATAATTAGTTCAAAAGCTTTGCTTTACTTCTTTACTTATCAATTTGATGATATTATATTTATGATTTTTTTTCATTTAAGCCCATTACACATTTAATAGAATCATATTGTGTGCATCACTAAACAAAATATGGCAGGTTATTTACAACAAGGTTGCCAATAGAAAAGAAAAAATTGGCAAATGTGTTTCATTCAGAGTGGGAAAACAAACAAAACTTTTCGCAAACGTTTCCTATGAAAACACAAAATTTTAAAATTTTTCAATCGTTTTGTACATGAGCAAAACCAAAACAAATACTCGTATAATGAGCAAATCAATCAGCAAACTCTTGCAAACACTTCTTCTTAAAACTTTTCAATTTTGCTCCCATTATTTTCTTTTCTAGCTGCGTATGTTTAAATTAATGTACATTTAGTGATCACAAACAAAAACAGTACAAAACTAAATGAGACAATCGTTCTCATTGTTTTCGTTTTGTTTTTGTTTTACTCATTTGAAAGAACAAAACAAAACGAAAGCAAACTTATAGTTCTGTTTATTTTCCTACTCTGGTTTCATTGCTAATCTAGCGTTATTAAACGTTTATTACACGCTTATAACTCAAAATTCGTTTAATAACTATAATATAGCTTAACACTAAAATAATAAAATTTTAGAAATTAGACCGTTATTATTTAAAAGTATGAAAAATTAAACTATTCTCGAATATAATAATTTCAATAACATATTAAGAACTAACACTTTTCTCAAGTTGAGGAAAAATTCAAACTTTTATGGAGAATCCTGTTTTTCAGAAGTAATGTTCAAATGATTTTCAAATGATATAACACCCAAAGAAATATTGTTAGGAGTTATCACATTTTCATGTTGGAATTGGCAGTTAAGTAATTTTTGCTTGGGACTTATTTAATTTCATTGAGACTTATTTAATTTCTTTGGGTTCATACAATTCTTTTGTTCTTATTTAATTTCTGTTGAGACTTTCTTTCTGTATGAGGAATTCTCTCACTTTTGTAAGAACTTCCTTCATTGGAGGTATTTAATTTCTTTTGGAATTATTATATTAGGAATCATTCAATATAAAAATTGTTTTATTTTGCAGTTTAGTTCTTATTTCATTTTTCCCGTTGGCCCTTTTTTCATTTTGGTTGGAAATTAATTCATTTGCGAGGTGTTATTGTAAATCGTTCTTAATTTGAGATCGAAATTGTTTATTGTTTATACGTTGAGATATACTGGAAAGCGATTGTTGGAAACGTAGAAGTCAAATAGTTTGAAAGTACTAAATGAAACGGTTAAAAAAAGTACTATTTAAATTGTTTTTTGTACCGAAGCTAAATGTAATTTTCCTTCACTGTTTTCAACACAAAACTTTTGGCAGCTTAACAATTTTCGATAACGCTTGAAAAAATCAGCTGGACTATTAAACAGACCTCTATTATTGGATCATGACCTCATCATCGAAAAAACTTTCGTTTCATGAATTTTTTAGAAAAAAAGTTTTAATTGATGTTGGCATTACTAGGTATCGATAAATATCACAAAAAAATTTACATTTACAATGTTTTACAAGACAACAAGTTCGACAAGTGCGCGAAATTTTGCACACATATTGATATGTTCTATACATACTTATGTACATATTTGATTTGTTTTAAAGATTTTTCCCCTGGTTAAATGGGTGCGCATGAGTTTTGGTTTAATATCAAACCCAAACACAACACCAATTGGTTGAAAAAAAATACAAAATAAATCGAATAAACAAAAGCTGGATTAGGCAGCGCACACTATTAACAAAGAAAATAAAATACGTCTCAAAAACAATTACAAAAGCAATTCCCCAGCGGGAAAAGGTAATGAATAGTAAACGAGAAAGTAATGTACAGCATGTATAATTTTTCATTCCAGAATTCATTATTTTTAACACAGAACATGTCCTAGGAAAGTAATGAATTCGCAATGAATTCGCAATGAACTAGCAAAAACAATACATTCCTTCTTCGTAAGAAGTGGTAATATACGTTATAAGCAATGCGTCATTTTTGTGTGTGATCAAATTACCTTCTTGTTTCCAAAGGATTGCATTGTTTTGCTTTGGAAAATAATACATTATATCTTCCATTACTTATCTAATCATTGATCAGTTTTCCCGCTGGTTAGCGTCGCTAATTGGGACCGGAAAAACGAGACGCAAACTGAAACGACGCAAACCGAACCACAGTTTTCCATACATTTGTATTAATTTTCATTCAATTCGTTCCGAGCATAATTTTAGAAAAAAAAAATATTTTTCAATAGAAAATACCAAGTTTTTATTATTATTTGTGTAATAATAGTTTTTATTAAAATAAAAGACTTCACTTTACCAAATGTAATTTCAAATACAAATTTGCATTAGACTTCGACGAGAAATCCCCCTTTTCTATTTTAGCTTTGTACATACAAATATTTATTAAAGACGCAAACTGAAGCAAAAACGACGCAACATCGAAATAGCGGAAATTTCAAAAAGACGCAATTTCGAAACGACTCAAACCGGGGTATGAGTGAATAAGTTTTTTTTTGGTTTAAAATTGACTTGGTCGAGAGTATTCTTAGCTGTGTTTAAGGAAAATTAATCAAGCCGCTCAGAAGTTGTCGGAGGGTTTTAAAATGCTTAATTTAATTTAAATGCATATGTTACTTAAAAGAATTGATGTTCTTCCAACATACTCTAGAGAACTTTAAAAGAATCTAGTGAAATTTTACGACAACAAATCATACACATGCATAAAATGAAATTATTTCGAGGTGTGCGTTGAACACCTTCGCCCAATAGAACGAACGTCACTGGTCACAATGATATATAGAGTACATACAAGAACCTCATTCAAATTGTTGTTAGGCGATAATTCAATAATGCTGCCACTGTTTTACATATTTGAAAAGGGAGACATATGAAATACTTCATAATTTTTATCATAAGAAAAACATTTAAATCCCTTTTCAGCTCAAAGATGAAATGCAAACATTTCAACATGTTTGTGCATTGATGGCACATCAAACTGCTAAAAGTCAAAAGAGATACAACTCGAACATAAAAGAAAGTATCTACTAAACGTATGTACAATATCTTTCAATAAAAAGCACACAGAAATGACAACAAAATATGAGAACAACAAATGGAGAAAGTAAAGCGTTAATTCAACCATTCCTTAATGGGTTATAAATATTCATTACAACCGAGGAACACACACATATACATATATTTTTATATGTTTGTAGCGTAAAAAATATCGACGTTCTATTTTACAGCTATCTTAAGAGTAGTATGTATGTGTGTGTGTGTGCATGTATTTATGTGTGTATGAATGTTTTTTTAAAATGTGGTGAGATTGGGCAAATATTTTACGAAATAAGTGCAAAAACTGTATGATTAATTTTTTATATATTATTAAATGATTTATTAACCGGCTAATTCTTAAAAAATACTATTATTTTTTAATTTTGTAAAGTATTTGTTTTTTTTTTTGAGGAGAAGTGAGGAAATTGTAGTGAAAAAAATAATTATTGCAATTATAGTTCAGCCAAGTCACAAGAAAACAGTAAAATATTTTGTTAATATCAGAAGGAAAAGCAATTGTAATATTATCCTTACGAATTCCCCGCTCCTACGAACAACACCAAGCTCAAGTTAAATCGCATTAAATAGATTAAAAATTCGATTACTTCGTTTCATAATAGCAAAATTCCTGCCGGTTATTCAAATTCGCAAACATCTATATCTCGTTAAAGAGACTTAATAATGTTGAAATATTTTGCATCTGCATCGAAGACATATAAAGATATGAATAACATTGTAAAATATTACCAAAATCGCAAACATGAATATTCAGTAATTATCCATTACACGTGGACGTTTCCTTATATCATTTATATCGTAACTTAAACAAACACAGTGTTTAATCTTACTTATTCCAGCATTTGCCCAGTCTGACCATACCTTTGCAGTTGTGCCTTGGTAAATGACTTTACTAATAGCGACTGTAAATAAACCATTAACACCTGTGTGTCTATGGTTTTCATTATGGTTTATGGGCTTAACGAAATGTCATTTGGTGCACCACCACTATACGAGCATACAAAATAAGCTTTAACAGAATAAATATTTGCTCTTCTTTAACAGAATATAAAATTTATATGTACATCAAATGCAGCAGGAAATATGGTTCGGCATTTCCGATTCTTATCCAAACCTAAGAAAAGCAAATGCAAGCTGATGGTTGAAATAAATTTAGGGAAGTTTGAGAAGTGGATATGAAGACTTTCTTGCGAAATTATAAACAATGTCAATTTTTTAACATAATAAATTTTGACGGAGCAATTGTCAAATTCCATATTGAAAAATACGCACTACTTCTACTTATCAATATGAAATTTGACAATTGCTGGCAATAAATATTGCTACACGGAGACTTACATATGATAAGTAAAGTATCTATTTTATGCCAAATGAGTTTATTAGATGATATACCATAAAGAATATTAAGACTGTGTAAAACCTTTCACTTGACAACTTTGAAAAAATGAAGTGTGAAATCCTCGATGGGAGGCTGCTACAAAAAAATAAGGATTTTATCAGTTCGTATGTATTCGTATGTTTTTTAATGTTTTCATTTTCCAATATGTTTATACCGATTTGTATATTTTTATTTTTTTTATATTGAAATGAAAATTTTATGGATTAAGTTCAATTCTGAGTTTACTCATTTCTTCTTAATTTAAGAAATTATTATTGGATAAATTCATTATTTTATTAAGAGATTAAGTAATTTTTTATTTGAAACAATTTATTTATCAGACTAGCAGAACGGATCAGTACTGATTTCGAGGTCGCTACACCATCTCATCAGCGTTCTTTGTTCGATTTCACAACTTTTGACGGTGGATACTGGTGACTAGGAAGATCAACTATTTAACCGTATTATTTAACGAATTAGAATACGGAAAGTGCAACTTATTCATTTTTTTTTTTTTTTAATTTGGACCAGCACTCAGGGGATGACCCCTACATATGCAATGCATTGTGCCGGAACTAGGAAAATTGGTTATGGGAAGGAGGATAAAGGGAGTAGTGTCTGTGGACGTTCGATTTGAATTTTCCCACATTAAAAGTAACAGGAAAGACCTCTGCAGGAAGTTTATTCCACATGCGAACTGTTCGGCTAAAGAACGAATTTTCTCTGTATCCACTGGCATATCAACCACAAATGGATGCGCTCTTAACGAATAACGTGTTGTTCGTACAAATGAGCGGGTTTCGGGAACAAGTTCCCTGATTTCATTAGAGCACATTCCATTGTAGTAACGATAAAACAGTGAAATACATCCCACATTGCGTCGATGCTCCAGTGAGTCAATAGAGTTGGCTACCCTACTGTCACTGATGAGCTTCTTCGCCCTCTCCTGTACCCAGTCGAGTATCTTCAAAATAGACTTTGAAGCACCGGCCCATACATGAGAGTTGTATTCCATTTTCGGTCGGATATAGGTGGTGTAAATATTAAGGAGATCAGATGGAGTGAAGTATCTCTTACACCGTCTCAGAAAGCCGAGGCACTTGAATGCTTCTTTTGAAACCTGAAAAATATGATCAGTCCATCGAACATCACATTTAATTTTCATGCCAAGAACATCAAGAGTTTCTGATTCCTCAATATCTACACCACCCATTATTACAGATGAAGCAGCATGATTGTACGTACATTTGTGTGTAAGCATACAACACTGGGTCTTGCGAGCATTAAATTCGACCCTATTCGCACGTCCCCATTCATGGATTGCTAAAAGATCATTATTTATCGAATCATTCATATTTTGCCTCATTGCCGCGATCTCCGGCAGGCTTGGTCTGTTATTGAATGAATATGAATGGCACATGCTGCTGTCATAAGCAAAAGAGTAGATAGGGTTGAAAGTTTGAAGTAGAAGACCGTTTAAGAAAATAAGAAAAAGTGTGGGAGAAAGAACGGATCCTTGCGGTACCACTGAATTAATCTTGAACTCGTTTGATGAGATCCCTTCTATAACAACTCGTATAGTGCGATCTCTGAGAAAGCTTGATATAAATCGAGAGAAGACATCACCGACACCAAAAGCAATAAGTTTTGACAGAAGTGCACCATGCCAAACTCTATCAAACGCCTTGGAAATATCTAGAGCCACCACCTTACTCTCGCCAAAATGGTGAATAGAATGACACCATCTTTCCGAGAGAAAAGCCAGTAGGTCTCCCGTAGAGCGACCCCTACGAAATCCATACTGGCGGTCGCTAAGTAAGCTGTTGGACTCTAAATATCTCACAAGATGGAAATTTACCATACTTTCCATAACTTTGGAAAGTGCAAAGCAAATTGCAATTGGGCGGTAATTTTCAGGGTTGTTAGCCTCTCCTTTTTTGGGGATTGGCGTTATATTAGCAACATTTCTTCCAAGTCAAATCAATTTCGGTTAGTACGAAATTCCATCTCTGATTTTTAATTATTCCAAATATTCCATACTCTTCCGCTTTTTCCAAAGCCATTGGCTCTGAGATCAAGCAGTTTTCCATTTTGTTTACTTTATTTTTGTCTTATAATTGACTTTCTTAGTATTCAGCCACCTATTACAATGTAAACATGGAGGTTTATTACGCGTGCCTTCGTTTTTAATAATTAATATTTATACGTAATTGTTGTTCTGCTAGTCTGATGAATAAATTGTTTCAAATAAAAAGTACTTTCTTAATAAAATAATGAATTTATCCAAATATAATTTCTTAAATTAAGAAGAAATGGGTAAACTCAGATTTGAACTTAAGCCATAAAAAATTACGTATAAATATTAATTTTTATTTTTATTAGACAGAATATAAATACTTTCAGTTTGATTTTGTTATTTCACCTTTTGAAGTTTAGAGTTCTATGTCCATCTGTCTGTGTCCTGGTGTATTTCCTTTTGGAGTCGGTTTGTATGTTGAGAAAAACATTTTGTTATACTTTTTGTTTATTATATAAGTATGTAAACAATTTAAAAAAAACATCATGTACTAATATTTAAACAGAGTTTCCCTTTGGTCCTGAAGGAGTAAAGTCGTAACAACTTTTTATTTTTATTTTGTTGGTTCGTCATATACAAAAATTAATGGGGTTCCTAAATATATTTATAATTAACTTGTTATTGAGATGCTTATTTACAAGCAAAAAATATATACTTAATAATTTATTTAGTTACCTAAAAAGTGTGTATCTAAAGTGTGCTTCATCGCATTTGAATACAAGTGTTCTACTCACACAGTCATCGTGGACATGATTTTTAAAAGCTAATATCTTGTTTTAATTGTTTCAATTCCAAATATTATATATTCAATCAATTTTGTTGTTAAAGTTCAACTTATGATGAAGATTTGTTATTTTATTTAAATTCTAATTTTACATTAGCTAATTTTGGGACACTTAAGTAATTAATTAAATTACAAAATCATCTGAAACTAATGTATTTAGAAAATGAAATTGGTTTCAGTTTCAACTATTTTACGTATTACTTTTGGCACTCAGGCGACCTCCACCGACCACTCAATCGCAGAGACAATTTTCGGGTGTGTCCTTAAACTTCAACTGAGCCCGAAGACCCGTAGCAATTAAAGTTATTATTTCTATCTACTTTTAGCAAAAAAATACCACATATTGTTGTTAGCGAAGTACGATGTCACTTCCAGCAGCCCTTTCCCTACTATGGTCATATCCGTTTCCTAAATAAAGTTTTTTTTATGACCCCTTTTCCAGACGCCCACACACTATCACACACTTACCTTCACATCAAAATCCCCTTAAATAACTTTACCACATCAGTTTTGAATCAATTTTGACAATTTTAAATCATAATAATGTTTATTATTATTCTAAAATTTCTTGTAATATACACAATAATAAATTTTCTTTTCTTTAGATTTTGACAGTCTTGACAACATTTATTTTATAAAAATTCCAAAAAAAAAAATTTCTATCTATCTATAGAAAAAATGCCTGTTAGAAATATTGCTGCTGTTAAATATTTTTTATTTTGGTAGCCTGAATACCAAAATGTTTATATATTTCCTCCTAGCCTGTAGAGATCATTAATGATACATTGAAGTATTGTCTTCACTGAATGAGCTCCCTAAGGTGGAATTATTCTGCCACTACGCAATTCTAGGGCAAAACAAAAAAACTACTAATCCCACAAAAAAAACCCCAAACTGGTAAGATAAAATATATACCTGTGTAAATCAATTCTAATTTAGGTGTACTTATTTATTTTTTTTTATTCTAAAACACCAAAAAATCCTCGTTTTCCAACAGCTATTTTTTCTTTACAAAAAAAAATTTATTTCTTTTGAATACCATATATAACTTATCCTACGTTAGTAATCTACATAAATAAATACATACATAAATAAATATATCAAATAATGGGTAACGTTAATTTGGAAATTTCTTTTAGTTACTTGGGTTCTTCAAGACAAAATTTATGTTCCTTTATTTTCTCCTTTCAGTCCGCTAGGACTCACCACCTTTCCGGCCACCGACCACCCTGCAAAGTTTACACCACCACTACTCCGAAACGGGCGAGTCTCAACAATATTTCACTTAAGGCCGGGGCACATAGAATCCGTCGTACGTTATACGTTGCTTATTTTAACTGACATTAAAGTATCGGCGGAGGAGGTTGACACAATGAGTACTTTGTTGACGGACATTAAATCAGCTTCATTTGATTAAGGTTCACATTTACAATAGAATTAGAGGATATTCTGTTTTTTTTTAATTTTTATTTAATTTATCATTGTCACCACACAACACAAAAACTTAATAAAAACAAAACAAAAAATTTTGATATTTTTCAAAGTACTCAACGAACGTTAAAAGTTGCCCAACTTTAGTACTTTGCGTTGACGGAGACGTACCGAATGTGACAAAGCTCATAAGAAAACCTCTATTTTAACTTCGTTGTCAGTTGAAAAAAGCAACGTATAACGTACGACGGATTCTATGTGCCCCGGCCTTTAGTTTTTCTAACGTTAACTTCTTAATTTTTTTATTTTTAGGCTTGTCTTCTATTTGTCTTTTGTTTTCAAACATTTTAGTGTCCGTGCACTGTAAGTAGCTCTTAATGTATCTATTTTTATACTTTTCTATTTATGCATATTTAAATAACTCCACAAATTACTTTTGTTTTTGTTGATCAAATTTGATCGCTCAAAGTATTATATTTAACTGTTTTTTTTTCTTTTATAAATAAATGGATATTTAATTTTACATAAATTTTGTTTTTTTTTTTCTTTTTGTTTTAGATTTTATTTAGTTTTAAACAGAGATATTATCCTCTGAATTTTTTTCACATAATTATTTTCAACTTTGAATTATTTAATTATATTTCTTGGGATTTTGCTTTTCTTTTTCGCTGCTCGCTTTGCGCTATTTCACTTTTCAATCTGTACTCTCAAAATCCTCTTCCAGTCCTCAAAAATGGCCTTTTATATCCCTACTTTCCTTACACTGGAACTATTCTCGTTATTTTCCACTATATATATATATATCTGAAAAACCAGTTCCTTACAATTATATACCTAATTTTCTATATACTATTTCCCTCCACTTTATTTTCTAGTAGCCATCTTTTTATTTTTTTTTTGTTTTTAAATACCTCCAAAAATTCTGAACTTTGCCCTTCCTCAGATCTCCTTTATCTGCTTCATAATCCTCCATCATGGTGTTCGTTTCAAACATCTGCTAACACGACCTCATACAAGTAGCCAGCTTCCTCATCCTTAAGTATAGAACTTAAAACTAACGTTTGACAACAACAAAACGTAAACATGAACAAAACCGTTTATTTACGCAACTTCAAAACGTTGCCAACTTCTACCATCCCCTCGTGAAGTATTTCATTCATAGTTATTACTAGCAGATGTTCATCACTTACTAAATATATCCTACAGCTGTCTTTGCAGACAGTCATTTAACTCTGACACGCTTTTGCAGTGCTACCCTCTAATTTCTTTTGGCTTTGTATTAATTTTTATTGTAGCTTTTCCATGTCCCTTGGATGTTATGGCGCTACAAGTAGTATATGGTATCGTTCCTATTATAATTCATTTCATATTATTAATATTTTTTTCTTTTATTTTCCAGCTGTGCTTAAGTGCAAATGAAAATGAGCGTCGCAAATTTCGGTCCGCTCAGCCGTCAGCTTGGCCACAATATGGTTCTACTACGGTAGGCTACCCGCATCGACAAGGTGGATCATTAAAAAAGTATTGTTGGTCGCATACTGCCACTGCTAACTGAAACAGGTAGTGTATCGATCTGACATTGCCAAACTTATTTTTGAAACCGGGACTAGGTTAGAGAGTGGTTCCTCCAATCAGTAGACACCTTTGCCCCCAATGAATAAATCTATGAGGGATTCGGGGCATGCATGCTTATATCAGACCCCTCCCGAGGATTCTTATGATCCGCTACAAAAAAATGTCTATTCTACCGCTCATAGTTTGGCATGCCAACCGCAACAACTAAATGAACTAGTCTAAAGTTAAACTAAAATGTTTAACAATAATTCTGAATAAGTCCGTGCAAGAGTCTGGGAAAATGAACATCTTATGACGTTTTATTTTCTGGGAAAATGCTGCAGAAATATGTTTTACATTTGCAATAAATTTGTGTAGAATGTCACAGCAAAAACTCTGATGGCAAATTAAAGAGTGGAAATATGAAGCACGACATCTAGTTTGACATTTTAGCTAAATAATTTAATATGGCGATATCTTTGGTGGCAAGTACTATCTACATCGATTCACAAATAACGATACTTAGAAGACAATGAATACCGGAATCGCAATAAAAAATTAAATGTCGGCTGTGAGTATTGAACTCGTAATACTAAAGTAATTGTGGTGTTTTGTGTATTTTACACACTGGTCTATTGCACAACTATTTAGCAGCGTTAAAAACTTGATTTCACCAAACACACACAGCTAAAAAACAGCCTTTTCTATCTTTTTGACAATTTCACGCTCTACAGCTGTATTACTCACTAAAGAATTTACTTTGCTTACTTACTATTACGTAGTTAAATAAAGTAATGCTAACTGTATATAGTTTGTGTAGAAAAGTATGCAGTTCCTAACAAAAGTCATTACCAAGTTTTTACTGGGTAGTTTACCCTAAATTTCATTTAAATGTGTAATGCGTTTTTAATGGATGATTTAATTGTTTCACTTCCTGAATATAAATTTAATTGTTGCAATTCGTTTTTGTTGAACCAAATTTTATTAAATGGAGGTATGGAGAAGAGTTAAGAATGTTAAAACAGCATGCAAAATGTTACTTACTGGCCGATGCAAAATTCTGAAATAATCATTGCACAGTGGGGTCCATTGCTGAAAAAAATGGTAATAAATATAAAACTTCAAAATTGTTACAGAAGAGATGTTATACTTTCTGAATATTGTCTGACAAAAGATAGATTTGAATCAGAGAAGGAGTTACTGTGGACCAAAGCTCATCACCACGGTTAAACATCTACAAACTCTTCCTGGGTTCAAACATTTTCGTCTTTTTTATGAACATTCCATTTTTTTGAATTTTCCGAATAAGATGGGTGTAATTTTAACTTTTTACAAAAAAAATATCCTGCTATATATTTATTAAAATATGTAGTTTTCAGCTCCAACGGCGTATGTATTTGCCTGCTTAAGATATATTTTTTGAAGAACACATACCGATGGAAATGGTCATGTTAAAAACGCGATTTTTTTTAATATTTTTCAGACAACGAAGATAATATTATACAGATCTAAAGTGTCATAGCATTCCTAACGACGAAATAAAATAAGACCAAAAAAATTATGATTTGAAAGATGATTGAAATACAACTAATCTCTTATTATTTATTGTTCATATTTGAAACGTACACTTCCACCGTAGTTCATTGCACCTCACATGACAACTGTTGCAGTTTTAAACTTAAACAAAAAGAAATAAGAAACAAGAAAGCGTTTATAATTACTCAGCATAAGACTGTCGAAATTGTGTCATAAAATAATTTGTGCTGAATTACAATTTTAAGTAAATTGTTGCTGTTTTTTTGTACTAGGTGTTCGCCGGGAAGGTATACAACTTTGTTTGTTTATAATTTTTGATTAAATGAAAGAGAATGGATCTTATATTGATAAATGTTTTATATAATGTCGGCAATTATGTATGGAATACAATATCAGATAAAAATGTCCGCCTCTGTTAGCCTCACAAATGCGAGTCCTTTTGAGCACATTTTTCATTACATTCTCACACATTTCACGCGGTACTTCATTAATTTCATCACGAATATTTTGTTTGAGTTCCTTAAGCGTTTCTGGGTTGTTTGCAAAAAAAAAATGCTTTTTAGATATCCCAACAAAAAGAAGTCCGGAGCAATCAAATTAGGCGACCGTGGAGGCCAATTAACATCACGATTTCTTGAAATAACTTGTTGTGGAAAATGGTCTCGCAATAATTCCATTGTAATCCAGCCTGTATGGTATGTGGCACCGTCTTGTTGATACCACATGTTAATCAAGCCCAAAGCATGCAGTTGTGGCGTTAAAAAGTTTTCAATCGTAACACGATATCGCTTCCCATTCACAGATACCGTTACGCCGTTTTCATTTTCAAAGAAATAAGGTCCAATGATTCCTCCTGATCGAATTGTACACCAGACTGTCAAGTTTAATGGATGCAAAAGTGACTGATGAATAATTTGAGGGTTTTCCATTGCCCAGAACCGACTATTCTGCTTATTCACACATCCATTCAAATGAAAATATGCCTCGTCACTCATTATGATTTTTTCATGAAAATCGGTGTTGTCATGAGCGAGCTGTAACATCCTATTGTCAACTGTCAACTGAATCTTAAATGATAACAAATGCAACTCCGTGTGAGAAATTGTGGCCAAAGTTGTTCTTTGAAGATCAAGCTCTTGGGCACGGGGTCGAATTGAGGTTGATGGATTGTTTTGAACACTTTCTTGAGCAGCAGTAATGTTTTCAAGCGATCTTGCAGTACGTTGTACAGACACTCTTTCTTCGAAATCATTCACTACACGATAAATAGTGCGTTTTGTTGGCACGTTCTTTCTCACAAAAATTTCACGTATCTTTCTCATCGTCACAGTAATCGGTGATTGATTTTGATAAATGTTTTAACGACTAAAACACGTTGGTTTATCGAATATTTCTCTATAATAAATTTGCCACGTATCTACTTCACTTCACGACTGCCAAATATGAGCTGTCAAGACTAATATTTACAAAAATGGCGACAAAACAAAGTAGTATACCTTCCAGGCGGACACCCTATACAAGGAACTGCAGCAAGAAATTTAATTAAGGAATACTATTAATAAATAAAAATTTAATGAGATATCAATAAGTTAGTATATAAAAAGAAATTTTAATAAAACATTAAAAATAAACCAAATTGTTTCCAAAATTTCTTTAACCATCTCCATGCAATCAAGTTTCAAGTGCTTAAGTTGGAACAATTACTCCTCTTGGTGAATCGCCTTGAAGGAAATCATAACAGATTAAACAAAGCAGTTCAGTATTATTCAGTAGAATTGCTGAATCTAGTACTTATTATTAAACAAAAATAAATATGTTCCCTTTTTTTTAATTAAAATATTTCCGAAGTCCAAAGTAAAATCATCATAATGTGTGATAGAATTCTCCGTTGAATAATTAATGAAGGTTAATATAAATGCTTCATGTTTACATAGAGATTTATACACGATTAGAACTTGCTACACTTACTCGAATATTAAATTGTTTGAAAATTATATGAAAATAATATATTTACACATGCTAATAATATTATGATTACATGGTAAAAGATTCATAGATCCATCCCCTTGGTTTGACAACAATATACTTTACCTACAACCATTTAATTCAATCATAATATGGTTCTCTTAGATGGCAATGGCAATCTCAACCAGGATTTTTCTTTGCATGTATGTTGACGTAATTTTAGGTTGGATTTTACCGGCATTTTCTTTTAGTGTTCTTTATTTGACCGAAGTGGAATGTAATTTTTAAAGGATCATTTAGTGACTTTTGTTTTTGCGTGACGAGCTCATAATTTCAAACGTAAAGCTATTAAGTTTGGCTCTTTTGGGGGAAAAGAGATTGTATGTCTTATATGTTTATTAACGAAAACGACAATTTATAGCAACTGTACTTTATATAATAAACTTCAACTACTCTGCTCGTCTGAATTTCTGAATTATTTTTATTTTTTCAGTCCATTGTGAAGGGAGAAAAATGTAAAGTTAAAGGATATGCAAAGTAATGCAATTACAAATCTACATAAGCTTCTCTTAATTGTAACCGAATCATACACACATTAATGTGCAAGGTAAACGTTATTGGTTATTTTGAAACAAATATTCTGAGTTGTTGCAAATGTGTATTGATAAATGAAACATTTAGATTATAAACAGATGTTGAAAATGGCTAAGAAAATAAAAATATTTTAGCCCAGTTTAGTAGTGACACAACATGCGATTTAGTAATAAACGAAAAAATAAAATTAAAAAACAATTTGAACAACAATTCCTCAAATGATTCAAAGTAATAAAGATATCCTTTTTGAGAACATTTCATTTATAACTTTAAAGATTTTATATAGACTTGTTATACATATATATATCATTGGATAGCTGGATTTTTCTACTTTATGTTCAGGCAATTAAATAAGTGGTCACGCTAAAAATAACTTTAAACATTTTTTTATTCGTGTTTTTAAATATTGTTATTTTTATTTTTTGAATTTGAATGAAATGAAAATTCTTAAAAGAGAGCCGGTTTCAAATTTGAGATTCAATTTTAAAAAGAATTTTATATTTTTAGTAACCCTGCATTTGAATTGATAGCTGTGACGTAAAATGCACGCAATTTTAAAGAAATTTTATTTTTCAAAATGTCATTGTCAAGAAAACAACTTCAAATGGTTGCTCTATGAAGCGCATAACATTATTACATTTATTACTTTTATTCACAAACATATTTATTTATTTGATTTTAATTAGTGGTTTTAAATTGCGTCAAAATATTTATAAAAAACCAAAATAAAAAATTATGACGGCACAATATTTGTAAAAAAAACTAACGAAAAATTCGTCAGAAGAATTATAATCAGCAATTTTTCTTGAACGTAAATTGAAACACTTCACTGGAAAGAGAATTATTTTACGTGTGCCTACACATGCTTAGTAAGTAATGTAAGAATCTTGTCTACTTGGTTATTATTAGGACCTGAACATTTTGCTTACAAATATCTAAGCTACACATATATGTACGAGTACATACATATGTATTTTGATTGAAAATATATAATTTTACGGCCACTTGAGCATTCATTTTAAATAGTTGAAGTACTTTACTATCTGCTTTTTAAATATTTAGTTTAAATTAATTTTTCATATTCCTATTTTTATACTTCCATAATAGTATAAATACACAAAAATAGAAAAACACGTGAAAGATTAGAATGAAAAAAAAAACAAACTTATTTGAGCGTTCGTGACTTTGACATAAAGTTTATTTTAATTTTCTTTTTGCATTGTTGCCACTGACAGGCGTATTAAGTGGCATTTAATATTCCGTTTTTTTTACTATTTGCATAATTCCGTAAAAAACACGTTATAAAAAATAATCAAATGGAAAAAATACAAAAAAAAACACTTAAACCTTTTTTAGAACTCAGTTTAATTTTAATGCAAATAAATGTTGTATGCAAATCTGGTTTTTATGCTTTTATTATAATCTTTAATAAAGAGATAATTGGGAAAATTTTTCGTACTCACTCAAATATAGTTTTAAGAGGGAGTTTGCTGACAAGTGGGGGCCTTTTTGCATTCCTTTCACTCCAAGTGGACGGGTGTTGTACGAGTTTGTTATGCTGTTCATGTTTTTTTACATTATGACATTGTTACTACATGAAAAGTTCATGGATTCTATGATACTAAAAAGTCTTGTGCTGAAACGGTACTGAAAATACTTAGTCGGCCAGTGGCTTCGACGCTTCGACTTGTCCCCTATTGAATAGATTTTCCCAGCAACACTTTAAAGGAAATCATAGTTCACGATAGTATGAGCGATAACAATAAACATTTTATAATTTTTAATTAACAAATATGTTAACAAAGTATTATAATTTGAAATTCTACTTACTGCTCATTCATCAAAGAATTACTTCATATTCATATTAAATATTTGAAAATGTTGTGGTAACATTATTTACTTTCATCACCATTATGATATTATTTGTAATATAAACCAAGCATTTAGTGTACATACATTTAATGCACACATTAATAAATATATGCAAAAATTTATCAAAAGTAAATTGTTAAACAAATTGAGTAGCAATACAACATACATGTGTGAACGTATTTTCCCAAATGTAAACTACATTTGGCTTTGATATGCAGGTATGTATGTCACAGACTCCAACCGGAATATTTTTATCTCCATACTTAAAATTGTAATTTTTATTTGGCCCGATAAAAAAAGCAAAAGCTTAAGGCGACACTACAAATTTAATTATTAAATGTAAAGATATTTTTTTATATTTTCAATAGCATTTAAAGATCTTATACTTTTTACTGCAAATAATCCAACAGAAAAAGCTTTTTTAAATCTACTTAGAAATTTAAAATTGTTTTAATTCCGAAACAAATTTTCCTTATTCGTTTAATAATTTAATGAAATGAAATGAGGTTTTAAGCTACGAGTATTTTCGGGGAAAAATTAAAAGTACACATCATTACATGCATAAATATATAGACTTTATTTTATAAATTTTTAAATCTTTTTTTTTTATATTTTCTTAAGTTTGAACAAAATTTAGCAGACATTACAGAGGTTGAACATGATGTAAGTGACGGCGAAATTAATTTTGATTTGCATGAAATTATCAATTATATCAAATCGATAGAATTTCAAAATATTTATTTTAGACAATACAAAAACGATCCGAGTGTGCAAGAAGAGCTTCTTCTCTTACAAAAAACCTAAAAGAGGAATTCGATACTTAGAAAAAATTAAATTCTAGGCAACAGTATATTTTGAAAATAAAAAAAATATCTTCGTTGATTTGCATACCATGTTTGTCAGTAGTATAACTTTTTAAAAATTTATTAGGAAAATACAAAAATATTTTCAATAAGTACAGATACTAATTTGGTTTAGCGAAATATTAAAAACTCGTCATCCCAGAAAATGTTTCCATTGTTGTTCCGTGTGAATTTCATTTAATTATTAAAGAGCTGTAATATTTTCTTATGTATAGCAAACCAAAAAAAAAAAAAACTTTGGATGAGTTTAGTGGAAACTTATAGAGACTTTGAGTCGTCAAGACTCAGATTTTGTTAAGCGGCCATTACACATCGAACATGTGGTCCAGCATGTTGTCCAGCATGTTGGCCATTCGTGAGATATTATACTGTAGAATATGTTAGTGAACAGCGGAATAAATAAATATTTAAAGAAGACTCTTCGACGCTGCATGTGGTTGTAAGAATGTTATTGAAAAATGAGTGCAAACAAGAAAAATTTATACTAAAATCCTTATTTTATAAATTTTGATTGTGGTAAATTGGTCCAAATTTCCTATAATTAAAAAAATTATATAAAAATTTCCTATTGTCACTACCTATATTTTCTACAAAAACTTTTTCTGCTTGCCAACTTTTCGGTTTAAAATTTTTCATAAGATTTGTATGAGTGTTGGACGCACAAGCAATTACAAAAGTTGGATTGCTCAATGGCGAACCAAAATATCAACAATTTTTTATTGTTGTATCATTACACGAGCGAATAGGTCGATCAAACACAAACATTCGACTACATGTTCGATGTGTAATAGCCGCTTTAGCTGTCGCCGGAAGTTTATAATAAAAGATTAAATTAAAAATTAAAAGGCAACATCAATAATATTTTGACAAACTGGCCCAGAATAATAAATGATAAGATTTGCTGCAGTGGAAGCAATAATATGCAATAAAATGTTTAACTAAATAGTGTTTTCCTATATTTTGTCAACTTGATTTGAATAAATTCACTTAAAAAACTTAAAACTTTTACTTTTTAATCGTTATTAATTTAACTTTTAACTCTAAAAAGTTTTTTTTGCTAACTTTTAGTTAGTTGGTAAATTAACTAAATTTTGAAAATTCACATTTCCTGGCTTATTCAGAAGAAGTAAAAAAGTCCGAGAACTCCGAACCAATACTGAAACCACATCTAGTTCGACAAAGTCACGCACATGGAATTTTCAACTATTTTTCAGCAGTTTGCTAAATTTGAAAAATTGTACAGGAGAAAAATTTAAAAAAATTGTACATCTACTTTTATGCATTTTTGCTTTTTGAAACAAAAGTTGATAGTAGTTGTCAAACCAATATCAGTTTTAAAAATTAAGAAACTTTGCAATATACAGTTAACGAAATACGAAGAATTTCTTCGTAATGAAACCACTTTTAATTTTGAAACTAAAATACGAAAGTTGGTCCTTTCCGATTGCTTGCAGTAAAACTGAATCGAAGAGGCAAAACAACGTATGTAAATAATCTTAGTAGTGGCGCTTTAAGTTATTCATTTTTTTTAAGTGAAAAATAAAAATTTAAATTGTAAATACGAAGTACGGAAATGTGTGTTATGTGCGATAGTTTCATTAATATGTTTTCGAAACTCAACTATAAACTTTAAACATTAATTTTTTTGTTAACAATTTTCAAATTAGTTTCAAATCAGTAGTGATATGGGTGGGGTTCACTACACCATCTCATCATCGCTTTTTGTTGGTATAAATATTAATTTTCCTTATTTGTTATCGCTCATCTTTAAAATCAAGTACACTGTGCGGCGAATGTATTTTTAATGTCTAATTGTATGAAAAGTTAAGTTCCGCCCTACTTTTGTTTAATCAATAATTGTGTTAGCGTTTGCTGGCCTTAAAAAATGTATTTATATGTATATAAGGTTGTGCGATTGTGTGTATGTTGGAATTAAAGTAAAGCGATAGACTATCAGACAGCTTAAATTATTGGAGGCGTGTAATTTTGTTAATCAACAAAAAAATGCTACTTGTAATTAGTTCAGTGAAAGGTGGCTTGTAAAATTACGTTTAAACATGTCACCTATTTAAACAATAATTATGAAGGTAAATTTCACGTTTCTTTGAATGTAAATTTAATAATAATTTCACTCAAAATGACCAAATAAATGACACCTTTAATCGGTTTCGATGACAAAACCACCACAAACACGCAACAATCACAACATTCAAAGTTAAATCAATTTCTTAGAGACGCTTTATATACCAAAAATTTATGTTTGAGGTTTTACGTTTGAATTGAATTATTTTTATTTTTATTATATTGTTAAGTTTGTAGACGTCTTAAATGGCAGTTGCTTTGTAAATTTTGTGGCTGTGCAGTGAAATGTAAAGACGCAAAGAATGTGCGGTGCCTAATGTAAATGGCAGGAGCTTTTTGAAATTCATTTAAACTTTAGGAAGAAGGAAATATAATACTAAAATGTATTGCGGGGTCTTGTCATGCATAGCCAGTTTCATAAGTCTAGTTCCAAAATTAAATTGTCTCTAATCTAGAGCGAAGTTTGAATTAATTTTATTACTTAGAACTTTTTAAAAAAGTTTTGATGGCATATTTTTAAAATAGCGAAGTGTGAACTGATATACAATTATATATTTAAAATTTAAGGAAAATAATTAACTCTGCCTATTCCACGATTATTGCTATTTGTTTTCAGTGTAATTGTATAAAAGAAAGAATTCTTTCGGGATCATGGGACAGGCAGTAAATAGTTAGATTGTAAGCAGCATAACAGTAGCTTCAATTTTCATCTTGGAGCAAGAAAAGTAAGTTTTGTATATTTATTAAATAAAATGAAGTAATTTATTGTTTTAGTAAATGTTACAATAATAATGCGGCCTTTTTCCCACTGAATACTAAATCGAATGTCTTAAAATTTTTAGTACAATATATTTATTTGAAAATAATGCGTGTCTTAGACTCTCCATGAAATGTAACAAAATAGTTTAAAAAATGTTTTTTGTATATCCATCAAGGGTCGTTCAAAATAGATTCGGTACTTTAATGTGATTATTTTTCGAACAATTTTGTTGTTAGTGGTTATTTAATCCAAAGTGATTATTATTTTGGCTAAAGTTCGTATCATAAAGAATTGGAAATGAGACAATATTCCAAAGCAATAAGGGAAAATTTCAACACCAATTAATTTCAGCTTATACGGCAGAACAGAAACGACATTGTTTATTCTGTACTTTTGGGTTAAAGTCGAACTGTTTTGAATATGACTCAATGAATAGTTTTAGTTAAGTTCAGATTGAATTTGATTAGCTCTCTATGCGCATATAAAATATATGGTTGCAGTATGGTTACAATAATTATATTATTGTTGTGGCAAAGAAAGTATGGTTGTAGCAAACAAAGTATTTTTATTAATTCAATATTCTGTAAATAACTTTGTTTGCGATAAACAAGCTTTGAAGTTTACAATTAATTGTTAAATTATTATCATCCATAATGATGGAAACTTCATTGAAATATAAATTCAAAAATGTGTATGTTCAATTGTAATCCAAATATCTTTAAAAATCCCAATGTTCTTACTCGCCATTTACTTAACAACTTGCGCAATTCTTAAACCATTTCAGCTTCATCAAAGTTTCATGCTCAACATCCTGTTGGCAACAAAACCCTTCTACTATTGAACATTTAATTCTTGAATATTCACACACCTACATAAATTTATGACAATTCATTATTCGTTTGGCACCACTGTGTAATGAAAAAAATCATAATTATTATTTACGTTAGAGCAGAACAATCTCATATTCACTGAACACTGAATGTGCTAAAAGTAAATAAACAGGAGAAGTAATTTATTTATTAAAAAAAATCATTTCGATTGAAGGACATAAATTAAGTAGAAGAAATTAAGTGAAAGAATGAAGAAAGTTTCATTTGTTTTTGGAATAAAACAACAGAAACAGATTTGATAGGTTAACTAAAAAAAAAATAAAGCAATTCATTGCAAATTTCTTTGAAATTTGTAGACACATTGAAAATTATTAATTATGAGAGCTTCTTATTTAACTTTTTAAACCATTTTTCTTAATTAAGCAAATTTTTTTTTAGCTTTGACTTTTGAAGGAATTTGAATTCAGTGAACTCGACTAATATAAAATATTAAAAGGAACAAAGAGCTAAAAAAGGTACTCATGCCTGAATGTGTCCTATTAAAAACAACACAGTATGGAATATATTTAAATATTTAATGCGAGTTTTTTTAATTTTCATTTTCATACACAAATGACTCACTTAATAAACAATTACTAGAAAATTTTGCTTCTTCGAACGCGCTGCTTATTTATGTCAAGCAAGATTCCTTTGTTAAAGTTTTAGAAAACTTCAAAAGCATATTCTGCAAAAAAAAAACTCTCATCATCTGAGTTTGTGCGTTAATAAATGTCAATGTTTATTTGTCTAGACTTTAGGCATGACAAGTTATAACTTTTCCATTAAATGCCACTTAAGAGCACATCAATTTTCAAGTGTTGTTTCTGGAAAAGCGATGGTGTAAGCAAGACAAATTTTATTTTAGAATAAAGAAATCAAATATAGAGAGCAACCGTTTAAAAATTAACAAGATCATTGACGATTATTACTTACACAATACAAATTCATTTGTTTATTATAAGACAGGCTTTGGCATTAATTTTGCTAAAATTCTCATAACAGGAATCTTAATTCTCCATGGATAAAATTTTTATTAAATGAAGCTAAAATTTTGTGTACCTTCTTTTGATATCATAAATATGATGGCTGTTTTTCACAATCTCTTAAATAAACTAATGTGAAAATAAACATTGGAGTTATGAGAAGTAAGTTTTTATGTCTTTTTTATAAATAAATTTTTCTGTATGGCTGCTTTTTCTATGTTTCTGTATCTGCCAGTGTACTGCAGTATGTTTTCCCCCCGGTTAAAGTCTCGAGGCATTTGCTAATTCAGTGGGTTTATTATGAAATCGTATAAGTCTTCTTTTAGGAGATATAAAAACCTCCAGAGTGAACTACATATGTAAGTGATATTAAATTTGTTTCTTATATTGCGAAAAAAAAACATTTGTTGAAAAAGAAGACACAATATTTTATTTGTTTTTATCAAGCGGAAATATTACTGTGCGAATTCATATCCTCTGGGAAAATTTGGCTTTAAGAAATAATTAAATACAACAATGCACAAGTAGATAAACAGAACTTCAATGAAACTTCATGATTTTCATCCAAACAGCATTCAAGCGGCTGTAGAAAAACACAAACACCCACATAAATCACACAAAAGAGTTGTTAAGGCGTAAAATTTTATTGTTTATTAAAATACATACGAGTATGTTTGAAGCAAACAAATCGTACGATTTCATTTTGAAAGGCATTAACAACTCCACAGGATAGAAAAAGTGTAGCACACACTGAGCCAGCTAAAGCATCATAAATTTTTCTGTAGGTGTTTACCATTTGACTAAAAGTTTTTGCTTTGTAATTTATAGCAGCTAAATGCTGATGAAGTCCGTATTAAATCTAAAACCAAGAAGTCAAAAATTTTAATGCTTAACTTGGTTGTAATGAAATTCAATTAGTTATAGCAGCTTGCTGTAACTAATTGATAAGGAAATAAAATATGTTGGCAAAATTATACACTAAACGCTTTGTTTGCACTTTATATATGAATTATTTGAATTTTTTGATTTGAAAAGCAACTAAGAACTTAACAACTCATTCAATAATATAAGAACACAATAAAAACTTTGTGGCAAAATAGTGAACAGCACAAGTTTGTAATGACAGAAAAAACTTTTGAAACGGTTTGCTCAAAATAGCACTGGAAAACATAAAAATTACAAAAAAAGGCAAAGCAACACTAACAATTGAGGAAGTTCATAACAAAACACAACAGTTCCAATTTTTAAGTTATTCGATTTTTTTTACTGATTACTATTATTCTACATATTGAAATCTTTATAATCATTGCTATAAAATATCAATAATTATGGAGTTATTCAATAACAAATATTATGGTTTAGATTAAAATGAAACAATTCCACATCTACGCAATAAACAACTTCGAAATATTAGTTGTTAAATTATCATGTTGTCAAATTGTTGGTAAAACATTATGGTCAACAGTGGTCGGACGTGTCCGAGCTAGACTACTATCAGAATAAAATTACCAACAAGGGAATAGTGACTATGAGATAGATGACACTTTATATAATTGCTTGGAGGAGAACATTGGAACGAGACTGCAAAGATGGATTCACCCATAAAATTTTTGTCCGTACAATTTTTTTTCAGACGTAGTTTGATGTTTCTATTCTTTGGACAGAGAGAGAGAGAGGGGGAAATGATTTTGTTCTGACATTTCTGAACTTGAATTGGTTGAATTTGAATTTTCCCCGGACATAGTTCAACTGATTTGCTTATTATAGAGTTTCAAAAGACATTTTACAGCAATTCTTTTATTTTTTAGTTTTTTTCCTTGGAAATAATTTCGTTATTATTTTACATTATCTATTAACAGAAGCACTCACTCGTCTTTTTTTAATTTTTTTCTACACAATTTGTTATAGATTTTTATTTTTTTATATTTTTATTTTTATATTTCATATGGAACATATTTTTTTAATAAGTGAATCGTATTACCGAAGACTCTTGGTCAATAAAATTTTGTCCGGATGAAAATTTCGTTCGAAACAAGTGGATGAATCCACCTTAACACAATGTTGATATTTTATGTAAAATATAATTTTGAATAATAAATATTGTTTGTATGTACATATAATAAACGTGTTGTTAATTTTTCTATAAAACTTATAAAATTAAAAAAAAAAAGGTAAAATGATAATATCATTGAAATAAAATAAGTCATTATTCTAAGACCAGTTCATGTCTGAACGTAACATTTCCATTGAGTTCATAACAAAACGAATCGGATTAAACTTGTTTTCTTAATAACTTAAAAAACTAAAGGACAGATATATCAATCTACTTATGATTTCTATTAAGAGTAGAAAACTATTACACCACAACAAGTGCTTAGAATAATATATATATCCTACTGGCTTTAATTAGTATTATTCGTTTATACAAAAAAAAATGTTGTAATGAAATTGTTGCGTTTTGTTATGGATCTCTTCAATTAGCGTTTTAATGAGATTTTATTTTCGTGATATTGTATTGCTCAGTATAATAATGTGTCTTTTTTGATTTTTGATTGATTACTGATAATATATAATTGATCTTATATCACATAAAGAGTTCAATAAATTGTTAAACACATTACGATTAAATATTTTTATTAAATAAAAAAAAATTAATTACATTTTTTTCATAGGTTCAATTATTAATTGTATGACAATTGCCGCGAATAACGTTGTAAGTGACAAAATTTAAATAGTTAGGAAATCAGAAAAAAAACGTTTAAGTACTTGTATATGCGACTATATATTTTTTAATATTTTACTAGTATTTTTATTTTTAATAATAAAACGACTTTTTAAACTTAATGTGCATATTAATTGTTTCTAAATTGGAAAAACGTTTTATATCCAACAAAGTTTTATTACAAGAATAAATAATGCTTTTTTATTTGAATTAAATTGCAATAATGAATAATTTAATGTTATTAATTGTGTAATTTCTGGTAGAGTGCATTTTATTATGATAGTTATACTACACATGTTTTTCCACTACACGTCTCCAAAAACATTTTTAAATTAACAAAAACAGATGTTTTACTTCAACAACAACAAAACGGAATTACTACGAACACCTAAAAATTATGCGTTATATATGTAACTATGATAATGATATTTAACATTTTGATATTTTTAAATTTCATGGCAAATTTCTTTATAGAACTCAGAATTCTCCTTTGGCAAATAGGCAGTCATTGCAAGCATATCCTTCTTCTTTTCATCACTTATTGCGATTGATCGACTGTTTGATTTTCCAAGTTTTCTTTTCTACTTGGAGAACAAATTGTAGCACGACCATGTTCCTGCAACGTTATGATTGTTGCGCATTCTCGACGTGTTTGTATAATCCGTTGTAATTTGGTTTTTATGACAACTTCGAAGTTTTTAAAGTTACTCGTATCTGAGACCATTTTATGTACTTAAAATGGATTTGATGGTCTTGCAGATCATCGGGTGTATGGGATCGAACTGATTTTTGTATCTTTTAATTTAGGACGGAATCATGATTACATGGCAGGAAAATGTTCGCAGTGGTTTGAAATTTTTAATTTACTTCGTAATTTATTCATTAAAATATAATTTTTTTTATACCTATTATGAAAAAGGTTTTTTTTATATGTATGTGTTCTTTTAATTTTTTGACAACTAAAGTTACAATGGGCGCCATAAATCTATATTAAATAAAATTAAAATTATATAAATCAGCAATTTATGTAATAAGCTTCTGCATAAATGGATTTGTTGTTAAGAAGTACATATGAACTTGCAAATAATGTGCACTTACTAGAACTATACTTAAAATAATGTTCATATTTTTGAGAACAACAAAATTACCGAAGATGTATTTATTTTTATTCGGCTTTATGTTTTCTAGTTAAATACAGGTTTCACTCTCAACATAGATAATTAAGAACAAAATATCACATACCAAGTATTAAAATTGTTATTTTAATAGATTTCGTAACAAAAGTTACTAGTGAGTACTCACTTTTTGAAGTTCAAAATTAGGTTATTTTTTTAGTTTTTGCTTTAAATTTTAAAATGAGAAGTTATTTGAATTTTTTTTATAGATTTAAAATTTACTTAAAAATAAATTAAAATGTAACGTCTGTTATATATAAAGTTTGTTAAAAAAATTGATTTGAAAACTTAAAACAAGAATGAGCACTCATTTTCTGAGCCAACTGTACATGAAGAGAACATATCGAGTATCAAACGACAACCAAACTTCACAAGTTACTTGCAGTACTACATCAAGATTGGCAAATAAAATTTGAATTTAATATTTTAACAGTTCAGTGTTCTTCATAAGAAATGGAAATAAATGAGGCAAGTTTATAATATATTTAGTTATTTATTCACTTATGCATATTTTTTTATTGTTATTTATTAAAATTATAGAGAAATTTTCTTGTTTAAGGTCGAGTGATGATTTGGCATTAGCACCAATGAAATGCATGTATACAGACTAGCTAAAAACCCCTCAACAAACAAAAGTTTTTATAAATATATTTTTGATACGAAATATGTTTTCTTTTTGTACGTTGAATATGCTTTGGAATTTACTTCGTGTCATTTTCCTTATAAAAAATTTTAATTTTATTGGCAAGGCAGATTTAAAAGGGTTTTTTGCAAATTACTTTAAACGGGTTTTGTCCAAATTACTTTTAAAAATGGCATATTCACTTAAAATTTGCCTGTAAATGAATTAAAATGCTATTAAACTCATCGAAACATATTAAAAAAAATGCTTAACAAAAAAATCTAAAGGTACGGTCACATCTAACAAACAGTTTCCCAAAAAAAGGTAACCAACAGAAAAGCTAAATTTGCATTTTCTTTAAATCCAATATTTTTTATATATGGGTTCGCAGTTATTTTAAATAATATAAAAATAACATTTTGTGGCATAATTGACTTCATTTTGCGATATAAAAACCTAGTTAAATCACACTAACCCTAAGCAAAAGTAGTGGTTACGTTTTTTTGGGCAAATGTTTGTCAGATGTGACCGTACTTTATATACAATATTATTGATTTCCTTAACCCATTGCAAACCAATTGCAGTTTATATAATTAAAATTTTTTATTTTAACAATATCAATTTTACTAAAAATGTTGCATAAAAAAGTTGTGTAAATTGAGTTATGGTTTATTTTAATGTAATAATGTTGTACCAAGGAACCAAATATAATTGTTATTCTTTTTATTTCAATATTAATATTGCTAATTTTTTACCACTATCATTGCATATATAATTTTTTGGTTATCGTAACCAATTAAAGTGGGAAATGTTTTTTTTTTTTGGTTATAAGTAACAATTATATCAAACAAGGAAAATAATTTTATTTTAAATAAATATGTTGTTAACAAAAAAGATTCTTTGGTTAGAAATAGCAGTTATAAAAAATAGTTTCTTAGTTTTGGTTATCATTGATTACACAAAAACAAAAATGAATTCTTAAACATAATTTGTTTTTCTAATAATATCAGTGAATGGTAAATATAGTTTTCTCAGTAGTTCTTATACGGCATTTTGGTACATATATCAACTGATCGCTAACACGTTTGGTGCAATTTAGTTTTAGGGAAAGCAATTTAGTCTTATAACATTTATAAATTAAAAAAAATATGGGAGAAAACGAAATATAACTGTTCAAGAGTTTTTTAATTATAGTGAAAGGAAAAATGAAACGTGAATGTAAAAACTGTACTTCTACGTTAACTGGAAATCACGTAACTAATTTAAGAAGGCATATGGTTACACCTTACTGCGGAAGGAAGTGAAAGAACAAAGAAAATAATACAGTTTGATTTACTTTAAAAAGAGCTGGAATATTATCGACAGTCTTTTTAATTACCTGATTCCTTGAAAAAATTAGGTAGTGATTTCCACGCCTCGCTCTTTACCTCGAAAAGAAAAAAAAATCCGAAAATTTTATTCTCTACAACTTATAACATAATAGTCGATTTGAAGATAAGAAACTATTTATTAACGATAACCCAATTTTTTTTGAACTTTGACCAGTTATATCTTTTGTTGCCGGTGCGAGATTATAAAATGCTAAAACGAGCGCTTATACAAAAATGCAGCTTCTTATCTATTCCATGATTAAGTTCGTATTTGTCTGAATATGCATGAATATTCAATGTAATTTTTTTAAAGAAAAATTTGTTCGCACCCATCTTAACTTCCTTGATAAAAGTGTTGACTTTGGCCTAAAATTTTAAATTAAAGATAACTTGCACACATGGCACATACGGTAAAAGCACTAGTACAAGGAAATAAATTATATATACATATATACTCGTACATACGTACGAATATATATATTATTTTTATTGCTGTGCTCAGTGGCATTTTAGGTTTGAGTTAACCATGTGTATATAACTGCTGCTTATTTATGGAGATATTTAATAAAACCAACATATAAAATAACTTACTTTGCGTTTTACTCACCATTTAGAATATAATGGAAATAATTTTATTCTGTCTTTATCTGTAATGAAAATACAAAAATGTGGTAAATAAAAATATGAGTTTTTTTATTATGACATTTCCAGACAAAAGAAGGGAGTAAAAAATATTGCATTTAAATCTTGTGTATATTTTTTTTAAATAAATATATTTCTTGAATGCAGAAAAACGTTTATTCTCTATGTCGATTTTCATGCCATATCATGACACATCATTACGTATGATTAATATTAATTATGATGCCTTTTAAAATATAACTCATACGGCACGTATGCGAGTCAACAATACCACAATAACGCAATAAGGTATGCTACAATTTCCTACATCATGTTTAGTACAATCAGTGTACTCGTGCATGGGGGTTGTGAAACATTTTAATAAATTTCGAACCAGTGATTTAAAACATATTTAAACAAATAAGCATTTCTACATTATTTAGCAAATGTGTCGAACATGTAAGAAAAATTATGCCCGTCCCTTTTTGCTATTGAGTGTGTTAAACTTAAGTAGGTTTTGAATACGGTGGAATTTACTGTATGAAGAAAGGCCAAGTCTTGCCCCCTTACATTTTCTTGCTATTAAAATAACGCACAACGAAATCATTCTTGGCAACGTGCTAGTGAATTCAAACATCAAACTAAAACTCCAGCCAACATAAGCAGAAAATATTTTAAATTGTTTTCAAAGCCGTACGATAGCAAACCAGCAAAACGAAACAAAACGAAGAAACCTTAAATTATGCCTTTAAGGCTGTTTTCTTTTTTGTTTTTCATTGCTTTTACGTCTCATTCATTACAACTTCACTTAACACGAAATAAAATAAAAAACATTTTTGTTCTACTTTTAATGTTATTTATATTAAGGCCACAGTTTTCATTCTATTTAAAGTTTATTTTCTTTTTTGATTTTGTGCATTTCTTATTTTGTATTGAAGTAAAGTGCGTCATATAACAAAAGCTTTTTATCAGAAATAAAATTTTTTGTATCTCTTTGAAACAGATATTAGATAATGTTGTTAAAAAAAATAATAATAAAAATATAAATATATAAAATTTAAAATATATTTTTGGGGGGCAAAATGCAAAACCAAATCATATTATTTGGAAAAAGGTAAACTGATATCTGTTTGATTCCCAATATATAATGTGATAGTTGTATGTTATGAAACTTTTGTTGCCAATTTCCACATAAATATGATTCTTTACAAATGTTTACATAGAAATTATTAACAATATTTGTACAGCATACAAACTTCTAGAATAGGTTGTGAATTAGGCAATTGGATTTATTTTTGCTTTGAAGACTTAACTCAAATATTTGTTATTTATTTCGTTTTATTGAAAAAAAAATATGAACATTCACAATCATGTTTTCATAGACTAAAGATGACGAGGTATTGAAAAAAATTCACAGCCGTAAAACTTTTGTTCAAGTTATTTACTAGAAAAAATTCTATAATATTATGATAATATATGTAAATATATAATAAATCCTTTTAAACCTTTAAATCTAGTGGGTGTTTGAATGAAGGTTATTTAAAGGCCATTTTAGAAAGAAAGTCATCGCTTAACGCCTTAGCAGCTGTGCTTAATAAAACTTGATATCAATTCGAATTATAAAGTAAAGAAAGCTGGGGAAGAAACAAATCACTGAACTTCAACGAAAACTATAAAAATTTCTATACGATGTCGCTCTTTAAGAATTTTATATAAAATTTTTTTTATAAAAATCGAACCATAAAATAAGAATGGCATTGAAGAAAATAAAACAGTTTTTAATCAATTTTATAATTATTAATTATCTTTACACTTCCCCCATCGTTCTCATATGTTCATACAACAAAAATTATATATTCATTTGCAGTATTTTGCTGAGAGTACGGAAAAAACAATCAAACTCTCAGCTGCGTTTTATGGATTATGCAAATTATATATTTTGTATATTATTCATATATTTTTCTTGCTAAATAAAAAATATATAAAAAAAGGGTGTCCCAAAATTATCGCAAGATTTGAATTTTTCGCCATTTGTGCAATAAAGTATCCGTAAAAAAAATTAATTTGACAGACGGCGGCTTAGGTCTTGTAAAAATTAAGCATTGCAACGCAGAATAACGGACTTTCATTTCATTGAAAAATCGTAAAAATAATGAAAAAAAATACTAAGAACTTTGTTTTTTATTTAATACAAATCTTGCCTTAAATTTGGGACACCCTTTTTACACAGGCAATATTGGGAATAATGTTATCACTTGTTGTATTTAAGATAAAAAAAACAAAGAAATTCATTGACTACGTATCATTTGTTAGTTATTTTCAGTGGCAGTTATTTTCATCTGCCGATACAAGTAATTTTTTTTTGTTTAATTTTCTTTTCCTTCTTATTTCTAATTTGCTTTCTTATCATCCTGCAAATACAAATAAACCTTCTCATGTACTTGTAGATATAAAGGCAAATGAAAGCTTAAGAAGAGAGAATATCATTGATGTGTTTTAAATTTATTACATGTTTTTTTTTTTTTGTTTCTTCAGCCTGATGAGAAACATCTCGTGATGAATTTGTTCGGTATAGTCTATTAATTTACAATATAAAATTTGCATAAAGTCTTAAAATATACAGTTATTGGGCCAAATTAACTCCAAAAATGGTACCGAGTTTCATTACAAAATAATGACTTAAAATTTTAATTTAAATAAATTTATAAGAATATGAAACAACAATCACTTCTTTTGGACCAATTTCGTAGTGAAAAAAATATATTTCAGTTTTTAAGTCTAATAAGAAATTTAAAAAATAAATAAGTGGTTGTTTCTCTTTATGCGGAAAATTCATTTTTGTCCGCAATATAGGGTGCCGAATAGTCCACTGTATGGTGTAAATGCTTTATAACATATTGATTTAAAATGCCTTTTGTTTTTGTCTGTTTAAGATTTGTGTAAAGAAAACTTGTTAAATTTAAAAAGCAACAGTACAGAAATTTAATATGGAACAATCCACACCCTCGCGTACACCTTGAATATTTACGAGGGAGAATCCTTACCCAACCGTGTTAGCAAGCAGTAGATTTTTCATTGACACTCAGCATCCAGTCCACACATTAAAATGTCAATGATATGCATGCTGCCACAGAAGAATATATTGAAAATAAAATTTAATGATTTTTGCTTGTTGTTTTATTGTGTACTGCTGTATTTTTAAAATTGCAAATGTTCTTTGCACAAATCTTAAACAAAATAAAAATAAGAAAAATAATATTATTTTTCGATTCATATTTAAATGCCGAATGAAATTTCGTATCGCATCGCATTTAGGGAAACAGCCTCGAAATATTTATTTATTAATTTTCTGAAAGTTTACTGTTTCTAAAATCGGATTTGCTTGCCAAACTATTTAGCCGCATATTCTAAGTACGATATTTCTCTGTCCGTATAGAATTTATGAATCAATTAAGATGCAACAATTTTTAAATAAAACCATGATATTTCTTTAAAGTTTAAAACAATCAATTTAACCCCAATGATTTAGGTTACATTAGAGTTTAAACAAAAGGAATCGTTATCGAATACAAACACTCATACTCATGTGTGTTTTGTACATTTCAACAACAAATAAATATTTATCTTCTTTAAAGACAAAAACTAAAAAATATAAACAGCAAAAGTAAATAAAAGAAAAAAATTATTGAAGTAGTCACACTTTTAGCACGAGTTGCAAGTTGCTCTCTCACAGAAATCACAAAACGTTGGCGAACCATAAAATAGAAAGCAAACATGCGAACCGAGAAGATTTAAACTTGAGAAATACAACACCCGCCATGAATAACAAAAAAAAAAAAAACAAGGAAAGCTTTATGGAACGGAAATACAAAATAAAAACAAAAATGTACAAACAACAAAACACCCACAAAGGAAGACGATCTTGTAATAATAAAATAAAAATAAAATAAATCAATTTGAAAATTTATGAAACACAATAATATGAGAAATGAAATAACAAAGAAATTGAAGAAATAATAGAGAAGATTTGAATCACATGCAAATAACAATTACAACTTATTTTTTTACATTTTATTCACAGTGATGAAAATATCAACCTTTTGATGTTTGTTGATTTTGGGAACTTCTCATTAACAGAGTGGTCAAATATTTGGCTCGTAGTGGACTGAAATAAAAAAGACTGTCTTACAATAGACAGCTGCATGAACAAATGAAAAAAATATGTTTAAATATGATCGGCGTATTTTCTGTACCATTTGCGACTCTGTTCATTGTAATGAAGCAACGATGAGTAAACATGCATGAACTATAAATACTAGGCAGCAGCTATGACATGAACACACGATGATCGAAGTGTCAAATACAATCACGGGAAAATAAGTTTTTTTATTAACAAAACGGAAACATTCTCTTCACTTTCTTAATACAAAAAACAAATTAAAATAAGAATTCATATAAACAACAACTTTTAAATATATATATATATATCGTTCATTTACTACAACGACGTCATAACTCAAAAAAAAATCGTTCTTCAGAAAACAAGTTTAAAGTTTTTAATTTATCCACAACTCAATGGAAAATTAAAAAAAAACTATTCTCCTCTCAAAAGCTGAGTAAACAAAATATTTGTATGAATTTCTTACACAAGATGAAGAACGATACGGAGAAGACTTCTGCATTCTTACCTCAAAAAGCACGTTTTTTATGTATATGCAATGTTTGAACGCGATCATATGCCCACGAGATCTCTATTGTACAACTTTATTTCGGCTGCTTATTTTGAAAGTGAAGCAAGTCCTTTCACCGGTCTTTTCAATTTTGGTAGTCCAAGTACAAGTAGCTTTTTAAAACATACATATATCATTTTGATAGATATTTTCTGTCCGCGATATTGACTGTCAGCCAGTATCATATCACCAAAGAATAAAAGGGAGTCACTTCACGTTTGTATATGGCGAACTCAGTACCGGATATCAAATATGGCGAAAAGATTATCGAAAAATTTTGTTATCAGCTGTCTTGTAGATGTCAATTGATTGTTTTAGAGCTGCCATTTCATCTCTATAGACTTTTTCTTGTGGGCTGCCTTTAAATAAATCCCAAAAAGATGGGATAGAATCAAAAACCGGAAAATGTCTTAGAAAATTAGACACTCAGGATAAGCTGTTGCGAAGCCAGCCATGTTAGTGACATGAATGAAATCGTGTTCCATAAATAATGGAAATATTTTATATTTTTTAATACATCCATAATATAGCGAAAGAAATTGAGTTTAGATCGTTTCATTTAATTTTTAAAAAGATAATTGTACTTCGAGTTCATATTTTCTTTATGCAGTAAACTTTTTGGTTCAGTATCCCAATAAGTTTAAAAATATTTTTAACTCATCTATACATAAATAGGCAAAGACAAATTTTTAGATCCCTTTTTCTCCTTTGTTTGCCACCCGATTTCGTTCATTCTTATACCAAATAGTAAACATCGTTTAGCTTTAGTGACCCCATTCTATATTATTTAAATCGGTTTAGTATTAAAGGAATAAAAGACTCATAAAGTTGACACCACTACAAATGCTAAAAATATACACGTACACGCATTCACTTATGTAAGTATTGGTTGAAGTAAAAAGATAAGCAAAGCATTGAGAGTGTTTAAAAGTACCTACATACATATGTATACGAGTAATAAGTTTTTTTATAAATGTGCGTGTATAAATATTTTATTGTTTTTGCGGGGGAAAGGAAATAAATAAGTAATTACGTAGTTTTTTTGTTTAAATGAATGCAACTAAAGTAGGTGTAGGTACAGGCGGTCCAATTTAGACCACTAGGCGTACTTTACTAAATATTATACTGCAAAATATAATTTAATATTTATTTAACGTGTTTTATATATTTTACCTCAAAATAAAAAGAAAACTTAATAACTCATAAGCCGAAATGGTTGAAGTAATTTTTGTTAAGGAAAAACAAAAAACTATTTGTTTTATTTATATAAGGCCTTATTCAAATTAAATATATTTGCTTAATAAATGAGTTATTAAACTAATTTTATTTGTATGGAAATTTGTTTAATTAAAAATTTTATTAAATTATTATGAATAAAGCAGTAAATAAAAAAATACGAGCATTTACAATTGCAATCAGAATGTGCAAATCGAATCCAGAAACTCGAGATTGTTAATCAATACACTGTCCGCCAGCACTTGTTGCAATGCAATTACAATTTTTCAATTCGTGGCATGATTTAATTTTTAAAAGCCTTCAGAGTTTCTTAGGACTGAGTTAAAATAAAATTCTATATTTTAATATAAATTGTAAATATTTCTGAAGCAAAAAAGTCCTCTAGTATTCGAATTTCAAAAACCGATCCCATATCAAACTTTCAAAACTTACATATATAAATGTTTGAGCATTACCTCGGGTAGGTGACGCAAACATGGCGTAATCAAGAGTTTAAATTAGCAGCATCTTTCAGCAAGAAATTATGCCGTATTTCTTTACTAAAGCGCCGAATGTTGTTGAACGCTGGGGGGCCCATAGAAAATGGACAGTGGATGATGTCTTAGGTTGGGGTTCGCATGTGATATTTGTAGTGTACCTCACATGCATATACTACATACCAAAACAACAGCAACGAAGCACATGCTAAGCAAATGTATTTGAGTGACACACTTTTAAGTATCAAATGAAATTGAGTACATTTCCAAATATCACATAACGAGATTGGTCAAAGAAAGCATGTAATTCGAATATGTTACTATTTTCATGGTACCGAAAGAAACAAACAAGTTAAAATGAATAAGTTAAATTTTCATAAATTGTATAAAAAGGGCAGCAAACCATCAATAAACATTAAACATTTCTAGACATTATTTGTATAAATACAAATTTGAAATCACATTCAACCGAGCCACCTAAACAGTGGCGGATACATGGAAACATGAGGGTGCTGTTGGCTGAAGTAGTTAGCGCGTTGACTGCAAAGCAAATAATGTCTAAGAACGTGGGTTCGAGCCCAGCTTCAGACAAGTCATAACATCCAGCATTTTTCAGATGTGCATTAGTATGCGATTGTATTTGTTGTTGTGTCAGACTGTTTAAGTGATGAAGGCATAGCACACTGGTCACTGAACAGTTCTGGCAGCAATTGATACTGGTGTATGCTAGCGGACATCACAGCGCCCTCCTTCGTTGGTATTGTAGCAAAATCGCCGGCGAAGTAAAATAATTAATAAAATGGCTACAACAGCTTAAAAACACATTTAATGCGCCTACTTGACATCAGAGGCGCTGCAACACTGATCTAAAAACTAACACAACGCGCAATATCAGAGTTGTAAAAATTAAGCTTTCTCTCTTTCACCATCTGTCCTCTCTCACTATCCCTTTCCCAAAGAAGGTAACACACCTACGGGTTGGTAGGCATACTAATTGCCTGAGTGTTACTTCTCTTTAAAAAAAAAAAAAAAAAAAAAAAACACACATGAACACTGATGATGGGAGTGTAGCGGCTCCCGAAAAACAACGTTGTTTCTGTTCTGCCGTGTAAGTTGAAATTAATTGGTGTTAAAATTTTCCCTTGTTGCTTTGTTGTCTCATGTCCAATTCTTTCTGAATAAAAAAATGTTACGAACTTAAGCCAAAAAAATTAATCACTTTGGATTAAAGAAACCATTAACAACAAAATTGTTCGAAAATAACACATTAAATAAAAAGAGACTTAAATTTGAATACATAAATCGGCAATAGCTGTCTCGTTTTATTTTAAAGCCACACACAGCTTTAAAATAAACATTTAGTCCTTTGCAAATACCTACTTTCTGGCCTTATACATCACCAGGGCAGACAAAAATATGCTTTAAAAAAAGTGTTTTAAGCGCATAAAAAATGCGGTAAAAACAGGGAAAATGCTCTTAAAATGTAAAAAATATGCTCTAAAAAGTTTGGTTTTTTTAATATAAAAAAAATAAAAAATAATGAAAAATAAAATAAAAAATAAACATGTTAGCGAATTCATTAAGCAACTTGTTATTTGCTACATATGTACATACATACTAATTTATGTAAGATAAAATTCGATGTACATCAGCTGCCATGGCGAATTCATAACAGATGGCCTCGACAGATCAAGTGAATGTTTTTTGCTCATTTTCTCTGCTGGTGCTTTCGATCTAGTTCGGAAGTCAAATGCCTTGTTGTCATATTTTTCAGTACATTTTTTTTAAATGCTCTTTTAAAAGCAATATATGCTCTTAGAATTGCTTTTAAAAGTAAAATATGCTCTTAAGAGTAAAATATGCCAACATATGCCCTTAAGGGCTAAATATGCCAAAATATGCTCTAACAAATCGATGTCAAAATTCTTAAAAATATCTGAAACGGATAAATAACTACCTCATATATTTGTAAGACATGCAGAAAAAAATATGATATATCATAAATTTGGTTGCCCTGTACATCACCATAGAAAATCCGAACCTATCAAACTACAAAACATTCGAGTCATTTCAAATCTGCTAATAAGGAAATTAGTGGCACAAATTTAAAAGTCTCCCAATTAAAAATAATAACAAATTAGATCCACTACTGAATAACATACTTCGCCACTTTATACTTTTTATTGCCAATAAAAGAAAAAATCTCATCCACTGCAGCAATTGTACAAAGTGAAGTATCAATTGAGAAGAAAATAACTTTAACAACAATTGTCATTTGTTGACTCTAAACTAAGTGCCACTTTACAACCAATAGCGCTGATACAAATAAGTTGTTCAGTTCCCGATGTAAACATTATTATTGTTTTTACTTCGAAGAAGTATAAGCCAGGGACAGTAACAATTATGACATTTATCAAAATATTCAAAATATAAATTATGATTTTAATTTTTTTGAACACACTGCTGCACGTGCAATGTGTATTGAATGCGATTCAGTATCGCAATATTTATTGAATGTCTAGCATGCAGTATTGACGCCAGTATTGATGGATCACTTAATATTTTGAAATCCGGAAAATGGATCGCGATACAAATATCACAATATATTGTATGTAGCAGTGCTCTTAGGATAAATAAAAATGTTTTTGATATATTGCTTATCAAAGAAATAATACAAACATTAAAGTACTTCGAAGTCGTGTGCCACACTGAAATATTGGCATAATGCCTTAAGAGTAAATAACGATTGTAAAACTGTTTGGAAAAAAATAAATCTTTTTGTGGCGTCAATTCTAAGAATATCTTACACGTATTAAAATCATAGATCCACTTTATCTCTCTAAATTCAAATAAAATTTTGAGAAATCTTTGGAAAACGCACTGTGCCAACATTTCAATGCGCCTCTGTAAGTTTGAATTAAAATACTATTAAAAATTACAATTAAAATAGAGGAAAATTACAAGAAACTTATTTGTATATGAATATCGCAAATGATCAGAATTAAGTTTTGCAACCATAATTGCTTTTCTTCATACAATTTATATCTCAAGTCTTCAAGAATCAATCGTATTGCTGAAATTGACAGTTCAACACTTACTTGTAAAGTTTTTAATTTAATTTTGGAACTTCAAAGAGCAAATTAGGGGTTGCTCAGCATTATTGGAAGGTTTTATTCATTTAAGATATAAAAATCATAAAAAAACAATTATTTCTGTAAAACAAATAAAATCCAGAAAAATAACAATTAAGAATTTAAAAAGCATATGATTTTATTAAAATAACGTTCGAAATGGTCTGCTTGACTTGGCTCTCCGATATTTTCATGCGGTTGATTTTTCCCTTTGAAAATTTAAAAATAATTATCATTTTCCGTGCCAGTCATAAACTTTTATCCATTTTTGCAATGACAAAATCGCTCGTAATAGAAAGAAATTAATTGACTTGAACACAAAACAAAATAGACACATTCATAAATTTTTTTTTCATTGTTAAGAACATACACATTTCTTATATTTTAAACCCGATTCTTGCTAATTTAATAAAGCTGGCTGGAAAAGTTTTAAAATAAACTTACAATAAAGGAACATTAAATGAACACTCTCAAAGAAACTTCAATGAGCTAAATTCAGTTTATTGTCAAAATAATTCATATCAATTGGAATTTCATTTTTTTATTTATTCTGTACTGGGAAACGAGTACTTGTCATTAATGGTGATGATGACAAAATGACATTTTGGGCGCAAACGAAAATAAAAAGCCTCTTGAGCACGCACATTTCTAAATCAGCGTAATTTTTTTTTCAAATTGACATCTGTATCTTTTTCTTTTTTTTCTAACAGCCATTATGTTCTAATTTGTACAAATTAAAAAAAAATTGTGGATTTTTTTCACAAATAAGAAAAAATTAATCAGAATCCTAACAGAAGACTCGTTAAGGTTGAAAGAGAGAAAGAGCGGGAGAGGAAGCATTAAATAAATCCTTATTGTAAAGTAACAATTGTAAAAGTTTTAAGGGATTAAATGTTCTTAAAAACTTTAACAAATATTATAAACGGCAGCTAAGTACTTTAGGAAGAAAAGTTTTTCTTTTATTTCGGTAAGATAAAAGTTATTAAATTTGTAGGGATAACAAAATTTGGAAAAGTTTCGTTAAAGAACATTAAAAATCTATAAGCAATGTTGAAAAAGTTTTGATTTATTTTTTTTTTCATATGTATTTTTTTACTGAAGAAGATGCTAGTGAATCTCTGATTGGTAGTTGGTAGTCAACTCTGTAAGCATTATATAATTGTAGCCAAATCTTTCTAATGACTTCTATTAAGAACAACATAATTTTCTACACAAGCTACATACCATCTGCATTACTTAACAGTAGCTATATAATCGCTTACTAGTATAGTGGCATATAAGTTATTCTGTGAGTGGAGCAGTAGTCTGCTTACCATGCAGATGGTTTTCTGTTATGTCCTTGGCAAAGGCATGTGTTATATTTTTAACTGTTTGTGTGATCGTCAAAACTAGTTTGTAGTGCGTAATTAAATAATTGTACCTTAGTCGAGCGAAGGAACTATTTCAACAGCACGAAATCAATTCTTACAGCAGACATTCATTAAATTCTTGTTATATTTCGTGTATTCAATGGCTTTAAAACACTGATATTTTTAGTTGTTATTTGTAATTTGAGGTGGTAATTTCATGCATCGTAATTTTTAATTAATTTTATTATTTGTTTAAATTAAAATAAATTAGCTATTTATGTAAACTAGAGTTTGTATAATCGTCGAACTTCGACCGCCAGTTTGAACGTATTCCTGTTTTAGTTGCATTCATTTAAGGAGCAAAAACTACCTAATTTCCTATTGCATTCCCCACAGAAAAAAACAATAAACAAAATGAAATTGCATACAAACACGCACATTTATTTTGTTAAGTTTTTGCTTGAAGCTAACACATCCATACGTAATGAACATGTACAGCAATATTTAATTATCTTCTCTTTCAATTCTGATCCCTTTTGCTTTTTCAACTTCACTCATTTAAAGAGAAAAAATCTTATTAATCATATAAATGTGTAGGTATTTTAGAACACTCTCATTGCTTTGCTTATGTTTTTAGTTGAACCAATACTTACACAAGTGAATGTACGTGTCTATTTTTATCATTTATAGTGGTGTCAATTTTTAAAAGGCTTCTAATCTTTTAATACTGTACCGATTCAAATAATATATAGTCGAGTTCTAAAGCTCAACAATGTCTACCATTTGATAAAAAAATTAAAAAAAAAAACGGTTGGCAAACAAAGGAGAAAAAGGAATCTAAAATTTGTCTCCGCCTATTTACATAATTAAAAATACATAATAATAACTTTTCTATTCAAAAAATCATTGATTTCAGAAATATCTATAATATATACATTTTAGTGAAATTTTCACAAATGAAGTGAAAAGAAGACATTATTAACATCTGCATTAGCAGATCTGTAGCAATTAAGACTGATGAGCTGAAAGTTACGAGCGGGCCTAATTGGAACACAAAAAATAATTTCGCAAAGGAGGAGCACACAATCAACTTCATCACGAATCAATTCAAGTAGAAAAGAGATACTCGGCATTACTTGGCGGCTTTTTAAAGTTCTTTGCTTAATAAGGGCAAGTCGATTGATATGTGACTGTAGAATACGAGTATAAGAATAACATACGAGTCCTTGTAAACAAAAAATATAAAATTACTTTTGCACCGACCCATATCCATGAGTTGAAACGTCAAAATAAAAGTAATAAAAGCTGTTTGTTGGCATTTTAAATGAACACTTTATTATCTTAAAATTTGCTAAAATGTCCATTCACTGTTTAGAAAAATTATTATTATCTTATAAATAAGTTAACTGCAAAATCTGGAAGCATTTGGTCTTACATAATGTTAAATATAATACATTATTTTTGAATTTTTTTTCGAAATCTTTCTCATATCTTCCATGTTTCCTATTTAAAGCTCCAGCTTTTGTAGGAAATTTTTTTTTCATTTTCATTAACTTCTTTCTTTTCATGCTATTCACCACAGTTCACATTTAATTTTGTCATTCTGTTTGTCATTTTTGAAAAATCACTTATTTTACCATCAAATAAATTAAAAAAATTCGTTACACTTGAACCAGATGAAATCCATCTGAAGAGGTAAACCTATTGAATTAAACCGCGCTTACATTTTGTATTAAAAATGATACATTTGAAATAAAATTAATAGTTTGATTCTTAAAGAATACTGTTGCTTTCTTTGCATAAATTAGACAGTAGGAAAGTACTCGTATATGCCTCCTTAGAGCTACTTTAATGTCCTAAAATAATCCTTTGGATTATGATTTTGCTCAACATGCAAAATTTTATAAAAATGATGCAAGACCTTTTTGACCTCCAAAAGCTGAACTTAATATTTTTGAATCATCTGCAACGGCACTTTCGGCACGAATATTTTGTCTTCAAATGGAACAGTTAAGTAAATAATTAAATATCATTTAAAAGTACTCCCAGAGAGGTGCTAAAATCTCATTTAGAATGACAACGGGATGATTAGCAAAAAATATTTATGACTACGAATGTAACTTTCGCAACGTCCGCAACGCTGCGTTACCCATATGAGAAGCAATAACTATTATTGTTTATTCGCTATTTCGCTCTTAATGTAAATGTTTTCTTGCGTATATGAAAATTTAATTACTACACAAAGTAAAAAACAATATAAGTGTAACAATTAACTCATAAATAACTACAACACCTGTTATTATTGTTAATATCCTTCACACATAAAATATAATATTAATTGTACGAAAATATGTTATTATTTCACAGTATACGTACATATTCTGTATGTTCTAGTGTACGAGCACAAGTGGTAATCAAAACATGTATTCATTTTACAGCAATATTTTGGAGGTACAAACATGCACATTTCATAGCATGAATTTATTTCTTCTCACACTCTACAAGCTGTATCTTTAATCATTGGTGAATCTTTCTTAATACATGTAGACATATTTATTTATAGCGCACCACGTTATATTGTTCGTACAATATTATTAAACAAAAAAAAAACTTTTTCGCAATCTAAAATAAAAATGGGTGAGGTGACATGACGTATGACTAATTTAAATCAGATACTCAATACTTATACGCTCCCCCTGACTACATATAATTTATTGTTTATTTCTACAAAAACCTAATTTCCGCTACCCACTGATTTCTTTAGAGATAATTTTGAGATATATTTCTTTCAGTGTTTTTCTTAGAAGGAAATTCGTATGTAAACCTCATATTTATATGTAGTGGTAACAGGAAGATAAAATAACACATTCATTTTCCTCTATAAAGATAATGATTTGCAATGTATTTTTGTAACAGCCATAAAACTGATGACAGTGCTATCTTTAGCTTTTTTCAAGTACTCTTTAATTGATTTAGTGGTTTTCCGAACTCGCATGACTAACTGGAGTTATGACGTCTACGAAAGTGAAATCCATACTTACACAGGGTGTCCGCCGGGAAGATATACTACTTTGTTTTGCCGCCATTTTGGTAAACATTAGTCTTGACAGTTCATATTTCGCAGTAGTGAAGTAGACACGTGGTAAATTTATTATGGAAAAATATTCGATCAGTGTTGTGTATTGCTTGACAAAAAAAACACTATTCCTTTTCAATATTAATTAAAATTCATTTATTATTTATTAAGTGTTTTATTTATAATTATCTACATATATTGATGTCGACTACTATTTGCAAAAAAGGCGGTTTTATAACACACGGTTAGTTGAAACAATAGATAGATAGTGACAAAAATGAATATACAATAGAGAAAAGAAGTACGTATAAGGAATGTCAAAAGATGATGTAGAAAGGGGGTTGCCATCTCTTAGTTACTGACATTACAATAAGCCAGCGACTTTTAATCGTTAAAGCATTTTATCAAAATCAATCATCGATTACTGTGACGATGAGAAAGTAACTTGAAATTTTTGGTAGAAACAACGTGCCAACAAAAAGCACTATTTATCGTGTAGTGAATAATTTCGAAGAAAGAGGGTATGTAGGTGATAGGGGCAAGCATGTACCACCACGTACTGCAATATCGTCTGAAAAGATTACTGCTGCTCAAGAAAGTGTTCAAGACAATCCATCAACCTCAATTCGTCGCCGTGCTCAGGAGCTTGGTCGTCAAAGAACAACATTGACCACAATTTTGCACAAGGATTTTCATTTGTTTCCATTTAAGATTCAGTTGACACAAGAGCTTCTTCCATAAGACCATTTACGCCGCCGCACAGTGGCTGAAAATCGTTTTTCATTGGCCAAAAGTCTAATTTTTTTTGTCACCGATTTTTAAAATTTTTACGCCCTTTTGCAGCTAATATATCCAGATTAAGGTAGCCAAAAAATTAGGTTAAACCATTGATAAGGTGTTTTTCTTTTGTTTTTTATCAAAAATAAATGGTTACTACTCGCAAGCTATCATCGATAATGGCTTGCGGTCTTTTTTATAATGTTGGTAGGATTATAGTCTTTAGTTGTTGTAAGTGGTCAGAGCTCTAGCGTTTAATATTAGGGGCGTTACGGAATATTTATGAAACTGCTATATTTTTCTCAAATTTAAACTTTAGTGGAATAGAACTTCTAGGGAACAAAAGGGAACAAGAAATGTATACCACCCGGAGAAAGGTGAAAGTGTCCTCTTTACCGCTATATATACTTTTGCACCCGTGACGAGCCGTGTGTAGAACACTTTTTTCATTTTAATGAAATTACTCCAAAGTACTCGTATGCAATGGTGTATTAAATTTTCACTTTTTTGCCTAAAAGTTTATGTTTTTTTACTTTAGATTACGTAAAACTAAAAAAATTAAATATAATACCTGCGAAAGGGGTTAATGGCTTTGTTTTGATCAGCCAAAAATTCGTAATAAAATTATCACAAATTATCACAAAATTCTACATTAAACATATGATCTCTTTCTAAATTTACCTGTTATCAAATGTTAGGGTCAACCAAAGTCATAAACAATTTTATAACAATAATCGGGACATTAAACCACTAAAGATAAAAAACAACCCCATATTGGCGAGATACTAATCAGTTTTACCTGTTATTAAGGTCTGGACAACATGTGCAGTTTTGTTCAATTTAAGCACTACCTGCTATGAAATTAAAGATCAATGTGTGAATAACATGTATCTAAAAATGTATAAAACTACGGATTCGATAAGGGATTACTCAGTAAAAAGTTAATCCTCTAAGTGTACGGATAAAACATAACAGACGCAAATAAAAGTATTCAGATAAATATGGAGGGCTTCAGTTATAAAGAACTGGCCGAAGAGTATTTTAGAAACAAAAACCAGGAAGATGTTCGTAGTTACGTTAAAATTAAACTTAAATTCGTGTAGCACCGAAATGGAAGAGGAATTATCTAATTTCGTCAAAGCACTAAAAAAACGCTACAAAGAAGTTCGCTACAGTAAACAAAACTTTTATATAAAAAGTGGAAACTGGTTAGAAGGCCAACTTACTGTCGCTGCAGAAACAGCAAAGCAAGATAAGGCTGGAAGACCACGCAAATCATTGGACAACTGCAGCGATATATCTAAGAGGCGGAAACTTAAAGATATTAACGATGCAATTGGTTGTACAAATATAAAAGGATCCAGTGAGAACAAAACGGATTCTTAAAAGTATATCAACTCCGAGTGATGCAATACAGTACACAAATGAGGAGGCATTAGCATTATTTCTGGATTTAAAATTAACAAAACAGCAATATATTAAGCTCAGACTGCGTGCGATTGAAAAAGGTTCAAATATCATTACATAACTGCTGCTAAAATGGACTGTTTGCCATCAAAGGACACTATTCAAATCACACCAATTTCGGCAGAGGTACAACTACAATCTCTACTTGATCACACAGCAGAACGCTTGCTACAATTAATAACAGGAAATGAGTTAAAGAAATATGGAAACATAAAGTTAATTCTTTTTTGTAAATGGGGATGTGATGGTTCTTCGGGACAAAAAGAATACAAACAAGTTGTATGTGAAAATATTTCGGACTCGGATATGTTCATGGTGTCATTTGTACCATTGCGATTGAAAAAGATTTTGGAAGATTCAGAGCCTTCGACTAGAACAACGCAAACAAACGAAACGAAATACTGCAGGCCAATCAAATTTGAATTCAAAAAAGAAACTCATGATGCCATTAACAAAGAAGTTATTGATATCAAGGCCCAAATTGCAACACTACAGCCATTACAATTACAGTTAGATGGGCAGCAAATTGAAGTAAGCTACCAATTAGTGCTGACAATGATAGATGGAAAAGTAGGTCAGGCTTTGACTAGCACGAAGGCTGCATCCAGCTGCATTATATGCCAAGCAACATCAACCCAATTAAACCAGGTCCCGACAAAATCATTAGATAATAAAGATGCATATGAATTTGGATTATCACCACTACATGCAAGAATACGACTTATGGGACACATACTAAAAATCAGTTATGATTTGGATTTCGGGTCTTCAGGATAAATAAGAAACAACGAAACCAACAAAGAGTTAAGAAGTGCAAAAAAGAAACATGTTCAAGATGAATATCGCAAATTAGGATTGATTATAGATCAGCCAAAACAAGGGTCAGGCAATACAAATGATGGCAATACCGCAAGAAGATTCTTTTCAGATCCAGAAACGGCATCTGAAATAACAGGAGTGGATTTAAACCTTATTTTCAGATTTAAAATAATCCTAGAAGTACTTGCGTGCAATGAAGAAATTGACTCTAGAAAATTTGGATATTATGCAAAGGAAACTGCAAAAATATATACAACCAACTACCCATGGAGAAATATGTCTGCAACAGTTCACAAAATCCTTTATCATGGAGAAGATGCCATTAAATATCATTTGGTGCCACTTGGAGATCTATCAGAGGAGGCTCAGGAAAAAAGGAACAAGGATTACAGATTTTATAGAGAGCACAATACTAGAAAAATTTCACGAAATTCAACAAATGAAGATCCATTTAATATATTATTGGCAACGTCAGATCCGTTTATCTCCAGTATTCGAAATCAATGGAAAGTGGTACATCGGGATTTTGATGAAGAAGCCAAAAAACTACTAAAGAACAGAGATAGCACAGAACAAAATATGGAATATTTGCAATCAATATTTGAGTCAAATGAATAATAATTATAATTGCCTTTCATTGTTATTTAAGTACGAAAAACATAGTATTAGTAAAAAATAATAATAAACAGAACCTACCATTGTTGCAAATGCTATTAAAATTTATTGCAGTTTTTATTTTTAAAATGTTTTTAAAATTATCAAATTTGACAGCAAAAAATAATAAATTTTTCTGTAGTAATAGCAATATTTTTAGATAATATTATTAACGTTTTTTTTAAGTGTAATTATTCTTTGAGTGTAAACAAATTTGCAAATTTGTCAGCAAAAAATTTTTAATTTTTCTGTAATAGAAAAATCTCCAGTTAATTTTACTATTTTTTTCAGTGTAAAATTTTTTTTAAGTGTAACATTAAAAAAATTCCATTATTACAAAAAATATTTATAATTATTATTAATTTCCAAATATTCAATTTTTTAATAAATAAAAAAATAATAAACCCATATTTCACTCTAAAAGTTAAAAAAATTCAAAAGTTCAACTTTGACCTAGAATTCCTTAAAAAGTCCTCAATCAATTTTAATGAAATTTAAACTGAGTCAAGCTGAACTAACTATCTATCCAATAAAATAAAAATTACTTCAATATTTTGATCAGTTCAAAAGTTACAGAATTTTGGCCAATGAAAAACGATTTTCAGCCACTGTGCGCCGTGCCCAGGAGCTTGGTCGTCAAAGAACAACTTTGACCACAATTTTGCACAAGGATTTTTACATATGCCAATAGGATGTTACAGCTCGCCCATGACAACTCCGATTTTCATGAAAAAATCATAATGAGTGACGAGGCACATTTTCATTTGAATGGATGTGTGAATAAACAGAATAGTCGGTTCTGGGCAATGGAAAAACCTCAAATTATTCATCAGTCAACTTTGCATCCATTAAAAGTGACAGTCTGGTGTGCAATTTGGTGAGGAGGAATCATTGGACCTTATTTCTTTGAAAATGAAAACGGCGTAACGGTAACTGTGAATGGGGAGCGATATCGTGTTACGATTAAATACTTTTTAATGCCACAACTGCATGCTTTGGGCTTGATTAACATGTGGTATCAACAAGACGGTGCCACATACCATACAGGATTACAATGGAATTATTGCGAGACCTCTTTCCACAACAAGTTATTTCAAGAAATTGTGATGTTAATTGGCCTCCACGGTCGCCTGATTTGATTGGTCCGGACTTCTTTTTGTAGAGATATCTGAAAATCCATTTTTATGCAAACAAACCAGAAACGTTTGAGCAACTCAAACAAAATATTCGTGATGAAATTAATGAAATACCGCGTGAAATGTGTGAGAATGTAATGAAAAATGTGCTTAAAAGGGCTCGCATTTGTGAGGCTAACAGAGACGGACATTGATCTGATATTGTATTCCATACATAGCTTCCGACATTAAATAAAACATTTGTCAATATAAGATCCATTCTCTTTCATTTAATCGAAAATTATAAACAAACAAAGTTGTATACCTTCGCGGCGGACACCCTGTACTTTTCGTTATACATACATACATACATACATACATAGATCAATTACGTTTTATGTGGTTTTAAGACTTTATTTATGTAAATTTGCCATTTTCTTTCTGCAATTCATCTTTGATTCCTACAAGTGTTTTTTTCCTTTCAAGTTGAAGTGCTTGATGTTAGCATGAAATTAATACTTTTCTATTTTTCAAAAATAAAAAAAACTGCCTCAATCAATAATTTGCTAAAAGAAATGTATAATAAATTTCGCTGACAAATTTCCGATCGTTGTATTTAACAACTTCATATTTTCAATTTCTTACAACCATACCTAAATAAGAGCGTTGAGCGTCGCGTTAGCAACAGGGTACGTATTTACAATGTATTCTAAGAAAATAATTTACTCTGAATGTACTGAAAATCCGTACCCTGTTGCTAACGCGACGCTCAACGCTCTTATTTAGGTATGGTTGTTAGTTCTTCTTTTAAGGCTGTACAAGGCAAACGAAATATATAGCTAGAGTTCATGGAAAATATCTCCTCGTATCAGTTGTTGCAACTAATTGAACAAAAAACTTTGCTTAAATAATACTTAAAAAAATTTAGCAACTCAACTTTTATTAGAGAGATGAGCTATCTTAAAAATGTGTAAAATAATATAATTTATTAAGTGTTATCATCTACTTCGGCTACACGAATAACCCAACCTGTTATCCTGAAGAAGCTACAAAAAGGAGTAGTGAAATTTTGAAAATAATGAATGATTTTGATATGAACGATTTTTTCTATAAAAGTTAGCTCGTTATTTAATTGGAAAATTATAAAAGTATATCAAGAAAAGGTTGAAAATTTAGTTATAAATATGTTTTATAGCTTTAACAAATTTGATGTAATTTTTTTTCTGATAAGAAAAACTTTATTTCAGACAAATATAATCATACATATTATTTCATAATAAAAAATGTTCTTGAATTATTTGAAATATTTTTTGTTTGTTTGCTATTTAATGTTTAAATGTTTGTAGCTGATGTCTGCAACCTTGAGGTATGCTTGAAATAAATTTGCTGGAGACTACAGTTATACACATTCCAATCGAGTCTGTCTCTCATCCGCTATACTGTCCAAATGGTTCGTCTTTTACTGGTTTTTCTTTTACAAAAGAAATATAATACTGCTTTACTACACACACATTCTTTTATTATACATATAACAGCACAATACACAATTACGTATTCAAATAGAATTGCGTTACAAATTAAATCTACAGGCTTTTAGATTACTTCCAACAAAAAAATCCATAAAGCCTTCAAAACTAATATTTAACTTAATATCACACTGTTAATACTTTTGTATTATTTAATACCACATTTCCGACCACTTGACACGCACAGAAATCAAACCACAACCATTAATATCTTCTAACAGCCATTAAACATAAACATCATGGCCACCGTATGAAACAATGTGATGTCACAATGACTTTTAGAAGAAAAACAATAAAAACGAAATTACATAAAAACCAACAAGTTGCTAATTATATTTTCTTAAGAAAATATAACTTTTCGAATATGTGACCCCCAGTGAACTCAGTTTATGAGTCAGATAAAATAAAAACCATTTGCACTCAAATACACACGTCATAAATGTTTGTATTAAAATGAAAAGTGACAAAAAAGGAAGAAAAATGAATTACATTGGAAAATACGACACGTACATACATACAAAGGATGTTCAATGTTTAAATGATTTTCGTAAAAAAAAGAGCCTTAAGATGACATAGAAATCTAACAAAAATAGTTACGCAAACATAGAAAAACATAGTTGTTTGCTCTAATTTTTTTTTACAAAAAATTTTATTAAAAATATAAAAAAGTTTACAATTTAACTTTAATTAAATAAAAATTTTGGTCCTGAACCTATTGCAGTAGGCGCTCATTTTTCAAGCGACCAAGATGCGTTTATTCGAGGAGATGGAGAAGTTGTTGATCCTGAAACTGGCGAAATTAATTATGGTTTTCACCATAACCAAATGGAGATAGTTTAAAAGTGCGAGTTAATGGTGCATGGACATCTTGGAGTAATAATAACAAGAAGGAATCTAAAGGCAGTTATAACTTACAGAGCTTGGAGCAGTTAAAATATGCAACTAAATATGATGGAAAGTCAGGCGATAATGATCTACCTGACTTTCACTTAGTTTGTAATGATTATAAACCTAGCATACAAAAATGTCCAAGTAAGCCTAAAGCAAGTTGCACTGTAAATTCCAAGTGCATTAATGATTATGATAGCGCAAATACAGTATCACGTGGTGCTCCATGTTGGCTTAGCAAAGGTCATGGTGCTTATCTTTTGTTTCAAACGGGGAAAGATAATCCTAACGAAAATCTAAAATTAATGTGCGATCCTCAATATCCTACTGTACATCTAGGCTATAAGTCCACAGCTGAGGGCTACAATGGACTTTTTACTTTAGACAGAGATAGCACTAAATTAAATGATAGGAATCGTAATACGATGAAGTTAGAAAAGGTGTTTAAAATATATGTAAAAATATTAGATAGATATTACTTAGATAATGTAGGTGGCTACTCTTTTGAGTTCCTAAGTGGAGTGCAGCAGCCAAGTAGTTTTGGGATTTTTGATTACATTTATAACTATTTAAAGTTAAAATTGCTATATTCTACGTATTGCTAAATTAAATTTTTGCAAATTTTTTTTTCAAATTTTTAGAATTACAAATCCCATGACGGACTTATATATTTTTTCCCTTTCTATGTGCGATGTACAAATGTATGTACTCGTATATCTGTCTTCTTATAACATGTAATAAATACCCAGTAAACTGATGCAAGAATTGAATTTTTATGACATAAAAACAACAACCAAAAACTATTAATATTCCATGTTACCATTTTTATTATATCAAAAATAACCCAAAAGTAAATTATTTTAATACCCAGAAGAAAATTATGGATTGCACAGACTGCCCCACTTGGGTCCAGAAAATAAGTCCTCTTGTCTAGCCTGATGTGAACAGTGAACAAAAATTCTCTCCTATTGTATGTTATGGTCGGTATTAAACCAACCCGAAATTAACTGAAATTGTAATTTAAAATAAATGAAAGTTCACTTGAAAACCGGTCTACTCATTTTCTTATTTAAATTTAACCAAAAGTTCATTTAATTTTTAATGTTAAAAAATTTAATTGACTTAATCCTGTAAAAATAAAAGATTTTTCCTTAGTTTCTGCAATTTTTACTGCCAAATACTCAACCCCAAGATCCATAAAAATAAAAGACTTTTCAAGTAACCACATGGTGGTTTGGGTGTTTAAATTTTTTGCGATCATTAAATGAATACATACATGCATGTGTAGAAGAGAAAATCTCAAGCAGAATAAATTAAGTAAAGCAAACAAAGAAAAAAAAAAACAGCACTTGAAAACAATGTAAAATATTGAATGCAACCGAAAATCCGTATTAATATGTCCTTAGTTTTTTTAATTAATGTTAGAATCAGTTAAAAATAAAATTGCTTACAATTTTAATTGTTTATTCTTTTAAAAATTACTGAACGGATTATTTCTTGAATAACGTACAGTCGGTTACTGTAATAATATTGTGAGTGTGCAGAAGCCGTTGAAAGGAAGATTCAATCTTCTTGCGTGGACACCTATGAAACAGTGCCCTATTAGGACTGTCACGAGTATATGTAGCTGATGCCGAGGGATCCCCAGTATGATAGCAGTTTTAACTCGATCATAACGGGCCAGATGGATCTAGAGACCAAACATGTGGTTTCATTCATTGGATTGTGTTATCCCTAATAGTTTTTGCTGTAAGAGAATTTTACAACTTTTTTGAGGAACTCGTACTAGCCAGCCGGTGTCCTTTTCTTGCAAACAAGAGCCTTCCTTGGCTAGCTTGTCCGCAATTATGTTACCGGAGACGCCCGCGTGCCACGGTACTCAGATTAGCTTCAGGTTGAAATGTGACGCCATCTCATTTAATGATGTCCGGCATTTCTGTACCGCCACAGCCTTGCTTACTTATCCTTACATATCCGAATATCCTGACCATATTCCCTCTTGCACCTAAACCAGTTAACTGCCCTTTTTATGGCCGATATTTCAGCTTGAGTTATAGTACAATGTCTAATAATTTAAAAGGAAACCTCTGTTGGAATTGAGGAATGTAAATTTTCCCTCCTACCATTAAACCTAATTTGGAACCGTCACTAAATACCTCTAGTACATCCGCTCGGTATTGAGGATCATTGATTTGCGGATCTGAATTTAACACTGGCAATCCTTTTTTAATCATGAGGAAAGGAGAACGGTACTCTATGAGTTCGTGAAGATTCTCAAACTCTCTAATAAAAGTCGTTTGGTCAACGCCTACCGATTTCCATGCTCCAGCGGCAGTGAGTCTTACTGCCATATTCATGGCCAGTTGTTTGATCATTAGGTCAGCATGAAGCCAATGTAACATTGTGAACAACACATTTGATGGAGTAGTGCGAGGTGCACCCGATGTTCGTAATATTCTGTCTAATGATGGAGATACATTTAAAAGATTTAAACTCAAACCAAAATAGTTTTCTGCATTTATTTTAATTTTTTTTAATATTCTCTCGATTTATATCAAGCTTTCTCAGAGATCGCACTATACAAGTTGTTATAGAAGGGATCTCATCAAACGAGTTCAAGATTAATTCAGGGGTACCGCAAGGATCCGTTCTTTCTCCCACACTTTTTCTTATTTTCTTAAACGACCTTCTACTTCAAACTTCCAATCCTATCTACTCTTTTGCAGATGACAGCAGCATGTGCCATTCATATTCATTCAATAACAGACCAAGCCTGCCGGAGATCGCGGCAATGAGGCAAAATATGAATGATTCGATAAATAATGATCTTTTAGCAATCCATGAATGGGGACGTGCGAATAGGGTCGAATTTAATGCTCGCAAGACCCAGTGTTGTATGCTTACACACAAATGTACGTACAATCATGCTGCTTCATCTGTAATAATGGGTGGTGTAGATATTGAGGAATCAGAAACTCTTGATGTTCTTGGCATGAAAATTAAATGTGATGTTCGATGGACTGATCATATTTTTCAGGTTTCAAAAGAAGCATTCAAGTGCCTCGGCTTTCTGAGACGGTGTAAGAGATACTTCACTCCATCTGATCTCCTTAATATTTACACCACCTATATCCGACCGAAAATGGAATACAACTCTCATGTATGGGCCGGTGCTTCAAAGTCTATTTTGAAGATACTCGACTGGGTACAGGAGAGGGCGAAGAAGCTCATCGGTGACAGTAGGGTAGCCAACTCTATTGACTCACTGGAGCATCGACGCAATGTGGGATGTATTTCACTGTTTTATCGGTACTACAATGGAATGTGCTCTAATGAAATCAGGGAACTTATTCCCGAAACCCGCTCATTTGTACGAACAACACGTTCTTCGTTAAGAGCGCATCCATTTGTGGTTGATATGCCAGTGGATCGCAGTACGCATTACAGAGAAAATTCGTTCTTTAGCCGAACAGTTCGCATGTGGAATAAACTTCCTGCAGAGGTCTTTCCTGTTACTTTCAATGTGGGAAAGTTCAAATCGAACGGCCACAAACACTACTCCCTTTATCCTCCTTTCCATAACCAATTTTCCTAGTTCCGGCACAATGCATTGCATATGTAGGGGTCATCCCCTGAGTGCTGGTCCAAGTTAAAAAAAAAAAAAAGTTTCCAAATTTCTATTAAAGTTTAGGTCTTGCTTACAATATTTTTATGAAGTTTCTAGCAATTTTACAGATTTTCAGTAAATTTTCAGATTCGTTTTCAATGTCACAACTGTTCGCGAATTTTTGCCATTTTCATGATAGAAGTGATTTTGATGCAAGTTTTTGGTCTTGTTATATTCTCGGCAAGTTTTAATCAACAATCGAGCAAACATTGTGATCAATCGTTCCGAGTTATAGGTTCGGCTTAGTCTAAAGAAAGCAAAAAAAAATAAATAAATTTTATACTTCCCGAACTGGTTAATGTTTTAAAAACTAAGGATGTAATAAGTATTGTGTTGTTTATCAGTAAATAATTTGGGGAATATTCTTAGCAATCGAAATGCGGCAAAAACGTGAAATAAAACAGGACCATAAACACTGATAGTGGGTCTGCAAGGCAGCATTTCTCTTTGTTCTACCTTGGTGTGTTATTTTTTTTTCTCCATTGAACACTCCGAATTTGGCAGCTGTGACATATCGTCATCCTGAAGTTATCTTCACGAATCTCCAAAAAGTTTTTTTTGGGAAAGTGAGTCTGAAGATTCAAAATTATGTAAAAAAAATAAAAACTAGTAGATCATCCGAATATGCACTACTTCTAGAGCGCAAGTTCAGGATCTTAGACCCGGCTCACACACATCAAGTTTAACTCTTCAAGTCTTGAGATTTTAAGAGAAGCAGTCTTATCTAATTTTTTTGATTTTTCGATATACATGAAGATAGCTTCGGGGCGACGATGTGTTTATTTCGATTATTAAAAATAGAAAGCTTTTCGCAAGAACAGGGCGCTATCTATTATTGTGAAAACTTATTACAAAAATTTGCAAAGTTATGCTGAGACCACTAGCACGATGAATTCTCAGGCGAGAATGGGCAACTAATGTGTACACCATTCGAGGAGCGATCAAAAAGTTTGAAGAAACTGGGTCGTTTATGGATAGTAAGACTCCTGTGCTTCATCGTCCCGGTCGCTTTCTTGGAAACATTGCTGCTGTAAACGATGAGGCCGATATTTCAGTGATTGTGAATGGCATTCGTTATAGTAACATGATAACGAAGCTCTTGTGGCCTCAAATGGACAAATTGAATCTGGACGATATATGGTTTCAGCATGACGGCGCCACGTATCACACCACGCATGAAACAATCGATTTATTGCAGCAACGATTTCTAGAATAAATTAACTCTAAGGATTCTGTTCTCAACTGGCCAGCAAGATCTGGCGATTTAACGCTTCATCGGTAAGATAGAGTCACATTTCTATGAAAAGGTCATGGAAAATTTCGTGAAAAAAGTAATTGACTGCAGAATGTGACTTAATGACAACTATTTGTCCAGAAATAGTTAAATATTTAACTACATTTACTGGACACATAATGATACTGCTGCTAATAAAAGTGTATGTTTTCAAGTCAATAGCCTAAAAGTACATAAACATGTACTCGTGAATTGGGATAATGAAAAATAAACTATTGCTGTGGCAAGAAAACCATTCAGTGCAGAATGTTATGACCAACAAGCTAAACAGAAATTAAAATTCATATAGAGATAAAAGGAAAACACATTTCCAAATAATTTTTTTTTAAATAGAATTTTTCACCACATTTTAAGTTTCCAATTCCATTCTAATATAGAAAAGGGAAAGTAGTACATATTTCAAAAATATAAATTCAAATAAAAAAACCTTAAAATAATGTTTGCTCACGCTTTTAGAAGCGACATATAAATATTTGCTCTATTGGCTGGACATACAAAAAAGTCTAAAGTGCCTCCTTAAGGTAGCAGAACATTTCTGAAAACTTGTGAAACTTTAAGAAGACTGTCATACACACAAAGTCGTATATTTTCTTTCTGTAAACTGTGAATTTTCTCTCAAATATCATACACAAGAGACTAAAACAAACCATCTACGACTGACAATCTTTCAAATGTTTGGAGAGAATGGGGACAAATCAAATGTATGTATAAATATGTTAACAGATTTCTTCATTTCGCTTTCGGCAGTTCATAGTTATAAGGAGTGTTGTCGCTTTGGTTGGACTAGATTTTTATCCACCCCACTGCAGGAATTGGTGTTTTGTTACAACTTCTGACAGTTTTTGTCGGAAAATGTTGTTTATTACGGAAATAAAATATCACTTAAAAAAGCTTTTATTTGTTGATTTCATTTCATTGCTAAAATGCTTGTATGATCATCTAGTTCAACCTACAACAAATAAAAACTTTTTTGAAATCAAATTGGGAAAATATCTCAAATAATAAATGTATTTAAAATTACTTACTAAAAAAAACCCAAAAAAATATATTGTATCATATTTGGTGTGGAAACTAGTTATGAAATGTTTGGGGAAATGTTATCAGAGGCAACGCTAATCACAACAAAACTGAAGGGAAAGCGTTAGAAATCCTATTTGACACAAAGGATACAATTACATAAATATATGTGATAAAAGCAAGAAAGAAAAAACTATATTAAATTATAATTTGCTAAAAAAAAAGAAACGGAAACACGATTCAGAATTCGCATGACAAGGAATCTTAAGTGAGAGAAAAATATACACTTTTATGAAATAAATGCTATCAAATGATTCAAGCATTTGAAAGATTTTGTCATTGCAGCATTTGAAACAATATTAATCCTATCGAAACACTATTAGATTACGAAAAAACAAATCTTTTGTGTCATAATATGAGGTGATGGAATCATTGTTTCATATGACTTTATAAAAAGAATGATACGGAACAGGCTGTTGTAGTCAACGCTAGAGAAAATGATTACTAAGTTTTGTTGTGGCTCTATTAGAAGACATTAGCTTTATAGCTGTGTAGTTTCAGAAGGATGGTACGGTCAGAAACTATAATGTCACAAACACATACGCACTAAAAACTTGTAACAAAATCATAATTAGAAATCAGTAATAAAGTTTTTATTTCAAAAATCAATGAGGGTAATTCTGAACTTTCATTCATAAAAAAATCCTTACTTATATAAGATTTAAAGGTATTTTCTATGTACTATTACTTTTGAATGGACATGATTTTTTTTCTAGAAATGCCATTTTATCTAAGCGGATATTTGTAGGAAGTTTTACGTTTTATTTGCTTTTTTAATTTCTTGCGAATCGTCCAAAAATTATGGCAGTTAATATTTTTGTCTTCAAGCTTATAATATAAAAGAATCAAAAATTAGCGGAAAATGTTTTGTGTTTTAATGAAAAACTCCTACTTCTGCAAGTTTTCACGGGAAAATGAATATGAAATGCTGAAATTTTTTACACAATATCCTTTAATATTTGTACGATAAGGAAAAAAATTGACAATGGTTTATTTGGCACAGTTTACTAAACATAAATGTTTAACAGTGACGTTCCTTCTAGTGCGCGCAGGTGTTCAACACAAACCTTCAAATAATATCGTAACCAACAGACCATTTCATAAGCAAAATGTAACTGAATTATAGAATAAGCTTATCGTAAGAGATTTTCAATAACTTTTTATAAGTACACTTATTGTAAGCTTATTAAAATACAATACAAAACAATACAGGTGATATTAAAGCTGTGCAAGTATTCTTCAACCTCTGTCTTCGTCGCATACTGAGAATTTTCTGGCCAAATACCATCTCTAATGAACGCTTGTGGGCCGAGTGCGGTCAATCACCTGTTGAGCTGGAAATCAGAAAGCGGAAATGGCGATGGATTGGGCATGCTCTACGAAGACCTCAAGATGACACCACCAGAAACGCAATAGACTGGAATCCCCAGGGCAGCCGCAGGAGATGTCGACCAAGTCACACCTGGCGTCGACAACTAGAAATTGAGGCAGCGAAAGTCAACAGAACATGGAATGAGCTGAAGGCTGTAGCAGCAGATAGGAGAGAATGGAACGCATTCGTTGAGGCCCTATGCTCCTTATAGGAACAAGAGGAATTTATATATATATATATATATATATATTAAAATACAAAATGGTAGCAGTTTTCAAATTGTGGTTTGAAAATGTTTCACATTGCAATAGCTTTTAAAATAAAACTTGCTATCAGTTAGTATAAATAACAATTTAAGAAATATGCTCACAAATCTTATGCTCCCTATAGTTTTGTAAGTTTTTTCGATAATGTTTTCCAGTTATTTGACGCGTGCCTACATTTTGCATTATTAGTTAAAGTTTTCAGTTTTTGTGTTTTGTTCGAACAGTTAAACAGTGTAAAATTAAAAAAAAAACGAATTTTTATATTAAGGTAAGCCGGTAGAGCATTTATACTGGAAGGGACCGGCAGAGAAGAAGACTGCGTTAAGCCTATAAGAAGTAAAATATTTCATATATTGTATTCTTTAATATAAATATGTATTCATTTAATTTTCCATTTTTACAGATGCTGCAATTTCTATTGGAGTGGGGGAGGACGAATTTGTAAAAAAACTCAAAACCTTTCTTGCACTTCGTCAAAAACAAGAGTCCCGCAAGAAATATGTGGGTAAACAAAAAAAATAATTTATAAATAAATATTTTTTTAAATAAAAACAAATCAAATTCTAATTAAAAAAAACTACTACAGCTCTTCAAATATTATTTAGTTATATTCTTAAGCTTACAAAAATATTATGAAGGTAAGCTTATTATAAACATGATTAGAAAAGTATTATTCTGTAAGTTTATTCTATAATTAGACTTCTTAGCTTACATTATATTATATACAAGTAATATTATCGCAAGGGTTCAGTTTTCATTATTAAACAATTTTTAACAAGCCTTTTATAATAGTAATCGCAACACTTTTCTAAACTTAAGGCTTATGTTAATAAGCTTGCTACAAGTTATTTCTAAAATTATGTACGAGTATGTGCATGTATTTGTAGTCATTTAATTTTACTAGATTCTTTTTAAACTTTAAAATATGTTCGAAGAATATGATAAAAAGGAAAATAAATAACAACTTTTTGACAACGAACATATTAACAAATCATACACACCCACAAAATCTTTCAATGATCTACAAAATTATCAGACGTTTGATACTTGATTCTGTTAAATAACTGATTTATCAGAGTGCTGAAAAGTACGAACCAAAATTTAGGCTGTGTTTTAAGCCCATTAGAAGTTTAAGTTAAAATGAAATTAAAATTGTGTCAATTGCAGTGAATTTGGCTTCCGTCGAAAGATAATTATTTACCATTAATATTTGAAAATGGCCTCGGCCACGTTGCCATCGCGATTCATGCGTCGATGACGCAATGTGGATGTCCAATTTTTCAATATATCACCAATAGAAAACTATCTAACGAAGCAATATCGCACAATCTTGATGGCCAACTAAAAAAATACGTTAAATTATTTATTATTTTTTTTGAGGGCGGTATTTTTTTTGAGTACTTTTGAGACTACAAAAGTTTGTAAACGTTGATCCAACGAGAATATTAAGAGCAAAGCAACTGTCAGCTGTCAAATCGGTTGTCAAACAAAGTCCTGTTAGGCTGAAAAAAGCACCCATCACTTGTGATAGCATTCAAAAAGATACTTTCCTTCTTAACTAAAAAGAAACACTTTTTGTAAAATTCAACGCATTTTATTTATTTCGTGAAAGCTTTCATTTTTTAATTTAATTTTGTTTGTTAAAAAATGACAGTTGACCCAATTTTGCTTAATCAATTTTCTTCTTAATAAAATTGTCTTGTTTAGTCTTCTGTCTTAATTCATTTAATTCTGTTAATTTAAAAGAACACTTAATAGAGAGAGTAAACTATTTTCTTATAGGACAGACTTTTTCAATATACTCCCACTGAGTATCTAATGAAGATATTTCTAAATGTCATTAACACAGACTAACATTTTATTTTTTCTGTTTTTACTAAATGTTGATGTAAAAACCAGTTAAGAAAATGACAGCAAGACAAATTTAAAACAACAAAAAGTATTTTAGGCAACCATGGCGACTTATTATGCACCCAGTTACTACCAGAAAAAACTAATAGCGACTTAACAAATCCTATAGACTCTTTTTTCCGCCTACTCGCGAAATATTATTGCAACAGGGAAGTTTTTGCCCAGCTCCAGACATTGTAAGTAACACTGAAAGTAAATTATTTCCGGTATAAAAAAAATGTTATAAATTCCATATACATAAATATTTTATCAAAATTTTCAAGATGTTCCTATAGACAACTCTATAAGGACGCTACGGCTATCCGTCTTTCAAAACAACTTCATAGCTTTTTGATAGAATATACAGATTAATATATGTTACAAATGTGATAACAAACCCAATAGAACTCTTTTTTTCATTTATAGATACTAAAAATAGAATTGAATTAAATGAAATTACGTTAGACCCTCATCAGCACTTAGAATCTAAATAGACAAAGGAGACCCATAATTAACATTAACACTAGATCATTTTCAATGTTATTTCCTTTAGAGAATTTTTAGGTCAACAGGATTTGTTACAAGCACACTCACACAACCATACTCACACATTCATAAACACACTTGAAACACTTTGCAAACAAAACTGCACACACACACTCTCCTCATAAATACAAACATATTTTAAACTTTTTCCGTTATTTTTAGACAAAAACTTACACACAAACACTTCAAAGAGATGCCTTTCAGCAGCAGTTGAGCAATAATGGTGTTTTCACGTGTTCAAATTTTAAGAGCAGGACGAATCATTTAAGTGGTTTTATTTTAAACTCATTTTTTTCTTTCTTTTTGATAATATAAAACTTTTTAAAAATTTTTCTTTGAAAACAATTTAATTTCTTTTTATAGTAGAATTTATTCTCAACACTCAACACACTTAAAAAAGCAAGACAATTTAAAATTACTTTCAACGTTAACGCTACAGAAATTCGTATTACTGTTTTAATCCTTGAGCGGTCTAAACGCATTGAATTCGACTTCAAGACTGATTCATTTAACAACTTGTGCTGAGGTTGTCTTTTGTTCACATTAAAATACATACAACTTTATTATGTTGCAGCCTTAAGCATCATACTGCGATAAAAAACAATAACATTTTTTTTAATACACACACGTTGCAGCATGCTTTTACTTTTCATACACTGTAATAATTGTTTAAAAACATAACATTTTAGTCCAACAAAAACACAACAAATTACTTTTGCAACATGTTGGATTCGAGCGTCCTTTAAGACATTTTTTAGTCCTGCGCAGTTTTGAGTTGGATAGCTCAGACATGAGCCAATTTAAGAACCGTTGCACATATCATTAATATAAAGATTTAAATTTATAACATATGCTGGTATGAAATCAGATAATGTGGCTCTTAAGTACCCTACACCATAGGAACGAAATTCTTTTCCAACAGAAATGTTGAATGATTTGTCAGGAGTTGATGTTCATGCCCCCTAGCAGGCTCTCAGGCTCTCTCTCTATAGAATGTGCGGTACCCAACACGGCGAAGTCACACGGACACGTGGAAATTCCGGCCTACCCAACTATGATTAATGATGATTATTTCGAGGCCCCCTTCGGAAGAATTAAGATATATTTTATTAAATTTTCATCGTAGTAATGGAGACATTCATCTGATGTAGTAAAGCAGGCTATTCCAGAATCTGGCCTTTCTCTAGCGAGTTCATTATATCGCCCTCCTTCGGGATTGTGCTTGCGCTTCTCGAACTGTCGTGTTAATTTAACCTTGTTTCGTAAGCCTTATAATCTTCACACACAACGAGCGCTGTTGTCTCTCTCTCTCTTCTACCAGGCATGGTCTACAAACTTCATTCTTCAAGATTTTAATCTGAGTCAGATGGTATCTGAAATTTTCGTGTCCTGTCATTAACTATTCTCACGTTTGAATCCTTTTTTCTTTCAGCTAGTCATGTGTTCACGTGATCCACAACACCTCGGACTGTTCGGCGTCTGAGTTATTGCGAACTGAAGTCAAAAGATAAACTTCAGCGTCCTTATGCTTGACACCAAAACAATCAAAAACGATTCCTATCCCACTTCCTTTTTCGTTTCAGTTGCTCACGTTTATACAAGTTCCGCATTGAGTACAACTCCAGTTCTTCATAACACGTCTTCAGAAATTTAAAAATAAACCACAAGACACTATAAATAACTATAAACAACAACTTTTCTGTCAATCAAAAAATGTATCACTAGCTGTGAGGTGGGGTGTATCATCCTGCAGTCACGTTTGCAACTGTTTATCTCCCATTGATGGTATCATAACTCTAAAACTAATGTTTCACCTCGTACTCTGCAGCCTTACCTTCAGGTACTGTGACGATGGAAATTCCATAAAAACAATATCATTAAAAAAACAAGCTTTAAAATCATCTGAGGTATGTCACCCCCACCTCAATCACGCCTGGTTAAGTATGGACTAGTTAAGTTTTTGTTGTCCCTCAGGATGCACATCATCCGAACAAAGTCGTTCATCACTAAATAGACTGACTGAGTTTAGGGTTCAACCTCTTCACCACCTGCGGTACATCACTACCCAACCCATATCGTCAAGTCCAGTCATACATTGCGCGTCTTGTTTAGGCAGTATCAACTAGAAGCTTGCCGCCGGTTGCTGCAACTAGGATGTGTAAATTATACCGAATAAAGAAAATATTAATTTGGGCAACAGCACGTTACACTAAATTCAATAATTCCCGCACAAACGCTTGGATTTCATTCCTCCTAGTATTTCAGCTTAGAGCCAGCAAGTTATATATTAAAAAAAAAATACTCTGGCACTTGGTCATCGAAGTGTGCTCTCTTCGGGCTTCCGATTGGCACAAAGTGTCAAGAGAAAATAATTTTTAATTACAGAAAACTTTTTTAAGATCTGTATAAAAGAAGTAAAAAAAGTGACCATGTTTCAAATTAAAATTTTCTATCTCTCTCTAACATTGTTGAGAGAATGAGTGTCTAAAATTGAGAGTGTAAGAAAAAACGCTGTAAAAATAAAATAGATTCTATTTCATGACCACATTCTCAGGCAAAATTTTATGTTAAACTGTATGGAAAATATTGTTCAGCCTGAATGATGAAACAGAACTAGGGCTGACGTTTGTTTTCCATACAATTCGAAATAAAATTATGCCAGAGAATGTGGTCGTGAAATAGAATCTATTTTATATTTACAGCACTTTTTCTTATACTCTCAATTTCAGACACTCATTCTCTCAACAATGTTACCGCGTTTTCATGAAATCACATACATTTTTCATACGAAAAATGCAAACAAAAGAAAATCAAACAATAATAAGAGAGTATTTGAAGTTAGTGCCGTCAATTTTGTTTTGGGCCAACAAGCGATTGTTCCTGAAGTTGCAGACTTGTTCTGTTTCATAATTGAAGTTGCAGTTTGTTCTATTTTATCATTAAGAGAATTGCCAGAGAGGGCAAGAACAATAAAATATACTTCATTCTAGGTAGATTGTGGTCAGCCGTCTGTGGTTGTGGTGTTAATTGTAATTAAGCTGTATAGCGCCAAATAAAATCAAACATCAATATTTAAAAAAATAAATAAATAATTATTAATATGTCGACAATAGTGTATGAGAATTCCATTTGCTTTTTGTTTTCACATAAAACAATACATTAATTAATTTCTATTTAAGCCCATCACTCCTGATTCTTCATCCAATCTACTCTACAAAAAACTTCAACTATTTCGGAGGGCCGAATAATTGTCATGGTGTGGCCATTGCAATAAGTTATTTGAAAGAGCAGCGAAAAACTTTATATTTTATTTTGTTTCATTATTAAGACAATGATAAAGTTGACTCTTTAAAATGATAGAAAGAAAAGTTAGCAAAAGCGAAAATTGTCATCAACTAAGCAAAGGACATCACAGAACTTGCTGCTCACAAGAAATATGGTCATGAGGAAAGAAAAATTGTCCAGCGATTAGAATAGAAACATGCCTGTAAATAAAGATGAATTAGATAATGAAATCAAAAAAAAGGTGAAATTGTTGCCAAAAAAATACCAAACTTTTATATACATGGATTGTTCAGATTAAAGAACAATATTGTTAAAAGTAATTTGTATAAAAAACTATTGAAAATATTTAGCTCCAATGCATACAACACTAAAAGACTTCTTTGTTGGCTTAAAATCTTTCTGGATGGCAAAGTAACAAAATAAAATAAACACTTTCACAGAAAAGAAAACAAATAAAATTCAAAATTAAAGTATTTGAATGTGCTTTTAATAAAACCAAATAGGCAAGTTAGGAAACAAAGAACACTCAGTAGGCACTTTTTATTTTAGTTATGTTTCAAGAATGTTTTTCATTTAACTGACTGACACGTGTCTATAGATGCCTAAAGAATTTTGTAGCAGCATGAAGCACTTGAGTCAAAGTAGAAAGGAAATCGAACAAATTAAATTGGGAAATAAAATGTTCTTTTACATTTTAAGTTTCATTTATATTTATTTATATCTTCTAAACTTTTGGTAGTTTAAACATACACCTAATTCTGTACTTGCGGGAATTTTTTCTATGCGAATTGGTGTTAACGCTATTCGAAAGAAATTTTTAAAGTATTTTTACGTAATTTGATTTGATTTAACGCGGTCTAAAAATGTGAAAAATTTATTAAACATGCAGGATTAGTGCTACCAGAATCAAAAGAATCAACCTTAAATGCATATTGGAGAGGAGTTTGGTCAGATTGCGTTAAAAATAGCGGTTTATTATTCCAACATTTTAGCAATAGCAGAGTTAGATGGTTAAAAGGCCTCACAAAAATTTTTCTCGCAGTGTTTAATATTATTCTGCTGAACATTTCTTATACATAGACGAGAAGGATTTAAAGATATCTGAGGTACAAGCTTTCAAAACGCCGATGCACATATATTACTTTATCGGTCCCTTCTAGCAGAGTCTGTCGTTGGAAGCTTGTAATATTGAAAAAAATTGTTATTTTGTTGCGCCGTGTAATTGATTAAAAACTTGTTTAATCGTTTTTAGAAACCGTAACAAAAAACATTGTTTTCATTGAACACGCATTGGCTGCAACACACTTGTTTTTCCTCAAAAATGTTACAAAATATTAAATAACAAAATTTGCTTCACACTTTTTATTCATTGTCCTTTTTTGTGATTTCCTGTCAGTAACACTCTTACCATAAACTTACTTGTGTTTATGTAAACAAATGAACTTCCTTACAATGATTTCATTTTTTTCTGTTGCCTACTGAGATTTCAATCAAGTCAAGCCATTGAATGAAATACTTGCTTTAAACTTTAAAAAGTAAATTGTAAATTTATCAATGCCACAATTACAATGTTTAAATGAAACTTTAAAGTGTTTGTTTAAAAATGTTTTATGTTTAAAATGAGGGATTTCAAAAGAACTTCTATGTTTGAGTTGGCATCTCACGATTGCCGCAAATTTAGCAAGCTGACCCGATTTTCATTGCACTGAATTTGGGGCACAATAATAAAATTGTTCCAACCAAATACTCTGCAGTCACATGATTTCCCCATTGCACGGTGGTCAATTCCGGACAAAAATCCATAACTTTATTTCTCCATAAAAATGTTTGAAATTTGATATTTGTATTAACAATAAATAACTAATCGATCGATAAATATATAGATATTCAAATACAGGGTTTGACAAAAAAAATAAATGTTTGAAAACTATAAAAAATTGCATGTAAATAATGTAAGTGCCTGAAATTGGGGTCAAAAAAAAAGAATAACATAAGTGATCGCGAAAAAATTGGTCATTGAAATTTTGGAATACATATACAAGGTTAGGCCAAACAATCATGGACGTTTTAAAAGTATCGAAAAAATTAAGTTATTCACGTAAATGACAGAAATTTCGTATACATGTTAAGAACAACACACTTGATACACCGCAAAATATATTAGAAACTGCATACAGGTTTCGACCAAATAAACATGGCCGTAATTTATGTAAATGGCTTTAATTAGATTTATAATTAAAAATTACATGAATTATAAATTACTAATATAATTTTTGAAATTGACAAAAAAAGCACATTTAGTGCTATTCATAGATTTCTTATTAAACCAGTAATTATTTTTTTAACGTTCTTCTATATATTTCAGTACTATTGAAAATATCTCATCCCAATTTGTATTCCGGTTAAGTTGACGATTGTATGGCCGACAATACGGTTTTAAACACGACAAAATACACGCTTTTGTTACTTAAGTTGTCTTCATCAATAATTAATAGGCGGCAAATGCTAAAATGTCCTGAGGACATCGTTGACGACATTTGCGTCTATGGCCATTTAGCCAACTGGGTTCAAACGCTTATAGCTCCCAAAATACTAAACCGATTTAAATAATATTAAGATTGTGCAAATCTATCTAAAATTCCCATTAAAAATTCTTTTCGAAATCGGTTCAGTATTACGGCTGTAAAAGGGATCTCAAAAAACGTGTTTGCCTATTAATTATATATGTAGATATAATTATATTTTTTATAATAAATAAAAATAGAACAGCCAATCGCTGGGTTACAAAAAGAGACACTGATGGCTCATATGAGACTGATTGCTCTTAACACTTTTATAGAATTTTCCGCCACGGTGGTCTCATTTGTAACGTCCTTATTAATCTGAGCACGAATATTCTTAAACACATGACTGCTCTTCTATGTTCAGTATCAGACATATGATTTCATCGTAAGTCCACGTTGAAATAACAGTTGGTTTCTACCCAGTTTCCGTATTCGTTTTTGGTGCATATAGAATCATATGATGCAATTTGATACAAAAGCCTTCATCGAAATGCACATTAAAACTACAACTATAAATGTAATTATCAGGGCAAGTTTTTTATGCTTTTTGCATAAAAAATATGCATTTGCATATTTTTAAAATTTTTCCCAAAAAAAGCATTTTTGATATAACTTGTATAAATTTGAATATTATGCAAATTAGCAAATCTTTTTAACAAAAATTACTTTTGATAACTGAAGCAGCTCCATATATGCTTCCCACAATGTGATCATTAAAATTTTTACCCCAAAAATGTTGGTCTCGTATGTCACATGTCTGGCTCATGGGTTGTATAGAATTGCAGATTTTGTTCTCTTATATTTTGCATAGTTAACTTACTTGATGCAGTTTGCAAAGCCGTTTTTCTGAAGGTAGAACTACATACATGCATAGTATGTATTTTTTTTCTAAATAAACTTATGGCGTTTTCTTTTCTAAAAAAATATGCCAAATTTTTTGCCCTTCTTATTGAAAATTTGCAATATAATCGTAATTATTTTTTTCAAATAATGAGTTTATTAGAAATTATTGTATCATCACTTACGAGCTAAAATTTTTTTCTTTTGAATAGAAATTTTTTTTGATAAAAAGTAAAAAAAAATTAAATTTTTTTAGAAAAGAAAACGGCATTATTATCTTAATTAATTTCCAGACGCTCTCTCGTATCAATTTAATGCATTCTATGTACCCAAGCCTGTTCCTCTAGATGAGAATCTTGGTATATTATTAATAGAAATAAGCAGCGTTTTAAATGAGCATTGTGAGGATGAGGCAGAGTCGATATGTAATGCAAAGTCTTTAATTACGAAGTGATCCTTAAAAACAGATTTAGCATACACTAAAGATAATTTTGAATGTCTAGAATACGTAAAAGAAAAACCTTAAAATATTAGGATCATGAAATATTACAGAAGAAGCTCGATATTATTGGTATTTCAGGAAGTTCTTTGGATTTTTTTTAAAAATTTCTTATCAGGTAGAGAACGGTTTATTCAAATTGGGAATGCGAGTAGCACGTTGTTACCAGTGAAATGTGGTATAGCACAAGGTAGTGTTCTAGGTCCCCTTCTATTCAAAATTTTTATTGATGATCTAAAAAATATTAAATTTAATGGTCAACTATTTATGCTTGCAGATGACATTTGCCTTCTTTATCGTTACAAATATGGTTCAGCCTTACAAGCTCATATTGAGTATGATTCCTCAATCTTAACAGAATATGTTAGGTTGAATAAACTCGTATTAAGCCCTAATAAAACCAAATTCATAAGATTTAGACCATACCTTTTAAGTAGAGATCAGCCAAAGACTGTGCATATCAATGGTGTACCTACAGGAATACAGGAATCGAAAACTGTTAAGTACTTAGGAATACATTTCTCGCAAAATCTAATTTGGAATATACATATTGCAGATATTAAAAGCAAAATTTCCAGCGGCATTGGCATTTTATTTCAATTCAAAAGAAATTTCAATGAAAGAACTAAAATGATAATCTATGAAAGATTGGTTCACAGCTATCTGGATTACTTTCCCATAATTTATGGAAGCTTTAACACTACTACATTAAGAAGTATGCAATGTGTACAAAATAAGGCTTTCAAATTAGTTTTCAATCATCCCGTAAGATTTCATACTGTATATATTTTCAAAAATTATGCGGTGATTGTTTTACCATCAAAGGGATTATATAAATTGCAATTATTAAAATTTGTTTTTAAATCTATTAGAGCTCTTGGCAATCGTTCTGTTCAATTTCACCCAAACATACGCATCACAAGTCGACATACAAGACAGAGTCAGAATCTATCTTTAAAGAGATGTCGCCTTGAATTGACAAAACAAAAAATCCGTTTGCTGGTCCGAATGAATTCAATTCTTTACCTAACTATCTGAAAAATTGTGTGCTCTTTTCAACATTTAAGAGAGTTGTATTTGTTAAATAATTTGGAAACGCTTCTTTCATGAATGGAATTTCTAACTAAGAATATATAAAATAATTATGCATGAAGAAATGTATATAAATCCATACATATGTAAATATGTAAGAATTTAAGTATGAATATATAAATACTCGTACATATATGTATAAGTAATGTAATTTATTGGATAGATTTTTATTGTATACTACTTACATAGCTACTTACATATTAATTTTCCCCTCCTTTCGTGTATATAATATTCTTAAATTTTTATTTTTTTATTTTTTAATCATATTAATGCTTATTTAAATACATTTCCTCTGTAATGCCAATTCTGGTGCTGAGGCTTTAATTATTCATGTTTGTAGCTATTATTGAAATAAATAAGCAAAAAAAGAAGAAAAAAAATATTTACTGAAAAATTTTTAATCGATCGCCTTAAAACGTTCTAAAAACTAAACTAAAAACAACTGTATCGACTGATGTTGAACGTATATTTTCAATATGTTCGATCGTTTTGTGCGACAATTGACATTTTTTCAATTTCAAAACTTTAAAAAACATATGATTATACATTGTAATAAACATTTGTTTAAAGAAAACTGATTAAAAGTTATTAGTCTGTGTTTTTTCGGGTGCATATTTTTGTGCATATTTTAAAGTTTTTTTAAGAATATTTGCATGCATATTTTAATAATTTGTGTGCATATTTAAACTTGCCCTGGAAATTATAGTAATATAAATATTTTTTATTATTTACATTAAAACAGCGCAGATATTGGCACGTATTGTGTATTTAAATTGCCGAACAAGAACACAATAAGTATTGTTACACTCTTGACATTTTTTACACCGCGCGGTTGCGTATAAACTAGTCACATGATTGCCGCACAAGAGTTGCATTTGATTGGTCAAAATAAACTCAATACCGACCGAAAATGCAGCATAAGCCATTTATTTGTACAATCAATCGTGAGATTCTACCTTTACACCACGCAATTTTGTTCCGTGAAATTTTCAAAATAAAAATTCATAAGTTTTATATTTATTTTACTGTTTTTGACACTTAAAATAAAAATTGCCTGCCGAATTTTTGCAAAGCAATTATGGAAGTCATTTGCAAAAAACAAAATTAAATCGAGATCGCAAACAAAAATTTTAACTTTCAAAACCAAGTATTTTTTAGTATTTTAAATTTTTAATCGCACTATTTTTCCAAAATTAAAAACTTTATGAAATTGAAAAACTCAACCGATTTCTTTGTCTATTTCTCCGCCTGTTTACCTGCTAGAAAAAACTTAGAATCTATCAAGAGCGGTTCATATTTGTACAAATTAAGTGCTTTCAAAGGTGTTTAAAACTCCAGCTTAGACCCTCCTCCTCTTTGAATTTTACATACATCATATTGTATCGGATAAGTAGAGTTGAGGATAAAGCTTTATTACAGTTAGTTTTGCAAATGGCTTTAACTTTTAGTGGCTGCGACTTTGAGCTCATCACGCTACACCGGAGAAAGCAATTTGTCTTTTTTATGTTTTTATGACTAAAACGAACCGGTAAAGACTGCGCACGTTTAAAAAAATAAGTTCAAAGTTAATTTACTTTTTATATGTTAAGAAATTTAATTAATAATCAGGGATGGAAATTTCATGTTAACCGAAATTGATTTAACTTGCAAAAATGAATAGATGTAATTTTCGTATTCTAATTTGTTAAATAGCTGTTATTGCTAGTCGTCAGTACCAACCGTGATAAGTGGAAAAATCGAACAAAGAGCACAGATAAGATGGTGCAGCAACCCTGAAATCACTATTGATCCGTTCTGCTAGCCTGCCGGTTGAAAGTCTTCCAATACTACTTTCTTAGGAAAAATAATTTGAAGTTTTAAAAAATCTTTTTAATAAAAAAGAAATTGGCTAAATCAAATTTGAACTTAAGCCAAAGAATAGCTTTCAACTTCAACTTAAATCTAAAACAGTTCTCGTATTATTTCGTTGCATTTGAATGGTATAAATTGCACTTTAAAACTCTAGAAGCAGCTAAATAGTGATTAATGAAATGAATTACACATGAACACTGATGTCAGTCTAATGCCGCCAACAAAAATTATATAACAACGTTGTATCTGATATGTAGATTGAAATTATTTAATTTTTTACTTCTTCATTGGAATATTATCTCATATCTAGTTCTCTCTAAATATTATGTAGCGCACTTAAGCCTAATACTAATCACTTTGCATTAAAACCAATATATTATAGTCTGAAATATAAGTCACATCAAGAACACTAAATTATTTCATAAAAATATAATCTCTAATTTGAATTATTTTTTCTTGCTAAAATGATTGATAGACACACTTCTCCTCAAGATCATTAAAAATATTTATTGAAAATATTTCAAATATTTTCATAATTTTATATACATATGTATGTATGTATGTTTATATAACAAATGATATATAGTACGCATATTTTTCAATTTAATTTCACATGCTTGTTGTGACATCTTTTGAAATTGTAAATTTAACAAAAGTATTCATTTCTACTTCATCGTCTTGTTGTAACTACGAGTATTTATTATAACGTTACACAATGCTGGGAATATATGTATGTATATATGTACATATATACATACATATGTATTTCCAACCTCTATGGCAATTTGTACAAACATGCATAAGCATGCATTTAAGGACATTCATTTGTGTATCAATTTTAACAAGCTCCTTGCGTCTGCTGCATTTTATTTCTTGTACCTGCAACTTCTCTGTAAGAGAACAATAATTTATGGTTGCAAAGAATATTTGAAAGAAAATTTTGACAGATGAAAAATATTTTGAAAATATAAAATATTTTATAAATAAAATATATATGTATGTATGTATGTATGTAGGTATGTAGATTGTTTGTTCTTTGATACTGGTAAAGAAAAGAAAATAAAAGAAAAACAGTTAACACAAACTACAGAAAAGTGTCAATTTAAAAGTCTCAAGAGTATTTAAAGAAATATTTTGTACAACTAATAGATTTTGTGAAACCAAGAAAAAGGAATTTATTTTAAATTAAATTTCAAATTAACTTTTCAAATACATAAATTAATAAATTCATGGTTTTCTGTTTTGTGAAATGCGGATCACTGATTTATGCATTTCAAAATCTAGCGTTCGCGACTTATTAAAGTTTCTGCATGATTTAAGAGTATTTTTAGTGAAATATTAAGCTTAGATCCGTTTTAAGAGAAGCAAGCAACACAGTTAATGTATTGAAAATAGTATAAGTTTTATTTTGGATTACAAAAGAATGAATTTGCTGGAGAAAAAAAATATTTGAAGTTGCTACATTATTAATGACCGACATAACTGCAAATTATGCTCCGATTAAATTAATTTTTAATAGCGATATTATCTGTGGAAAGCTGAATAGCGTTGAGGAAATTTGAAATGCTATACCAATGAATAGAAAGACCAGTCATTATTTATATTTGTCTTATTAGAGTCCTAACAAATGGACACATTTTCTACAGACAGTCCTGCTGGATGTAAATCTAATCACAAAAGGAGGGGTGATTGAATGCTTAATGTGTCTAGTGAAATCAATCAAGCTTTTGTAACAAAAAAAAAAAAAAGAAACAAATTGTTATTATAATAAATTTAGCAGGCATAATTAATGATTTCGCTTACATCTACTGACCGAATTCCCACCGGTTAATGATGGCTTGCTGGAGAGAACAGTCAGCTGGGGAAAACTTTTGAGTAAATCATTCAAACTATTATTTTTGACACACAAAAGTACTGCAATTCAATTGTACGAGTATATGCCATAAATAAGATAAAATTATTTAAAAAAAGAGAGAGCATAATATTGATAAATTGCCCACTACTGTAAATTGAAACTTATTTGGCTTATTTTTTATTAGCCTGGGGCAAAGCACAGCAGCAGGCGAAGCACAAAATCTTAAATATTTTCGAAGCAATCGATATCTAAATACTTTGATTTTAAAGCTCAAACAACTTATAAGCAAGTTTGTCGGCAAATGTTAATGTCAATGAAAAAAATATAAGAAATTTGAAAGATGTCTTGATTAATGATAAAAAAAAACCTGAAGCATCTATAATTTCCGATTAACTATAATCCGATTAACTAAGACAATAAAATACACTTTATTCACAAACTGATATTAAATAAAGCAGCCAATCTTTCCAATGAGATTGTCAAGAAAGTGTAAATAATAATGATGATGAAATTTCAGTAGTATTCATTTGTTAATGGTTTTTATGCCATTTTCAGATTCAGAAAAAACTAATCCTTAAAGGCTTAAGATTCATAGCTCTCTGTACGTAATACAAAAAAACTTGAAATATTTCTTCAAATGCTAACAACTACTTAATAAAAAATGAGCTTGACCTGAAAAAGGATTTAAAAGATGTTTATTTATTTTAATTTTGGAAAGTTGTTTGCCTCTCCTATAAAATTTTGTCAATGTATCTTCGGGCCTTTTAAATGTCATATGACAGTTTTGTATATTATCAAGAGACACGTGTTTATAAGTAGAAAAGGTGCATTAATCCTAAATGCTTGACCTTTTTAGTCCAATGTAAATAGAATTGATATTGTTCAAACGTTTTTGTGTAATCGTATGTCTACTTAATGCATAATTCGCCAACATTTTACGCAACGTGTACGCATTGGAACACATGTAATAGAAAATTTTAACCAAGACTTTTTTTTATTTATTTGCTAAACGATTAAAAAAAGTAAAAGCTCTGGGTGGAGAAATTAATAAAATTTCCTTTTAAAAGATGTTTTGTTTTAATTTTTCTTTTATATCAAAATTGCTAGAAAATTTAAGGCAAACTTAAAATCAAAACATTTTCGTAATTAACATGGTTTTCCAAATACATTATAAAGTTCATAGTTTAGAATTAATTTAACAAAAAATATCATTAACACAAGCAAATTTTTATTCATAAAATTTTATAAATTTAATACAAAAGGACATTGTGAAGGAAATGAAAATGAAAATGTACAACAACCGAATAAAATTATAGACTACTAAACAGAGCAGATTAAAGAATATAGGAGCAATAGTCACTGGTGATATTAAAGAATATGGATCGTACTGGTGCTATTCCTGCCCAACCAAGGGCGACCTATAAATTTTAGTTGACTTGAAAAGAAAAAGGGAACGAAATGGATTTTTTTTATTTTTATGTTCGTTTCCTACAATTAAAACCTAAATATAAAAAACACCACTATTTAACATAAAATCATTTACTTTTGCTAGTGTAGCCAAGGTCGACTCAATCGACCGCATTCTAGAAATTAATACATACGATGAAATACAACAACAAAAAACATTCTTAAGAAACAACTTAAAACTCTCTCTATGCAAAAGCAAATTGGGCAAACACACATGTACACTTTGATTATTTTTCAAGTTGAAGCTGATACATGCATGTGTAATAAGTGTGCATGTGTTAGTAACAACTTTAAACGCTTATAGCTCCATAAATATCGAACCGATTTGAATATAATTAAGATTGTGCACATCTATATAAAAAAACTGTTTAAAAATACATAAATCTTTCCAAAATCGGTTCAGTATTACAGCCGTAAGAGGGATCTAAACCAACGTGTTTGTCTATTAATAATATAGATGTTTTTAACATAAAAGAATGCTTTTATTAAACAAAGCTGCAAAATGAATGTTTTATACATAAATAATACGAATCCTGAAATTTTGGTTTGAATTTTTTGGGAAATTGCAGCTTGCTTTATTTTTTTTTTAATACCATCTAAATTTTCCATTAAAAAATTTATTTTCTGTTGCCCATTCCATGGATATATTCATGGCATTATCTTCCTTGAGTTCTTGTGCTTTTTCAGTTTGTACATTATCTAGAATTTTAGAAATGTTTGAGATTCGAAAAATTTTTAAGCGCCGCTCTTGTGTGTGATTAAAGTGTTTAAAATAAATAATAACTCTGGCAGAAAAAACCGGCTTCAATGCAAAGAGCCAATTCAATAAACAGCCTTTTAGAAGAAAATTTTACTAAATCTGTTCAAAAATGGCGGAGTTGTGTGATAATCAACATTTTTCAATATTTCGTTCGAATAAAAATGTCTTTTTTTTCAAAATCGACCCATTAATGGAGGATGTATGTGATAAACAATGTTTCGGGCAGGCAAATTCTCTGTCCGTTAAAAAAAAGAAATTATGGAACCAAACTGCAAGCATTGTGTTTCAAACAAAAGTATATTTTTGAAAATTAACAAATTGTATTCGATTAAAAATTATCAACACTGATGTTTGGAAAACGTTTTAAAAGTGATTCCCTTGATGTAACCTTAAGTATTTGTTAAAACGTAATACAGAAAGAAAATTGCTTAAAATTTAATAAAACGGAAAATCTTGCATTTATCTAGATTGTTTTTTTGAAAAAAATGTTGCACTTAAAAAGAGTACAATTGAAAAAAGTACTTGTTGCTGCAATAATCGCTGATCGCGCAAATCGAGCTCGCACTATATGTTTTTTTAAAAAGACTTTCTTAGATTTGTTCCGTTGTTTTAATTTGTCTTTTGATCTGTCTGTCTCTCTGTCTGTCTGTCTGTCTGTCTCTCTGTCTGCCGGAGTCAATTATTTTTCTTGAGTTTTACACACGTAGAGTTGTCATTCAATTTACAATAAAAATTATTCCAACAATTTTTTGCATAATTTGTTAATTTACTTCTTATAATTTTTATATTGTTACGAATATAATAACATATACTTCTTGAATTGAAGTTGGTAAAAATGCTTTTTAACGTTGTAACAAAAATTACACCAAATTAAAAAAATTGGTTTCTGCAGCATGAATTTTTGTTAGAAATAAAAGAAAGAATTGTCTCTACAAGGTAAAATTTCGAATACTTTTTTCCCAAAATTAATATTTTACTTATTTAGTGAAAATGTTTATTAAAGATACATTGGATTTGTTCATTGATAGATAGTTGTAAGTTGCAATGCCCATTTCACTGTTGCTAATGCAGATCATCAGAGAACTTTTATTCAAAAAATCCTGGAAAAAATTTAAATGAAAAAAATATATCTTCTAAATTAAAAAAATGTACAGTCTTATAATTGAAAATTATAAAAAAACTGGTACCAGTCTTCTATATAAAAAAGTTAACTTGGAAACAGGTACTAATTGAATATTTATCAAAGTGATATCGACAATTAATCATAATTAAAAATTTCTTTAAATAACAAAAAGTCGATTAGAGCATATTATTTTGGTTCTTCTGCGATTTTATATACATTTTTCAGAGAATTTAACATCTGATTTTTGAAGAACAATAATTAATTTCTTGCACAATTAGTGAAAAAACTTATAACATTTCCAGTGAAATTGTTTCACTTGTAGAGTTTTATACACTGAATATAATCTATGGAATATTTTACGAAACTTTCGTAGAAAAATCGAAACCTTCAAATAAGTTACGAAAAAAATGTTGGCTAGAAATTTATTACGGAAGTAAAAATAACCGTTTGTAATCGTTTTTCTTTTTTCTTTTTGTAAAAATAAAATTTAATACAATTTGTTTTGCAATTTCTCTGTTTTCGCCTAATAATTTTGCAAGTGGACAAAGGACTTTTCCTCTGCTATGTTTGTGTGAAACGGACTTGCAGTTTACAAATGTATGATTCATTTCGAAAATATGTTCACTCTGCCCCACTGTGCAGTAATTCCATTTTTTGCCAGGTAATAGCTGCATACGCATATGTATCTATGTTTGTACTACTAGAGTTATTGCAACATAATGCCGTAGGGTAAAATCTAAACAGCTGTAGCAAGCAATTATTAAATTTATAATTTAAGAAAAATTTCGATGTTGCTAAAGTTGTCATGTTTCCATTTATAAGCGCACACACATACACATACATTTTAATTTTATTTAAATCAAAATGTGTGTGCGTGTGTGTGTGTGTTTGTGATTTGTTTGCATGCGCTTGTATTGTTAACAGAATAAAAACAAAAGAAGCATCACATATTGTTTTGTAGCCTACAATGCAATAAGTGTTTGTATTCTATTTAATTTTTATTTTTTGCGTATGTGAAATAATTTAAATTAAGCCCGGCCAGCATGCTAGAACTAGAGATTAACCACTGAAATGCAACAGAAAACGGAGCAGTAGTTACATTCAAACACGTAACTTTATTGGCAGTGAAAGGAAGGACGCTGCAGGAAATTAAACTTTCACAATTTATTTTTTTCTTTTTTTTAAATGTTATAGTATAGTATATAATGTTATAGTATATATATATGTTATTTGCCCTATAGGAAATGTCACTAGTGAATCAGTACTGATTCACTATTGACACTGTCACCAGAACTAGTGACTTATTATACCCCGACAATGCATTTTTACCATAGACATTTAACATATGCGTGTCATTGGAAACCTACCACTGACACAGGTACTACTGAGTAGGTAGTTCTTTTGGGGAAACATTTAGACATTATCACCAAAGAGTCACTAGTGCGTATTAGTAATTCTAGTCTACACTTTTGGTACTTTTATGGTGTAAATGTCAGTAGGGAATCTGTACTGACCCACTGTTGACACAGTCGTCGTCGAGTAGAAAATGTCACTAGTGAATAAGTACTGATTCACTATTGAAGAAAAAGCTTGGCTTCATTACAAAAATTTTATTTTTGTGGCTAAGCTTGGCCGCCGCCATTATTTTAATATTGCTGCCGCCAAACTCGTCAGCTCTTAACCCATATCGAACTATGGTTGCGAAAACGCAACACTCACTTTAGGTATGTGTGTTTCTCAGTTTGGCTATCTTTTTCTTAAACCCGATATGCAATATGTAAATTTGGTTAAATATCTAAGCAACATGAATTGAGATTTTTCTCAGAAATGATTTTTTCATATTGCAATCAGATCACAAAAAAAAGGATTTTTCCAACTTTTTTCGATTTTTTATGAATTGTTATAAAATTAGTAATAATATTTAATATATCGACGGACAGCTGTGATAGTATGAAGATTATACATATATCTATGCATTTATATAAGATTTGGAACCAAAAAACACAACGCCTATTGTCCTGATACAGGATAATGTGGGTGTTGCGAAAACGCAACGCTAGTCCTAAACAGTATAAATTTTCAGATATTTTGCATTGTAGTGTATTTTCATTGAATACACCTTTAGTATATTTTTTGCTGCCAGTTTGTTTACTTTATATATTTTGTGCTAGTTTACTTGAGTTTATAATATTAAAAAAATTAGCAGTAAAAATATAATGGTAAACACTTAATGTGAATATAGTTAGCTAAAACGCAAACCGTCCCAATTAGAAAAAAAATCTAAATCAAATTTTTATTTCATTGCATTAACTACATACATATCTTTACACAATTTTAGTCTTCTAGGTTCAAAAATAAGGATTTTACATACAAAATATTAGCCTTGTTGTTGTCCAAAACAATTTGGTTTTACTGTAAAAATTAAAAAAAAATTCATTGATTATGATGTACATCAGTGAACTTCCTGGCTCTGCAAAACTTTAATCTTCTAAAAAAAAATGGATTTTATTGCAGAATTCTCCTGCAAAATTAATAAAATGTTAGTTGTGCCAGTTTGTGTTTTAGGTGACCATATGTATGAGCAAATTGATGTCCACGTTTTGTTTTCTACATTGTTGTAGAACATCAGACTTTAGAGAAATTAACGGTATATTTCTATTTATGAGTGCGTTTTTTGTAGACTATGATACTCTCACTATTTGCGTTGTTTAGTCAGTTTATTTTTACAGCTTGGAAGAACACGACCTTGTAAAAACTTTTAATTTAAAATGAGTGTTTTTTGCAAAAAATTTTTAAGTATTAGATAAGTGGAAGAACTTTTGAATGAGAGTTCAGATGATGATAGTGAAATAGGTTTACATTTGAGAAATGCAGATCGCGTTGAAATGACTATCTTGCCACCACCAAAAGTAGATAATCTTAGCGATGATGAAGACATAGACGAAAATATCCAAATAATAAATGATGAAACAGCTTTAGTCCCAAATGAGATCGCAGGTGAAATCGAAGTGCTGTGTGAATTCGAAGATAATAACCTGAATGTGACTGAAAATGACAACACTGATTCACCACCACATTCAGCACCAGATATATATATATATATATATATATAGGTACTGGCCACTTTTCACAAATGCCCTTGATTCTGCAATGGTCAATGCTTGGAAAATTCATTGTATTTGTTCCAAAGTAGCACAAAAAAAAATTATGCATCAATGCGATTTCCGAGCCTTTGTTATTGATTGCTTGTTGCGGAAGGAAAATGCTTCTACAATTTCATACAAACTGGGTGTCAAATCAGCACGTTCCTGTATTCGTATGGACCGAGTGGATCACGAAATCATTCGCGCTAACAAACGTCGTCGTTGTGGCAAATGTAAAAGTCAGACAATTTTTACATGTAAAAAATGCAATGTTGGGTTGCATCCTAAATGCTTTGAAAACTATCATTCTTAAGCTAAATTTCTTATAATAAATAAGTCTAAATAAAAAAACATAAATTTTATTTTTTTCCATTTTTCTATATTGTTTAAGACTAGCGTTGCGTTTTCGCAACAAGGGGTGGCGCCACGCCCAGTAATTCAATTTGGACCAAAAATTTTTTTTTTCTTAGTTGGACATAAATAAACATTTTCTAAAACTCTCTTCATTGTAACTCGATGGAATCTTAGGGCAGTCCGATATGGGTTAATTTTTAATAAACAAAATAAATAAAAAATATTAAAAATGGGATTTTGATTAATAACATTAGTTATGCCGCCGACGAATAATAACGTCTTGGCGGCGAATTAGAACTCTTATTTATTGTTGTTACCAGAGAATAGACGTGTTGTTTGTTTGATGAAAAAAAAATTAGTTTTCAGTTTGATTCATATAAAAAATTAATATCAAAGCAATATATATTTCAACTACAATTTCAGGAAGTAAATTTTGAACAAGTAGAAGAACGAATAATTAATTATTGACCAAATATAATAATTTTCAACAGTTTTGTATTAATTTTTTTCTCATCAAAGCAAATAAAAAACTTTAGATACTTTGTTTACAATGTCGCTAAGAAGTCACCAAAATAGTCGACAAATCTGGTCACTTAGAGACACTTGCTCCCAGGTTTCCTTCAGGGTGATTATAGGCGTTGATAGCTCACAGTGAACTGTATAACGGCTTTTTTAACCAAAATTTATAAAAAAATAGGCCCACGTCAATCCATGTGATTCACTCACTTACAAGTCGAGCACAAATGTTGTCATATTAGAGAACTTTTTATAAAAATTACATCTGATTAACACATACATATGTAATTAAGAATGTAAGATCTCACATCCAAATGTTAACTGGCATCTTGTTAAGTGCATGTATACGATTTTTCTTAATCTTGTGTGTTCGTGACACAGTTTGCTAAAGAAAAGTTTGGCTTTTCTATTGAAAATTTTATTCATTTTTCTTAACAAAAGACGGTTTTTTTTAATGAGATTAATTAAAATAGTTTCCGTTGAAACTTCAAACAACACTCATGTTCAAAAACCATTTTGACATGAGATAATAAATAATTGTTTAATTAACATTCAAGTTATTTTTGCAATTGTGTTTCTTTCGATATTGTGGAACAGACAGTAAGTAAATATAATTGGACCATCTAATACTATCGTACCACTGGTCTGAAATCAACTAGATTTCAGTAAATTACTTCGAAGTCTTTCAATGCCTTGTAACTGATTTGGCGTTTGAATTTTCTTTGCCAAATTGATGAACTTACTTTGCAAGTTGTGACAAGCAGTTGTAATTATTATTATTATTATTTTCATATAGAGCTCGATATATCAAATGAATTAAACACTCCTTAATGTAATTTTTCGATGTTGTCATTGATGGATGACGCAGGAATAGAGTTTGTAAGAGGGTTGCATTGATAAAACGAGTTGGAATAATTATATTTTCGGTATGATTTAAAATAAATACATGGAGGTGAAAAACTGTATGAAAAATCATGTATACATTAACACGATATATTGAAATCAAGATAATTTCTCGACCATCTTCTACTTGTAATTAATTAAACATCTGATAACATACGATAAAATAAAAAAACAGAAAACCCTTGTAAGTTAACAATTTGCAATTCATGGGCTCTCTTATGTTTACAAAGTAGAGAAAAAGTTCAGTCTCATTTCTTTGCAAAAAATAAGTTAAACAAACACACTTGTATTCTTTGTTTAGTTTTCAACTTGAAGCTGATACATGCAGCTGTAATAATTTTTTTAGGAATTAGTAGCAAGTTTGAAGGTTTACAGCTCCCGAAATACTGAACCGATCTTAATCAAATATAGATTGTACACATCTGCAAGCAAATGCCCTCAAAATTATTTAACTTTTATTAAAGGCGGCGGCATAAGCTGTATTACAAAAAAGTATCTTGCCGATTATTTACATATATAGATAGACTTTTTCTAAGTATGCCAACGAGACCATATTAAATTCTCTTCGCCATAATAGTCACACATCAGAATCTTCTAAATTCGCCAATAGAATTTGGAAAATCTCAAGAAAACATTTAATCTATAAACTTTGTAATTCCATTTAAATGACATTTAAAACTTAAGCGACAATGATCAAACAAAAAGTTTAATTGTTGTAGTATAATTTTTTTCTTTTTGTTGCGTAGTGTAAAACCATGAATCATTTTATTGATGCTGGCAGTTGTAGATGTTGTGTAAGCCACAAGCACTGAATACTTAACTAGCAGGAATCAAATGTATCACAAATTTAAGAGGATTTAAGACTTAAAAAAATGTGAGAGGCTTAGGGAAAGTGAAACATATAAACATAAAAATATATACATTTTCCATTATTTGGAAATGTATTTTGGGAAGGTATTTTTACTGTTTACTGAGTTTTGCACAGCAGTGAAAAAAACTTTCTGTATTACAGTATAAGAATTATTTGATACTTACGCTTCAATAATTTTAGTAATTTGTAGTTATTTTTTTATGATTGTTCTTTTATTAATTCTCAGGTCAATCGGTGACAAAAAATTGCTTGTTTTGTGTATTGTTTTTGTTTTGTAATATTTTCATATTCAGTTTTAAGCTCCAAACAAAAGCTTGGGATGTTGTGAGTCGAGCGTGATCTTTGTTATGCCTCTCAAAAATCTCTCCATTTCTTTGGCAGCTGCCATCGACATCGGTGATTTTTAAAACTAAAAATGTATTTCTGCAGCTTAAAAATAAACTTCTCCATTTTTTTACAGATTCGGTTATTTATTTCTTTTTTCTTCTGTTGCATATTTCTGTTTGCTGTTAACCGAAATAAAATTCAAATTTTCGTTGTAACATGCGACATTTACACCCAAATGCATGCAGATACATTTATATTAGACAGGTAACGAATATAAATTTTTAAGTATTCGCGAGTACGAATGAGAACACGAATACGCAATTTGAAATTTAGCGCCACTGGTCTATGGCTCGATTTTGACGCAAGCAAAGTAAAAAATTTTAAATTAACTTAATAATAAACTCCCTTTTGCATAAAGAACAATAAATTGAACATATAGCAACACTATCCACACAAACATTCCGACAACAATAAATCACTTTCACTTTTATAATCGACACCAAATTTGATTGTTTCATGAACACTGATTTTCTCACTAGAATTAAACTACAGAGCATTTCAAATTTTATTTCTATAGCATAAAAATATAGAATAATTTCACAAATATTTATAAGCATTTCAAATCAGCTTGAATTGGGTTTTTGTTTCAGGTGTTCCGCAGTAGATATTCAGCCATCAACATTTTCTCGAAATTTGGCATTACTTTATTTCAGCGCTACTGGACGATATTAAACGGGCATAGTAATCTTGAACAGATGCTGCTGTATCATCTGTGTTGGGAGTTTTTATATATATAATTTAAGTTAATTTTTCTTAGCTTAAATTTAATTTTTTCACAACAATTTTTTGGCTCGTCCACAAACTATTCTAAATGGCTTTAATTCATTCGATGGATTCATAGTCTGAAGTAATTTTAAATTAGCAGCTCATTAGCAAGTTTTTGATTTTATCATCGCAATCTTCATTGATTCCAGATATAAAGCAAGATTTCTTAAAAATATTAAAGTTCGTATCATACGAGTATATCACGTTTAGGATTTGCCTGAAGGCGGTCAAATATTTTAAAATTTTCGTAGTCAAAATTCGAAACGACCGAGATTAGATGCAAACCGACAATTCCATAAACTATAATGTTTATCTTTGAGAAACATGATGACACTCATAAATGCAAGTGAAAGTGATGGTGAAGATGACATTTTTTCACATACTTCCCAAAAGATTGTTCATCCTTTAATTTGAAGAACTATCGTGGAACATTTCGGGGATAAACGACAATTATTTACACAACACATCGCTTGAAGTAGAAAGAGTTTAGAAACTTTTATTTATGAACTTCAACACTTCTCTACTGAGGTTTGCTTATTAGTTTAACACTAGTATTTCTCATAGCAGACGCAACCGACCATATTTTACTTATAATTAATAAAACATCTGATTAAATACAAAAACCAAAAATTCTTGTATATGAACAACTTGAAATTCATGAGCTCTCTTTTGTTTACAAAGTAGGGTAGGAGTAGCGCTGTATTATTTCTTTGCAACAGTAAATTAAACAAACACACATTAATTCTTTCCTTGCCTGCAATAAGTTTGTTGGGCATAGTAGCAAGTTTGAAGGATTATAGCTTCCGAAATACTGTACCGATCTTGATAAAATATAGATTGTGCTCGTCGTCAATAAAATACCTTTAAAGTGATTTAAATTTTTTTTAAAAAGTAGCACTATAATGTGAGCATAAGAGTTATGTGTACTTGCATTTATAACTAATACATGAATACCCCTAATGTAACTTGTTTCATTATAATAAAACATAATAAAACATAGCCGCCTATATAACACTTTGATCATGAACTCCCGGTCGCGCTTTGCTCACGTCAAAATTGTAACTTTGTTTCTACGTCATATTTTTCGTAAAATACATTGATCATGATCAAACATGCACAATCGTGTCTACTTACTTACATGCGTTTCATATGTATATAAGAAAAGTGGTCACGATTCTGCATGCGTAAACCTGTTTTGATGTTGAATGTATGTGTTTGTGTTGCTGAGCAGAAATCATGATTCTGCATTCCCTATTTTCTTTATTATACTATATAAAGACATGCACAATCATGATCATTGCTATTAATTATTCTTAAGTAAAAAGCTATGACTGAAAGGTATAAAAGGCAATTATGGCTTAGCTTTGTAAGTTGTCACATAAAATATAAAAGTAATAAATAAAGAACAGTTATTGATTTAAATTTGAAAAGAAATTTGTTTTTATTTTACTTGAAAACAAGCATGAAACTAATAAGCTGCATTGCAAAAAATGGTCTCGCCTATTAATTATGTAGATGATATGAAGAACTAATATGTAACATTTTTTAATATTATTCCGTTTTCTTTTCTAAAAACTAAATATGTAAAATTTCTTTACTTTTTATCAAAAAAATTGCAATTCTTAATTTTCTTATGACAAACATTTTGCTTCGTAAGTGGTGATACAATAATTTCTTATTTTTTATTATTTTATTTCAAAAAAATCATAATATTGTAAATTTCAATAAAAAAGGCAAAATATTTTGCAGATTTTTTTTAGAAAAGAAAACGCTATTAATTGCAAAAAAATTTAACAGGAGAGTATATTTTTTGGTTTGCTTTTCTGCTTACTAAAATTAATTGAAAATATTTTAAATAAATATATATATTTTTTTCATTTACCTAATTTACACTTTATGTAGTTATTGAAATGTTAATGTTTGCTAAATATTTGTAGCTTCACTAATACATACACATACAGCACACGAGCACACAAAAAGTACAATTGACAATATGTCCATGCTAGGGTTGCCAAAGGGGAATTCGCGATAAACTCAAATACCGAGACAAAAAAAAGGAAAATAAGAAGATAAGCTTTCTCCTTATACATGTGTATATTAGATCGACTCATATTTTATGGAGATAAGCAATAAATGTATTTTTAGCCCTCTCAAACTTTATATGTTTTAATTTCATTACAATTCCCAAGCATTTCAGTTGTATAGCGATGTAAAAAATCATTTCAATCCAAAAGAGTTACCAAATTTCATATGTTTCTATGTTGCCTTGAGTTAGATATTGATTATACATTTATTAATTATATGTAAATATTTATATTTAATCATTTACGAGTAATATTATTTTATTTTAAGATATAAAATATGATATAAAAAAATATACTTTGAAAAATTATTATTATATCGTCGTCGAAAATCCAAAAGTACGTATCTTCACTTTTTCTAATTTTACTGGAGAAGCAAAAAACGCTATAAAATAAAAAGTCTTTCAGATATAGAAACAATTGATGGAATATGGAATTAAAACAGAACTACTAAACTAATTCAAGAGAAAAAACTATATTATATATGTTAAGTTCTTTTGTATTTGCGTTTTCTGAAGCAAAAGGACGTATCATCATAAATTTTTTTTTAACAAAAGTAAAAAAAAGCTAAAAATTTTAAATAATTATTGAATACTATTTATTAACTCTTTAAGTTTAACGAAAGATTAAATGCATTTATTCTGTTTTTTATGGATTATTATCTTTTGATAAGAGGAAAGAAGTTTCACTAAAATAACTACTAACAATAAACATAATAATTTTAAATGAATCTAATTTTTCTCGAGCTATAGGTCAGTATTTTATAAAAAAACGTTTATAAAATTTTATTAGTTAACCGATATTTCGCCACATCCTTGTGTGGCTTCTTCAGGGAAATATAAATATTAAAAAAATATATATTTATATATCCCTGAAGAAGCCACACAAGGATGTGGCGAAATATCGGTTAACTAATAAAATTTTATAAACGTTTTTTTATAAAAAATTGACCTATAGCTCGAGAAAAATTAGATTCATTTAAAAAAAAGGTCGAAAAAATATATAAGAATAACATAATAATTTTATAATTTAAATAATACAAAACAAAAATATGTGTGAAATTCAAGTTCATAAAAAAGTATACAGAAAGCAAAACAATTCAATGTTCAAATGGAATATTATCATAAAAATAATGACAATCCGAAGGAAGCAATAATTTAAGCTCCTGTAAATGCTTTCTTTTTAGAAATGTTTATTCTTTCAGTATGTAAAAGGTTAGGATGGGTGAATTCGAATTTTTTGTCGTCTTTAATATCAGTTTTAAAATAAATGGTTCCCAATGGATCATAACCTAAAGCACGGATCATATCTATTAACCGTAGGCTCTCCAATTTTTTCAGCTAAAATTTTAAATAATTGTTCAAAGTTATAACTATTTTATTATGATACGTTCATGTGATGATACGTTCATGTGATGATACGTTCATGTGATGATACGTTCGCTTGACTTGTGAAGATAATGCTCATGTTGATACGTTATTTTGAATTATAGATATAAAAGCGTTGAAGTTGGTTGAAACATGTAAGATAACCTAACGAGTCATAATCAATCAGAAACTCGATTTTGATTTTTTTAATTAAACAACGTACTTTTGAATTTTTGACGACGATATGTATATCTGTTATATATATAATTCGTATGCTACGTGTGCTATATAAAACTATATTTCTCAACGGATTTCGCTGAAATTTGAAACATACAGAGTGTCCACCGTAAAGGTATACTACTTTGTTTTGTCGCAATTTTGGTAAACATTATTCTTGACAGTTCATATTTGGCAGTCGTGAAGTAGATACGTGGCAAATTTATTATGGAGAAACATTCGATAAACCAACGTGTTTTAATCGTTAAAACATTTTATCAAAATCAATCATTGATTACTGTGACGACGAGAAAGTTACGTGAAATTTTTGGGAGAAACAACCTGCCAACAAAACGTAATATTTATCGTGTAGTGAATGATTTCGAAGAAAGAGGATCTGTAGGTGATAGACCCAAGCATGGACCACAACGTTCTGCATGATCGGCTGAAAACATTACTGCTGCTCAAGAAAGTGTTCAAAACAATCCATCAACCTCAATTCGACCCCGTGCCCAAGAGCTTGATCTTCAAAGAACAACTTTGGCCACAATTTCTCACAAGGAGTTGCAGTTGTTATCATTTAAGATTCAGTTGACAGTTGACAATAGGATGTTACAGCTCGCTCATGACAACCCCGATTTTCATGAAAAAATCATAATGAGTGACGAGGCACATTTTCATTTGGATGGATGTGTGAATAAACAGAATAGTCGGTTCTGGGCAATGGAAAACTCTCAAATTATTCATCAGTCACTTTTGCGTCCATTAAACGTGACAGTTTGGTGTGCAATTCAATCAGGAGGAATCATTGGACCTTATTCCTTTGAAAATGAAAACGGCGTAACGGTAACTGTGAATGGGGAGCGATATCGTGGTACTTTTTAACGCAACAACTGCAAGCTTTGGGATTGTTTAACATGTGGTATCAAAAAGGCGGTGTCACATCGCATACAGTCAGGATTACAATGGAATTACTGCGAAACCTCTCTCCCCAACAAGTTATTTCAAGAAATGGTGATGTTGATTGGCCTCCACGGTCGCCTGATTTGGCTGCTCCGGACTTCTTTTTGTTGGGATATCTAAAAAGCATTTTTTTTTGCAAACAAACCAGAAACGCTTGAGCAACTCAAACAAAATATTCGTGATGAAATTAATGAAATACCGCGTGAAATGTGTAAGAATGTAATGAAAAATGTGCTTAAAAGGGCTCGCATTTGTGAGGCTAACAGAGGCGGACATTTATCTGATATTGTATTCCATACATAACGGCCGACATAAAATAAAACATTTATCAATATAAGATCCATGCTCTTTCATTTAATCAAAAATTATAAATAAGCGAAATAGTATACCTTCCCGGCGGACACCCTGTATAATGCACATTTTCATTCATTTCATATTTCACTAATTAATTAAAACACTAATTAATTTCAACTTATACGGCAGAACAGAAACAACGTTGTTTTTCGGGAGCCGCTACACATATTTCAAAGTTCCTATATACTCTAATTCATTCTATATACAAATTTTTATCTTATATATAGATTCCTTTTAAACTTGACTTCTTTGCCCTCAAAAATTTACTAAGTACAAGTTTAATTGAACACTCCTTCTTCCATGGCTACTTTTATGCCACTTTTTAAAATACTTCAAATTGGTATAAGTCGCAAGTCTATGGTTTGTGTGTATGTTCGGTATACAAAACTCCATATCTCAACAGATTCAGCAGAAATGCGAAACATAGACCCAGCTCACTTCTACGCCCACTTTCTATTTACCATTCATTCTACATAAATCTTTTTCTCTGTAGATTCTTCTTAAACTTGGTAGGAATGATCCTCTAACCTTGAAAAATAACCAAAATGTTTACATAAAATAAAGTCTATGTTAAACCAACGTTTGCCGGGTCACTTAGTATTTATACTTACTTATATAAATTTTTTTCCAAATATATTTTAATTTATTGTAAAAAGTTTTCTATCAACTAATTTCAATTTTATTATTTTATAAAAAATATTTTTTAAATTAAATAAGAAGACTAAACTTACGAGTATATTTTATTGTGTTTAAAAAAAATTTTCATTTAAATATCGGAGGTCGTTTCAAGGATAATTAATTGTTGACAGAAAAAGAAATTGCAACGAAGTATAACGAAATTGTTTAGATACGGCCCAACTCACAAGCGACCATCGCTACATCGAACATCAAAACCTTTTACGAATAATCATACAGTTGCCCTATTGTAGATATAACTTGATAAGCATTAAACATTTTTTTAAAGTTCCGCCAAATTTGCCTTCAACAGATTTTCTAATTGTTTCAGAAATCTACTTCAAATAAAGAAAATTATTGAAATGAAAATTTTTGGCTTAAGTTCAAATCTGAGTTTACCCATATCTTCTTAATTTTTAAGAAATTATATTTAGATAAATTCATTATATTTTTATTAAGAGAGTACTATTTTATTTGAAACAATTTATTCATCAGACTAGCAGAACGGATCAGTACTGATTTCGAGGTCGCTACACCATCTCATCAGCGTTCTTTGTTCGATTTTACCACTTTTGACGGTGGATACTAGTAACTAGGAATATCAACTATTTAACCGTATTAATTAACGAATTAGAATACGATAAGTGCAACTTATTCATTTCTTACAAGTTAAATCAATTTCGGTTAGTACGAAATTCCATCTCTGATTTTTAATTATTCCAAATATTTCATACTCTCTTGCTTTTTTCCAAAGCCGTTGGCTTTGAGATCAAGCAGTTTTCCATTTTTGTTTACTTTATTTTTGTCTTGTAGTTGACTTTCTTAGTATTCAAGCACCTGTGACAATGTAAACATGATGGTTTTTTGACGCGTGCCATTGCTTTTTAATAATTAATATTTATTTGTAATTGTTGAACTGTTAAAGGTTCAACTAACTGTTCAAATAAAATAGTACTCTTGTAATAAAAATATAATGAATTTATCTAAATATAATTTCTTAAAAATTAAGAAGATATGGGTAAACTCAGATTTGAACTTAGCTAAAAATTTTCATTTCAATATAAACCTTAAACAGTTCAACAATTACGAATAAATATTAATTATAAAGAAAATTATTTATACGGTCAAATTATTTATACGGTATATTATATTATACGGTATTAATTATACGGTACATGATAATTCTATTCCCAAATCCCGGGATTTTCCTGAACCAGTCATGTTTAGCATCTCTAGTCTGTGCATATTAAAAATTTCCATGAAACTACCAATTAAAATGTTTTCATTTACCAAAGTATAGCAAGTAAACGAAAAAGACAGATGCGTAATTTAACCAGCAGATACACGGAGTCGCCAATAGATACCATCAAATAACCAACACCTTGAGCTGATGTATTTTGAAGGAGACCAAGCGTTTTTTGCCAAACCCAAAAGTTAGTTCATTTGATAAAATCACCTACAAACAGAAACAAAGAAAGCAAATAAAACTTTAGCAACAATTTTTGTTTTTTGTAGGTATTTTATTTGTAGTTTTGAGAAATGGACACCTGGTCAACTTGAATTTTCATTTCAATTCGCATGAGACTAATTAGTACGATTTTTGGTCAACGATTGATATTCGAAAACAAACAAAAAACTGAAAAACCGTAGACTCGGAAACAATTTAAAAAGTAGATAGAAAAACTCATCTCAATGTCGTTTTAATTAAATATTTATTTAAAACGTCATATTTATCCTTTTATAAGCACAAAGCAAAAAATAATGTTAATATAGCATGATATTAAAGTAAAATCAAAGTTATTGTTATCCACTTTAAAACAGCAACTATAAATCATGTTGAATTGACATTGTACGCCAATTGAATCAAAGAGATTGTCGTGTCAAAATAACGTTAAGATCTTTGTTGAAATAATATTAAGAAAATTTATAACAACATGAATTTCATGTTGAATCAAAATAAATTTAATATCGAATCAACTACTCAACCATTTAGAATTAATGTTACAGTCATATTGAAATAACATGAAAGGATGTTAAAACTACAGGAAATTCCATGTTAATTTAACGTGGTTCCTATATTGAAATAATATTTACGCAATGTTGTTTAACAATTGGGCAGGCAGTTAATAAAAAGCAGTTTATTATTTTTATTATCTTTATTCATTTTTAAACACATCCATATATCAAATACATTTGGATTTACAAATACAGTTGAGCCTCAATTACCCAGCTCCCACGGGACCATGCTTAGCACGGATAATCGAAAAACACGGTTAATAGAGATCGAAACACAAAAAGTCCATATTATTTTTATTTAAATTTAAGTTCATCCGTATATACGAGGGCGGATTGATATTGAAGCTACCCAAAAACTTTTTTTAGAAATTGTGATCTGTAAAATTTCACCCAAATTCATCGATTAGTTTATTTGTTGTAGTCGTTTGAAGTAAGCAACTTTTCTGTTTCTTGAAAAATGGATAAAAGTGAATTTCGTGCAGTGATTAAACACTATTATTTGAAAGGGAAAACGGCAAAAGAGACAAAAGAAAAGCTCGATAAACATTACGGTGAGTCTGCTCAGAATACATGGTAAAATATAGGATTGCAATACCATCAACAGGAAGGCCGAAAGAGGTGGTGACTGTATAAAATATCAAGAAAATCCTCGATACCGTTATGAATGATCGCCGAGTCAAGTTACGTGTCATATGAACGTGTGTTCAACATTTTGCATGAACATTTGCATATGAAAGAGCTATCGGCAAGATGGGTGCGGCGTTTGCTCTCAATTGACCATAAACGTAAACATGTGACGTGTGCAGTATCAATGGCAAAGCTCTATGAATTGGGCTATCCGCCATATTCTCCGGATTAAGCCCCTAGTGACCAGTTCCTATTTCCAAGCATAAAGAATGGCTCCAACGATTAAATTATTGACCTAACAAATGCCTATTTTAAGGACCTTGAAAATCCTATTTTTTGGAAGGGATCCAAAAACTGGAGAAACGTTGGACTAAGTGTATTGAGCTAAAAGGAGACTATGTTGAGAAATAAATGGTTTTTGAAAAAAAATGTTTTTTTTCCTACTTAGGTAGCTTCAATATCAATCCGCCGTCGTACTACATTTTTATTTAAAGTAGTTTGCCTTTTTGCTTTTAGTTGATTTTCAATCAAATGAGCTTGTATGCCATATATCTGCATTTTATCTGGCTCTGAAATACCTGGAGAACTATAATAACCATAACGAAAAATGGAAATCACCGAATCTGAATTCTGTGTCTAAATAATTAAGTGGAAAAAATGTTGTTGCACGGATAATATAGGTAAAAAAGCGGATAATAGAGGTTGCAAAACAAAGCTGGAAGCATGCCGGTCAATAGAGGCTCGCATAATCGAGGTTCAACTGTATTTGTTTTTTAAATATATTTTACGATTATTAATTAGAAAAACATATAAAGGTGGGCTTGGGAACCTTGTGTCGTATTTTGAACAACTAGAATGTTTACTATAATATTTCGTCACTAACAAGATTAATATTTTCTCCTCCTGCTGCCGCTAATTAAAAGTAGAAATGAATACTTTAAACCTCTGATTTCCTTATATATGTATTTTACCTTATGTATGTATTTTATACTCTAATGGCCTTATTCACAAACGCTTAATAAAGTTAATGTGTACATTAAAACCGGTTTTCTCATATAAAAATCCAACATTAAACCTGCAATAACTTTATTAATCGTTTGTGAATATGGCCATAAATATTTTTCTTTATGTATTTAAACAACAAAAATATTTACGTTTGTACTAAACATTTAATATTTTCTCTCCGCATACATACAAACATATTTTTTAATATCCTGCACAAATATTTGTACAAAAATTATATGTAAGAGGTATAACGGTCAGCGAATTAAGACCACGTAATCAGTTTATTCGTTGTTAATGCATATGACCAGAAAATAAATGAATTGATGATACAGTCGAAACAAAGGGATGGACAAACACAAATAATTTTAAAGCGCATCGTTTTCTTATTGAGTTAATAAATTAAAATAAACTTTGTTTAACTTTTAAAAACTTACGCCCGTTTTTACCATCTTCGATTAAAAAATAACCATAACTTTAACCGAAAGTTTAGCTAAAATGTATTACACAATGTATGATTAACTCTTAACTGACACATTTTAACAAATTAGTTTATGTTAAATTTAACCGAAGCAAATTTGCCGGTTAGCACTTTAATCGGAAATTAAAACAAATAAAATGGATAGAAATAATAATCAGCATTTACATTTCTGTAATATTTTTCAATTAAAAAATTCATTTCGCGAAAAATATAATGACACCACTCTAATATAACTGATGAACTCACACAGGCATATAAAGTATCAAAGTCGCCTGAGAACATGCTGAAAACAAAAAATTACGAGTACATTATTTATTATTCATACAAATATTGTACATGCACATATGTTTATGTATTATATTCATGTATAAGAATGTTTTAGTAGTCATTACTTGCATGTATTTTTGCATTGGCACAAAGTTTCGCTTAAGAAATATACAAATACCACCTATTTCTATATTTTTTATGTAAACAAACTGGTGGTAATGCTACATTTTCATCAAATTCTTTTGTTAACTAACTGAAGGATGGTGGAACGAAAACCGGTAACCGTTGATTAAATAATGCCAGTTAGCCAAACCATCAGTTAGTTAATTTTTTTTTTAACAAATATTTTACCGAAGGTGGTGAAATCGGGCGTTAGTGTTTCTTTTCATTAAAAACTTGTGGAACACCTCCGGCTGCAAAATTTTCCACAAACCTTTTTAAATTCATATTATCATTAATAGCTGCAGACAATATAAAGAATTTAATTCACTTAAAATTAATAAAACTACACTTTTGATACGTAGTAAAGCTGTGATAGAATGAAAATTGCTGTTTCTTTAATGCTGTAAAGTAGCAGTACTTTTTCTCTTTTATCATGAATTAATTTAATTTCAATATGTTTCACGTTGTTTCAACATGTTTCTTGTTTTTGTAACATTGATTATTTAACTTTTTTAACATGTTGATTTAACATATGCCAACGTTTGTGAATATTTAAAACTGACAAAAGTTTTTTCAAAGTATTCCAATGTCATTTTTAATGTTTATAACAATGTTGATTTTACAACAGTTAATCTTGTTTCAACTATATGCAATGTAAATTTTACATGAAAAACTGTAATTATTACTTCAAAAACCGAATTTAAAAAATTAAACATTGATTGATGTTATTTTAACTCTGTAAAAGGTAAAATTTAAAAAATACAATGTTATATTAATGTGACAAAAATTTAAATCAACATATTTTAATACTAAATTAACAATTTTAACCATTGATTTAACTTAAAACAATGTTAAAAGTAAATTCAATTGGACTTTTTCCACATATTAACACTGACTTGATTTGAACATTTCTTCATGTTGATCTTACATTGGGTTTTTTCTCTGTGTGTGTAGATGACTACGAGACACATGTTTTAAGAATATTTTAATCCTCCGACTCTGCTACTTAAGAGTCTTTGTGGCCCCTTTTCAAATAAATACAAAAAGACCTTTAAATTGAAAAGTCTGATGGTTAGAATGTTTCACTTAAATATTTGACATAGAATTCTTCTTTGATTTTTTGAAAACATTCGAATTTAAAAACTTAACTTTAACGCCAGAAATACGTCTAAGCTTAAAATGTGTTTAAGTGTTAATTTCGTATCCAGACATTTTAAGTTTTGATTTAAATTAAATGAGTTTTGAAGAAATTACACAGTGTTACAAAATTGAATGAAGTAGAAAAACCTGGGACCGGATATTATTTTTCTTGTAGGGCTTGTCGAGTAAAACTAGATTCCAATAGTGAAATATGCCGGACACCTCCAAAATCCGGATTTACGGTTAAAAACCCGGTTTTTGTACTTTTGCGCACTTATAAGCCTGTAATTTTGTTGATATTGCTCTGATTTTCAATTTCTTACTAGATTTGGAAAGAAGAAGAGATCTTTCGAATGACATATAATTTATCTAACTTTTAATGAAAATAAACTTTTAAACATTTTATACAAATTTTATTAATCCATTAACACAGTGTGACAAAAAAAACCTGGAATGTGATATTATTTTTCTAGTAGCTGCTGTCGAGTAGATCAAGATTCTGAATTTGAAATTTCCGGGACACCCCCAAAATCTAGAGTTTCGGGTAAAACCCCGGGTTTTCGTACCTCTATGCACTTATAGGTCTGTACCTTAGTTGAATATTAACCGATTTACTACTACTACTACTAGAAAAATAATATCACATCCCAGGTTTTTTTTGTCACACTGTGTTAATGGATTAATAAAATTTGTATAAAATGTTTAAAAGTTTATTTTCATGAAAAGTTAAATAACTCAGTCAATAACTTATCTATTTTTAAACCCAAATATTCGTTGTAATCGTAAATAAACGTCCTTTTTGAATAAATTCAACAGTATTATAGTTTCTTAATAAAATTATGTATAAAAACGTCACCAAAGTTGAAAAATTTTTGAAAAATCTACAAAATTTGTGTTTGCTCGACAATAACACCCAAATTTCTCAAATTTTCTTAGATAAATTATATGTCATTCGAAAGATCTCAGTTTCTTATTTTCAAATCTAGTAAGAAATTGAAAATCAGATCATTATCAACAAAATTACAGGCTTATAAGTGCGCAAAGGTACAAAAACCGGTTTTTTAACCGTAAATCCGGATTTTGGGAGTGTCCCGGAAATTTCAAATACAGAATCCTGATCTACTCGACAGCAGCTACTAGAAAAATAATATCACATCCCAGGTTTTTTTTTGTCACACTGTGTTATAGTACAATTTTATGACAAATATTTTGGTTTTTTTATGATTCCCAAATATAGGTTCGTGCAAAGTTAAAATGTCTGAACTCTGTAATATGTCTGAACACGGATTATTTGTAAAGAAAATATACTATATTGTGGACTTCCTCCAACAAAATTTTTAGTCCGTTTCGTGTCATAATTTTCAAATAGAAATGCTTGATAACATCACGAAACTATTTTTTTCTATTTACCAAAAGGAGAAGAAGCTGCATGAAACACTAACTTATTGAAAAAAAAAACTGAAAGTCGTTTTTTTCTAAAAATTTTTCGGATGTCTTTAACAATTTGAAATTTTTGCATGATTTCACAGTGACTTATTGGTCTCCCTTATTATTTAAAAAGGCAAAATATATAATATAAGAAAACATTGCAAAAAGACAAATAAAAACAAGAGTTCAATTTATACTCTAAGAACCTAAGCTGGCAACGCAGGTTACTATTAAGAACTTTTACTTTTCAATAGGCTTGTGGCTTTGCTAAGCTTAAGTACGTTCATAAAACTGAAAGTTGTGGGTTTTTTATATCAGTTATTTTTACAAATCGTTATTGTTTTTGAAATGCATTAAATTAAAAAATGCAATTATCTACTTTTATCACATTTCATATTTATTTACTTGTATTTATTTAACAGGTAGCAGTAACAACTCTTAATTAATTTCACTATTTTGCAACCACCGTCAAATGAGCCGTTTAGTTTGAAAGTCAGGCAAGTACATTCGTCAGAATGTCATGTAAACAGAATTTTAGTTCTTAAAAAAATTAACCGGTTTCGAACAATTTATAATTTTGCATAAAACAAGATGGTGTTTGTAGCTTTCCATTTGTAATCAGGGAACCTCAAGCGCTTTACTGTGATAATATGAAAAACGAAAGATACAAAATAAATAAAGGAAACTCGTATTCCCTGCTCATAGAATGCTAATTTAAATATTAATATTGTTTGAATGAAATCTGCCCAAATGGATTACTCGGGTGCTGATGAGGTGTGTTGCAGCACCTAAAATGAGTACTAGTAATCAAATTTGGATTTCCTGCTTTTTCTAATCATAAAAGCTCGTTATGAAGTCTGATTGTACTCGAACCTCGAGTGCATCATAAATATATTCACTACCCACTAAATACAAAGTAATGAGTTAAAATGTAAATAATCATATAAAGTATATACGTTTCACTACATCTACTTTGCTATTTTAACTCATTACTTTAACAAGGAGTTGTCATTGGTCGCAAGTATTTATCACTACAGCTTACAAATAATGATGTCAATATTTTCAATGTGCTGTTCGTAGAATCCGAGCAAACGAATTGAGTGAACAATTTGTATGAAAACCACTCAGTTATTTGAGTGGTTTCCATACGTATTTTCTACTCAAGTCGATTACTTAGTTTCTATGAACAGCACTTAAATCTTTGAACACATGAAACACAATCAAAATTAAATGTCTACTTGGAGTATTAACTCGTTCTTATTAAGTTATTATTGTGCTTGATGTCAATTGTTGTTTTAATCAGTACAGTACAACCTCCCTAATCCGGACACTCGCTAATTCTGACTACCCAGTAATCCGGACATTTACATTTTTCGGACACTTTAGAAATTTTTCCTCTACAGTCCGGACAAGTTTTCTTTTTTCTCAGTAAAATTTGTGTGCCGAAATGTTTTCAAAGGATATTTTATGTGCTGAACAAACCAAACCGACCGATAAGGATATATTATTTTTAAAAGAACTTAAAAATATAGCTGACATATTACATAAAAATTCTTATTTTCCGAAATGAATTTTTTTGGTCACTTTTTTCTTTATGTTTTCTGTAAATAAATTATATACGAATGAATTCTTCTTTTTCTTTTCGGCAATAAAAATAAATTATATATATGTACATTTATGTATTGCGTTTAAAATATTATTTTAACGTTCCACTAATCCGGACAGTAGCTGAAACTATATCTGTCCGGATTATGGAGGTTGTACCGTATTTTACTCACTGGCACAAATACTTTATTACACGCTAAAAACTTGTTTTTGCGAACGCGCTCACAATTCAAAATAGATTCACTTTGCTTCGCGGGATGTTGAACCATTTACGAGGGCGGACTGATATTGAAGCTACTGAAGTAGGAAAAAAACATTTTTTTTTAAAACCATTTATTTCTCAACATAGTCTCCTTTTAGCTCAATACACTTAATCCAACGTTTCTCCAATTTTTGTATCCCATCCAAAAAATAGGATTTTTCGAGGTCCTTAAAATAGGCATTTATTTGGTCAATAATTTCATCGTTGAAGCTAAATCTCTTTCCGCCGAGCCATTTCTTAGGTTTGGAAATAGGAAGTAGTCACAATTCAATTCACAATTCGTAGTCCAAAGAGCTTTGCCATTGAGACCGCACACGTCACATGTTTACGTTTATGGTCAATTGAGAGCAAACGCGGCACCCATCTTGCCGATAGCTTTTTCATATGCAAATGTTCATGCAAAATGTTGAACACACGTTCATATGATATGTTTGCCATTTCAACAATCTCACGTAACTTGACTCGGCGATCATTCATAACTGTATCGAGGATTTTCTTGATATTTTCTTCAGTAACCACCTCTTTTGGCCTTGTTGTTGATGGTATTGTTGCAGTGCTTGTTTGGCCGCGTTTAAATTTAGCAATCCAATGTTTTACCATGTAATCTGACAGAGCAGACTTACCGTAATGTTTATCGAGCTCTTCTTTTGTCTCTTTCGCCGTTTTCCCTTTCAAATAATAGTGTTTAATCACTGCACGAAATTCACTTTTTTCTATTTTCCAAGAAACACAAAAGTTGGTTACTTCAAACGACTACAACAAATAAACTAATTGAATGAATTTGGATGAAATCTTAACAGCTGACGTTTGACAGATCACAATTTCTAAAAAAAAGTTTTTCTGTTTGTGTTGCTATCTAGCGCTAGGTAGCTTCAATATAAATCCGCCCTCGTATCTGAAGTATAAGCGTAAGCTCGATTTCCGCACCACTCAGAGAATAAATTATATGTTTATTTAATAATAAATATTGAATAACTACTGTGAACTACTGCTGACGGTACATTTGTATGTATTCTCTGTTGAACAGTATATCGTTCTTAATGAAAGTCATTACCAAGCTTTCACTGCATTCTTTTTATAAAAACCGGGTTTTTACAAAAAGCTATTTTTCGAACAATTCGAAAACCGATTTCTCAAAAAAGTTGTTGTTTTTCGGATACTCTACAATGCCATCTTAACCTAAATGACTGACTTGATATTTTTAATGAAGCGACTTGCCTCACTTTCAAAATAAACGGCTGAAATATTGTGTGTTGATTATATCTAATTTTGTATTTATTTATTTATTTATTATTATTATTTTTTTTTTTTGTTAACAATAGAGAGTAAGTGGCTGAATTAAAAGCTCATCTACTAAGTAGACTAATAAAAGTATTAAAACTGTCTGTAAATGAAATTATTATAGTAGAATTTATTTACTTATCGCATTCATTCTGTACGTTCTCGTTTATTTCGATTTTATTATTTTCAAGATAAAGCAGTCACTGAATTCCCCGTACATTTAACAAAAGGAGTTGAAACGTTCAATAAATTTAAAAAAAAAATTATACAAAATGCGTCAAACCCCGTTAAAAATTAAATTTGATTTTATATAGACTATTTAAGTCGTATGCTTTAGACGTGTGATTTGTGTGACGTAAAGTGCAATTTTGTTTAAATAAATTAAAGATCTTGAAAAAATAAGAAGATATAAGTAAATAAAACGTATTTCAAAAAAAATCAAAATGTCATCAGTTATAAACAAAGGTATACTCGCACATACATACATTTATTTAATATAAAATCTGTTTTATACAAAAAAACTAATAATAATAATAATAATAAAACTAACAAAATATGTAATTTAAAATAGTGTATACAGCTTTTTATATGGGGTGACAGCTAGTAAAGCAATTCCAATAAAAGATTTTGTATTGTTGCAGGATCTCTACTACCTGGTTGATCTAACTAGTCACTTGTTTCCTACAGTTTTATGTTTTGTTTATTAAACACAGCGTAGATAGTAAATTGTAGTTCGATTGTATTCCAGTGTTGTAAATATTAGTACTTTAACTACATTAACAAAGTCAACAAAAGCTACAAAGGTACTTTACTATCAAGCAGAGATGGGATCGTGAGTGACTTTTCACTCATGCTCTTATATATTTATCTCACGTTCAATGAGAGTGAACAAAAAGGTACTCAAAATCACGAAAACGCTCACGAAATACTCATGAAAAAAACCAAACTTTAAAATAATTAAAAAAATTCCAAAAAATATTATTATTATTACTGATCCGTTCTGCTGGTCTATAAACAAAAATAATTTTAAAAATTATTTTTTAATTAAAAAACAAAATGAGCCAAACAATTCCTTCAAATATAAATCAAAAATAGTTCAACTAATTACGTAAAAACATTAATTATTACAAACGATTCCATCCTTCAAATTCAATGTTAACGTCATAGTTGCTTGAATTAATAAGAAATTGAACTACAAAAGACAAAAACCAAGTAAACATACATAAATAGAAAATAGCTTGATCTCAGAGCCAATGATTCTGGAAAAAGCGGGAGAGTATGGAATATTTGGAATGATTAATTGTCATCGTACTAGCCGAAATTGATTTAACTTATAGAATTGAATAGAAGCATATTCAAATTTGTTAAATATTATGGTTAAATAGTTGATATTCCTAGTCATTAGTATCCACCTTCAAAAGTGCTAAAATCGAATGCTTGGAAGGATATGTAGCGACCTCGAAATCAATACTGATCTGTTCTTCCAGCCTGATGGATAATTGTGCCAACATTACTTTCTTAATAAAAATAATTTTTATTTAAATTAATATCTGACTACCCGTAGATTTTAGATCGAGCCAAACAAAGCAAAACAAAATCCTAAAACAGCTCAAGCAATTACGCACAACCATTAATTAAAATATTATATGAAAAATTAAAAGAAAGTAAAAAAAAAATCACAAAAAAATAACCTCAAAAATATAGTCAAGCACGTTGACTCACGCTCACTCCCGCTCAATTTTTTTTAACTTATGTTCATGCACGCTCAAGTGATTGAAACAAAAACTAATAATGATCACGCATTATTCACGCTAATCACATGATCAGTCCCCAACTCTAGTATCAAGGTTGAAAATCGCTATTATAATAACAATTAATCAAAATAATCTACAACTTATATCATATAATTTTTTTAATGAATTAAAAAATTAAGCAACCAAAGGGGATTTTTTAGTTTTGTAATCTATAAGCCTTGCAAAACTATCGACTCCAAAAAGATGGCTGGACAGATACAGCGATAGACAGGCAGAGGCACATTTCAAATAAAGCAACAAATTTCCAAATCTTTTCATAAAAATAGGAGTTCTGAGCGAAAAATAATTTTTATTCAAGCATAAGTTCATTAATTTAATTTTAATTATCGGATTAAATGATGAAACAGAACTGGGGCTGACGTTTGTTTTCCATACGATTTGACATGAAATTATGCCAGAGAATGTGGTTGTGAAATATAATCTATTTTATTTTTACATCGTTTTTTCTTATACAATATTACCGTGTTTTCATGAAATCACAAACATTTTTCATACGAAAAATGCAAACAAAAGAAAATCAAACAATAATAAGAGAGTATTTGAAGTTACTGCCATCGATTTTGTTATGGGCCACCGAGCGATTGCTCCTGAAGTTGCAGACTTGTTCTGTTTCATCATTAAATTGTTCGAAGGAGCTTTTTACAAATAATTTCGACTCTATTTTTTTTAGATTTTCAATAATCTATATCTAATATGTCTGTTATAAAAAATAAATATTGTGTATTCATCGTTACTTTCAGTCCCAACTTAAGTATAATCTATTTATAGTTGCTGCTAAAGTTATTCATAGTGCTCAATTGCAACTAAGAAGTTATGCGCTGTTCATAGAATCCAAGCAATCGACTTGAGTGGTTTTCATACAAATTGTTCACTCAAGTCGATTGCTTGTATTCTATGAACAGTACATTAGTTTCAGCTTAAAACTCAAATTGAGTTGAAACTTACGTCACTTATGGCCTGTTTATAGAAAACAAGTTACTCAAAATTGTTGTTGAAATGAGCTTAAAAATTCGTTTAGCGTTTTTATAATGCGTGTGTCGGCTGAGTGAAAACGTAAGAATGAACGTTTAGGTATATATTTTGTGATTTTTATAACACATTTACAAATGTTGTTAATGTCAAAAGCACACAATTGAAAAAAAACTAGTCGTGCGGCCAAAATTACTCGTAGTTTTGTTTTATACAAATAATACAATACGAACATCTTACAGACATATATACGCCAAACATTTTGAATATATTACACTTGATAACTCCCCTGCAGATAATATTGGACTACGTGGTCCATTATAGTTAAAACGGATTTTCAAACAAGAGCTTATTGCCATACGACAATTGTCCGTGCTTTCACGATAGTACTCGTGTCGAACGAACAACATATGCGTGGCCTATTTTTAATGACATGAAGTAGTTGTTTGGTTAGTCCGATGTTATGCAAACCTGGACCATATGGCCCAAACACATATCAAACACCCAAACATATCATACCATCGCTGGCTTTTTCAAAACTTTGCAACTTTTTGCGGAATTTCGGTTTTTTTTTGCATTATGGGTTACTTTTTCTATGTTTTATTGTTTCAGCGACTTTTAAGTGATATTAAACATTTCAATTTTCCCAATGATTGGGTTTAGGCATGAGGCGCATATGCAAAGGAATTTGGTATATATTTTTCCCCCTTTTTATTGAAAATTTGCAATATAATTATTTTTTGAAATAGTGAGTTTATTAAAATTATTGTATCATCACTTATGAGAGAAAATTTTTGTCTAAAAAAAAACTTTGAATAGCAATTTTTTTTGATAAAAAGTAAAAGAAATGTTACATTCTTTTAAGAAAAGAAAATGGCATAAATAAATTAATAAAACTTTTGTTAATTTTTTAATAGATTTTATTTACATAGTAATTTGCCTAAAAGTTTTGAAATACAATTTCAATTTAGTTTTTGTACCTATGTATGTATGCGTGTATGCACATATATTATAAGCACATTTCAACTGAAAATTAAAACGAATAGAACGTATGTAAGCTAGACGAGTAGTTTAAGAAAAATCATTTTCTTACGTACCGCTCGCTCGTCTGAAACTTCACATGGATTATAAAAACAGGCCATATAAAAAAAAACATTACAAAGATTCAAAATAATAAAAATGTATTAAATTGAAAGTGCAATTTAAAATGATGAAATTTATGCACGAAAAAGATTTGATCAGTCGCTGTCAACGCGTTGCAACTTTTATTGCAGAAGCTTTAAACAAAAAAGGCCAAGAGGGGAAGACAATTAGTATATATTTCATCACTCACGCGAAATTTAATATTCTGGAATAAAAATTTATGCAAGTAAAAAATTTCTTTTTGTATTTCATATTAGGCAACCAACCCATTCACTGTTTGAGTGATAAGAAAATATAGTTAAATACCAATATGATAAAAAATAGCCCGATCTGACAAAACGGTTAATGCCACTGAATTCCTCGGTCTCATATTATGTATCACTCACTGCCATTGTCCAAATTTTAAGCTTTTATGGCATTAACAAGCTTTCTTCTCTTCACCCGGTTATCCTAATTAACAATTTAATCGATTTGACATGAGGAGTTCCAAAATCATATCCTCGATTATCAAAAATGATCATGGCATAGTAATCTAATCATTATTATTAACAAATTAAATGCTTTTGCCTTCTATTATATTAGAAATATTTTAAACGTCTTCTAAATCTGCATAAGACACGTACGTAATTTGTTTGATAACATTTATTGCAATTGGAAGGTTTTCCAACAATATGCATATGTACCGGGTGGTCCAAATACAAATATCTTTTGAATTATCTGTTATTTTGCCACTGGTATCGTTTTCTTTCTGAAATATTAACCGTCACTCTGTAAAGTACCTCCGCGGACAAAAACGTTGAGAAATATTGCAAAATTACAAACAGTTTTGGCTAAATGAATCACCTACCGCGAATGCAGTATTCAAGATTATGCAACTAATTTCGTGAACGAAATTTATGGTTTCCGTCGTTTTACGATGCGTACCAGTGAGAAGTTGGCTGCTGTGGCCAAAAGTTTGCAGCTTTATTCAAGAACATCGAGCCGACATCATTATCAACAATTCAGCATTTCACGCAACAGCATAATGAGAATTTTGCACAAAGATCTTGGATTATTCGCTTACAAGGTGCAATTTGCATTCCCAATAACAAAGTTGGCATCAGAAGTTGACATAAATATATTATTAAGCTTAAGAGAAGGCTGAGGAGAAAATAGCAGGCCGAAGAGAGAATTTCAACAAATAAAAGAATCATGTAATAATAGAAATCGTTGAGAGGAATCCTATGACAAAAATTATAGCAAAAGAATATAGATACAGAATTTTTAGAGCAGTTAAAGGAACATATTGCTACTAGTCGTTATAAAGCAGCACTTGTGGTAAATAGTAGGCTTATTTTGCTTTACCATCATATTGGAACGGCAAAAAAATACACGGCTGGGGAGCTAACGCTATTGAGCAATTAATTAAGGACTTGAAAAGTATCTTTCCCGAAATCTAAAATATATGCGTCAGAAATTAAAGACAAACGACCATCAACTTCATTCAATCGGGGATAGGCCGAAAAGTTATATGTCAATAAACAAAATTGTCACATCTGGAGTTCAGAAGACCGGCACTTGATTGTCTTGAGGCCAATACATCTACAGAGAGTGACAATTTGTTGCGGATTTTGCAGGTTGGCGACGATCGCTACGAAAATTTTATTGCCTAAAAAGGACGATATGAACTTGGGTAATCTTTGGTGTCACATTCAATCTAACAATCGATCTTTTGTCCAATAAGTTTCGTAATCGTGTTATCAGCCATCTTGACTTTTCTTATGGGGTTCCGTTAAGGACAGCAGCTTTTTGAATTATCCGAAAACGATACGCATGTTGAAGGCAAATATCGTCCGAGTCGTTCATGTGATAGAACTAGAAACCGACAAAAGGTCTTGAAAAATTCGACTGAGAGGAAGAAAACTGCGACAGCCAAAGGAATGAAATTTTCCAAAAAAAAAGCCGCAATGTACCAAAGAAATTAAGTTTAGTTAATTTTATTTATTATAAAAAATATACTTGTATTAGGACCACCCGCTATGTATGATCATAATACCAGTTCAAAGACCTCGATTAAGTGGTTAAATACAAGGTCAGATAAAATGTTGCACTTAAAAATTTTTAAATTCACTCAAGTTTCAATAGAAAAAAATGTTCATAAAATAAAATTAGTGTTATCGTTTAAGGGAAGGTCGCCCAACAAATAATCGTCAAAAAAAATTGCGTGATTGCGAGATTTTCACATGATCGAAATTTTCGGCGATTGTTTTTATAAATGAACTTCAAAAATATGAAAAATCTAATAGCAGCCATAATATATTTTTTTAGTGTTTAGTCAGTGAACACTTAAGCCTGGCCGAAGACCGGCTGGATAAACATTTTTTTAAGGTTCCTATTGACATTTTATATGCAATTTCTTTTTTTTCTGTTATTTTAGGACCCTGTTTGGGGATGCGTCACATGCAGGTCTTCTTAATATTTTTAAATATTGTTGTAATCTATACAAGTCGTCTTAATATTGGTGTCGCTATAGTTGCCATGACAAATGCCGCCACCACAAATCCCGATTTTCCGGTATATTTCCTAAAACATTTAATAACATTTTTAAGTATGGCCGCTGTGAAAAAAAATATTTCTTTTCTCTGCAGGAATATAATTGGAACGAAAAGGAAACTTCTTATATACTCTCCAGCTTCTATTGGGGTTATGTGTTTACACAGTTTCCCGGCGGAATGTTGAGCAAACGTTTTGGTGCAAAAATCGTGATGAATGTTTCGACATTTTTATCGGCTGTTCTTAGTGCTATCACTCCTTGGTGTATCGGTTGGGGCGGTTGGCAAGCATTTTGCGTGATACGTATTTGTCAGGGTTTATTTCAGGGCGGTTTGTTTCCCTGCATACACGAGCATTTGGCTAAGTGGTCGCCTTTGGAGGAACGCAATCGCTTGGGTGCCTTAAGTCAAACAGGCATTGAATGTGGCACCGTTTTAGCTTTGGGCATGAGTGGTTTTATAGCTGAAGGTCCTTTAGGTTGGCCTGGCATTTCATATGTTTCGGCCGGTATGTGTTTTGTTTGGTGCTTGCTTTGGACGATTTTCGCCTTCAACAATGCCACTGTATCAAGGTTTATATCCGAAGAGGAAAAACACTATATAGAATCATCTCTAGAGCACGCAGATGATTTTCATAAGAACAAAATTCCTATACCCTGGAAATCTATATGGCTGTCGGTGCCATTTATAGCTCTATTGTTTGTGCGCTGTGCCGAAGGTTATGGCTTGAATATTCTACAGCTACAAATTCCCTCCTACATGAATGGCATACTTGGCTTTCATATTAAAAGTAATGCTCTGTTCTCGGCTTTGCCGTTCTTAGCGATGTGGGGCATGTCTTATGTTTATGTTATAGTGGCAGATTTGTTATTGCGCAAGAAGCTTCTCAGTTTGACGTCCATACGTAAACTGTGCAACAGCATCGCTTATTGGATACCAGCGGCTGGTTTGATAGCCATTGGATTTTTGGATGTTAATAATAAAACTTGGGCCATAGTTTTAATGACTGCATTGGTGGGTGTCAACAGTGGTGCCACTATTGGTAGCACCTTGAATACTATTGATTTGTCACCCAACCATGCAGGTATATTAATGGGAATTGTTAATACCATTGCAAATTTCATGCCTCTAATAGCTCCTTTAATAGTGGGTGTTATTGTTTCGGATAACGTAAGTTTTTTTTTTTTATAAATAAAAAGAGAAACACTATATACTTACATAATTTATTTTCTAACTACAGACTAATCGCTCCCAATGGCAACTTGTTTTTATTATTGCTGCTGTTATATTCTTCCTTGGGAATTTAGTTTATATATTTTGGGGCACCGCAGAAGTTCAACCGTGGGACGCTGAAGATTTTCTTATCCCCAAAGATAACGAAACCTCCTCTAATAAAGGTTCAGGAGCTGAAACAACTAAAGATGTAGATGTCAAAAGTTAATAAATTTGACTCCCAAGCGAATTTGTTATTGTATTAAATTATTTAAAGTAGGATAGTACAACAAGCATTGTTTGGCTCTACCAAGTCTTATATACCCTTCACCCATGTAACTATGTGAGTATATAATACACACATACATATAAAATAAAATATTTATGTCTTATTATACATTTACATTTATTAATTAATAATATTTCCTATGTCCGACACAATTGGTCATATTATAGTAAATAAATATTAAGCATTTACATAAAGTAGTGTATACAGCGGTCGACTAAATTGATCGCATTCTAGAAATTAATATTAAGCATTTGCATAAATACATACGATAAAATACGAAAACAAAAAACACTGTAAATAAACAACTCAAAACACTGTGTCCTTTCTATGCAAAAGCAGAAGCTGATACATGCATGTGTAATAAGTGTGCATGTGTTAGTATCAACTTTAAAGGCTTATAGCTCCCAAAATACTACCCCGATTTTAACAAAATATAGATTGTGCACACTTGTGAATAAATATCTTTAAAATGATCTATATTTATGTTTATTCATTTAATTATTGATATTTTATAATTATAATATAAAAATATACTTTCTTACTTAATTCTTTCTTCATACTTTCTTACTACGGCCGCCCATTCCTAGGTTTGTTTATCACAATACATATTTTCAGTTTTATATTTTTTGATGATGTAATGAACAGTTCTTGATTTTTTTTAACAATTTCTGCTATTGTATTTTTAGTTTTTCTATTTTATAATAATGATTTACTAATTTCTTAACTCGATTGAAGTTTCTTGAATTTAACGACTCATCTTCGGGGTCATATGCGGTAAATCAAAAACTTGCATCCTAGAGGTATTCTCAACAACAATAACATATAGTGGTCATAAGGACATGTGCTAAAGAAAAGGAAAACAATGCTTGTCATATCGTTGGTCTCAAGTAGAAAGGACCTAACTCAAATAATTGTAACTTTACAGGAGAAGGTAAAAACATTAAAGAAACTGTACAACTGCTTGTAAAAGTGTTATTTTTACACTATTGCAATAAATTTTTGTGACGAGTTGTATTTGAAATGTATTGAAATTACTGAAAAACTAAATTTCGTAAAAATACAAGTTAGGGCCTTCCTACTTGAGACCATCGATATGTTTTTTTTTTGGTTTGTAATTTTTTACGTTTTCTTTTAAACAGACACAAACAAATGTTGTAAAAAATGTATTGTTTATAAAATAAAGTTACTATAAGTACAAAAATCACACATGGGTGTTTCTTGAAAATATCATTGAAAGCTGAGTGGAAAGTAAAAAAAACTTTAAGTGTGTTAGTGAAAAGGCGTGAGTGTATTGCAACTTTCATGCAATTACTTTCATGTGTAAATGCTGTGTTAAGGAATGCTTTTATTTTCAAACCAAAGAAAATTAGTTAGCAAAAAATAATTACTTAGAAATTAACGATCCTTACACTATAAAAAATTAAATGTTTTTTGTTTTCGAATTAATTTATTATGGGCAACAAGAAGTAGCATAGTTTTGTTAATATAAAGAAAATTAAAGTTAATCCTTCGGAAAATGACAGATACATTTATTTTATTATAAAAAGTTTCCGAGCGATTGATATTTAATTTGGTTGTTTTATAAAATATTTTTGAAAATAAATAAAATACTAAAAAAAATATATATCATTAATCTTCCATAAATCTTATTTATTCGGCAGCTGATTAGCAACTAATTTCACCTGAATTGTTAAATATTGTTTTTTGCATTTTTATATAAATATGTTTTAAAGAAAAATCGCATGAGAAAGATCAACCAGGTAGTAGCAATAGCACATACATATTTTTTTATTGTCAAACCAATTCCATACATGTACATGTAATTTACATATATTGTTTACATGAAGCAGAAAACAAGATTTCGCATTCCGCAAGTCCGTTATTTTGTCATGTGTGATTGTGTTGTGTTGTGTTGTGACGTAGACATAGAATACGACGAAATATAAAACTTTGGTAGCCCGAGGAAGCTCTTCCTCTAATATCTTCAAGCCCAAACTCAAAACTTTTTCTCGACTGCTTCTCTTTCCTGCCCATTTAAAATTTTGTTCAAATCTATGCACCCGTTTAGAAGTTATTTAGTTATTTCCAGTTTTTCACCGAAAATCACTTACACTTTTTACAACAAACACTCATTTGTATTCTATGATGACGTAGATGCGCAGTAGAAAAATTTTTTTGTACGGCTGATTGCGCTATCTTGTTTTCATGATTCATGATTCATTCTTGTTTATATATTTTCATATGGAACTTGACACTCAGGAAATATAGAACTTATGATCAGCTGTTTCAACGGTTCTACCTTCTTTTTTATATTATGTACTTTGCTCAAACATATATGGTAGAATAATACAGGTAGCGTCGAAACGAAACGGAAACCCACACTTATAAAAAAAGCACACTTGAACATTTGTTTCAAATGCAAATAAAATAGGAAAAGAAACAAAATTCTTTAAAGAGCAACCAAACACACATGTGAATATACAATTTTTTCCGATTTTCTTTTTGTTTTTTTTTTATTATTATTAATCAGCCCAATTATGAATAAAAAATTCCCCTTTTTCCTTAAATGTTCACTTAAATGTTCACATATTAATTGTTCGCATATTATATGTGAAGAGCCTTTTTTGAGAAAAGGGAGAAAGCTCGCGGGGAATTTTTTATTCATAATTGGTCTGAATATGTTTTATTCACGAATCTTATAAGCTAAATAAGGTACAATGTTTATGAGATTTTACTTAAGCGTACTACAACAATTAAATCTAATAATTGAATAAGGAAACTATTAATAATACCGTCTTGAGGAACATTTGTCACAAAAACCTCTTACAAACTTTGAAAATGTTATAATGAAATTTGGTTAAACAAACGCTAGTAAGATTCTTTTTAACAAAATATTCTCACCGACTGTTTAGTAAATTTCTTATTATTTCAAAATTAGACAATCTGCAAGTTGCGTTAACAGAGTCAGTAGTGTTAAGAATTTAGATGTTGGGATTATCGAGGAGTTGCGTTTATCGAGGGTTGAGTTGACCGAGGCTACACTGTAAAATCAAATAAAATAAAAATGAAATAAAATAAAATAAAATAAAATGTAAAGAACTATAACTAAATAAAAATAAATAAAATAAAATTAAATACAATAAAATAAGATAAAATAAAATAAAATAAAATAAAACAAAATAAAATAAAAGATAATAAAAAAATATAATAATAAAAATAAAATTACAACAGTAAAATAAATAAGAATGACAGCGTCAAATCATTGGCGAAAGTGTTTATCTTTTTGTATTTATGTAAATCTATTGTGCAGTAATTCCGTGGGGAATCTATAGGGTAGATTATGAATTATTTTTAAATTTTTGTTCTGGCTAATCTGAAGCTTTTTTGTATCGGTCTTAGCAGTTTTGTGAAACCAGGCTGGACAGCCGTAACTTATTTTTAAGGTTGAGCTTGGACCTATTCTATTAAGTACGTCCGCACTTTATAGCTTTATCACAAATGTAATTTACATGTTGTTTGAATTTAAGTTTTTTATCTAAAGTGATACCCAAAAATTTAATATCATCTTTGATAGGGATCACGTTTCCCTGACAGTACAGACTTATGTGCCTGATCTGGATGTTGATATATCGTATATATTTTCTATTCGTATGTAATTTCGAACGCGACTACTAGAAACAGCCACCTTTTTAATAATAAACATTCATTTTAAACTATTTAAATCACATTTTATTTGACAGTTCTCCGATTTTGTAAAAAAAATAGTACGTTTGTTCAGTTTAATAATCAATCAAAGCAAAGTCCACTACTTCAGGCCAAATCGCTAATGAACAAAAATAAATCGACGGAAGAAGTTTAAAATACTTTTATGAAAACACGATAAAATTGTTGAGAGAATGGATGTCAAAAATTTAAAGTATAAACTCTGTAAAAATAAAACAGATTCTATCTAACGAATACTTTCTGCGGCGAGTTGTATGAACAAACTCGTCTCCAATCACATTTATTTCATTAGTTAATTAATATATAAAGATTTAAAAAAAGTCTCCGGTCAAAACTCTGTAAATAATTCGAAATGTGATAACTTCGAACCTAAGAACAATAAAAATCAATGTTGTTGTATCATCGACACTACCTGTATTATTCTAACATGATATATGGCCTTATTCACAAACGGTTAATAAAGTTAATGTGTGCATCAAAACCGGGTTTTCCACACAAGAATCGAACATTAAGCCTACTATAACTTTATTAATCGTTTGTGAATACGATCAGTAAGGTAAGCCCGTTAAAACAGCTGAGTGCTTATAATTTCCTGAATGTCAAACTCAATAGGGAAAAATTTAAACAATATTTTTATATATGACAAATGGTGTTGCACTAACGAGTATACCTTAAATCATTAAATGAAAACACTATATCTGTCTCGTCTGTGAATAAAGTACTCAAATAATTTTAGTTTCAGTGTGTTTTTCTCTGTGCTCTCGAGGTGGGTTTTTCCGTCTCTACTGTTTTTACCACCCCAAAGAATGGTGCATTTAGTGAGAGATTAACAGTTGAGTTCATCAGCTCTTTAAGTAAATTTGTGAAAAAAGAAAAAGACAAATTTATTAGTATTCCTTTTTATCAAGAAAAATAAATAAATATTAAATTATTTTATAACAATTGTACCTTAAATGTGAGTGATTTTTAATTATTTGATTTAAATTAAAAACTGCAGTTAATTAATAAATTCTGTGGTGGGTGGCACAAGGGAGTCCCTTTAAGTTAAATGAAGAAACGAGGAATTTTATTTGCCATTTTCTATATACATATATTTTTTTCAATGACAAAGTTTCATGTGCCGAATAAACCGAAAGATTCAACAATGGAATATTAAAAAAAATTAATGAACAATAAATTAAATAAATAAATTGCTTTGTTTTTGTTTATGCTTCGTCAGTGGGCAGTGAGAGTTCACGCAGTAGAGAGAATAAATTTATTATTCTGATAACATCAGTCAGTCAGTACCTTCCCTTTCTTGTTCAGGAAAGAGAAGTAAACAGCTGTTGTGCAAACGTCTGGAAGAGTGTAAAACAAAGTGTGCTTAGTATCAACAATTGGGGTTTTTGTTTTATTTTGATTAGAGTCAGAGATGAATGGTTTAGTGCTACGGCATTTGTAGGCACTGAAATATCGCGAATAATTTAATACATACATTGATATTTTAACTAAAAAAACACCAACCCCGCAATGTTGTAAAGCAATATTTGTTATACAATTGTACAATGTGATTCTTCAAAGACAGTAAAACTCGAAATCCTACTTGAACGCCAGAAATAGGTCAAAATAATAAGTTTATGCTTGAACAAAAACAAACAATATGAGCCTTTTGAGAAATTCCAGCTTGTGGAAATTAGGGCCAAAAAAAATCTGAAACAATAGAGAATGTTTTTTCCACATTCATTAAAAAACGACACGAAGAATAATTATGCATTCTTAACTCGAAAATCAAAATTTTAGAATTATGAGTGATATGACACCGGGTTAAACTCATTGACCAAACTGCTTTGTTCTGCTACCAATTTGGCAGAGTGCAATTAATTGTTGGCTATTTTTGTTTGCTGTTTTACAATAATTATAGTCATTCCCAGAGTAACGGTTGCAAGTTGTGAATGTTAATGAATTAAACAATCAAGCAATTGAGAAACGAATAATTTCACATAATTCTGAGATTTAAGGCCATTCGATTATTTTGTTTGAGGAAACGTTAAGTCACAAGCTTCTGCTATAAACCGGAAACAATTGAACAATTAGAACACAAAATTCGGCGAGTTATTGGCAAAAGACGACCGCAATTGCCATTTGCTCTGAAAATTTTACATCCAAATTTTGCTCTCTATACTCCAGTTGCGGCGACCGCATGACCGACATTCGTATTCAATCATTAATGGTATAAAATCTTAACCATAAAAATATTAAAAATATGTTTCTGTTTAATTTTAATTTAAGACTACAAAGCCGAATACGTTAGTCGTGATTTGTTTAATCAAATTGATAAATGTAAATTTATATTGCAAATTAAATTTCTATTGTGTTTGTTTACTGGCATTGAAATGTTTCTGCTTCCCATCTCTGTGTACATTTTAAAGAGCATGAGATTGCTTTTCCCAAACAAATTAAAAAACCTGTTTACACAATATGCATATAAATATGTATGTATTTATTTATAAATTTATAATCATAACTTTTTGCAAATTTGTTGCCAGCCTTTAGAAATTCTTTAAATATGAGTAAATTTGAATTATCAAGAGGTTTTTATTTGTTGTGGGTTAAGCTAGTTCAAACTTTGAACTTTTCAAGAGTATAGTTTAATGTTTACCAGTGATGCCATTTTGGTGCTTTTACGGTATTTTTGGTGCCTTTTGCCTCTTCATACGCGCGAAATTTTGTTAAATACCCGTTTTTAAAAAACAGTGCTGTTTTTGCGTTTTTTACACCTGAGAAATGTTTTTAGAGCCCTTTTCCACGTTCAAAGTTTACTTTGCAAAGGCTTGTGTTTGTTGGTGATAAGAGAAAGAAGAAAGCGGGTGAGTACACACTCTGCTGTACTCTCAAAGTTCCTTTCTACTTCGTTCGCGATTTACACATACTTGTATTTGGTTGCATGTATGTGTTTCGTTTGCATGTTCATCCACCAAACGAACACAAAATTTTTCAAAGTATACTTTGCGTGTGGAAAAGCAAAACAAAGTTTAAAAGAAAATTGAAAAGACTTTGTCAAAGTAAACTTTGATCGTGGAAGAGGGCTCAAAATCTGCTATTTGATCTCAAGTGCTTTATTTTTGTTTGAAGCAAACACTTCAAATTGTATTTTGGGTATTAACCTTAACTTTTTTATAAATTGCTTAATATTTTTTGTCTTACCTAAAACGTTTAAAATATTATTTACACTGGGTCTTCACGTAGCAATATCCATTGCGGCAATCGTCAAATTTGATTGCGTTCATTAAATTTGCTACGTGTGAACTGCGATTGCCATAAATGGCAATCCATTGCACAATGATTGCTCAACTGATTGCTTGAGCAATTATGTAATATCAATCTGCTGTCATTTCTCTTTTCTGTAGTCAGTCCATTTACGAATTTGAATTTATATCTTTATGCAGCAATGAAATTGCTACGTGAACACTCAGTGTTATGGTGCTTTTTTGCCATTTTTTTGTAATTTTTTGCGCTTTTTACCCTTTTTGGAATAGCTTAACGTGCTTTTGTTCTAGAGATACCAACACTGATGATTTGCCGTAAGCTCCAGTGAATGCATGTGTATATATTGACCAACTCCATCCACAACAAATAAAAATTTTTGAAAATTAACCATTCGAGCACATCTCGAATAAAAATTTACCAAATAGTAAATTTCAAGCTTCTTAAGGTACGGTCACACTTGTCAAATATTTGCTGAAAAAACGTGACCAACAGACAAGCTAAATTTACATTTTCTTTAATTCCAATATTTTTTTAAATATAGGTTCGCATTTATTAAAAATAATATAAAAATAGCATTTTGCGGCATCATTGCCTTCATTTTGTGATATGAAAACCAAGTTAAATCACACTAACCCTAAGAAAAAGTAGTGGTAACGCTTTTTTGGGCAAATATTTGCCAAGTGTGACTGACCGTACCTTTAGTAAAGCATTCTATATTTTGTGGCCGCATGAAATGGAATGAATATATTGGTAATTTTGTAATTTGTTGTAAATGGAGTGGAGATTGCTTGTGAGGAACTCTCTTTCCATTACCCCAAAATAAAAATGCGAGTAAATGTAAACGCTAATTTTTTCAAGTACTTTTTTATGCCGGTAATGGAGTTGCCGGGTTTTTTTTAATTTTCCAAATTTTTTACTCGTTCTTTATCTCGAATTATTTGACAAAAACGAGTATTTATGTTTTTTTTCAATTTTATCCGTTCATTTTTAACAATCAGACAATAAGCAACACTGTGTGTTATCATTTCATGGTGAATGTCATTAATAACTGATTGTACATTTATTTTTTTAAATTTTATTGAAAAAAGCAAAAAAAATTCTATGTATGGTATTTTTTGAGAGTTAAAAGAAATGCTATTGAGATTTGGGAGGATATGAAATCTCTGTATCGCAATTCTCCAAACTTATAAAGACTGTAATGCTATACATAAGTATGTATGTATATGTATGTAGTACATAAGTATACCCATCATGGCAACGTCCGTACGCATGTAAAGTATACTCCATAAAGGACTAGGACTAGTCCAAAAGTAACCCAAATGTATGAAGAAAACATGGTCTATTTAACATTGCGGTGTCCTAGGGGTGGACCATATGGTCCAAGTTTGCATTACATAGCACTAACCCAAAAACTACTCCATGTCATTAAAAATAGACCACTCACAAGAAGTTTGTTAGGCACGAGTAAGTTCGTGAGAACACGAACAATTGTCGTATACCAATAAGTTCTTGTTTGAAAATGACATACTTAAGTATGTACATATGTAGTCCATGACTGCATTACATACTCGTAGAACCATGTTGTAAGTAGTCCGCTTCAGCTATAATGGACCACGTAGTCCAATATTATCTGCAGGAACATATTAAATCATTTAATGATGAGAAAATCACAACATCGGAAAAACATCGATGTATCGCTTCTATTAACGATGTTTTTTAACATCGATATTTAGCGAAAAAACATCGATGTTTTTAGAATGATATTGCATCCCTATTAATAACGCAATTTATTAAGTACATGCATACACAAGAATCAAGAAAACCAGATTGCGCACTCAGCCGTACAAAATAAATTTCTACTGCGCAACTACGTCATCATCAGTGTTGCCAGATATTTTTTTTCAAAATCTTCGAATTCAGATATTTTAAAACAAATTCAGACTTGTTAAAATCAAATCACATTCAGTATTTTTCAAACCAAATTCATTTAAGTTTTTTTAAATGAATTTTATCTGAAAGGGGCTGATTTGGGTTTTTAAAATACCGGACTGGGTTTGAAAAATGCTGGGTTTGATTTGTAAAATACGGAATTTGTTTTGGAAAATGCAAAACCTCTTTTTTAAAAAACTGAATTTGATTTAGAAAATGCTAAACTTTAAGTTAAAACAATATATTTAATAAGAGTAATAACGTATTTACAATAAATGCACTTCCTTATTAAACTTGTTATTCATGCCTTTTGTTTGTTCAAAATTTGTACAATTACGATCAGATTTTATCAAAAACTCTTTGGTCCTTAAAATACCACACAATGTTGGTATATCTAGTTTATTTCTTAGTTTGTTTTTATTTATATTGATTTAAGAAAAAATTCTTTCGATGTTAGCTGTTGCTACTGGTATTCACAAAACTGTGTAAACGAATTTTTTCAAAGAAAGCAGGTATTTTTCAAAGCGAATTGAGGCGAGTCTACCTGTTATGAATTTGCCTTGACAACACATTTTCTATGTCTACGTCACAACACAACACAATCACACACAACAAAATAACGGACCTGAGTGATGCGCAATCTTGTTTTCTTGATTCATGATGCATCCACAACAGCAAGCCAATTTCTGTCTCTCTAGTTATCAAAAACAATACATAAAATGGTATCGTGGTGTTTGATAAACAAAGTACACGGCGAATTCGATCAGTTCAGTTCCTGATATAAATAAAATAAATTACATATCATTTCCTTTGATTTGAAATTCTGTATAATTTTTATGTAAAATAAAAAGTTGAATATGAAAAGTTAAATTATGAACATAATTAATTGTTAAAAGACTAAAGAGTACTTTTTAAATTTATTTTTATTTTTCTAGTAAAAAATACTTGAATTAATTTATACTTCAATTCTTAAATTAATATAAAAAACTAAAAACTAGTTAAATAAATAATATACTATTTATGAATTTTATTTATTAAAATGAATTTTGTAGAAAATTTTTAATTGAATAACTTAATATAGTATAGGAACACAATAAGCGTCAGCAACGGAGCCATTTTCCACCGCTGAGAAAATATAATAAAAACTGTTAGCCGTTGGAATTGCCAATAATGGATCCTCACATTTCAATTCATATTTTATAATTTTTTCAATTATTTTTATAACTAAAATTTCTTTATTTGTAATGATTTAAATTTGATTTTGGATTTTATTAAAAAATTGCAATAATTTTCACGAATTTAATAAATTCAATTTTGAATTTTCGTATATAAGTATGACATTTCTATTTTATGACGAATTAAATTGTATAGTTTTTGTTCACTAAATATATTTGCTCATGGCAATTGTGTTGTGAGAATGAGTGGCTAAAGCTGACAGAAGAATGGTCATCGTCAAGAAAATAAAATCGATGTCAAATTTGTATTAAATTTAAAAATCCATCCCGACGGTGGTTTTGTTTCTACACATGTGTAAATACATACATATGTACATATTATGTAAATACATATTTATATATGTAAAAACCGATATAAAAAATTAAAATTTTAATTTAACTAAATCGTGGCCACATGACCGGCAAAATATACAACTGATTTACTGCGTATGGCGAACATAAATGGATGATCCGCACGGAATATAGGCTCATCAAAATAGCCACTCAAATTTGTTAGTGTAACGACTGAAAGCCAAACAAAACTTTATTAAAAAAAATGTACAGATATACAAAATTATAAAAAATAATCTTACATGTAGCTGCAGCTGCCTCTGAACCAGCTTCATTAACATCTAAAAATGCTTTATGTCTGACCTTGGATATACTTTGTAACTCTGATGTGGTAAAAAGGCTCTTGAAATTGGCGCTCGGACTAAAAGTTGTCGCTAATCCCATCTTTAAAATAAAAAATTAATAATAGTTTTTTTTGTAATTGCAATTATAATTTGAAACACTCTTACCTGTTCTAAAGGCTCCTTTAAGTCAATATCAAATTCTATTCTAAATTGAGGCACATGAGCATGTACTTTTGTTATTAACATTTTGTCAGTAATATCATTTAAATCCTTATTCCGTAATTGCAATTCCAAGTTTGGCAAACCTTCAATTTCATTGGGCAATATGATCAGCATGGTGAGATCGCTATTATTATAAGGCATTTCTAGGGCAGTTGCTTCCAATTCCGGCAGTTCAGCATAACCATAATACTCTTCATTGTACATAATTTCCGCTTCCTGGCTAACATTTAGTTTGGTATAAAATTTCGATCTTGAAGTACTGGATTGACTGAACGGATTTAGCCATTTGGCCTTGAAGTAAATGGCATTAACTAAAACGACATTGGTGTCACTATCAACAGCATCTGCTTTCAAGAGATCTTTTATTTTGCATTCAGTTTGTTGGGCCACCCATTGATTTACATTTTCCACAAACATTTTCGAGTCGTTGAAATTTACTGTCTCTGCTCGAGTGTCAAAATATTCAATTGCAATTGCATTAAATTCGGGAGAAATCTCCAGCTGCTGATTTATATACAAGCGATTGATCATTCTTAATTTTGGAGCTTCATCTGTTAAATTGATGTTATTTGGAAGAGTCCCTAAAAGTTTACAAAAATCTTCAGCTATTTGTATTTTATCATCATCGCCTAGTCTCAAAACTTTCCGCATTTCCTCAGCAGTTTCTCCTTCGGCACCGATAAATGTTAAAGCCATAGAAGTTTGTATAGCAGCTGGAGAATAGACAATATTATCCGTATATCTTCCTTCACTAATTCTAGAAAACAAGTCGGCCGCAAACTGATTGTAATTTGGTGATTCATTGGATGCACCCGTAGTTATTGCTGCAGGTTCACATTGTGTTACGACTACAATGGCGATTACTAAATACAGGACTAGAAAGAAATAAGGTCGCTTGTAATACACAAACATTTTTTGTTTTTGCAGAAATTAATTTTTGTTTTCTTATAATTTTACCTGTTTCCTTAAGTGATTTCATATTAACGACTTGGTTCATTGATTTCTGGCCAGCTCGTTTAGTACCGGTTTGTTAAGTAAAGAAAAAGCTTTCGAATTTTTAAATAATTGTTATTATTATTTTTTTTTGTGTGAAAATAATTTAATTGTCTACTGAGTGGTTGCATAAACTCTACTGGTTGATTTCAGTTACAACATAGATTTTTATATAAAATGCATCATGCATTTTTGCTTATCACGTTTGCTGCTGATTTTCTTAGAACTAAAAAGAAAAATAAAAAAGGTTCTTTTTTTGCCTAAAGTTCCTTATTGAATTTTCCTTGTTATTTATTTGACTAATAGCGAAGCGAGAAAACCATATCTGCTGTTTGAGCCGAATTGTCTTGTGCAAAAGCAGCAACAGTAGAACATAGCAATTGTCGACAATTTCTGTGGGTTTTCGTATTGGAACAATAAAAACAATCCAAGTACTAGAACGAGTTTTTGGAACACAACAATCATATTAATCATTTGTATTACAGAGTGATTTTTTTTCAGCCGGGAAACTTTAATTTCGTACAAATTTACGATATCAATATTTGGGTATTATTACAAAGCGAATAGTGACTAAGTAAGAACGTGGGCCGTTCCAGCCGTGTTTCCCACAAGTCATCAATATCTTGAATAGTGTACCATTGATTGTACTTGTTGTTGCTGGACTGTTGAAATGACGTAGGCACTAAGCACTTCCGGCAGCAAATAATACTGATCTATATTAGAGATGGGATCGTGAGTGACTTGCCACTCACACTCATGGATGTTCACGATAAAAAATTTTACTATTGCACGCTCATGCACGAGCTTATATTTTTGATTGACGTTCATGCACGCCCACGCGAATGAAAAAAGTCTACCCTACTAACGCTCACGACATAATAACGAAAAAAAATTTTCTATAATATAAAATACTCTAAAATCAAAGGAAGAAAGTTGCAATAAAGCCAAAAAATTTCGTGATAGTTAATCACTCTAAAAATCTAATAATACACGCTCACTTAAGGTAAATTCTTTTATGCTCACGTTCATGCATGCTCACCTGATTGAAACAAAAAACAAATCACGATCATGCGTGGTCACGCTAATTACGTGAACGGTGCTCATCTCTGCTCTATACTAAAATACATTACAGCGCACTTTTTTGTCAGTATTGTGGAAAATTCGTCGAAGCAGTAAATAATTAATAAAGTTGTGAAAGAATTAATTAAACTTTCTCTTTCTCATTTCACCTTTCCCAAAAAAGTTAACATGTCTACTGGTTGGTTGACCTTAACTGCCTGACTGACAACTCTCTTTAAAAAAATATATATATAAATTAAAAAAACATCTGGCGAAATGTCAGGCGATCACTTGCTCTTGCTGGGAAATTCCTAATTTTTGGCAAAAAATGCGCTTAAAAATTTAATTACATTTCAGACACAATTAAAATTTATAATTTTTAATGAAGGTTCAATATCAAGACAAATTCATAACAGGTAGACTCGCCTCAATTCGCTTTGAAAAATACCTGCTTTCTTTCTCAAAATCAACGTTAAACACTATTGGCCTTATTCACAAACGCTTAATAAAGTTAATGTGTACATTAAAACCGGTTTTCCCATATAAACATCCAACATTAAACCTACAATAACTTTATTAATCGTTTGTGAATAAGGCCATATATATAAATCAAACATAAACTAATTTTGACAAACAAAACAGATCAAAGTGCATGGAGCAAAAAATAGTCATCTGAGCTGTCGAGACCACCTGTTATGAATTCGCCTGGGTTCAATATAATATCTCTAGTTGGTCTAATATATCGATTATGGATAGCAACAAAGCTTCAGTTGCTCTGCCAGTCGGCAACTAAGAATTTTTGCATTCCAGAAAAACAATAAATAGCAGCCAAAATTGACAACTCTAATTGTCAGTTGACATCTGTAATATCGTTTCCAACAATAAGCATCCTAATTGAGGTTTAGTTGCACTTTATAACCGACCCCTGAGAAATATTTGCATAAGTGTTCATTGATGATCTGCATCAGCAATTGTGAAATGCGCATAGGAACTGGCTTTGTCCTCAATAATCAATTTCAATTTGTTTTTAATAAAACAACTAATATTTTACTGAATATGTAAAATCAAGGCGAATTGAATGGATCTGCCTTGATGTAAAATATAAATTTTTGGGAAAAAGAGCGAGCAAGGCAGATCCTTGAATTCGCCTTGAGAGCGAGTATAGATTTTAAACGCGAAATTTAGTTGAAAGTGAAATTAGTTTCAATAAATCAAAAAATTAAAATTATAAATTAAGCTTTCCAGGAATAGAGAAACTAACAAGATAGAAAAATTGTGCATGCTATGGAGCTCTAAGGGATTTTTGACAACCTTTTTAAGCCCTTTAAGACACCCTCCCCCTGCTGGTAATAAATAAAAAATGCTTTCTTTGCACATACTTATGATTTTATTTTGAAAAGTTATTTATTAAAAAATCTACAACTTGGTCAAATGACCAGCAAGATAAACAGCTGATTTACTGCGAACTGCAAAAATAAAGGGATGATCGACATTAAATGAAGCGTAGTCTTGACTGCATTCACCTTCGGCTCCTGTTTAATAAAAAACAACTCTTAGTTTTCACTAACTTCTTGAATTTTTATGAATAAAATTTACCTGAATGGGCAGCTACCTCAGAACCGAACTCATCAATCTCAATTAAGGTTTTTTGTTTAAAAATGGAAATGTGCTCTCCATCTGGTGAATCAATAATGCCAGGGAATTCGGCTTTTTCAGAAAAGATTACTGATAAACCAATCTTAAAAAAATATAAACAAAGATTAAGAGAAAAACTGAATTAACAAAATTTATTTGCAAGGCTTACCTGCTCTAAAATGGGTTCTAAGTCCATTTCATGTTCCATTTGGAATTTTGGTATAAAAGCACACACCTTGTGTGGTGCCAAACGTGAGGGTATGAAATTAAATTCCAAAGTTTTTAGTTTTTCTTCTAAGCTTTTCAAGCCCCCAACCTTATAGGGCAATACAATCAACATGGTCAATGCAGAGCCATTATAAGGCAATTCCAAAACACGGGCCTCCAACTCTGGCAGGTCGACGTAATTGAAAGTACCTTTTATATGCATCATTTTCACTGGTGATTTTTCTCTTTCATTTATCTGAAAGTCTGCTGTTTTTGTATACTTTTCATTAAAACTATATTTCCATTTACCCTTGAAGTAAATACCATTCACGACAACTATATTAGACTGCGAATTAATATCGTCTTCCGATAAGACATTCTTTATTTTATTCTGTGTATCTTGTTTCACAAAATTGTTAATTTTGTCGGTTGTCAATTTGCCTTTAGAAAAATTTATACTTTCAGTTAAGACATTGAAATTTTCTTTAGCATTTCTGCTAAAGTCTGATAGTATTTTGAGTTTATCGCATACATAAATGCGATTAGCTATAAATAACTCGGGTGCGAAATTGGGATGCATGAGCTCTTTTAAAAATTCACCAAAGTTTTGCGCAATACGAGTTTTATCCTCCGCCCCCAGCCTGAGTGTATGGCGCAAATCCTCTGCAGTCTTACCCTCAGCACCGACAAATGATAATGTTAAGAGTGTCTCTATGGAAATTGGTGAAAACAGAACATTCTCAGCAGATTTAGACTCTACTATGCTGTAAAATAAATCAGCTGCTAATAGATTATGACTTCCTGGTGGAGGAAATGGTATTATCTCAGCAGCAGTCATTTGAAAAAGAAAGGAAAAGAACATTCCGTGGAACAAAGCTAAAAATGAATGATTTTCAAAATATAAAAAGTTGTTTAGATATTTAATGCATTTAAGCTCACCAATAATCTTCAGACGCATTATTTCTGTGACTGTTGAAGCCCGGGTATTTTAACAAGATTGAATAAAAAACTTTCTTTGTTGTAGCTTAATAAAATCAGTTCGTTGGCACAACTGAAACTGAACTAAAAGTCGTCCTTAACATCTGCCTTTTATATACAGAACTTTTAGACTTTGAATAGTAAAGTTCTCTTTGAGTGGAAACTTGTACGTACGTTTCTTGCCATCTGCTTCTTTAAACCTTTTTGTATTTGATGTTGAGTGGGTTTATTTGTGTTCATGCTAAATTAAAAAAAATGTGTTTGCAGAGCAATTGTTTGTTCGGAATACTGAATTGGCTCAGCATTTTTTTTCATAAAGAATAGAAAATAAAAAAAATAATAATTTCAAAAAAATATTCATTCCATCGATCCTTCACCGCCAATAATAAAATTTTCTCAGAAGAGAAAACTTTTGTTAGCGTCTTTGCAGGAAGGAAGTCATGGCAGTAAAATTTATAATTATAGAAATTTGCAAGGGATATAAACATATAACTGGTGGGCTTGAGGTTCGAAGCCTATCCGAATCGATGGGAGAACGAACAACTCTTGTTATGTTTTTTAGGATTAGAAATGACAGAAAAAGTTAATTTGACTACTTGCTAGGTGAACATGCGCACGTTTTCGATGCCGAAACATAGCTCACCAGCACCCTCAATATCCACTGGGGCAAACTTTACTCAAACCCCCATTAATATTTAAACTAACAGTCAGCGTTGTCAACTTTAAAATTTCAAAACGCACCAAAATGGAGCAAAAAACGCTCCCTTTAATCAAACGCACCAAATTTAGAAGTTCTCTTTTATTTATAATGTTTATTGAATTTGTTTTGTATAAAAATTACAATATTTTTATACAGGGTGGGCCAACTTCGACTGACTGATGTCTCGCAGAATGGCCCTTGTGTCTCTCACGGTATGAGGTGAAGGCTTCATCTGGTAATAATAAAAATTAAATATAAAACTGTAAAAATCAAAAAGTTATAAGCATTTCAAACCAGTCAGTCGAAGTTGGCCCACCTTGTATTAAAAATATAACAATACACCAGTCTTAAAAAAAATCAAACAAAAAAAGGTTTTTTTATTTCTTAAATTCTATACTAAATTTTTTAAAATTAAATCAACGATTAATAGTAAAGATTCAAAATGAATAACAATATTTAAAAAAATTTATTTTTTACCAGAAGTTTGATATGATCATATTTAAAATTTATAATCACCCCTATTCTTCAATTCGATTCGAATCGAAATTTTCTTCGTTTTGCAAATTTGGTATTCTGCGCTCCGTTTCCCGCATCATTTCGATTTCTTTTTCGATTGTATGTATTCTGCATTACGATCGTAGCTCCGTTTTTTCAAATGGTTTTTTTTACTAACGGAAAGTTTTCGATTTTTGTTTGAAAAAAGTGTATAATAAAAATAAAATATAACTTTGAAATGCTATAAAATTATTTTGTAACAAATTCTTTAATTTTTTGTAAAATTTGAAAGCTTTATTTAATTTATTGCATGTCGAAAAACACAACATCTGAGCGATATGAAAAGCTGGAAAATTCAATGGCAACCAGGTATGATATTGCGTTTGGATATCAGAAGCATCCCAGGGAAGATTCTTCACACTTGAATATTTTGGGTACAAATTCCGCTTACTCATATTCTAGCTTTTTTTACTTTCCGTATTTAACTGATGTGTTTATTTGATTAAAGTTACCACAATATTTATTTTTAATTATATTTATCACTATTATTTTCCCTAAATTTAAATTTTTCACAATTTAACAATTACAATGTTTACAAAATTGCTTATTTTTTCTGTTTCTATTTCATACGTTTCAGCTGGTTTTAACATACTCTTCTCTTCTTCTTTTTTTTCGATAAAGTTTTTTTTTTTGGAATACCATTTTTTTATTCGAACGTAACTGAATGCGGGAAATTAATTGAAATGCAGAATAGGGGTGAGTAGATTTGTAGAGACAAAAATTTGTCGATATTGTGCCATTGATTTTTCGATAGCTTTTAGCATGAGTTAAAAAAAGTTATAGTACGACATATCAAATAAATCTTAATTCAAATTTATAATTTTCAATTATAAATAATCAAATTTCATCAATAATAAGAGTGTTCGAGTACCAAAAAGTTTTTAAAAATTTTTACTGAACTTTACCACATTTTACTAAATTGCGTTCGTTTACACAAAATACAATAAATGAGAACACAAATTGAGAGCATAAAGTGACAGTTCATTGCTGAGTATTTACAAGTTTTTACTGCAGAAATTTCTTCTAGTAAAATTTAGTAAAAGCAAAAAACATATGATTCAAAAGATAAACAAACAAAAGTAAAAAAACAAAAATTATACAATTTGTGAAAAAATCATTTTAAAAAATATGAAAAAATGAAAAGAGCAAAATTTTAAAAACTGTTTTTGTTTTAAAATGCAATTTCACAGAAGAACGATAGCATTAGATATCGTTGGAGAGGCCGTTAAATAACAAAGTAATGAAAAATGAAAAGTTAATAATTATTTGTGAACTATTAGTTCGTTAAACATGTATATGCCTTTTAAAAGGAAATAAATGTTATTTTAATTCTTTGGCGTTGTGAAACTGCTAAAAATATGGTTACTTGGTACCGCATTTATTTTTAAGGTAATCAATAGCAAAAACAAATAATCACATACTTTTGAATAAATTTAATCAGACGCAAATTAGCAAAATCAAATAAAATAAAAGTAAACATATGAAAAATATTAAAGAAAATAATTTGTTTATATATTTTTTTGTTAAAATGTTCTTGTCATAGCCAAATTGTCAAATATTGCTTCAAGTAGCAACAAGAAAAAGAGTTGAGTAGTCAAAAGTGTAAATATATTTCAACACTACATTGATTTGCAATCACCTGCTTCCTTAATCTTACTAATTTTTTAAATTTTCCTGTTCTCGTACTTTTTTGGGCAACAGGTTTTTTTAGAGTAAATTTTTCAGTTTACTCAGTAATTATTCATTTAGTGCATTTTACTGTAAAAGTACTCCAACGCAGCTAATAATTCAATAATAATTCAAAAATAAATTTCATCTTAGAAAAGTAATCACCCTTATTCCAGTTGGCAACATCGACGTCACGACAATACAATACCAAAAAATTGGCACTTGTCTACCCGTTTTCGAAAACAACTGACTACTATTGACAGGCTCATGTTATTTTCTGGACCTTAGAGAACAGAAATAGACAGCCAGTACCACAAAATTGTTTTCAAGAGCGAGTAGAAAACCACCAATTTTTTGGCATTGTGCTGACGTGACGTCGATGTCGCCATCTAGAATAATGGTGAATATTTAAAAAAAATTAAATCAGCCGATTATTTTTTATTACCTACTAAGAAAATCTTAAAAATACAATTTTTTCCGCATGCGAAAAGCTATCGAAAAATCATTTGTACAATATGATACATTTTTGTACAATGATTATATAAAATTACCATCATATATATATACTAACGGCCTTATTCACAAACGATTAATAAAGTTATGATAGGTTTAATGTTGGATTTTTATATGGGAAAACGGTTTTAATGCACACATTAACTTTATTAATCGTTTGTGAATAAGGCCATAAGAATATTTCTTCAAGAAAAAACAAAACAAAAAAATCAAATAAAATCCAATTTCAAAAACAAGAGATCGAAAATGTACAATAATTATTCCAAATTAAACAGGTGTATTGTGTTGAATTTGCTTTGGTGACACCAAAAATTAAAAAAGGCACCGAATTAAGGAATTTCTCGCACAAAAATATTTTAAAAAGCACCAAAAATTGTGCGAAACGCACCGAGTTGACAACGCTACTAACAATCAATGAAGAAAAAATGTGCGACTTTGCAATTCTGTTCGTTCATCAAACAATCACATTTTATTTATGAACGAAGTTTTTATACTCAATCAAAGTTTCCTGGTTCTCTTTATCATAAGATCACATTAAAGCGTTTCTATTCGATGAAAGAGCTTTGGTCGCTTTGCGTGACTTCTTTAGCCTCATATAACCTTTTTTGGAACTTACATAACGCATTATAGGAGGGTGACCTGCACATGGTTTTTGACTCACTTGCCTTTTATTTGCATTTTTATGAATATTCTAAGCATGAATTTTTAATCAAGAACTTTTCTTTTTGCTGCAAAATTTCGACTTTAATATTTAAATATTCCTTTTCGGTTTTGGTCCATGGGGAAATTTCCATATTTTCACTGAAATTTTAACTTTTTGCAAGATTGAAAAATTCTTGATTATATTATTGAAATTCGATACATTGTCCGAAATTTCGATTTTTTGTACATTTTGATTTGATTCATTTTTCGAAATTGTTGAATGTTTTCATTAACCGTATTGATAAATTGTAATGAGCATTTTTTGTAAGTTCAAGTTTGGATACCATCAGTTTCCATATCAAACTGATTATATTCAATAATCAATTGTTCTAATTATACACTATCGCATTTTTATAGTTTTGTAATTTTCATACAAAAGTGTGTTATAATTATACGTTTGAATTTTATATGTTTTATAAATGTATTGTATTGAGGACAGGTACGGAAAAATTCTATTTGTTAGATTAATTTGTAAAAATCTTTTAAATATGCGATAAGTAAACCCAGAAATTACATTCTTCTTAATGATAAATATATATTCGATTAATTTCAATTTAATTTGCAAACCAGCTTAATGAAAATTGTTGTCGCGAAAAAGTTATTAACTATTATTAACATACGACTGAGCTTGTGAATTGAACAAATATTTATGGAAAAATCACGTTAGAAATTAAAACTAGACAATTATGTTAATTTGTTTTTTTTATTATCTCACGGAGTTTAGTTAAATGTTTCTTTTTTATATACATGGGAAAATTGTGTTTAAATGAGTTTTGATTTTGTCTTGAATTTTGATTTTGTTTTTATTTTTTATTTTTAGTGAAATTTAGTTTAAATAATTTGACGAATCTTAAGAATTCTTAAGCCGACCGTAAAAGTAGTCGTGTCAGCTGATCGTATCTGTTACATGAAAAAGCAATGAAAATGCTTACCTGACCGGAATGTCACTTGGCCGTAACGTACCAACCTTAAAGGCAGAATTAGTTTGTACGTTCTGTTCTGTTACGAATCAGCTGTTATGTTTCTGTTCAATTGAAATACTGTATGTGTGGTTTGTTGTTATTTTTTCGTTCTGTTCTGCTGCGATCTATTCTGTGGAAAATAGAATACAACGTTAAGTGATAGCCAAGAGTTTGTATGTATTATTTTTTTGTGGAATGAAATATTACAAATTTTGTTTTAACAGTCAGAAAATTTTATTTTAATTCAAATTATTAAAGATTTATATATGTTTGTCAAGTAAAAAACATTTTGCAAACATTTACAAAATTCAATCCTATAATTATGTCGTCCACATTCGAAAGTTCAGACACAGAACAAGTAAGTAAGAAATATTTTCTACAGAAAAGAACGGCACAGAACGGCATCGAAAAGTAAAAACTGATGAGACGTTTAGAATAAGAATTGTTTCTGTATTCGAAATTTATTGAATTTTATATTTTCTAGTGTTTTTTAGTTTATTTTTTGCAATTTCGGATTTTTTAGAAATTTTTTATTTTTTAAATTGGCGAATGTTATTTTTTTAATTTTAATGATTGTACGTATTAATTGGAAGTGTGTTAGTTTAAGTGCAATTTCACTAGTTTGAATCAATTTCAAATTTCAGACATGATGTTCAGGATGGAAAATTTTTAATTTTTTTTTTAAGTTTTGATTTAATTTTTATTTAAAGAAGATTAAGATACAGGCAATCATTACACTGGTAGAACGGAATTTTTTTTTTTATCGAAATCTTCACCCCTTATATTTTTTAGTAAAATTCTGTAAATTTGGTAATAACACTGTACAACAGCCCATCTGGGGGGTGAGAAATTCCAAGTCAGAGAGCACAGCAGGTTACAAATGGCCAATATTATTCGTGAGCCTCTAGTGCCGAAGGAGAAGATATTGCTGCCTCCACTGCAAATTAAACTTGGAATTGTTAAGAATTTTATCAAAACTGTCTCCAAAAGAGATGAAGTTTTCTTGTGTTTGAAACTAATTTACCCGAGACTCAGCGAAAGTAAAATTAAAGAAGGTAAGTTATAATATCACATTCATTTCCCATGATTTTCCATCTTAACAAATTAATTTTTTCCAATCAGGCGTAGTAAATAAAAATATGAGAGAGTTCGGCTTGTGAGTGTCAATGTTTTCTCCAGATAATGTTGTGCATATCTGAAACAAATTTTTGAAATTCATACATTTACCTAATTGTGAATAAATGAAAAACGCATGCATCGATTTTCATGATCTATGCCTTTTTTTGCTCATGAGTTATGTGACTTTACGCGAAAGTAATTAGTTTTGGTACTTTTTTCCATTTTGGATTATTTATGAATTTAAAAAAAAATATTTAAATTTTTAAGCAAAAAATACTTTTTTCCCTTCATACATTCATATTTAACTTCGAAAGTGTTGCACATATAGGAAAACGGTATAGAAACAGATTAGAGAAATTGTAATTCTTAATTTTTCTAAATTTGTTTCATCAAAATCGGACAAGTGGTTCTCGAGTTATGTTAAACTACGTTTTTGCCAAAATGTTACAACTAAGCGAGAAAACATCAAGATAAGGAAAAATTTAAAAGGTGATAAAAAAAACTGACACATACGAACGCCAAACCCTTTGAGGGTTTTACTATACTGACCTAGTACCATCCCCCTGACTTGGAATTTCTCACCCCCCAGACAATAATCCCAAAAATGTTCCATAGTGTAATTTATTTGTTTGTTGAATTTTGATTTTATGATCAAATATAGATTCATTAATTTGTGAAAAGTTTATTTGTTTTTCGTTCCATGTTTTGTTAGCTTGCTAACTTCGATTTTTAATGTATTTTGATTTTAGATGATTTTTTTAGTCCTTTGGAAATGCAAACTTTTTACAGAATTATTGATTTTAATTTACTTGAAAATGTTAAAATTTTTGGTGAAATTTTTTTTAGTAAAAAGAAAACTTCAAATTGGCTAATGCCCTTCTAAACTCTTTTACACTCATATAAATAACTTTGGAAATCGCACAATTTGGTATGAGTTAAAATGGAAAATATAGAGAAAGACGAATGACTATTCACGAAAGCCACACAAATAAGAAAGTTAGTTAGTAAAAAATGAAATAATGCACATTAATCATTCCTTCCCCTCATGATAGAAGAATGTCTGTAATGGAAATAACAGTTGTAAGTAATTCTCATATGTTGGTCCTTTGAATATCATTCGGAATAATATTTAGAATATGTTGAATGTTTAACGATAACAAGGCAGCTCAAAAACGTGATTGAAAAATTAGAAGAACACATTTTGAGAATTCCCTCCCTCTCTCATGTATATTTCCAATCATAAAATTGTTTACTTAGAAAGTCCATTATTTCATCGTGAAATTTCTTCAATTTTACAGATAGCGACCGTCTTAAGTTTGCCATTTTTTTCAAACCACTTATAAGATTTAAAAAAAATCCTTGCAAATTTTGTACACCATCCTAATGATTCATCCTACTCACTCAATAAATTGCATTTTTTTTATTTCCTTTTTATCATTTTAATTCAACTAAACGAGTATTTTCTGTTAAGAAAAAAAAACCTTCATACCTATTCTTGTTTTTGAACAAATACTATAATAATCGCATCTGCATATGACGCTCTGAGTGCATAAGAACGAACCTAAACAAAGACAGCTCTGCTTATCATTCTTAATGTATAAATTTTGCGTGTTGAATTCTAAATCAGCTGTGGGTACATTGAACTAAGGTTTAAAAATAATACTCGTAGCATTGGAATAGTCTTAATTTCCTTCGCTTGTTGTAATAACATACCAACTGTACAGTTGTGTCCGCTATAGCTTTAATTTTTACGACGACTATGTACAGTGGTGGCCATATATCTAGAGACAAGTTTTTCATATATATTGAGCCAATTTTTTCCAGCTAATGTATTTAACTTTAAAAAAAATAAAAATAAAACTATTAATTGAAAAACATATTTATTTGCAGAAAATAAAATAACAATGCACGGTGGTAAATTCCGGCCAAAAATGTTTTTTTGTTTTTTTTTTTTAATTTATATAAAATTTTGATGGTAAATTTTTCCTGACACTTCAAAATATTTAGTATCATTTTTATTTTGCTTATAAAGTAACTATAAGACTATTTATAGTGCTGTAAAGTCAAAAGTTTATTCTTCTCATTTTAATATTTGAAAAATGTGATTTTTTACTTTTGAATCGTGCTTTTTTCTTTAAAGTTTTTTTTTTTGCAAATTAGCACATTTTTTTAAAAAATCAGTTAGAAGTTAACCATTCAACGTGGTTATTACTGAGTTTTTGCGTGTTCTTTTTTTATAAAAGTGAAGTGATTGGGAACTAGTTTTAAATCTACAGAAAGTAAACAAAAAAAATGTTTGAAAGGGCAGAAAAAATTAAAAGTGGCTATTAAAGGTTAAGTGTAAATTACATCTAACACTGTAAAGTATCAAAATTAAGTACTATAAATTTCAGCTGCAATTACATGCCAATCCAATAACCAGAACGATTTCAGTGCCTTTTAGCTTTTGCACAAATTACATACTTCTTTCGTTACTTTTAAAACGTCAATGTTTATTTGGCCAAAATATGTATGCAATTTATAATATTTTTTGCGATGTATCAAGTGTTGTTCTTAACTTGCATACGCAATTTCAGACTTTTACATGAATAACCTAATTTTTTCGATACTTTTAAAACATCCATCCGAACCCTGTATATATACAGTAGTTTTCCGATTTAATGAACAATCGATTTAATGAACATCGTATTTAACGAACACCCAAATATTTTCTACTGAGTGTCTTATATTTCGAACAAATATTTTATTTTGTACTCGGTTTAACGAACAAATGTAAAATATATCAGCTGATGATTTGAATAGATGCATTGAAAATAAACCTTTAACCGATGATGAATGCGATGATAAAATTTTGAAAATGATGAACAGCTTGATGAAATAGAAATTCTAAAACCCAAAATAAAACACGAAGACGTCATTAAGCACTTAGAAGTTTTTATTAAATGGGTTTAGCAAATTAATATGAGTAGCAAAAATTTAATGCTTTTAAAAGCGAGTTTCAATAACATAACATTTACACATGAAAGTAATTGCATGAAAGTCGCAATACACTCACGCCTTTTTACTAAACACAGTTAAAGTTTTTTTTACTTTCCACTCAGCTTTCAACGATATTTTCAAGAAAGTAATTTTTTGACGTTTTCAGAAAGCAAAATGACAAAGACTTCAACACTGTTACCCTCATATAAGACTTATTACAATCAACAGGATGTTGGCAAAATTTTAATGGCAAATTTAAATGATTTTGTAAGTATATTTACGGACTTGTTATATTTGTTCTTCAAATATACATAAATAAATGCTTTTTTATAGCAATAATCTCATTAAAATATTAACAATAATAAATATTCCCAACTATTGCCCGATAAATTTGTTACGTGATAATATTGGCAACTCTAATTAGTAGAAGTAGAAGTATCAATTTGTGCAACTGTTCGCTTCGACGAAATTTTTAAAATGAACTTTCACTTTCTTATGAAAATGAACAAGAAATTTTCATGAAAGTCAATTATTTCACTAAAATTTTTAATTATAATACATATACATAAAAAAATTTCAAGAAAGTACTTTCATGTGTAAATGCAGCGTAAGACATCCATTTAAAGTAAACAGACTGTGTGTTTGTGTAAACAGTTTTTAGAATAAATTATTTTTGTATTACAGTGTTTTTATGAATTTTTCATTTTCTTTATATATATTTTTAATGAAATAATGTATTTATTTTAAATTACTATAATTTTAATAAAATATTAAAAAAAATAATGTACATGTCTGAAGTTTTGAATAAAATGGACGATACTATTCATTTTTGGTTCAGTACTGGATATAAAGAACAATTCACTTTAACGAACAATCCTGACAGCAATTAGGTTCGTTATATCGAAAAACTACTGTATTGCAAAATTTTAATGACCAATTTTTTTAGATCACTTATGTTATTCTTTATTTTTGGACCAAATTTCAGGCACTTACATTATTTACATGAACATTTTTTATACTTGTATTACGTCCATGTTTTTTTGGCCAAACCCTGTATTTGAACATCGAAATATTTATCCATCAATCGGTAATACAAATAATGAAGAAATAAAGAAGTTATAGATTTTTGGCCGGAATTGAATGCAATGTAACATATTTTTTTCTAATGAATCGAATCAAAAATAAAATACTTCACTGTTCGCCTGGGCTTTAATATACACACCAGTGAACGACAAAGGTATACAATTTTCAATACATAGCACATATCGATATTCAAAAGTGTAGGATTATTAAAATGTAGAGGTACAAACAAATACGTTCACAGAAAGCAATGACTACAAACGGGTTACAATATAAATAAGTGCGCATATCGATAGGTGTAGCATAAATAAATAGAAAATGCTTTTTGTATTGCTAGGAATACGTACAAATATAGATACGATCGATGGGTATCCATAAATATGACTATAAGAGACAATGTTGTAGTGTTTGAAAAAAATTGTTTGCAGAACTATAACAAAAAGAAATAATTTATTTTCAGCTTAAATTTGTTTTAGGCAAAAACTGCAGTTCTTTATTTGGTATTAACTATTTGAGTAAAAATAATTTTTGGATAAAAATAAGGTCAACGAAGCAATAAATCATATCGCGATAATCGCGATAACTCGCCAAATCTTCCAAAATTAAAAAAAAGCCGTAAAATCTTCTAAAACGAGCTACAAATGTAAGGAACGTGAAAAAATCGCAGAAAACTACAAAAATTAAGATAATTCGCAATAACTTCTAATCATTGAGAAAATTAGAATGTTTAATATCATTTAAAAGTCAATGAAACAATAGAAAATAGTAAAAGTCACGCACATTGGAAAAAACGAGAAAACTTGCAAACTTTTGAAAAAACCGTGAAATTTTTTAAAAAGACCACATACAAATGTAAGGAATGTGAAAAATTTGCAAATTTGGCAAATTTTTGCAAATTTTCGCTATTTTAGCAAGCAGCTTTTCGTTATGGTCGCTTTTTGTTTAAGGACCTTCATCCAGTTTTGTTGTTTTACTATTCTCAAAAATGTTTGCAAGAATTTCCTTCAAAGTAAAATTGTACCCTTTCAAAGTTAACGCAATTTTTTTAATATAACTTCATAGCATTTTGCTTAAAAATGGTTCATAGTAATTACAAAGCGAAATCCATAATATAACTTCAAACAAAATTTCTGTCAACACTATTGAAACAAAAATTTTAAAATAAATGTGCTCATAGTCATCGGAGTCCATATCGATACATATAGTAGGTGCGCAGGGATATAAACAAATATGAGCATGAATACATACAGGTATAAAATAAAATGCGCACCGATACATACAATAATGAAATTGAACAGATACGAAAAATATTTTGTATTGAAAATATCCAATATATGCTAGAGTAATTTATTTATTATTCTATCGTTTGTCGTTCTCTGATACACACAAAAACTTGGCACAAATTTAGTCTGAGTTAATACACGCCATGTCTTATTGACATAGACGAGCGGTAAAGGAACGAGTACTCAGGTACATGTAATGTCATTGAGTTTTCTTTTCTCATTCGTAATTTTAAGCCTGAAGGTATTTGCAAGTAAATTTCGTCAACATGACATGACTCGTGTGAACAACAATGAAAGTCAATAAGATATAACGCGTCTAAACGCAGACTTAAAAATCAGTTTGTAAAAGCTTTTAAAGCTAATATTTTGATGGCAAGCCCTTAATGATTGCACTGCATCTTGTTTGAAAGATTTGAACTTGCGACATCTTTCGACAAGGAATATTATTTCAAATATTCTCAATGTTTTGAAGAATTTCATCGGCATTCTTGCTGTTTCTGTTCCCCAAAGCCATTCGACATTTGCTTAAGGATTTTCTATTGCCGGAGCTGTGCAGACAAATCTAAAACATTAATATTTCCGGAGGAAAATCATTGTTTTATTGACATAGCCGTATGTTTTACAGCATTTGCCTGCTTAAAAATACAATTTTCTGGCAAGGTTTGATCGGCTCAAGACTTTATTATATTATTAGATAATATTCCTTTGTATAAATTGTGATCCAACCGTTTACTTATGGAACAAATTGTACCAGCGCCATGTCATGAAAACCCATAATATTCCATAAAGTATAGCGAGGGTATAGCTCTCGGCTTGGTAGACGATAATCATGCGTTTCTTTATCCGAACCGAAGAAATTAAATTTAAATTCATCGCTCCAAAAATTTTTTTTCAAAAAAATATGCATAAAAAGTTAAATGTTTTGCATCTAAAATTCTTGTCCCTACATATATGGCCACCACTGTATAACAAGCTGTCCGACAAAAGGTGCGTTCGAGTGCCAAAAAGTTTTTAAAAATTTATACTGAACTTTACCACATTTTACTAAATTACGTTCGTTTTCACAAAATACAATAAATGAGAGCACAAATTGAGAGCGTAAAGTGACAGTTCATGGCTGAGTATTTACAAGTTTTTACTGCACAAATTTCTTCTAATAAAATTTAGTAAAAGCAAAAAACATATGATTCAAAAGATAAACAAACAAAAGTAAGAAAACAAAAATTATACAATTTGTGAAAAAATAATTTTAAAAAATATGAAAAAATGAAAAGAGCAAAATTTTAAAAACTGTTTTTGTTTTAAAATGCAATTTCACAGAAGAACGATATCATTAGATATCGTTGGACAGGCCGTTAAATAACAAAGTAATAAAAAATGAAAAGTTAATAATTATTTTTAAACTATTCGTTCGTTAAACATGTATATTATGCCTTTTAAAGGGAAATAAATGTTATTTTAATTCTTTGACGTTGTGAAACTGCTAAAAATATGGTTACTTAGTACCGCATTTATTTTTAAGGTAATCAATAGCAAAAACAAATAATCACATACTTTTGAATAAATTTAATCAGACGCAAATTAGCAAAATCAAATAAAATAAAAGTAAACATATGAAAAATATTAAAGAAAATAATTTGTTAAAATTTGTTAATTTTGTTAAAATTTTCTTGTCATAGCAAATATTGCTTCAAGTAGCAACAAGAAAAAGATTTGAGTGGTCAAAAGTGTAAATATATTTTAACACTACATTTATTTGCAATCAGGTGTTTCCTTAATCTTACTAATTTTTAAAATTTTACGGTTCTCGTACTTTTTTTGGTAACAGCCTTTTTTGAGAGTAAATTTTTCTATTTACTCAGTAATTACTCATTTATTGCATTTTATTGTAAACGTACTCGAACGCACCTAATATATACAATACTAAAACTATCAGCTTAATATTTATTTTTAAATAGGAAATACATTAGTTTACAGAAATCACCAGCATTTGCTGCAACATCCTCTGATCCTGATGTTACTATATCCTTAATTCAATTGCTTTAGACATCTGATTTTGGTCCTGTTAATCCTAAGTTAAACTAAAATTGGTTGTCCATCGCATAATTACATTTTACCATTTTAAAAATTTACATTTACTTATAACTTCTTAAATTTCGCAAACTATCTTCATTTTAAAGTTCTTTTATAAAATTGATTTATAAAACAACTATTTGAAAAATTATTAAAAGTAAAAATTTTACTATTAAGAATTCGAAAAAATTTGTGTGTCTCAAGTTGTTTAAGTAAACGAACAGACCTATTACTTCTTTATATGACTGTTAGTTGTTTTCGACAATAAGACTAAAAATGTATGTACCCAAGTTAAGTTCTTGACAACTCAGATTTATTCAATTTGCAAAGAAACTTTCGCTTGACTGTGTAAACATTGAAGCAACTTGCAAGATATTCTACTTTTTCTTCGCAATTTTCGATGTACACTCTACTTACAAGTAATTTCTTAATTTCTTGCATGCGGCAAGGGGTGTGGGTGGTTTCTCGCTTAACGACATAAATAATGAAACAAATTTACATTTTTTAATATATCAAAATTAAAATATTATACAACAACTACTATAAGATAAATTCGGAAAACGTAAGGAGAATTAAAAAAAATTACTTCATATTAGAATTAAGAAAAAATAAATTATTAGTTGGTGTTTTGTTTCAATTAAAATATATATTTACTGTATAATTTTCTCCTAAATTAGTGTACTTTAAAAGCAAGATCAGTGGGTATTTGATATTTTGTGACTAAGTTTTCTATAAAAACTGTTTTCTTTTATAAAAGACAGTGAGTGATCTAGCCCTGCTAATAAACTGCTTAACTTAAATTTTAATATCACAATAAATAATTAAAGAGTGAAGAGTCTTAACTGACTATGAACAAATAATAAAAAAATGGAAAATAAACTTAAAGCTAATAAATTAAAATAACCGCCTTAAGGCATGCAGCATTAAAATTACACTTAACCAAACACTGCAGTATGACACGTTCAATGCACTCACACCACTTTCAATGGCGCTTTTGTATTTGTCCGTTAAATAATCTTCATAAATGTCTTCCATTATTCTAGAGTTTATGTCATTTCTCATTTCCGTAAGACCGCGCAATTCCTCGGTTTCATCACGGAATACAACATTATTTTGTTTATCGAATACGCCGTACATGGTAAACGGTCTCACTTCATCTTTGAATTTTCTGCCAAACAAGCCATCTATTTCCCGGAGAGAGTTGTAGATTTCATTTTGTCTTGCCAACGGGCCATCGTGGGTCATAATGTAACTTCTTGTGGTCCAATGCATATAGCAGAACTCAAATTTCGAATGTCTTTCGTTGTTACCATAAGGGCAAAGGACTTTAAAAGATTTATGACCACTTTGTCTGACCCAAGCTGACGTTAAATTACCCGCTATATATTGTTTATAGGTGGCGGAACTTATAAAGGCCACTTCTCCTATTTGAGCTAGACATCTCAAAGCGCCCTCGTCACCCCTGTAGACATCAGAGCACGTTTTTTCGCCATGCCAAAGGCAAGAATCACGAGAGAAAAATTTATGAGGAGATATCAGTTGTCCTGTTTGATTGTTAATAGTTTCCAGCACCGAAAGATAAGCAGGCCCTTCAAATGAAGGCAAACAAGCCTTGGCTCCCTCTAGATCCTTAAAAGAGTTAAATTTGGCATCTTTATGAACCACAGCTACGGTGGCATATAGATCATGCATGTTTTCGGAAAATTCATATAGAATTGGCTTCAATTTGTATTCACGTTGAGCTTTAAGACGCTGTTCATTATTCACCACCATCAAATCAGCTGCTTTGTATTTTATGTCATCCATACAGGTGTCCAAAGTAGCTGATCTTATGCACTGAATATTTGGCTGTACACCATAAACTTGGGAAGCCTCTTGCAGCCAGGAACACTTGATATGATCGATAATAGAGGTGGTGCAAAATACAATAGAACGCGGTGGATTACATTCGGGAAAACTGTAGGCACTTTGAAAGCCAGTAGCTTGATCCAAATAGTCATCGATAGGTATGACATTGTCCAAAGGATTTATTTCGACATGGAAATTTTCCAACAAACTAAGCAGGGCATTTTTCCAACTAGAGGGATTGTCATGGTTAAGACCTGTTACAAGATGCTGGATCTGAGCAGCATGAGTTCTTCGGGCAGCTATAACAGGCCAAGGTTTCGCCACCCAAACACAGGGTTTTGTGGTATTAATAGGCTGCAAGTGGCCATCAGCACACAAGTAACTGTATTCACTGGGATTGGCTTGAGCCTGTAGGCCAGACAACTGTTGTGTAAAAACACCAAGTTAATAAAATATTAATGATATTATAAAAAACTTACACCAAAGTGACTTCTGACATCATCCAATCGAGCCCAGGCTACACTACCTCCGCCGCTGGTCAAGCAGTATAAAGCCCCTCTTCGGCCCCAATGCTTGTCACCTATATCACATCTATAAGGATCGTAGCACATTTGACACAGAGTAGGATAGCGATCTTTTAGTTGGCGATCCTGTTTTTGATTCGGCACCCAAGGACCAGCCTTGCAACTGGGACCGAAGAAACGGGCTGAGGCCCTAATACGATCTTCGGAAATAGACATTTCAGGATCACAGGACTTAGCAACCATTGTCGATTCAAAATACTAAAAAATGTAGGAAAAAAAAACATTAAATAAATTTCGTAATAAATTCTGCAAAAACTTACATTAGCCAATACATCAGTCCAGTGATTCTTTAAGCCATAGCCCGGATGACACAGCTTAGCGCCTTTTAAATCATGCACTGTATGAATGTCAGCTTCATTATCCACCACCGCCACTATTTCATATTCAAAGTGTGCATCGTGTGATCTTAACTCACTTGTCACCAATATTTCAACACTGGCCCAACGAGCTGCTATTAAATCTTCAGAGGATAGTACACCGAAGTGAGCGGTACCCTTGTGAATACGACGTACACAATCCAGACGATCAACGCCCACTACACACTCCATGTTGGTGCTGGCCTCGAGCAAAGGACAGAATTGCGGTGCCTTGCGATAGTGTCCACGTGATTCGACAATGCAAACGCGTACTGAAAGGGAAAAAGAACAATTGAATTTTTTTAGTAGTAATCGCCACTTATTTGGAAGGAAGTAATGTCAAACATTTCATAAAAAAACTCGAAATGTCACCAAAAAATAATCTCATCAATCAGAAATTATAATTTTATAAAAAATTAAAAATTTCATTAATAAAAATAGTATTGTGAACAAACAAAATTTCACTTATAATCGAAAGTTCGTGAAAAAAATTCACAATTACTCATGTAAAACAACGATCAATTAAAATTATAAATAAGTGGAAATATAGAAAAGCTGATTATAAGACTTTGGCAATTTTTCTTGACTTCCTAACAGCATTTGAGACAATATACAGAGTTATTCTTCCGAGATAAAGACTTAAAATGGTTTTAATCGTATTTAACAAATCGTAAAAAACAAATTTTACAATATCGAGTCGAATGCAGTAGAGAATAATTACGGAGTGCGCCAGGGTTAAATTTTAGGTGCCGTTTTATTTATAATATATATAAATGATATGGAAAAAATGTTACAGAAAATTGAAATAATCATGCATGCAGACGACACTCTAATTTTCACTGATGCATAAACTTGTTAAAAATGTTACGAAAATTTAACATATGAAAATATAAACAAATGAATAAATATGAACAAGCTAAAATTAAATGAAAATAAAACAAAGATAATGGAAATAGATATGAACACCATTACAATAAATAATGTAATAGTCGAAAAAGTTAATAATGTTAAATATCTTCGTTTCATAATCGACAATGAATTAAAGTTAAAAGACCATATTGAATATATATGTAAAAAAAATCGGAAAAACTCGGGTTTTTTAAACGAATAAGCAGCAAAATGTCAACTATCACATCAAACAACATATACAACACTATTATAAAACCTCACTTTCAATACGAATTCAACGATACAGTTGTACATCTTGCACAGATCAACAAATATCGAGACTTCAAAAATTACAAAATAAAGCGATGCGAGGGATTTTAAATTGCAACCGATTGACATCTATAAAATTTATGCTAAATACACTAAGATGGCTTAATATACACCAAAGATTACAATTTAATACCATAAACTTTATTCAAAAAACGGAGATGGGAGATGCAACAGATTATTTGATCGAACAATTGAGAATGCCCTAAATTTTAGACTTCAAAAAACAAATACGTGCGCCATGCAGAAATCCCAATTTTATAAAGGATTAAATATATACATACAACACAATGCCAAATTTTTTAGAAATTTTTATATATTGAAACGATTTTTTAGAAATATTAATAACGAGCAAAGCTGGCAACTGTAATTTGATATAAGAAATTTTTAAAGTAAATATTACAAATATTTCTAAATAAGTAATAATAATAATAATAATTTTTTAAATTTATTAATCGAGATTGCCTCGATATCTTCTTTCAAAGATTTTCAAAAACTTAATTAAGATTTTATTTTCCTTTTTGCCTAATTAAGTACTTTTATTGTCACCCGAAGGGCGTCTAATTGTATAAAGGTTATAAAAAAAATAAAATAGATTTATATCGAATAATATTTTATACTTTAATAATTATTTATACTTTTGTCATTTTTGAAATTCTCATTGGGTTTTTAAAAGTTTGTGTATAAGATAAGAGGTTTGAAACATTTCAAAAATATGGTTTAAAGTCTACTGATGATGATTTGGCATTAGCACCAATGAAATGCATGTATACAGACCAGCTAAAAAAACCTCAACAAACAAAAGTTTCCAAAATAATAATATTAATAAATAATAAATTCCTGTATTAAATCAGGGTACTTCAAACGATTTAGCGTGATAATTTGTAAAGCGAGATAGACAAAATAAGTAGAAGATGCTTCGTGCCTAAATAAATGAATGTTTGATGAAAGACTAACTATATAACACTTACATATGTGATTTTTGTAAATAGTATTTTCTTTATTCATTGAATTAAATTGGAATGTGGTTTCAATTGGTGTGTTCATTTACTTTACTAGTAAAAATTAGCAACGAGAGAGTAACAAGAAATTTTCCAAAATTACTCTCAAAAATATGAAAAAGTAAATGAACACTTTACTAGCAAAAATTTGCAATTTAAATTAGTATTGTAATGTACAGGTATATATGAGTAGTAGTGAGTAGTATTGTAAAGTACAGGTATATATGAGTACTCAATAACCACCGCTATATTTTTGGACAAATTATACATATACGAGTATGTATATTATTATAAAAATAATGTGATAGAATAGAATAGAATAATGAAAAGTTTTGCAATTTTATTTAATCTAGTACTAGGCGTAGTCGAAATACCCTAAACACGATAAGGCTGATTAGGTACTTTTGAATAAAATGAATGAATAAAATATATATTTTTAATTAGCTTATACGTTATAACAGCCTGCCTACACATAGCATTTTAATTTCAAACATCGGAAATAACGAAAAACGGGTTAAATATATTTTTTAAAGGAAACAAATATAAGAAATTTTCATTGAAATAAAAAGCTTTATCCAAAATAAAATATCATGTTGCTGCCTGCATTAAACCCCAAAAGCAGTAAAAAGTAATTTAATAAATTGTGTGTTAATTTATATTTATTTTCAAATATATATATCTGAACTAATTTAATGATTTGCCGAGTAGCTAGGTACTCATAATATTTACAACACTAAAAATAAAAGAGCATCCTTTGCCACTGATGTACTTATTTTGCTTCTGTTGTTCCTAAGTTACACAAAAATAAATTTGTTATCTTTTTAATATTTTTTATCGTTTTGAAAGTTTACATTTACTTACAATTTCTTAAATTTTCCAAAATATTTTTATTTTCAACTAAATTTAAAAATAATATTTTGTAAACAAAAACACAAAACAGCTGTTTGAATAATTATTGCAAGTAAAAATTTTACTTGTAAAAACTTGCAAGAATTTTTCTGCCTCTCAATTTTTTACGCTCTTTCGACGCTCTCTCGTTGCAAATTTTTTGTAAAATTTTTTAGTAAATGAACACAGCTAATAATGTTTAAATGGATAACTAGGATGCAGATGAAGTCAGTGGCAGTGTGGCATGTTCCTCCAGCAAGCAGTCAAATTCACTTTTCCTTTCTTTTCTAATCATAAAAAAATATATATTACATTTTCTGGCAGGGTCTGGTTGTACTGGAACCTTCGGCCATCAAAATATGGTCACTTAAAACTAAATGCATATGTACATTTTATAAGAACATGGTTCTTTTCAAAAGCAATTTTTCGAATATCTCGAACGCCACTTTCTTAAAAAAATGCTAATGGTAAAGTAAGAAAACAAAAACAATTGGTTGATTATTGACTTCTTGTTACAACTTTGATATTGTTTAAACTTTTCATTTGTTTTAATGAAGGTTTAATATAATATCTCCAGTTGTTCTAAGAAATATTTGGGTAAAGTTCCCTGATGATCTGCATTAGCAACAGTGAAATGCGCATAGGAACAAGCTATACCCCTCAATAATCAATTGCAATTTGTTTTTGACAAAATGGTTAATGTTTTACTGAATAAGTAAAATATTAATTTTGGGAAAAAGTGCGAATAAAAAATTTAAAACACTAAAATTTGAGAGATTCCCATAAAAAGCACCAAAAAGTCGGTTCGCAAGAATAAAATAGGTAATTAACTCATGCAAGATAATTAAATAATTTTGTAATTTTTAGTGCGTGCTGAAAAGGTGTTTTTTTAAGGACAAAAAAACATGAATTTTCACGGTATTTGGAGGTATTTCACGGTATTCAAGTTACAGCTCGAGTCGAAAAGATATATGATGACGAACTGCAATATAAATATGTAAATAACATACAAACTCCAATCAGTTTTTTTCGAATCGAATTACAGAGTAACGCTGCTAATTATCCTTCACTTAAAAAAATCGCTTTCTTATAAGAAACATTTTAAGTCAGCAGAACTTTCGTAAAAATTCTTTAAACAACAACAAAAAACTGTTTTATCTATCAATCATCATCGTACTTAAAGTTTTGTCTTATTGACATTACCTTGTCTCAAGTGCGGCCTTCCACTCAAATGAAGCGCAGTGAAACAGTTTTAGGTTTCCAATGAAACAATGAAATACATGTTTTCAATAAAAAAAATATCTGTAGCTTTTAACAACAAAAATAAAAAAATTAAACAAGTAAAAAACGTGAGATACTATTCAAACGTAATATGAATCTTAAAAAGTTGTTCAACATTAAATGCTTGTAGGTATCGTGCATAAAAAATAAAAAACAAAATTATTAAGTCGGGGTATTCCGGCAAATTATTCACTAATTATGCGATAAATTTTGACGCCTGCAAATGACTCATAAACGTTAATACAATTAATTATACCTATTAGGATCATTTAAAATAATTTAAAATTAAATTTCTTTCAAGGTTAAACTCTTCAAGTGTTTGACGCACTGTCTCTTATAAATTTTTGTGGTTGGAACAATACACGAGTTCCAATAAAACTGCTCAAGAAATGCTTTACCGGTTTTGTTTTATTTAAACAAGAAAAATTATTTTTTTCGAGCATTTAGTTAAAAAATTTGTCAGGTTTCAACCGGCAAGAAAGACAAGTAAAGAAACATGCATTGAAACCGGTTAATAATTTAAAACATGTATTAACGCTAATTAATTATGTGTGTATGTAGATTTTTCAAGAAAGATATTCATCAATTTTGTTTTATTGTCTCTGCGACAGAAAATACAAGTTTGCATTTCATTAAGGAGGCGGATAATTTTATGCTGGAGATCTAAATAAATCAAAAGTATAACTGTCAATAAACAACAGTTTCATAAACCAACCACTAAAGGTTTTAGTGTGTTTTTTATATGCCGCCAACCTTGAGACTTGACGACAAGTGCATGTTCATTTAAATTTTAAAGTCACAATGTTAAAAGATTAAAACAGTGTTGCCAGGTGCTGGAGGAAAATTAAGCTCAAATAAGGTAAAAATGATAAATTTGGCAAAAAAAAATTTTTTAATTCAATTTAAAATTTGCGTTTTTATTAAGAAATTCTCTGCAATTTTCACTTTTTGACTCAAAAAAAAAATAAGTCAATAATAAAAATACGTAGGTAAATAGTAAAACATTACTTATGGTGTTTTCTTTACAACATAAAAAATACTGCCGCCTTCCTAAAAGCTGCATGCATAAAATATCTTCCCAACCCTGTAATAATGTAATTTGTTATTTCACTCAAGGTGTATTTAAATATGCCTTAAATATCATTAACAATGTAAAGTTTTAGAGTAATTAACTTCAAAAACGTAACTTCAACTTTCTAATTTGAGGTGAGTTTTTCCCAGCTTCACCGGTTAACTTTATTTATAAACAAAAGTCAACTGTTTTTCAGGTCACAATCAACCAGAAATAATAATTTTTGCTATCAACGCTATCGATTTATACGCGGTGAAGTGCAATGTCATTTTTCCATCATTAGTGAGGGTGATTTTTTTTTAGAATAAAACGCACTCTCCTTTTATACAGCAAAACATTTTTAAGAAACGAACACCAAATCACTATTACTCTTTTTTTGAAAAAGAATAAACACGACGACTAATCATTATGCAACCAACATTAACCCATTTAAACCCGCTGTGCCAATTTGGGAACACTTCGTTTATGGGGGCTTGTGAACAATTTGTTTACTTTTTTCAATAAATTTTAGCTTTACTTGTTAGCTTAAGATTCAGACATAATATATAAAGTAAAATTTTTTATTTCGTTACTTGATTTTGGTGCAAAAATGTTTGAAATTTCACGAAAAATGCAACTGTAGAGGTGGGTATGGTTTTCTGGTTATTATTTTATTATTTAGAGTAAATATCGCTATAATTACGAATTTTTTAATAAATTCAATACATAAAGAAACATTAGCAGGTGTTTTCAATGTTCTTAAATAAATGCACATGATTTTATGGCCCTTGAAATACTGATGTGCCAATTAGGAACCGTAAGATGGAATTCGGCGAAAAAGCAAAAGACGGAAATGAAAATTCCATTGCTGTTTCAAAAATATAACAAGTGCATAATGAAATGGTGTTGATGAAATGGACCAGTCTATTTCACTGTATAGAGTTGGAATACATGGAAAAAAATGGTGGTGGATTTTATTCACTTATATGATAGACATGGCTATATCAAATGCATGGCGGATTCATGTAGCTTCCAGAGACAATAGCATGGATCAATTACTATTTAGACGAAATATAGCTCGTTATTATTTACGTCTAGATGGATTTGATCACGTTCCAAAGAAACTGCCAAACCGTGTTCGCTGTGTTATTTGCCATAACAGATGTAGGTGGGGTTGCAAAAAATGCAAAAAGACTCTTTGCATTGAAATCTTGCCAGTTTGGGTACACCCCCGTAAATTTAAAAAAAAAAAACGAAAAATTTTTAATTTTTTCTAATTATTTCATTTATGTGTAATAATTTGAACAAAACAATTTAAAATTTTCCCGGTAGTTTTTTTTGGGTCCAAATGGGTTAATGCAACCATAAAATATCAAAAAATATTGATGCTTATGAAATCTGGAATGCAACACGAAATGAAACCATAAACACGACTACAGACTATGCAACCTGCAATGAAACAAGCTTGGTTGCATAAACACGTTGATTGAGGCCTCTGACTCTCACTCAACCGCAAAAATGATTGTGGTTGACTGTTGACTGACGAAATTTGTTTTCACACTATCGACCAAGCTAAAATTTGAGTAAAACCGTAGCTCATGTTCGATAATGTGTACCCTGCATTACTTTGTGTGTGAGCAAGTATGCTCTCTCCCATCTACTCTCAAAGTTATTCAAGATAATGCTTTTGGCTGAGTGATAAATGCGTTGAGTGATTTGTGATGAGTCTACGGTTCAAATCCGAGTCGCCGCAGTAAGTAAAACAAAATAAAGTAGATAAGCTAGTTTTGGTGTAACAAAATTATGATGTAAGTTATTTAATTCATTTATTTAAATTGAGGGTAAACCCAATTGCAAAAAATTAAAAAAAAAACAGTGCAGGTTCTATTTGATGATGAAATAAATTCCACACGCGTGTGTTGTATTTCAGCCACAACTACAATCACTCACTATATATTTTTAATAACTAAACCAGTTATCTGTTTTTTTTATTAATCACATTTAAAATTTATTTAAATATACATAATAAATTTTAATCAAACAAACAGAGTTATACACATACATAAATAAGCACATGTTAAATCACTTTTAACTATAAACTTAACGTTAACAAAACTCAATATTTACACTTTAATTAAGTTAAAACAAAATATGTATGTACGTCATTATTTGTTTGTTTGAAAACCCATATGAGTTTGTAGTTGCAAAGTTTTTTTTCTCACTCAAATCACAATTTCTCGCTAACTGAATTCAATATAAAAAAATTTCCCAATTTTTTTTATTTTTATATGGAATTCCTGGTTAATGGTAAATTTTTTATATGCATATTATTTTTTTCTTGTTAATTGTAACATCGCACAGTGGTGTGAAATTGTCTGACACAAATTGCAGTTCATGGGAGATGCTAAAGTAACACCGGAATAAAAACGTTGTTAACAAATGAATTAAATGAGTTGCGTTATCTTATCTTTTGTGTATAGAATTTACAAACTCCCGACTGTTTTTTAATACCCGGGAGCGGGGTAAATTTTGTCGGTTACCGGGGATGTTGTTTTTAAAATGATACTCATTGTGTTCACTGAATTCATTTCAGAATTGAATTGAAAACAAATCTAATTTCAGTAATGCATGGGTTGTTGAAAACTTATAAAAGTTATTTATTTTCGTTCGCAGTACAAATAATTTCTTTCAAAATTGTATTTGGAGGAATTGCAAGATTTGTACCAAAAAAGTTATTCGAGCTGGCAAAAGAATAAATTGATATGCAATCACAATTTCAATGCGTTGTTGAAGTTAATATCGTTCCACTTTTGTTAATGGCGTTTATTTTTACTTGTCATCTGTCAAGTACGAGTATGTAGTTACAGGTCATCCATCAGCTTCGCCGTTGTGACACTGAAGCAGTGGTGACCACAACTAAAACTGTGGTTGTGTTGATGCTTATTAGTTTAGTGAGTTAACAAAGCTACCCACCAAACACAAAGTCAAGTCTTTGAAATATAATGCTGCATTATATTTCCTTAGATACTATTTTACGCATATATGATATAAAATTATTTTTTTAAATAGTTTAAATAGCAGAAATTCATAGCTCACTGGAACAAGTAAAAACAAGATTCAGTTAAGAGAAAGGGTAAGAATACGTGTAAGTACGCTCTGCATAATTGTGCTATGAAACGGTCACCACTGCACTAAAGACAGAATTAGTTTGTACGTTCTGTTCTGTTAGGAATCAGCTGTTATGTTTCTGTTCAATTAAAATACTGTATGTGTGGTTTGTTGTTACTTTTTCGTTCTGTTCTGTTGCGGACTATTCTGTAGAAAATAGAATACAACGTTAAGTGACAGCCAAGAGTATGTATATATAGCTGCGTTCGAGTACTTTTGCAGTAAAATGCAGTAAATGAGTAATTACTAAGAAAACTAAAAAATTTACTCTGAAAAACAGCTGTTGCCCAAAAAAAGTGCGCGAACGGGAAAATTTAAAAAATTAGTAAGATTAAGGAAACAGGTGATTGCAAATCAATATAGTGTTAAAATATATTTACACTTTGGACTAATCAACTAGTTTTCTTGTTGGTACTCGATGCACTATTTATTATAACACGAATATCTTAAGAAAATATAAACAAATTATTTTCGATAATCGTTTCCATGTGATTTATTTTAATTTTATTTGATTTTCTTAATATGTCTGATTAAATTTATTCAAAAGTATGTGATTATTTGTTTTTGCTATTGACTACCTTAAAAGCAAGTGCAGTAGTAAGTAACCATATACTTAGCATTTTCGCAACTCCAAAGAAATAACAAATAACAACGAAAATGGCCATAAGTGGTTTCTACAAAATTTATTTCGTTTTCAAAGGCATATATGTACATGTTTAACGAACGAATAGTTAAAAAATAATTGTTCACTTATTATATTTTATTATTTTGTTTCAGTTTTTCTTTTTTTTAAATTATTTTTTCACAAATTGTATACTTTTTAATTTCTTACTTTTGTTTGTTTACCTTTTGAATTATATGTTTTTCAGTTTTACTAAATTTAACTGCAAGAAATTTCTGCAGTAAAAATTTTTATATTCTCAGCCATGAACTGTCACTTTACGCTCTCAATTTGTGTTCTCATTTACTGTAACTTAAGTAAACGAACGCAATTTAGTAAAATGCAGTAAAGTTCAGTAAAAAATTTTTTAAACTTTTGGGTACTCGAACACAATTTATTAGTTTTTAGTGGTGTGAAATATTACAAGTTTTGTTTTAAAAGTCTGAATATTTTATTTTGATTCAAATTATTAAAGATTTTTATATTTTTGTCAAGTAAAAAACATTTTTCAAACATTTACGAAATTTAATCCTGTAATTATATCGTCCGAAAGTTCAGACTCAGAACAAGTAAGTAAGAAATATTTTCCACAGAAAAGAACGGCACAGAACAGCAACGAAAAGTAAAAACTAATGAGGCCTTAAAGTATCACTTTTTACTCTTTTTCGTGCCAATGACACTTTTTATAACCCTTTTCTGAAAGGGTATCATTTTATATATTGTATCATTTTAAAAAAATTTTGCCACTTTTCGACCTTATTTTTAAAATGAGTAAAAGTTGCAATATTCCAATATTATAAACATATTCCAATATTCCAATAAAATAAACAGCAAAAGTATGAAGATATAATTAAAATATCTAACACATAGAAGTATTGTATCGAGATAGGAAATTTTAAAAATAGATTTGATGAAAATATAATATTAAAATTTATATGAATTTATTACATCTATATTTATTTTGCCTCGTAGTAGTGCTTCCGCTGATTGAATTTTTTCAAAACTATCACTGATTGAAAAAAAAACTTAAAATATAAACTCGTGAGTCCATGCTTTCCTCTCTCAATTTGCTTGATTAATTAAGATTTTTTATGTAATATATCAGCTCTATTTTTAAGTTCTTTTAAAAATAAAATAACCTTATCTGTCGCTTTGGTTCGTTCAGCCCATAAAATAGCTTTTGAAAACAGTTCGCCACGCAAATTTAACTGAGAAAAAAGAACATTTGTCCGGACTGTAGAGGAAAAATTTCTAAACTGTCCGAAAATTTTAAAGGTGCGGATTACTGAATAGTCCGAATTAGCGAGGATTAGGGAGGTTTTACTGTATATATAATTACTTTTATTTCAGTCTAATGTATTTAATTAATTGTTAAAATTCGTTTTTGTTGTCTTTTAATTGAAATAAATATTATTTCTTTGTTCACAAAAAACTTGACCCTATTTCACTTTAAAATACCCTTTTTTAAATATCCTTCTTAAAAAAAACTTTTTCGAAAGCATTTTTAAAACGCTTTAATTCCCGGAATTTTCCGACAACATTTTCTAGAATATGTTACCAATCAAAAATATATATGAAAGACATTTTTTAGAGAAGTTAATTGAGGAAAAACTTGAAAATATCTCAGAAATAGCTGCGTATGTAATAAAAATCCTTTTTCTTTAAGCAACGTAAAATATCGAGACCTCAACGAAAATTTAGTTGCAACAACTTTTCCTAGAAACATAAGAAGCATCGGCACGTTCGAATGTAGCCCACTTAACTGTTCAATTTCAAGACAGCAGTCCAAACAAGATTTTCATATTAAAAAAAACACTCGTATATTAAGATTTGCTATGACATTTTTCAATCAGTTAGCAACCCGGGCTTTATCTTATTAATTGTCAGTTAAAGTTAAAAATATTTGTCATTTAAAATCTGGTTTTGTTTTGTTTCATAAAAAGAGTTCAAAAAATATATTCGAGTTTTGCTTTTCAAGAAGAAGTATGATTCGAACATATATTTAACTATTTGGTTCTTTAATTTTTTTGTATTGGTTTGTTCTTTTCTCAAATGTCAATTAAAAGTTATAACTTGTTTAAAGATATTTCAATTAAAAGATTTCATAAGAATAATTTTACTCGCTTTTGCATAATTAATAATAAAAATGGTTTTATATAAAGAACATAATTTTGCACAATTAACTTAGAACATTTTACTAATAAAGGGCAAGAAATATAGGTTGCTTCCGAATCAGCTTTCAAGAAAAGTATTTTTGTAGAAGAGTTTCCTTTCACAAATAAATTTGTGACATTTTGTTAATTTATAATTCTAGCAACAAAATACATATGTATATTGAATCATATTTATTGTCAGGAGAACTAAATGTGTCAAGCAAAAACTTGTATGATTTAAAATGTCAACAATCATATGAAGTAAGTACATACATACTACTCTTTCACTACTTCTACTTTGGCATTTTAACTCATTACTGTTGCTGCAGGCAGCCCGGATTACAAAAAACAACTTGAAAACTACAATACTTAGAAGTCAGTGATTGTAGGAAACTCAATGGCGCTTTGTCTGATCTATTTGTAGTTGCTGCTAAAGTTATTCATAGTCTGTTTAGTTTCGACTTACATATCTGCTTAGTTAGTTTCAGCTGAAGCTGAAGGTAAGTGGAAACTAAAGTCATTTAAAATAAAAATACGAAATATAATAACAAGTAAAAAAAAAGTAAAAAAATTATGAAGATATTGAAGTAATAAAATGATATTAGATTTGAAAGATGAAAGATTTGACGATGAATTTTATGCACGATAAAAATTTGATAAGCATACGGAAAATTCATTATTGATACAATTTTAAAAATTTTCAAATAAGCAAAAAACAAAATAGAGATGTAATTGTTTACAATTCGATATTGATAAGCAGTTCTAAATCTTTAGAAAATATTACAAAACAAAATTCGAAAAAAATTTAATTGAAACAGCAAAAAGATATGAAATGAAATTAAAATTTTATTTCATTATACAAAACTGTATTTTTTATTCATTAAATAAAAGAGATAGCGACATTTTTCTACACACAATTTTCTTTTATATGTATGTATGTGTGTACATATCGGTCCTTTATTTCACCGTAGTCATTTATAAAAATTTATTAAATATTAATGGCCTTATACACAAACGATTAATAAAGTTAATGTGTACATTAAAACCGGTTTTCCCATGTAAAAATCCAACAGTAAACCTACTATAACTCCATTAATCGGTTGTGAATAAGACCATACAAATGTTAGCATACATACTTATATGGCCTGTATTGGCTTTTTTGCGTATAAAGAAATTCTTAAAACTTTTGGTTATTTTAACATATGATCATATGTTGCATTAAAGGAGCAATGTGTGGTATACAAATTTCTAAAAATTCTAAATAATAAGGAATCGATTAAAAAGAGGAATTCAAAGTCGAATGAAATTAATGATAGCATTTCAATCGATTATTATTTCATTTTCTTTTATTTTGCTATCAAAAATATCCATTTCGTCTTCGCAATCGGGCCACAAAACAGTTGTAATAAAATATGTATTGAGATTTTTGGTATGACTCGTTCGAATTTATTTTCCTACAAACATATAAAGGTAGTTGAAAATTGCTACAACATGCATTTTAAAATTTTGAACCGTATTTAATACGCAGTAATGCATTTACTGCATTTAAAGATAATATAGCATTTACACCAGACCAAATCTAGTACTTACGAGTTGATTTTGAATAGATTTCCCATACAAAATAAAATCTACTTTGTCACTAGATTTTGATAAAATCTACTCAAAATCTAGTAGTACTTAATGATGCAACTATGGTTTTTGCTCAATTATATTTAAAAATACTACGATGTTCACTAATAATTCTTTGAAAAGTGTACTCACCAGGTGTTTTGTATTTGAATGATCATTTTTGTATGAAGTTTGATATTTGAAAATGAAAATTCCAATCAAATGTTTCTTGGCATGAATACGAAATCTTGAAAAATGTCACGAATAACCCGGTATAAACGGTATAGATTTTGATAGAGAAAGCACCAAAATGCCATCACTGCTTGCAGGGGCTATCGTAACTATTTAACAACTGTCAAGAATTCGACTATGAATAGAAATAAATTATAAGCTGGTAGCTAAATTTAAGTTGCATCTTAACTAGTTTCAAATTAAAAGTGTGACTATGAATATCCTCCAATAAACATTTATTTTCTGCTGTCAGTATTAAACACATGTTTTGAAGTTGCGTTCGACGTCAAGTATTTTTTTACTGACTGGTCTGTTGCACAACTATTTACATACATAATAAAAGAAATTCGTTTGCATTCGCCAGGGGTTGTATGGTAAGTGCACGCTATACTACTACGCGACTGAGAGAACAACTTTTTACTTGTGAAGTAGTTATATAACTAATGTATAGTAATGCAGACAGTATATAGTTTGTGTGGAAACTTTTGGCAGGGTGTATATAACGTTTCATAAGAATCGCTAAACTAGAAGTAGATGATAGAGTAGTTCATAATCCTGCCATGCCCTGGGAACTTGAATGTGTATACAAAGTTGCATAAGAATCGATTCAGCAGAAGTATCTGAAAGTATAGAACTACTGCGTTTGGGCGTGGCACTACCGTCTTTTCGTACCGTATAATGTTGTACCATAACGCCAACTAAATGTAAAGTTCTTAAAAAAAATATTCACTTCGCATGGGTGTGGCACTGACCAATTTTTAGCCATAATTTATTATTATAATGGGAACTTAATGTGCGTGCAAAGTTGCATAAGAATCGGTTAAGTACAAGTAAAAGAGAAAGAACATGTATTCACTTTGCATGGACGTGAGTAACGCTGGTCACTTTACAAGAGAACTAATGTCTATGGGAAAAAACCGAAATCGGTTTATAAATGGCGGAGTTCTGAGGGAACACAAATAAAAATATGCAAACGAATTGATAACTTTCTATTTTTTTTAAGTGCGATTAATTTACATAAATATAATTCCGAAGGTTTCTTTTTTAAGGATTTACAGTATCAAGGAAAGTAAGAACTACCGTAAATTTAAAAAATCATAGTCCCGTTTCATAGATAGCTTGGAAGTTTTTATAAAAAAGCGTTTTTTTTTTAACATTCTCAAACGCAAAAATAAAATATTAACAAAAATATCTGAACATTATTTTTTTCGATTTTCATTAGATTTTAACTTGATATTTTTGCAATTTATTTTAAAAGCTAATTTAGTAGTGATTAAAATTAGCCACTGTTTATAAAAATCGATTAGCAGTTGATAAAGTTAAAATGTTTTTTAACAAAATGTCAGTGATAAAGAAGAGTACATGCAAAACAATCCCCCATCTGATCTAGTCGAATTATTTCTATATATCTTCTTTAAATATTATTTTCTTGATTAAAAACATTTTAATTTTTAATATAGAATTGAAAAACGAACATTATCTTGGCTAAAATCCTTTCCTATGCCGTACGCATGCCATCATCAACGGTCAAGATTGAATTACAAACATTCCTCATTTAATCGATAGAAAAAAAATACAGGAAATATTTACTTTTTGCTAGCAAAACCAAACCGAGTGTTGTCAGTTAAACATATTGCGCTGTACCTTGTGCTATTTGCAATCTTCATTCTTTCATTATATATTTTTTTTTCATTATATATTATATATTTTATTTTTTTTATGTTGTTAATGTGATCAATTTTAAAGAAGAAAAGGTAACAGCTGGGAAATTTCGTATTATCTATGACGCCACTATCCACACCATTGCGCATCGCTTATCTAGAGGCATGTTTTATTTAATCGAAAAATCTATAGAAATCGTATAAGAGAAATATTTATTTAAGAATTTTAATAAATTTTTCAAGCGACTCTTCCAATTAATTCATAGTAACCCAATCTTCATAGAAATAATAACTTTTTGGTATTTAAATTCTTAACAATTAATTTCCAAAAAAGTATTATTTGTTGTATGTTGAGCTAGTCTATTGTCTAGATATATATTTACATACAAAAATAAATATAATACAACAAATAAAAAACTTTTTTAAATAATATATCGAGGCATATGTCGAATAATAAATTTACAAAATTTTTTAAACTCCTTTCGTCATGTGCTTGTTAAGAACGAAGTTTTACTTACTCTACTGAAGCTATTAAATTTTTCTTAACGCTTTGCTGTTATAAATTCTAGTATTTTTTCAATAAAATCTTAAATAATTTTTCTAATCAAGAACATACGCTTTTATTTTAATTTGAACTTACATTTGCCATCGTTTGGTGTTTGAGCACAGCTGATATTGAATATACTTGATAGTACAACTAACAGGCACAATAATTTTAAAATCATTTTCAGTTCAATTTTTTTTATAAAATTCTGATTGCAGCTATTTTTATTACAATGTTGTATATATAGAAACACATAAACAATTATTTAAAAATTAATTATTGCAGTAATAATGTTGATAATTATTAGTTATTTGTTTTGATATTCCTCTAAAGATTTGTATTTTATCACTTAATAAAATATGTAACATAGACTAGTTTACGCCTTCCAAAAACAACAAAAAACAATCATATATATTTTTTAATATTTTATTTCATGTTTGTTTGAAACGCGTCATCAAAGTTGTTAATTCTCAGTTAAAAAAAACCTTTAATACAGCTCGTATTACTCGTGTTACTTGTATTAAAGCTCAGCTTAAACTGAAATCTTAAATTCAATGTTCAATGTTTACATTCGATTTGTAGTGCTTGTTGTTGTTTTCTTATTGTGTGTGTTTTTTATCAAGTTAAAAAAATCATTAAAAAAAAGCGAAACCTAAAAACTATTGATATTGGCAAGAGCATCTTGTTCTCAAAGGGAGTTTTTGTTCGTCTGTATTGTATAGACATGTCATAAATGTGGGCTAGATTGCGTCGTATGTGGACATTTAACAGAGTTGCTAGCTCAAAAGGTTTGACCACAGATTAAGGGGGTTTTAATTCATTTAGGGGGAATACATTTTTATCTAGGGGGCTTCACGTGTTTTTTATATGCCAGGCGAGTTTGAAAATTGCTGTATTTTACGGGAATACAGGTAAATTATCATCTCTAAATATAATTTGAATATAATATAAATCCAATTGGATTTAAGTGAATTGCTTCGAAGTTTTTCCAGCATATGTAATTGTTTTTTTATACATACATTTTTATATCAGGGGTGACGGGCTATACTAACTTCGGGAGCCACGTTTGCGAATTAATATCTTAAAGACAATAAATTTTTAAGAACAATACGAAGGCGAATCAATAAGTCCGTTGGAAACACAGTTTTTTTGTTTGCAAAACAATAATTTATTTTTCAACAAAATCTCTTTTTAACCTATTTCTGATTTAAGAAAGTAAACTTAAGCGAATGAAAGGTGGAAAGAGATTTAGCTCCAACGATGAAATTATTGACCAAACAAATGCCTATTTTAGGGACCTCGAAAAATCCTATTTTTTAGAAGGGATACAAAAACTGGAGAAACGTTGGACTAATAGCCTATTTCTGTTTTAAGAAAGAACACCTTCACTCGCATTCTATGAGAAAGAACACTGATTTCGATTTCTCCACATTATTTCTAAACGAAAAGTGACTTGAAAGACAACTCGAATGAAAACGTAAATGTTTTCATATAAAATCCGATTTCTGTGCTACGAATGTGTCGTTAACATTGAGAATGAAATGTTAAAATCAGTCACTAGAGGTTTCGCTTTCGTAACAAAATTTTAGGATTTAATAAAAATAAATATAAGTTAAAAATTAGCTGGAAACAGCAGCCCAACAAGTTAAATTCGCTTGGGCCTCCCACTCGTACTATTTGTGAATGGAAAAAGATTAGTACGTTTGTTTGTATGCTATAGAAGAAACCTATTGAACATTTTATCTATAGAGTAAGTTCAGCTCTTGTGGTATAGGCGGGTAATGTGATATAGTAAGTTTTCTCGAAAACGAAAAATTAAAAGCTGAAAAAATCAAGCTATATGATTTCTAGATCTCAGAATATTAATAAATCATAATTCGATTTCCTTTTTGGAAGCTATGCGAAGAGGTGGTAATAAAAAATTTACTTTTCTTGTGATTGACTTTTTTTACTTTTAATATTTCCATTAAAAATCACCATCACTCAATTTTTTCTATGGCTGGTTTATGGATTTTTTCTCTTTCTCTCAAATACCTCTAAAACTGGGGCTAAAAAGACTCTTTCACTTTCCTGAATGTAAACCTAAGATCTGTAGCAGAATACCAGCTGAGATCTGTTCTATTCGAATTAAGCTTCAAAACATTATAGTCAAACAAAAAATAGGTATACCACATTACCCGAACTTACTCTAGACCTGGGCAGATTTAAAGTCACGGACTAAAAAAATAGGGAAAACCAAAAGAGCCTTAGAGAAACAGGCTTATACAAGCCGCTATTTCTATCGTCAGTTGTAGCACCCGGTGGTAAAGTATTTGGTGTAAAGCCCCAATCAACTGATGATTGTTTTTTTTTTTACTGGTGGAGTCACCAGCTAGGTGCATTAAAGCTGTTGCAGTCGTTACACCAAATACAAACCCCTGAACTTCCCAGCACCAAAATAAACTACATATATACATATATACATACATATGTTTGTATGTTACAATGAAGGCTTTTGAACTACAGAAAAAGCTAATTCTTTAAAAAGAATGGCTGATGTGCAAACTGCAAAGAGGATGGCTAACGTCTTTGAAACAACAGCAGCAGGTTTACATGTATTAGTTAAATCAACAATAAGGAAGAAAATAAAAAAAAAATTATGAATTTTTTTTTATTATTTTATTGACATAATATGTACTCGTACATACTTACGTAAGCTAATGAGAATGAAAGTGAGTGCCAATGAGAAATCCAATTTGGTTCGAATTCGAGCGAGTGCCTTTCATTCGCTTGGGTTTACTTTCTTAAATCAGAAATAGGCTATAATAATTATAGTTTAGTCAAGTTAAATTCATTGCAATGGAATTATTTTATAAACTTTTAAATTTAGGGGGATTTTATTTAAAATACGTTACTGTTTTTTTAATTACCGGGCAACACTGACATCTACATTGTAGATGAACTACAGTGCTGGTCAATACATTTAAAAATGTAATAGACTTTTTGTTTTCCATTGCTTTTGGTTTAATAACAAAAATTTCAAGATCTTGTTGAACAAGTATTGGTTATCTTGAATTAATAAAAATTATTTAATAATAAAAAAAATATTAGTATTTAAAATGAAAGTGTTTAAAATATTTATCATTCAGCGTCGTACAATTATTACCAGGAAGGTGCATTACAAAAAAAGCATGTAAGTTTATTGTTTGCTGAGAGTTTAGTTATTGACTGTGAACAAAATAACTTTTACAGTGTTGTTTTGACATTTTTGCCAGCGTATAACTTATCGGATGCCATAAAGTTCCCGCAAATTACCCACACAAAAAAAATAAGTCAAATTAACATGAAATTGTATGAAAAAATATTTTTTATACGCCTGTTAGCCAATAATGCAATATTTCCATGTGTATTAAACCCTCTAATATCGGTTTCTAAAATAATCAAAAATAAATAAAAAAATATGGGAATAATTTTATTAGGAATTTTTATGATTCTGGTTTAAAAAAATTGAAGTTAGTCTATGGCGACATCATTCATGAGTGTCTCAAGAAATACTAGTAGTGATCGAGAAACTCGATAACGCTTAAATGGGTATTGGATGATATCTCGATATGCATCCGAACTTTTTGTTGTTGCAACTTAACAACACAAACTTGTATAAAATAGATAAGAGAGAGAGACAGAGAAAAGGGTTATTAAAGAAATCGATTAAACTGGACGGCACTACTACTTTTATAAAATAGTGCCTTAACGCATTTTTCCAAACAGTTTAGATAACTTTATATATATTTGTTTTCGAGAACTTTCTAACAGTATTTCAGCAAATACCTTGTCATTTGTTAAAAATGATAAAATATATCAAAAAATTCCACTCAGTATCGAAAAAGAAATGCACTTAAGTATTAATCAAGGCAGAACAACCAGGTACTAAAGGTTTTAAAAATAAATATAAAGCTAAGTTTAGACGATGTGTTGAATCTATATATTTATGCTGAAAAATTTGTTACAAGTGCTGGCATATCGTGTAAACGCAAAATTTTTTCAGCATACGTATGTTTAACAGCATTTGCTAAAACTTTGTCAACAATACCAACAAACGTATGTTAGTAATTTGAGCATATCGTGTAAACAGCACATTATTAGTGCTTAACAAATTTCCTGCGTATGCTGACATATATGTTATTTGTTGAACGGCGTATACAAGCTTTTCAGCATATGCCAAATTCGTATGCATATGTGCCTCATGCCAACGCCCAATCATTGGGAAAATTGAAATGTTTAATATCATTTGAAAGTCGACGAAACAATAAAAAATAGAAAAAGTAACCCACATTGCAAAAAACGCGAAATCCCGCAAAATGTTGAAAAATTTTGAAAAAGCCACCGACATTTGTAGCCGTGTACCCGTGTAGCCTGCTGTTGTGAATGTGTTTATATCTTAATTTATCTCGATTTTGTACTTGATAAGTTTTGCAATAGCTAATGATATTACCTCCGACGACATCATTTATGTTTATTTTTTATTAATAAATTTTATTGCAAAAATTATACATATAAGTACATAAGTTGAATAGTAATTAAAAATTGTTGTCAAACTCACTAATTTCACAAACAAATGTTTATACGACTCAGCATATGTAGCACCACATGAAATTCAACATATCGTTAAACACAAAAACCGTATGCTAACTCTTATGTTGACATTTCATTTGTTTACATATGCTGAGATCAAAAAATTTGCTACTTTCAACATATCATGTAGACGGCAAACATATTGAATATGCTGATAGAGGCATTTGTTATTATTTTCAAGCATATGAGTGTTAGCATACACATGCTGATTCTACATATCGTCTAAACTTAGCTTAAAATTAGCTGTCAAAACAAATATAAGACCGGGTGGCCCTGTCAGCACAGTTCAATCTCTCAAGAAATGTCAAACATCATGTCAAACTGTATACGTATAATTTTATACAATTGACATCTAATCAGGTAAGTCAGCTGTGCTAGCGCTAATTAATAACTTATTGATCTACCATCGTATTGATCAAACCAAAAAAGTTTGTCTTCAAAAAAAAAAAAGTTTAAGGTAAAACCAATGCAAGTTAGATTAACCAAGTAGTAACGATTCTACAACAATACAAAATTTGTTGTAGAAAATACCTGACTAGCTGTCAAAACATGTCAAACAAAACGGGTGGCACTCTCAGTACAGTCGAATATCTAAAAAACCGTCAAACATCATATAAAGCCATGCTATGCCCCGGTTCACACACTTCAACTTTTGCTACTCATCTCATAATTCAGCTGTAAGAAAGACGGAGATGGAAATCAAATATCTCTTTTTTTCTTATAGCTGAATTACGAGTTGATCAACAAAAGTTTAAATGTGTGAACCGGGGCAATTATTAGTATATTATTAACATCTAGTCAGGCCAGTCAGCTGAGCTATTGCTACTAACTCTTATTGATCGGCCTGGGTCAAACCAATATGTATGTAACACTGGGTTCATGCAACGTTGATTTAGTGAAAGTGAAATATCAATCGATATCGTGATGAAGTTATATTTTTTACTTAAAAACAAATAATAATACCTACCACAATGGATAACTCGAGTATTAATTTTTGTGTCATAATTTTTATAAATAACATTTGAAATCACAAACACCTAAAAGTTTGGCGAATACATGAAAGTACAAGTATAGCGATCCCCAAAAAATAACGCTGTTTCTGAGCTGGCCTGTAACTTGAACTTAATTGACGTTAATGTTTCTCTTGTTCCTTTGGAATATTATCTCGTTCTCAATTCTTTCAGACTAAAAATATTGCGAAGTTTGACACAATAATAATAATTGTGTTACGATATATTTTTTTCAGAAATTTCAAATTCTATTCAAGTAAGATCCAACTCAAAACTTTCCAGTTCAGGCATTTCAAATGAAAATTTCTAAATGGTGTCAGGGAAAAGTCGGGAAATCTCTCCGATGAGAATCACTGCAAAATTCTAGTAGCACTCATGCTCACTCACGCGATGGGAGGAAAATTTTCGCAACTCAGACCAATATTTTAATCTATAAATGAATGTATCAGATTGAAACATTTGAAACTAACCTCAAGCAAAAAATTATAATTAAATTATAATTAAATAAAAAAATGTATCGGCTGAATATTGAAATTAAATTAAAAAGTTGAAAAGTTTGGCCAATCACTGTAATGATAAACAAAAACGAGAGTTAAAAAACAAAATCATTAAAAAAATATCAGGTTTATGAACATGTTTTTTTTGTTTCTTCTAACCTTCTCTCTGTGGCAAGATAATTACATATAATTAATTACTGGTATAAGGTTAAAGGCGTATTATATAAAGAATTATTGTTCTTAAAAACTTTAATATCAGTTTTTAAAATAAGATGAAAGCTCTTCAGTAAAATAGTTTACTCTACGAAATATCTAGTTGAACTCATTTACAATTTTATGTGCTTGAAATAAATTGCTGAGTGATTACAGATCTGAAATTTTTCGAAAATTTAGCTCCTCCTCCATATTTTTTGCATAAATAATTTTTTAGTTTCGTAAATACTGATTTATTAAAAAATTTTTTTCGTTTTCGACCTCTCTGGTTTATTCATAGAAAACAAATTCGAAAAAATAAACCAGCTTGGAATTAATTTTATGAACTTTAAATAAAAATATTCTTTGAATTATATATGTATGTACCTATATACGAGGGCGGATTGATATTGAAGCTACCTAAGTAGGAAAAAAAACATTTTTTTCAAAAACCATTTATTTCTCAACATAGTCTCCTTTTAGCTCAATACACTTAGTAAGACGATATTCCAACTTTTTTATACTATCCGAATAATACGATTTTGGGAACCCCTCAAAATACGCGTTAGTTTCGGTAATCACTTCTTCGTTTGAGTTTAATATTTTTCCTGCGAGCCATTTTGTCAAGTTTGGAAACAGGAAAAAGTCACTAGGAGCTAAATCTGGACTATAAGGTGGATGATCAACCAATTCGAAGTGTATTTCACGTAATTTTGGCATCGTATCTAATGCTGTGTGAACCGCTGCGTTGTCTTGAAGAAAGAGCACTTTTTTCTTCTTTAAATGTGGTCGTTTTTTCTTGATTTCATCAATAAATTTTTCCAATAATGCACGATAATACTTTCCTGTGATTATGGATCCTTTTTCAAGATAAACGATGAGCAATATTCCGCGTACATCCCAAAATACAGTGGTCATAACCTTGCCAGCCGATTTCACCTTCTTCGGAGCACTCCCTCCAGCTTCCACCCATTCTTTCGATTGGTTTTTGGTTTCAGGTGTGTAGTGATGGACCCACCCACGTTTCATCAACAGTTGTTACTCGACGCCAAAAATCAATAGGATTACGCTTTATTATGTCCAAACACCGCTGTGAAGTGGTCTGTCGAACTCGTTTTTGTTCGACACTGAGCAAACGCGGCACCCATCTCGCCCAATGTTGAACACACGTTCATATGATGTGTTTACCATTTCAACAATCTCACGTAACTTGACTCGGCGATCATTTATAACGATATCGAGGATTTTCTTGATATTTTCTTCAGTAACCACCTCTTTTGGCCTTCCTGTTGATGATATGGTTGCAGTGCTTGTTCGGCCGCGTTTAAATTCAGGAATCCAATGTTTTACCATGTAATCTGACGGAGCAGATTCACCGTAATGTTTATCGAGCTTTTCTTTTATCTCTTTCGCCATTTTCCCTTTCAAATAATAGTGTTTAATCACTGCACGAAATTCACTTTTTTCCATTTTTCAAGAAACACAAAAGTTGCTTACTTCAAACGACTACAACAAATAAAATAATCGATGAATTTGGGTGAAATCTTAACAGCTGACGTTTGACAGATCGCTATTTCTGCCGTCTAGCGCTAGGTAGCCTCAATATCAATCCGCCCTCGTATATGATTTTGGTTGAGCATTTAGGTACATACTTATTCTATCCGCGATTTATTATTTCTCACTCAGCCTTTGTAATACCATTTTTGCTGATTTATAATAGCAAAGATCTACTGACCATATCATCAAGTTTTGATGCCACAAAATCACTAAGTTGTGGTCACTGTGATTATTGCAATAAAATATTTTTCATTTATGTAGTTAATATCTCTCGCACTCAGTCTTTCATTCTCAAGCAGTCTCTTAATTTTGCTAGTGTGCTGTAAGAATCTCACAGTTTGGAAATTATCATCAATTAAAGCTTATAAATATTAAAATATGTACAAATGAAAATTAACAAGTAATGCAATTAAACTATTGATAAATAAAATAGCAACTGGAAATAAAATTAAACAATTGAAAAAATGGTTTTTTATACAACATTTGCAGCTAAATCAATCAAGTCAGCCCGTGCAAATGTGCCTTGAATAAAAAAGTCAGTGTAAAGTTTGTTTTTATTAAAAATAAATTTAGTATAGAGTTTTTTTAAAATTGTCTTGTTTGACTTGAGATTTTTTATCAAACGCGTATTAATTTTTTTTCTCAGTAAATCTGTGTTTTTTTTTGTTTATTTTTTGGTTTATGGGGATTCCCAAATTAAAATACTCGTAACGCACAGATGTGGAGAACAAAAACCGTTCAATATGTTTTTATATTGTTTATGGTGTCGTGTTGTCTTGAGAAGATTCTGCTGAAATTTGTTCATTAACAAACAGGTATGAAAAATGATTGACGGAATTGTTAATTGCAGTAAAAAATAAAGGCTTTTCCAGTACGGACGGGTAGAATTTTTAGTCGCTTGTGTAGCTTATCAAAGATATCCTTTAATCGGTTAACTGATTAATACAAAGTTTTCACAATATAATTAATTCCAATAAATAAAAACACATTAATTATTAATTATTTTGAGATTTTATAATTTAAAATAAAATAATAATAATAAATCCGGCAGAAGAAGAATTCATAAATGTGTATTAACAAAGAAACACGTAAAGGTACGGTCACACTTGACATGGTGGCATTATTACGCCATATGATAATTTTTTGCTCTAGCATTGTTTTTCCAATCTTATGTCAGTTTTGTTTATATTAGAGATGGGCACCGCTCACGTGATTAGCGTGAGTCATCGTAATTAATTTTTTGTTTCAATTATGCGAGTACAAAGAAATTGAGCATAAGTATATTTTTGACGTGATTGCTTCGTGATTTTTTTGCTATATTGTTATTTTTTCGTATACTTTTGTAATTAATATTTCTACGTAATTAATTAAATTCTTTTAAGTTTATGTTGAAAGGAATTGTTTGGTTCAAGTTCAAATCTAACTTTACTCATTTCTTTATTAATTTTAGAAATTATTTTTATAAACTAAAATTATTTTTATTAAGAAAGTATTATTGGAACAGTCAATTCATCAGACTAGCAGAATGGATCAGCAATAATAATTGTTTAAAGCCATTCTTACCTCACGGAAGTTATGGTAAATATGTAAACACTTTTTGTCCCAAACGTGGCAACTTATATCTAGTTATTAAATTTTTGAATTTTAGCGGTTTTTTTTCAATATTATTATTATGAAATAATTCCATATTGCCATCCCTGTATCCTAATGAATTGTGAATTATTGATGGTGAATTATCTCTTTAACAAAACTTAACGAAAGTATTTTAACGAAACTTGTGGTCATATGAACGATAATTTGGTTTTGATAGGCCACTTACATTACATTCGCCGAGTACTCAAGAAGACCACAAGGATTCATCTAATAATAATAAATTTTTGCTTTGTAACTAAAATTTAAATAAAACCCTACCAATGTAAGTTCGTTCTAAGAGAAACGGTGTTTTTTTTATTTTCCTCCCATAATCCAGGTTTCCCTTCCTGCGAATTTTCGTGTTCGAGTCGCCATTTTATTCTTAATTATACCATTCCTCAAAGGGCCTCGGTAATCAATTCAATTCCGATTGATTAAATCCTTGACTCTTTTCGCCAAATTATCAGTTCCCGATAGTTGGCCTTTAATCAATTTCTTTAATTTTTGTAATACTTTGGTTACAAAATTAAATAATATCATTTAATATTAATATAATATTTTTTATAATATTTTTTTAATTATTAAAAAATTTGTTTAGTGAATATTTCGTGAGTGTGAGTTTTCGTGATTGTGCGTAACTTTTTTTCCTACTCACGTGAGCATGCATGAACGGGAGCCAAAAATATAAGGACGTGCATGAGTAAAACTTTGTATCGTGAGCGTGAGTGAGAAATCACTCACGATCCTATCTCTAGTTTATATATACAAAATATCCAAGCTTTTGTTTGTTCAATTTGTCTTTATTTTTTTTATTAAAATTTTCAATAATTTCTTATAGGGACTTACACATTTGTGTTTGTTTTGAGAGTGCCACCTTCTATATGGACTGCAAGTACTTTCAAAGTAATCCACACTTCCTTTTCTTGCTCATTTGTGGCATCCGAAAAATTCAATGGTTTCTATTAACTTATTTTATTTAATTTTTGTTTACAATAATTTTTGACAAGGGCGTAGACTTTACACAAACCTTTTTTTGATGTATTGTTGCAGTTGTATCCCTAATAATGCCACCTGCTTATTTCATCATGCAACACCCTGTACATAATTGTACAATAATTTTTTCTGTGAATCTATATATTAGATTAGAAGCTTGACATTTTTGAGAAACATAATTTATTTAAACTCTTATTGCTAATTGTTTCATTTTTAATACAAAACTATATTTTATTCCGATGGTTAAAATGACAACAAGTTTATCGTTCAGAAATTTTTGTGGAAAATTACTCAATCTATTTTTTTAGTGGAAAAATCTGTAACTAATTTTTGCATCAATTTTGTACTTTTTGAATTCAATACAATATTTTAAATGCTAAATTGTATTATCTAGTCAATATAATTGCTTCCATGCATTTTAAATTTTTTAAATAATTATTTGTATATATTTTATTATTGTTCTTTTAAACAATAACTTGAAAAAAATGTTTGCTGTTAATTTATGCATTTCATAGATTTACTTGCATAAAATTTAATTTACGATTTCATTATTAATGTTCAGCCTGATTCGTTTATATACTTTAGGGTGATCGATTATTCGACATTTTCCAGAAACCGGTTTTCAAATAGTTCGAATATTTGAAATTTTGAAAAACCTGGTTACGGTTTTTAAAATTCAGGAAAAACCGGTCAACCAGTTTTTTTTTCTTAAGAAAAGTTTTTATTTTTATTTGTTTTCTTTAAAAAAATGGTTAACAGTTCATGTAAATACTATAAAATAATATAAAATTTAAAGGTTAAGCATAAAAATTGGCTTCATATCGTTCATATCATGGAGTTTTCAATTGATTATGATTCATCAAACTACATGTTCACGGAAAATTTTAGACTCCTACGATCAAAAACAGACCTTTTATTACAGAAATACAAACGGGAGTAAATACAAGTGCATGTATTTTCTACATTCTTGAAAAAAGTGTTGAGTTGTCCTGTTTAAAAGTAAATACGTTTGTATTATAAAAAAAACTTCAAGAATTGCAAGGAATACTCTATTCACCCTAAATTCCAGTTGGCGGCCTCGACTTCAACATAATATCAAAAAATTGGCGCTTGTCTACCCGTTTTCGAAAACAACTGACTGCTATTGGCAGGCTCATGTTATTTTCAGGACCTTATAGAATAGAAATACACTTTCATTAGCACAAAATTGTTGTCGAGATCGGGTAGATAAGCTCCAATTTTTGTGGTATTGCGTTGACGTGACGTCGATGTCACCAATTGGAATAAGGGTGATTATTATTGACTTTATAATGTGTTTAGCTTCTCCTTTAAATTAAATAAAAGTGTAGTTACGTTGTTACTCGGAGAACTCCTATGTTTCATTTATGAAAGAGTAATTAATAAAATTCTCGGTTTTGGTGAATTTTCCAGTTCTGAGATATGGTATTAAAGTATTCAAACCATTTAGGCATCTACATATTTGTTTTCGTTCTGCAATGGATGTCTAAAGGTCACACTTGCCAAATATATATATACAAGCTAAATTTTCATTTTCTTTAATTCTAATATTTTTTGAATATAGGTTCGCATATATTAAAAATAATATAATATAAAATAGCATTTTGTTGCATAATTGAATTCATTTTGTGATATAAAAACCAAGTTAAATCACACTAACCCTAAGCACAAGTAGTGGTTACGTTTTTTTTGGGCAAATGTTTGTCAAGTGTGACCGTACCTTAACAAAACAAAACTAAATAAAGACTTTCAAATATGCAGTTTGATATCCATTGCACGCAACAAGGCCAATTTAATTCGCCCTTGCTAACAACTCATAAGATTATTTCGCTATAGTCAAAAAACACCTAGAACTTTTACATTAAAAAATCATACTTGAATAATCAACAGAAAACGTTTGTCTCAGTTTTAATATAGTAAAATGTCATTTTATGTGAAAAATATACAAATTTTTTAATTGTAAAAAACCGGACTATTCGACATTCGAAAAATCAACATTTTGAAAAAACCGAAAATCCGGTTTTAAAACCCGGTTGAAAAACCGAGTCGATCACCCTAATAAATATATATATATATATTTGCCAAAATAAGATCCCACGTGCACAACAAACTCAAATTTATTAATTTTTCTTCCCATTGTTAACTAATTAACAAAATACTTAACTTTTGATTTTGTGTGTTATCAGACAACTAGTTAAATAAAGTTGAGATAAGATCAACAAAATGAAAAATAATCTTGTGAAAATGCGGTTGCCTGTAAAGTATTTTTTATTCAGATGGTATATTTTTAGTCTTGTTATTCAATTTTCGTTTGATATTTTAAATGCACAAGTGTTGGGAAAAAAATTTACAAATCTAAACACATAATTATATATATATACGAGTACATATAATCTTTTGTTAACTAAAGATAAAATCATTTTGTTATCAAAGAAAAAATGTCTTAAAATAAATACTATTTATTATGATTGATAAGAAAAATAAAATAATTTTTTTGATATATCCACCTAATTTTTGTACAAAACTAAAATTGGTTTAATTAAAATCCATTACAATAAAGTATGTACTTTTAAAAGGATTAGTATCCTTTAGTATCGCTGTCACCTTTTGTATGTATTACGTTCCTGTTTCAAAAAAGCCATTCTTTATGATTCCAGTAAAAAACTGAGCTAACATGTCGCTCTTTTATTGCAAAATAGTCATATCTAAAAAAAACTCTTCTCCAGAAAACGAGTTCAAAGTTTATTTACTGACACCTCAAATGGAAAATTAAGAAAATATTCTCCCCTCAAGAGGTGAGTAAACAAGATATTTGTATAAATTCCTCACACAAAATGAAGGACGATACGACAAGTAATTTTGCATTCTAAACTCAAAAATGAGGTTCTTTGAGATATAAGTACGTTGCAATAAAGGGAAAAAGGCAACGTCTCCAATTGCAAAGCTGCGTAATTTATATATGAGATTTTGTATATGAGATGATACCAATTTAATAAAAAATCTTGTTAACAATTTGAAAGTTATGCAAAATACCGAAAAATGGCTTCGAAGAAACCTTAAAAAGTAACTGCAAGCTTTTAATAAATGCTATATATTTCCAACCACAACTGTTTAATAGAAAATAGTTTTTTTATATTAATCAAATGAAATGAAATCTGATAAAACTTTTATTATGTAATATTATTATAGTAATATTATTATATTTATATCTTTCTTATCGCCACTACATCTCTCTATCAACACTAGCACAAAACATTCTACATTTATTTAGACTTAACGTCACTCACTCACTTGCGCAAACCACGGAACAGTGGAGCCTTTTGCAAGACAGCTGCTGCACTGATAGAAACCTCGTCATACTGCAGATGTGATTAGACATCAAATGCCTTCGTTTTTGACCTCATGACACTCTTTCATCATTGCGATGTCAGCCTTTGCACCAGTTAGTCATCTTGTCATCAAAAGCAATGATGAAAACTCTTACAACCGACAATAGAAATATGGCGAATTGATATACAATTTAATGACAAAATGTCATCAATGCAATGTCACACCTAGAAAAATCATCACAAGGCCAATTGTCTTCGTTTTGGCGATATATTACTAGCGTGGTATTAACATCTAATGTCAACAATGGATTGGCCAATCTGTATGTAATGACAAGTTGTCATCAATATAATAAATATTTCATATGAATTTGTTGACAGAATGTAAGTTTGGCAATAACAAACTGTCATTGATATTATGAAGTAATAAATAAGAATTATAATGTCTTATTAAGTCAAATTGTCATAAAAACTGCGTTCGAGTACTTTTACAGTAAAATGTAGTAAATGAGTAATTACTGAGTAAACTGAAAAATTTACTCTCAAAAAAAGCTGTTGTCCAAAAAAAGTGCGCGAACGGGAAAATTTAAAAAATTAGTAAGATTAAGGAAACAGGTGATTGCAAATCAATATAGTGTTGAAATATATTTACACTTTGGACTAATCAACTATTTTTCTTGTCGGTACTCGATGCACTATTTATTATAACACGAATATCTTAAGAAAATATAAACAAATTATTTTCGATAATCGTTTCCATGTCATTTATTTTCATTTTATTTGATTTTCTTAATATGTCTGATTAAATTTATTCAAAAGTATGTGATTATTTGTTTTTGCTATTGACTACCTTAAAAGCAAGTGCAGTAGTAAGTAACCATATACTTAGCATTTTCGCAACTCCAAAGAAATAACAAATAAGAACGAAAATGGCTGTAAATGGTTTCTACAAAATTTATTTCGTTTTCAAAGGCATATATGTACATGTTTAATGAACGAATAGTTTAAAAATAATGTTCACTTATCATATTTTATTATTTTGTTTCAGTTTTTATTTTTTTAAATAATTTTTTCACAAATTGTATACTTTTTAATTTCTTACTTTTGTTTGTTTACCTTTTGAATCATATGTTTTTCAGTTTTACTTAATTTTACTACAACAAATTTGTGCAGTAAAAATTTTTAAATTCTCAGCTATGAACTGTCACTTTACGCTCTCAATTTGTGTTCTCATTTACTGTAACTTGAGTAAACGAACGCAATTTAGTAAAATGCAGTAAAGTTCAGTAAAAATTTGCAAAAACTTTTGGGTCCTCGAACACACTTAATATCTTAACAGTTTACAAAAGTTCAAAAAAATTGTACTTTAAACAAAAAAGTCATCAAATAATTAGACTTTTTGAACTATGTTTATTGTTTTGTCATGTCCAAACAGTAGAAATTTGACAGAAGTGTGAGAGGAATTGCATAGTAATTGATCTTCCTCGTCATATTATTTAAAACATATAATTTTATGACTACCATTTTAATCCCCCAAATATATATTAATTGTTTTATACATACTTTTTTCTATAAAGTTGTTTTATACATTTTTTTTTAAACTAAAATGCTGCGATGCTGCTGGAATAGTTATCTCCTACGACTTCATGTAAGAGTACGACACCACATAAGTTTTCCACTCTATTTTCTACGCTTCCGTTGTTTTGGACACTGATGGCATATATGATGACTAAGTGTCATCAATATGAAGAAGAGAACTTTAATTACCTCTTTCTTTTCTATATATTTTATAAATTTTTTTTATAATGTACAAAAGATGCCATTGACATCTTAGCATAGATGACACTTGTAATATGACAAACTTATTAACATAGTATGTCATCTGATTGATGACAGTTTTCAACTTATGGATGATATTTGTCATGACATTGATGCCAAAAAGTTCTCTTGACAAGGTGTCAACAATACAAAGATGTGTTTTTTGCATGAGTGCAATAAACTACTGATTGTATCTGTCTAAAACCTTAAGTTTTCAGAATATCGTCTCCTAACAGCTGCATTCTAAGCTAAATGCCTCGTTAGTTTCCAAGTTTTGCAATTTTCATGATTTTTATACATGCAAACATATATATATGTATGTATACCTTGCTTTGTAAAAAAGCCAATATATACTTTTGCAATATGTGCTATATTTTCAGCCACAACTGTCTTCAACTAGGCATAAAAAAGTGTCCTTGATTAATAATTTAATAAACTAAAATACACTAATTACAATAACAAATAAAAAGTGATAGAGTTTGATAAAGTTTCCATTGTCTATCTGTCGTATCGCCCTACATCTCTTATCAATATATGCGTGTACGGTAGGGTAATAACTTTTTGCAGGTTTTTCTCATACCTTCCAAGGTGAACTCGTGTAGGGCATGCACAATTTTAAAGAGCTAAATTTTTAGTTTTTCGCGATCATTACAAAAGTTTACGCACCAAACGCGATGAAGTTTTTAATAAATAATTTGTAGTTAGAAATGACTTATAAGAAGTTATTTAAAAAATAATTATAAAAAAATAATAAATGCATTTTAGAAATCGCTTTTGGGCCTGAAGTTTTTTTTACCAAATTTTATTATTAACATAATATTGCCCGTAAGATAGACCATTGGGAGAATGACGTCCAAAAAAAAGTTATACCCCTAATGTACGTCTATTTGTATTAGAAGTTCTCTACATTTATTAATCAGAAGTGTTGCCGGTTTTTTTAATATTTTTTTTATATTAAAATTATTTCAATATTGTTATGTAATAAAGTTGTAGGAAATATTTTGTTTAATAAAAATTTTCAGCTTTCAAATTTATGAGTATCGATAAATTGGACTCGTACCCTGTTCTGAAAAATGGCAAATATAAGTATAAGCAGAACATAAAAATTGTCCTTTGTTATAATTTTGATTTTGTTACAAAGCTTGAGAATACGGGTATTGGTGAATACATTTAAAGAGTTAAATTATGTGAGTCGACAAAATCGAATCAATTATTTAAATAAATGTATGTGTTAACAAGTTCGAAGGATGGAATTAGTTGTGTGCGTTACTAAATATGCAAGTTCTCAGTTATAAAATGTTTTAATGAAAATTTCAAAGGACATTGAAGCATAAGGTTTTGAAAGTGGATTATAGTAATAATTTTTTGCTTACAAATATTTCCATAAAATAGTGCTGATTATCATCTTTCGTGTAATACCAATATTGACAAATTAAAATACAAAATAGTACACATGGAAGTATGTATATGAAATTTTGTTTTTAAGTCCTTTAGAAAATAAAATCTGTAAACGGAGCTAAACTCTTCTAAGTTCACCGTTTCAGATGTACACCATCTGGTTCAAGTGTAATTTCTGTTTTTAATTTGCTTTGCTTGTTATCATGTGTATTATCCTTTAATTTCATAAGACAATTGGAATCTAAAATTAAATTGTGTATACGAATGTTTTCATTGTTGCTTTATTTTAAATATATATATATATATATATATATATATATATATATTAGCAGTCGTTTAGCAGCTCTGGGCTGAAGAACAGCTCTCGCGGCATTGTAATTATTTCTTAAGTGCGGTCAGGCTTGTGTGTGTTGTTTGGCCTTTTCGAGAGTTTTTCGTCTCGCTCGCACTGGTTGACTCATTTGCCACGGATAACCGTATACTCTTGCGCTTTTTTTTTTTGAAATTTCGTTGACAACCACGTTACTACTTTTTAAATGAAGGCATAGGTCGGGTACAGTCAGTCACAAGAAAATCTTTAAGAATACTGTTTATAACATCAAAGACATATGGTCTAATCACCGGCGCCATATTCTGCTAATTTACTTTGTAGAATATGTACAAATAAATAAACAAATATGTATATATTTTGGGTAACTAGTAAGGTATTCGTTGAATCGGTTAACTGATTAATTACTAACCGATTAACAGTTAGATTCATTTAAAATTTGCTATTTATTTTCGATCAACGATGAAATCGGTTAGTTTGGATCGATTAAACAAACGTTTAAGCGATTAAACAATATTATATGTATTATTTGAACATATTTTTCATTTGCTTAATTTATTTTAAGCAGCGAATTAGTAAAAAAAAATTAATCGGTTTAACGAATAATCCAAAATTTACCGATTAGCCCGAAAACTCGATAATTTAAGCGAGCGATTAACCGATTAATTTAATGCTCTTGTAATTAGTAAATTGTTTTGATCACTTTCTGATTAAACGATAACTGTTACTTCGGCAACACTGTTAGCTAGACACTCAAACACTCTCCTACACAACTCATTGACGTTTTCTCGCCACCCCACCACCCACTCAGTGGTGCAAAACTTAAGCAAACTGTTTATACTAAGTTAATTTTCAGTATTTTTAAAATTAATTTCACAAAATCGACAACTACAACTTAAAGTTAACATCATAAACCAGTAAAATAAAATGAAAACAAAATGTCTTATCGTTTATTCTTTTATAAGATTACAGTGCGAAATACATATGTATGTATGTATGTATGCAATTGGCTCTGTAAACACACATGTACGTGAATGAATACTCGTAAAATACTTTCTGAGTGTCGATTGGAATTTGTCAATGGGTGGTCGGTCTGACACAGTTAGCGGGAACTGCTCAAAAGAGTAACATGAGTAAAGTGTAGCAACAAAAGAAAACACTGAAGCAAGAAAAGGTCTGCAAACCAATGCTGTGATTGGATTTAAATATTTTGGAATGAACTGGAACTGTGATTAAAATATTAATTTGACACTTTAACCAAGACAACTTGCTTCACATTCAATTTCTAAATAATGGTTAAACTTAATCAGCGTCTCTTGCCTATCAAGGCACATTATTTTTTCTTCATGGCGGGTAAGTTATTTATTATTTAAGTAATAACATATGTACATACATATGTATATTAATTTTGTTTTAATATTTTTGATTTGTTTATCGTTAAAAGCGATGGGCCCAATTTTACCCCAGTTGTCTGTTTGGGGCAAACAAATTGGCATAGCACCCGAGGTAATGGGTTACATTACCTCCATTTTGCCAGTAATGTATGTTTTAGCTAAACCTTTGTTTGGGTTTGTAGCAGATTATTTTACGGTAAGTTATTGAGATTTTTGTAATGCTAAACTAAAAGGAAATCAATAATATACTGAAGTTTTTTTTTGGATTTTTAGCAATTGCGTAAATTTATTTTTATTAGTCTGATAATCGCCATGACTTTGGCCTTTTCAGCTTTTTATTTTGTGCCGCAGACTCAAGTCTCTTCTATTCCATTAAATGAGGCTTGGAATGTTACCTTCAGTTTGAAAGATTTGCCGATATGTAATGAAAAGGTATGTACATATGTACTCACAGATAAATATACATACATACATAGAACAAATATTGTTTCAGATATTAAAAATAAAAACCGTCTCCACTTTTTAAAATATCACTTTTTTATTTTTTTGATTCTTCAAAAAATAAAAAAAAGGAAAGAGTAAATATTGAACTTTTAAATGGGTGTGCGAAAAATATTTTATTATATTTAGTTTGAAAAGTTTGATGTTTTGTGTATGACTCTAATTTGCTGCAAACAAGGACGTCATAACTAAAAAACAAACAAGTTTTACATAAAACTAGTTTTTAATTTACACACAGATAATAGAAAAAAGTAAAGTAATATATATTCTCTTTTCAAGAGGTAATTGCATGAAATATTTAAACAATATTAAAAACGATATAGAGATTAATTCTTCAATATTAACTCCAAACAGTAGTTTTTAAGTTATGACGATGTTGCAGCAAATGAGCGATATATATAGCGCAAAACAAATAGTTTTGCATTTACGTTAAGCAACATATGTACGTAAATGTTTTCGTCTCACTATCGTTGCTGAAATGAATACCTGTCATGCAATAAATTGAGTTCAAAATTCATAAGTTGCTGCAAAATCATCGTACATAAATAAATATTTTTGTTTTAACTCTCCTTTCTCCTTTAAATTTTTCTTTCTAGCTTGTAACTAAAACAAATTTATGCAGTTCAACACATAACGCTCAGTGTCAAGATAAAAACTCAAAGTTTGGAGCCTTTTTCGTAGACATATTCAATCCAGCTATTAACTATCTTAATCTGACCTCAAACTATGAAGAATCATCTTTGCGATTGCATGTTTGTGTGAGTGAGTCCTTTTCTATTAACAACAGTGTAACAGCCTTCAATGGCACCTGTGACTTCCGAACAGCTGGGCAATCTCAGTGTTTTTATACATCAACAGCATTTTGGATTTTTGTGTTATTAATGTGCGCAGGTACAATTGGTTTCAATGTCACCAATTCCATATCGGATGCCATTTGTTTCGATATGTTGGGTGAGCGAGAGGAGGGCAAGTATGGAGCCCAGCGTGTTTGGGGTACCATTGGATTTGGCACTACTGCCTTGATTTCCGGTATTGTCGTGGACTATTGGACTTTGGGTGATATCAAGAGTATTGTTCCAGCTTTACTAATTATGTTAATATTTAGTGGTTTTGATTTGTTAAGTGTTTCTAGGTTGAAATTGCCCAAATTATCTTCTTCGGAGTCTATATTCAAAGACGTCTGGGATTTGGTTAGACAGCCCTCAATTGCAATATTTTTGGTATTTGCCACTATAGCCGGCATTATAGATTCATTCATTATATATTTTATGTTCTGGCATTTGGAAGAGGTGGCACAACAGACTGGTTTTATGCCACAAATAAAATTGATTGAAGGGTGTGTAGTGGCAGCCGAATGTTTAGCCGGTGAAGTTCCCTTTTTCTTTTACAGTGGCAAAATCATCAAAAAACTTGGTTATATTCATTGCATGAGTTTATGCTTCTTTTTCTATGCTGTACGCCTGGCCTTGATATCTTGGATACCAAATCCCTGGTATTTAGTTGGTGTCGAATTATTTTTCCAGGGCTGCACTTATGCACTCTGCTACACCTGCATTGTGGCATATGCATCTGCCGTGGCCCCGCCAGGTACTTCAGCCACTGTACAGGGCCTTATGGCTGGAATGGATGATGGTTTGGGCTTTAGCATAGGATCTCTGATCGGAGGTTTAGCTTTTAAGCGTTTCGGAGGTAGACGTAGTTTTTTGTATTTCTCAATAGTTGCCATTTGTACTTGTGTTGCTCATATTCTTATAAGACCTTACTCGAGGAAACAGCAATATTTCCCCAAATCTGGCTATCAGCTACCAAAGGAACAAGTTGTGGCTTTAGAGCCAGTAAAACAAGATCTGAACACATAGTGTTTTATTTGCTGGCATATTTTTAAGGGACGCAATAAGGAATTTCAAAATTACAATGTAATTTTAATACATACATATGTATCAATATCATGTTTCAATTGTATTGTAGGTAAATACAAGGTACATACATACTTATGTACATATGTATATATTTCATTAAACTTTTTATAAAGTAAGATAACGAACGCATGCATGTACATATGGATATGTGTGCTGTATATAAGTGTAAAAGTTTTTATATTTTTGTATGTGTATAAATATAAATAAGTAAATTTTTAATATAATTGTGTTTGTCTTTCTAATTATTTATTTTATTGTGAAATGCTTAAATACCCTGCAGGTAAAAACCTAGGCAGAGAATATGAATGGTTCCATACACATATAATTTTCGTTGTAACAGTATATAGTGTTAGCAAACATCTTATAGTTGTTTTAAGCTACTTTATGCATTGTTTTTTTTTTAAATAATTTCTAACTCCACAATAATAACAAAATATGTTTAGCAGGAAGATTTTATTAATAAACTAGACCTCTCAATTTAAATTTTTTTGTTTAGATTGGCCATCGTCAGGGCAACGAAAAAACGAGATTAATTATACGTTTCAAAACTTTTTCAGGATTTTTGCATCGATTTGTTAGAGCATATTTTCTTTTAATTGGATTTATTAAAAGAATTTTTTCATTGTCTTTTATTATTGTAACTTGATTTTTTAAAGTTTTTCTCTTGGTTATGAAATATGTACTTAAATTGTAAAAATGTTTGAAAGAGGCTGAAGATTACTGACTATACTGTAATTAAAGAACAAAACTCGTATAAGATTTGCAAAATCTAAAAAAATTTAAAATTTGTTAGAAGGCCGAAAATATAAATTATTAAAAAAATAACTTGAGGACGAAAACAATTGTTAAAAATCACTATCTGCCTGTTTATAGAAAATGGAAACCAAATCGTGAATGTATAATTATATTGAAACAAATACAAGCTTTAGTGTTTTATTGATGTTTTAATTTTAAAGATATAAATATAGAATATACTTGTTGTTTTAGTTTATAATCGCATTTTTTTCCAAAAATTAATACTTTACATACATATGTATGTGTTCAGTCAAATATCAATTGTTTAATAAATACAAGTAGAAATTTACCAAAAGCTAGTTCCTATGTGCATTTCGCTGTTAATAATGCAGATCATCAGGGAACCTCTTTTACTCTGATGATTACGATATACATACATACATATGTATAGCCTATAATAATCGTGCGATACGATACTTTGACTATCTTTATATTATTTTGAATCCTAATATAATCCAATATTATATTGTAATGTAGCTATCACCTCAATATCTAAAAATATTAATTGTGGGAATTAAAATAATTTCTTATAAAAAGGAAGACATACATACATTTTGCCGAAGGAAACAGTCGTAATTTAATTTCCATATAAATATAATATCTGGCAACCTCCATAAATAAGTTGCCGTTCTCCCATAAACCCAAGAGGTGACAGCATTAGGAAAACAATTACAACAATACAAGAACAACAGGCACTTATGTTTGTGTAGTTTCATTGCGTATGTCACATAAACCTAAACAAAAAAACTAATGTCAGTGCTGGTTTTGTACACCCACTCACTAGGTAGTAGAGATAATCAAAAATGTGTTCCAAGAAACGTGGGAGAAAAAGCAACAAACAAACATCTAATGTCGCTTTTGGCTTTAGGCAGTTATACAAGGTAATAGTGATTCTACAACAACACAAAATTTGTTGTAAAAATACCTGAGCAGCTGTCAGAACTTATACACAACACAGCTGAACCATTTACAAATGTCAAACTTCATACACAGCTGGCGTGTGTGGCATCAGCCATGTTACGAGTATATTATCAACACAAATTTATTTTTACACAATCCACATTTATTTAGGTGAATCAACTGTGTTATCGCTACTACCTTGCTGAACTCCCTTTGTCACTTCTATCTAATTTGCAAGCCCAGCAGCACAAAGAAGACTTTGTTTGTGGTTAAGATCACAAAGTAAACAAATTTAGAATATTGTGTCTTCCTTGTGATATTGTATTAATTACATTAAGTTTTCTGGGAAATTATAAAGGAAATATAAAAACATCTGAAAGAAATTATTAAAAGGCAAGCGAATTTTTATAAGATCTGTGTTTTTTGTATATGTAATAACCATCATAGTTTATTTTAATTTATGAAACCCTTTATCGATTTTTATTTTCAAATTACACACATGAAATTTGCTGCCTTTACTTACAGATGGCTTCCGCATCGAGTAGCAGCGCCAGGCACTTGTTTGATGAGAGGTGAATAATGGATTTACTTATTTCATTTGTTTATTTTTTTATTAACAAAAGTTAAATAGTACCTTCACCATGTTAAATATATTAAAAAATATAATCCTACAACACACAAGTGTACATACATTCCACCCAAAACCCCCAAAAAGTAATTTATTGGTTTTGTAAAACTATTGATGTTCTATGAGAGCTAAGACTTCAAAACATGCAATTGCGAATTTTCATCGCTATTTATACGCTATTTGACTAGTAATAGATTGTGTAAGCAATTACCTATTTATTAATTTTCAATACCTACAGTCTTTACTGTTGCAATATTTTGCAGACCCTGCTGTCACAAAATTTGGAACTTTTTAATGTGTCGAAAGAGCATCGAAAAAATAAAAAGATTAAAAAAAGCAAATAAACATTTGAAATAAACGAATGGTTCCCGGCACCTTAAATCAATGCCCTGCCCCGCCTTTATCTTGAGTGCATATCTTCAAGTGCTCCAATATAAATTCTTATCGTCGCGCTCCATACAACCATTAATAAAGTCGACAGAGTTTAAAAATCTTCTCTAGTCACAAATGGCTCAAGCTCACATGGTTAAATTCTTTCAGAAAAGAAATTCAGGCGGTAACAGATCTATTACAACAAAGTTTAAACAAATTCTTAGGAAAAGTAGTCTTTAACATTTTTTTCTATGAAAAGTAAACTACTAACACTTCTTCAGATATTTGATCCGTCCTTTCCAATTATAGCTTTCTCTTTTATAGTACTTGTGCATTGCAAATGGGAAAAAACTAAGTAATTCGCCCTTTTGTATGGCATCTGAAACAGAACTACATTTTTCCTTTGCACATTCGGCTTAACTTAAAGTTTTACATCGGCCAATTTTCCACAACGAATATGCATGATCAGTTTTATAGTCTGTAGATACAGCAAAATCTTTAAAACTTCTAAAATTACGCACTCAATAATTTTTTTTTATTAAAAAATTTCATTTGGGTAACGTCATCAAAAAATGTTTGAAAAATTTTTTAAATCAAGTGGTTTCTAGAAAAAAAAAAAATACTTAGCCACTTAATAAAAATGTTTAAAATCTAACAAATTCATTTCAGCAAAAAACGTTTATGTGCCAGAGTTGCTATCAATGTCAATAATATGGGTTCGGTGGCTCGTCAAGTGGTGCGAACTTCGAAATCAAATGAGGCTAGGATACTTATGTTCTAAACATGATCCAAAACTAATTTAACAATTTTTTCTTATTTATTTTTTAGATTTTAAATCAATCTGTTCGAAATTTTACTCAAGTCGATATTGTGTCCGATTATAGTGCACAGAATTTAAATAAAATGTCTTTGATATTACAACATGTCAGTTATCACTATGATGCCATGAATGATAGTGTCAATCATTTAGATTATCTCAAAGAGCAGGTGACGGCAATGGAAAGGTGACTGGAGGTTAACAATTTAAACCGGGTGCAGTAAAGAGACAAATTATTTTAAAGTCATTTAGATTTTATTTTCGTTTTCTCTGCATATTTTTACACCAGTATTCATAAAAAACAATTTGCTGCTTGAAATTTTAAAGAAAAATTTGGTTTAAATACATATCAAATACAAATAATTTTTAATGAATACGGGCCTAAGTTTTTAGTTAAAATTAGTTTTATCAAATGCATTTTATATGTAATTTTCAAGTTACAAAACATTGAAAATTTTGCATTTTACAAACTAAGAATCTAAGTTTTGTTTAAAAAATTGTTCATTAAAAGAATAGCGGCCACTTGACTTGATGTGAATGCAATTCATTCTTCAATTTAGTGTTATTTAGTGTTAGTATTATTAAACTAAAGAAAAGAATAGCACTAAAGTGTATTTAGATGTGCATAAACATGTTTTTCAAGCAAATTTAAAACTTTTTACCACTTACGGGAAAGAATTTTGACAAAAAATGTATATTTTGCATATGTAGGGAAAATAACCTTTTAAACCACATTTGTTTCATCAATATTGGTGGACAATAATTTACTTAAAAGTGTACCACAAAAAAACGTGTGGCCTGTTTATACTTAAGATGTATTTAACACTGAAATCATGTTATGCTGAGAATAAAGTACGAACCAATTTATTTTAAATGCATTTTTTCGTGATAATGTTTATTAAGTTTATTTGGCTGATGATCACAAGTAGTATTTTTTTTATTGAAATTTATAAAAATTAGAACACAAATATCTAAGATATATGCGAAAAACCATATAGATTATAGATTTTTATTATATTATAAATTGTATATATATGTATATATAAAAACTGCATCTTAAGAATGAGCTCTGGTGACTCTGAGCCAGTTCAGTTGTGAATGTCGTCGGGGGTGTGGAGGTGGATGATTCCGTTTGCAAATTTAATATTTTTTAAATAAGGCTCAACTGTAAAGGGAAATGAATAAGCTGATAACGTAAAACGGATATTTGACGACTCGAAGATTAGTCCGAATATGTGGCAAGAGGCAAAAAACATGCATGCAAGCTGAAATGGTTATCAATGAGCGCCAGGACAGGAGAGCGAAAAAAATAAATATAAATCGAGTACCGTGACTGCAGTAGCAACAGGAAATTTCAAATAATACCATTCTATCTGGTCAGTTTCTTTAATTTTATATATAAACATACATTTGAAAGTTTATAAATAAATATGCATCAAAAACGAAATTTTTCGCCAAAACCAATGTTCAGATAATTAACTAACCCATTTTTTAATAGTACGATTATAATAAAATAACTAAATTTTTTCCTTCTCTACTTTAATTGTGACACACATATTTATACACATTTACTATTTTCAACTATTTCTTTTTTTTTTTGGCAAAAATAAACATTTTGATTAAAACAATATAGATTAAGTACTTTTTCCACCTCCTCAGCCATTAAATTTTAATAACTCTCAGAATGATATTGCCCATCTTCTTCATGTCCGTGTTCAGAGTTGGCTGCAAGTGCCAAACGTTCCGCTTCCTGTTGGGCACCAATTGCTGCATGTTCGGCAGCAATATGATCGTATAGACTCAAATGTTTGTGAGTGGCTCTAGCAACAGCTTCGCTTTGATTGGGACCAGTCAGTGGGGCCTGTAAATGAGCGAAACAAGAGAAGGGAATTAGCTTTCTTAAAATCAAGCTTTGAATGTTTTTTTTTCTTCTTGTAAAAATACAGCTTAAATTTGCGTGCATTGTTTACCGCTTGTTGGTGTACTCCAGCAGCGTGCTCTTGCGCAATGCGATTGTATAAATTAAAGTGTTTTTGTTTGGCTGCCTTGACGGCCGCACTGTCTTCGAGTTCATGGCTCAGTTGTGGATGGAAACCATGCTCATCAGCTACATACTGAACAGTGCGCACTTGGTTTTTGGGATCAACATAGGAAAAGGCCCCACGTATAACACCACTGCCATCGGACACCTCTGTATGTTGACGATCCACATGACCGGGGGCACGGCCAGCCTGATAACTAAACACGTAAGGATTAGCGGGTCCCGACTTGGGCGTTGTTGACTCATGATGACCCACAATGTGAGAAACATCCGCTAAGGCAAGAGTTAAACAAACTGATAGAAATACCTTCAAGAAAAAAATGCATAAATTAACGGAACTGAAGTATCGTTTTTCAAGTGATCCAACTTACAATTGTTTTCATGTTGTTAGTTATGTGTTTACTGTTTGATTGTTTTTGAAAAACTAACAACTTTTTTCAAAGATTCGTTAAAATATGTACATATTTGCTGAAAAATAGCAAAACCAAGAGAAAACGTGAAGCTTAATACAAATTTCATGTCTTTCAAAATACTTGTTGAACAAGTATTAAGTCTGTCGTTTTGTATTTTTTTTAATATACATTTTATTCGTTATTTTAATTTCTGTAGTTTATCACTTTTGCAAAAAACGAAAACGTAGTGAGCAAAGCTTTTGACATTAAATCTTATAGAAAAAGAGCTTTCAAATAAAATTAGTATTAAACGGGTTAGTAAGTGCTTACGTTTTACAAATTTGAGAACGTACAGATGTGAAACTAAACATAGCACAATTAATTATATATTCTTAAGCTATTGCATAGCTTATATCGCGGGCTTTGAGCGCGGCGACCGAATCAAGAAATTCACCACGCTCAAAAAGTGTAACTTGAATTAATATCATAGAAAAAACTTGAATCAATATTAAAAAATAAATAAATAATTATAATTGCATAAGTTGATAAAAAATGATACGTAATATCTTTGCCGCGGCGGTCCCCAAATGCCATACGTCTTTTTTTAATTATTTTTTTTCAAAGAAGATTAGGACGGAGGCAAGTGAACTTTGTGATTGAAAGCAAATTAGTTTTATAAAAACCTTGTTAATCTCATCTTTGTATGCGTTTACCTGGAGTAAAAAAAGATACTATTTTATCTGTATTTATCCATCTTATGAATATTGCTCTTTAATATTTTCCATTTAAGATGAAAGTTTTAAATTTGGCTTGAATAATTCAATACTTGCATTTAGAAATTACATTTTTACTAATAATTTTTGATAATTTCAAATTATTTTAATAACCAAGTAATACTGCAACAAAGTTGATACGCCATTTCATTCGCGTTGTTTCTTCGATTTATCACTTTTCACGGTAAATACGAGAGACTAGGAATATTAACTATTTAACCGAATTATTTAACAAAATATGTAGAATACAAGTTAAGTCAATTTCGTTAATACGTAGTTCACACCTCTGATGATTACTAATTATACATATTATTACTTTCTTCGCTTTTTACAGCGCCATCGGCAGTTAACGTAATTTTTGCTTTTTGTTACTGAATTTTGTAATTTGTAAGTTCGAGTATTGAACTGGGTGGATAGGGGAATGTTCGACAGATATGTCGCACACCGCAAAATAAATTATGGGAGGCGAAAATAAGCATGCACATATGATTCCGAGAAAGTAATATATGTACCTACAAGTGAAACCTATGCTCCACTACGAGTTAAAGGAACTAAGATGAAGATATAAATGTTATTTAAACATTTTATAATTTCTTTATATCCAATGCCAAACAGTTTTAAAATTTTGAAATCACAATGTTTTGTGCAAAATACTTGCCGTTTTCGCGTTTTTTATATAAAAAATTTATTGGCGACGGTTTTTTTTTAATTTGCTCAAGAGCATTAAAACGTAAATTGGAAAAATATCTCCCAAGCTGTAAAAAGCCTGTTCATAAAGTTTGCTAAAACTCCATTCTGCACTATGCTAGTTCTAGAAACACAACTGTCATATTAATTAGGCAAGACTCATAAACAAAATAAAACACTTTTCAGTGAATCATCTTTATTTTCAGACAACAGATTGTAAACAGGCACAAGAATAACTAATTTTGTTGCATACATACATACATATGTATATACATGCATATGCGAGAGTAGGAATTGCTTCTAATATGGCATCTGTTAAGGCTTGACCTTATCACGGTTTAAGATCGAAAGTAGAATTTGATCTTTTCCTAATAACTAAAATAGTGTTCGGTAAACAAAAATCAACTGAAAATTGTTTATTTAATAATTTATTTTGTATATAAGTACATACATATGTATGTACATAAGTATTTATTTAAATAAAAGGTTATCAATCATGCCAAACAAATTTGATTTGAGAGACTTTTTTATATACGAGGATGGTGCTACATGCTTAATTATAATTATCGAAATGTTGAATATAAATATTAAATAGCTCTTTTATATAGAAAATAAACTTAGATACGAATAATTTATTGATTAAAGTTAATAATTTTCTTAAATTATTTTATGATATTGTAATAAATGTTTCTGTATTCCTTTCTTAACTAAAATTACTTAAAAAACATTACTAATTTTTGTTAATTAATTTAAGTCTCTAACTCAGTCATATTAATAACTTTAACCAATACAGTTCGAGAGAATTGCGTAAAACAACTAAATAGCATATCTGAAAATTTCAACAAAAAAATTAGACAATGAAAATGGGGCTGGCTGGCTATCTTAGGCTGTGCAGACTGTAAATCTTAATATGCAATAACATACATATTTATTTTTTAGCTATTTATTCCTGATCTTAGCATTTTTTTCTGCCTTGTAACTTTGCTAATTTCTGCGTAGTTGTGTTTTACATTTTTTATAAATTTATATTTAATGCGAAATTACCAATAAATATTAAAATATTAATGTAAATCGTTTTCCAAATACATATAGGTTTGAATTTTCGAATTTAGGTAAAACAAGAATTCTCAAGCGTGTTTTTTTATAAAACTTTATTTAATATAAAAATAAAATTTTTCTTTTAATAATAATAATAGTTGAAAAATTCGTACAAAATTTCGAATGGCAAAAGGATCAATTAATAATCAAAATATAATGGCATGTCTGTTATAACATACACTTGCCTCAATTGTAACATAACATTTGATTCGAAACTAACGCAATTGAATGTTAATTTCTCTTTCCAAATATATAAATTCGGTCTGAAAGTTATGATTTTCGAAAAATAAAGGATGAAAATAGATCAATCTTAAGCAAAACTCTTTCGAGAAATAAGAATTTTTCCCAATTCTATGTATTTTTCTTACCATTTCCCTGTAATTCTGACCACCCTCGTACGTTTAACTAGCATTAGAAAAGAATTAAAATTATTTGGGGTATTCACACTGTAGTCATAAGTCATATGTCATAAAATAATAGCACACCAAAATATGACAAGTGTGAACAACCCCGTCATAATTTAGTGTGCTATGTCATAATTGTGCCAGCTGATACAAAAAAAACATTTAAAAATACAATTTCATATCAAAATGCTTTTTGTTTTTGCATAACCACTAAATACATACAAACCACATTTTGTTATGTTTTGTATACAGCTTTTTTTGACAATATTGTGATAATTTTACACAAACAAAATGCATGTTGTTTTTTATTGTTGTATGATAAGAGCACCTTATATTATTACACCATGGAAAATATGTAACAAATTTGACAGGACAGTTAATGTATAAATTCACGTGAATTCGCCACTGCAACGCAACCACCTTATAATTAATTCGCCTCCTGGTAATGAATTTGCCTTGTTTTCATTTTGTGTTATTTGTAGCGGCGGCTTGTTAATATTATCGCCGGCTCGAATAAGGAGTTACAGCTGCTCGACTAAGATTTCTACTGTTATTTTATGACAAACCAAAAACATACCTTAAAAAGTCTTATTATTTTATGACTTTTTTGCTTGAAGCACAACAACTTTTTTAAACCAATGTAAAATAATAAGACATTATGACAATATGACTGATATGACCACAGTGTGAACACCCCAATTATCTTTTAAGTCAAATACCTGTTCAAGTCTAATAAGCTTCATGCAATTACTTTTGGCATCAGTTCATCATCATCTCTCGAAACGGTCAAAATTGAACGATTTACAAAATTAACAAATAAATATGAAAATTTTTTTATTTTTATTAATCTGTTTAACGTTCTTAAAAACTTGTTATTCCGGTAATTAAAATTCAAGAATATTTGTTTTGATTTCTTTTATTGAAATTGTCGAATTAAAAATTAGTTTTGCGCCTAATATATTTGTTTGTTTGTTTTGCTGTGATAATGTATATGTACATATGTATTTAGATTGCGAAGTTTATGGTTTATTGCTGAAAAAAGGTGAAGCGAAAACAGTGCCCGGAAAATGTAATCAAGTTGTATGTCAAGGCAATCGTTATGATGAATATGCCATAGAGGGGTAAATAGAAATATTTAGAGAAATAAGGTGAATGCTGTTTGTGTAAATACTATTTTTAGCTGCCCAAATGCTTATGGTGCTAAAGATTGCAGTTTCGTGCCAGTGGATTTAACGAAACCGTATCCAAAGTGTTGTCCACACTGGAAGTGCCCGGAGAAAAAATGACTGTTGAGTTAATGAAGTGTCCCTAATTATAAGAATACTTATATAGTACCTAGAAAATACAATTGTAAATTAGAGAGATATAAAAAAAATAATTAAATATACATACATATTTCCATATACATACATATGTACATAGGTTATATGTACGTGCACACATACATATTTTGGGACACAAAATAATAGTCTTCTCACGCTTATTGAACCAATTTACACTAGACAAATTTTTAGTCCGCTTAACTTTTGTTCTTTCCAAAACGCACTGGATAAATTCATCTGGCTTTCATGTACTTTGAAATTCTATTATGTTTTGTTATTCGTAACTGCCAAGCTGAGATTGGCTTTTCTGTCATCGTGGTGAGAGTAAAAATTTATGTACTTAAAAAATGTGAAGATAAACATGCAAAATTCGTGAATTGCATTACAAAAAATTTCAGTGTGTACACATTAATGAAATTCTCTATTTTTTCGACCTATTTTTAATAATTAAAAAAGATTTTTCCAAGCTTTAGGTCAATTTATATATATTAATTTATAAAAATTTATATACATTTTTTTATATAAATTGACCTAAAGCCTGGAAAAATCTTTTATAGACCTTAATGAAAGTTCAAAAGAGAAAATTTCAGAATGAAAACTCATTTTCTGAACCGGGACATTCATTTGACATATGTATGCTTTTTTTAAATTGTGTATGTTTAGTTTTGTTCTGCTAATGCGGTGTTGAAGCTGGTTGAAAAATTATGCCAACCAAATATGACTCTTCACCGAAAATGCCAACGAGCTGTCATGTTAAGCTGCAGTCACACCATCAAATTATTTTTCAATTCTCATTCAAGATTTTTACACATACTGTTTACAAAAATTCACAAAAATTTAAACTGTGACCTAGGCTGCACGCAAATTTAAAGCAATTTTTTTAGCAAGATGCCAAAAATTTACAATTTGGAAGAAGCAAACTACAATCAGCTGTTTTTTCTTGACTGTAATTAGAAACACAATATTGCATGAAAATCTGTAAGCAAATTGTCTTTAAATTTTAAAAGTGTAAGTGGATTGGTAAAAAAGTCAAAATTTTAAATTTTAATAAAAATTTGATCGTGTGACTACCAAGTTATGCCAGCATTGTTAATCTAGTGTGAATTTCTTCAATCATATGGTTATGCGTTTGCGTATTATGCTGGCTACACACATTGCAACGTTTTGTGCAACACGTTTGTCATTCGTGTTCCATATTTTGATACACACGAAGCAACTAAGAATCACAAAGTAATACCAGAGGTAACACGAACAGCATGCTATTGCTGTATCTGTCGCACAGTAACTCGTAAACAAAGAATTTTTCATGTTTTGTTGTGGTTTTGTATTCTAATTAATTTCTGACTCACTAAAAAGAGTTGCAGAAAAATATTAATTTAAGCAATATAAATGCAAAAAGTTATATAACATTAAAAATAATATAAAATAAGAATTATTCGTGATATATAGAAGAAGTAAATTGCAATACAATTCATCATTTCTTACTTCCAAAATGCTTAATTTTGTTTTCTTTATTGTCCCTCATCCTTACATTATATTGCTATCTCTTTTTAACAGTAACTAGTTGAACAAAAAAGCTGATTTGCTCCAAAACATATTGTATTCTTATTAATTTCTGATATATAGAAGAAGTAAATTGCAACACAATTCATCATTTCTTACTTCCAAAATGCTTAATTTTGTTTTCTTTATTTTCCCTCATCCTTACTTTATATTGCTATCTCTTTTTAACAGCATCTAGTGGCACAAAAAAGCTGATTTGCTCCAAAACATAACCTCAAAGTTACATCTCTGATTACCCTGTGACAGAAGAACAACAGTCATTTTTGCTTGTGTAGTTTCACTGCGTATTTCAAAAAATTAACCAATAAAACAAAGAAAATAGATGCAGAAAAAATTATTATTAGCATTTCCACCATCAAAGTTTAGAGCCCTATTTTATTTTGACAAAATCTTTTCATTTTCTTTTAAACTTTGTTTAGCTTCTGCACACGCAAAGCTTACTTTGAAAAATTTTGTATTCGTTTGTTGAATAGCTGTTCATCCAGGCACACACATGCAAACAAATAGAAGTACTTATGTGTAAACGACGAACGAAGTAGAAAGCAACTTTGCGAGTACAGCAAAGTGTGTACTCACCCCCTTTCCTCTTTCCCATATCATTAACAACCAAAAGACTTTGCACAGTAAACTGACCTATGATCCAATAATAAGGTCTTTTCCTGGTCAGCTGATTATTTTTTTCTCTCACACCATTTTCATCATGCCATTGTTATTTTTTATTTGTTTACTTTTAAACAAGAAATGGTTTTGTATTTTGTACGTGATCAGTTTGTGTGTGTGCTGTTTTTGACAAACTCATGATGGTGGGTTTTTTATTGTTGTAGAGTTGCATAGATCTTATTATTACTGTATCTTGCTTTGACCGTGGCAAAGGGCTCTATCTTAAAAAAATAAAAACTCGTTCGTCAGAAAACGAGTTTAAAGTTGATATGGCAACGTTGACATTTGGAAAATGGCCATACCATGCGGGGTTAACCCTAAATTGTGAAGAGTAAAAATATTCTCATAATCACATTCTCAAAAACAATGAGTAAGTGGCAACAAATATATTTATAATACCTAAATTGTATAAAAAATTGAAACAAAGAAAATTAGCAAAAAGTTTGTTTGCAATAAATTTTTATTTATTTATCTGCAAAATATAAAAATTAATTTCAAAAGTTTCCTGTTTTAATTTTGCACTTCTTAATTAACACTTTTTATATTCAAACTGCCAAAAATCACAGCTTTATACCAATTTTGACATTTGTTAGTGCAAGTTTTGACGATTAGTCAGGTATTTTTACAACATATTTTATATTGTTGTAGAATCGTTCCTACCTGGTTGATTTGTCTTGATATGTATAAAGCTCTTAGCCAAGGCAAATTCATAACAGGTAGACTCCCCTCAATTCGCTTTGAAAAATACCTTCTTTCTTTGTCAAAATCAACGTCAAATGCTATGTATAAATCAAACATGAACAAATTTTGACAACTAAAACAGATCAAAATACAAGGAGCAACAAATTATCACCTGAGGCAAGGCGAATATATGACAGGTGGTCTTGACAGCTCAGATGATTTTTTTCCTTGCATTTTAATCTGTTTTGCTTGTCAAAATTTTTTATATTTGATTTATATAGTATTCGACGTTTGATTTTGACAAAGAGAGTTGGTATTTTTCAAAGCGAATTGAGGCGACTTTACCTGTTATGAATTTGCCTTGCATTTCACACAATTGACATCTAAATCAGAATAATCATGTATGCTATCACTACTACCTTGTTGATCTATCTTGGTTAGGTATGGCTTCGAAATTATTTTGAATTGTCAAACTCTCACAGTGTAGAAGAAATACTATATTTAATATTTTATAAAACTATATACATACATATGTATATTATTTATTCGAAATCGTGCTTTTAAACAATTTTGTAAGTAGTATTACAGCAAAATAATCGCATTGTATTAATATTTTAAACCCAATTCTTTTAAATAATTTGTTTTACTGATGAGTACAAAAAATTTCATTTATAATTTCAAGTGATATCATTGTTGTTTCCATAGTTCTTTTTTGTTGTTTTCGGGCGGGTTTTATGTGATGGTAAAGATGGCCCTTTTGTACTATTTTGGTACTATTAAAGAATCATAATTTATTTAAAACGAACAGCACAATATTGATAATCTTACAAAAATAAACAAGATTTCATTTAAATTATTTTTAAAATAATTTAATGTTATCAGAACCGGCAAAATTTTTAAGGCAAACATAACCATTACCATTTTTTTTTTGCTGTTAAAATGTGAAATCAAACTACTTGATGCAGCTCTTTCGAGTTCTATCCAATGATCTAAAGGATATATTGGTATATTAATAATGCAATTGTTACAATTAAAAAAAAGTAATTTTTATGTTGTGTGAACATTATGATAATTTAAATTTTGTTGTGTAATGATATTGTACATGTGATATGCAACCTCAAAAAAGTGCAAATTTAGTGGCGAATTAGTGTTATGGAACCAAGTGAAGTGGAAATGCGCCAGTAGGTCTCGCTAACTTTTTATATCTAAACCTATAAAAATTTGAAAATAAATTTTTTGCCACGGGCCTTCGCAGGTATCGAACCATTGGTTCCCGACTAATGGGGCACTCATAGAAATTATTATATATTTAAATACAGTAGTTTTTCGATTCAACGAACATCTCTTTTAACGGACACTAAAATTTTTATTTCTACTAATTAAGTACCTTATATTACGAACAAAAATTTTATTTTGTCTTCGGTTTAACGAACGAATGTATAACAAAACGATGCACACAACGAAAATTATAAAGAGCTTGATAAAACTGAAATTCTAGAGCCCAAAATAAAACACAAAGATGTCATTAAGCACTTCGAAATTTGTACTAAATGTTAGTAGCACAAACAAGGCAGATCTACAAGGTAGTTGTTGTAAAAATACCTGAGCAACTGTCAAAACTTGTACATAATCGAGTGGCACTGTTAGCACAGCTGAACCTCTAAAAAATTTCAAAGATCATACTAAGCTGTGGTGTTTGGCATCAGCCATGTTACGAGTATATTATCAACACAAATTTATTTTTACACAAATGACATTTAGTCAGGTAAATCGGCTGTGTTATCGCTACTACCTTGTTGATATGCCTTGAGTTTCAGAATATGCCATTAAGAAACATAAATATTCCAATAAGCACACTGTTTTTAACCAATTTTTTAAATAATTTTTTTTATATAACGGAGTTTTTATGAATTTTTTCTCTCCTTGTACATATATTTTAAGAAATATCTTTTATAAATTACTATGATTTTAATAAAATATTAAAAAAACACCACATATTTATAGTTATGAATAAAATTGGCGACGTTATTAATTTTTAATTTAGTACCATATATAACGAACAATTCGCTTTTAGAAACAGGCCTGACAACCATTAGGTTCTTTAAATCGGAAAACCACTGTATAATCTATTTATCTTCTATCTATATTATAAATAGGCAAACATCTTTTTTTAGATCCCTTTTACGGCCGTCTTTAAACGGGGTTTTATATAGATGTGCAGATTCTTAATTTAATTTAAATCGGTTAGATATTTAGGGAGCTATAAGCGTTTAAAGTTGCTACTAACACATGCACTCTTATTGCACATGCATGTATCAGTTTCAACCCAATTTGCTTTTGCATAGATATGAGACAGAGTTTTAAGAAGTTTATTTAGAAAGTTTTTCGTTTTTGTATTTTGTCATATGTATTTATTTTTTAATTGTTTCTAGAATGCGGCCGATAGATTCGAATATAAATACATTCACATATGTACATACATATATTTTTCTGATCTAAAAAGTTGTTCCAAATTCAGGGATGATCTTGTTTTTAAAATTATGTTGGTGATAGAAATTTTGAGTGTCTATTCATTGAGAGAGCAGACACTATTCGCATTCGGATTCCTTTAGAGGGCGTGTTAGATATAACTTCGTCGCTTTGTGTGACGTTTCTAACTTTGATAGAAAAACGCTAAGCAAAAAGGTGATTGCCACAATAAAAACTTTGACAACTCTTACGCATTATGTGTTTACCTACAAAAGCGGTTGGTAATTTAGACATTTACTCATTGTGAAGTAAAAGTTTTATCTGACATGACCTTAAGATGTTCTTATTAGTTTTGTTACTTAACATCTGACATAATATCTGCTATTTTTCTATCAAGGAACTTCAATTTTAATCGCAGAAAGAATTATCTTACGTTTGGACTTCAAATTAGTGTTATTATTGCACTGTTGTAATAATTTTTATGACAGCGTTGCTATACTAAATCTCACGATATGAAAATTCAAAAAACTTGCAAGCATATGAGAATATATAAGTGAATGTGCATGTGTTTATATAAATATGTCACTATTCATGGTTTTTATGTGCTTAACGAATTTTTAAGTTATTAAAAAAATATTGTTGGACAAATTCACTAATTTTGGAGGTATGGCACATGTTTACTCCGTGCATAATTGCATAAAATGAAATAGTAACAAAAGTAAAATTACGTTTTCCTCATCTACATATGTAATGCAAAAAAATCGTACTAATTACTGAGCTGTATATAAATTGCTTATGACCGTCACTGTTAACACACGTAGCCTTAAGGCATTCAACAAGGTAGTATCACTACAACAGCTGACTAAATTGTTAACATGTCAATTGTGTAAAATTCTGCTAGTGTTGATGAAATACTCATAAGCTGCGTTCGAGTACTTTTGCAGCAAAAGAGTAATTAATTACTGAGTAAACTGAAAAATTTACTCTCGGAAATAGCTGTTGCCAAAAAAAGTACGCGAACGGGAAAATTTTAAAAATTAATAAGATTAAGGAAACAGGTGATCTCGATGCAATATATATTATAACATGCATATATGAAAAAAGTATAAACAAATTATTTTCTATAATCGTTTCAATGTGTTTATTTTCATTTTATTTGATTTTCCTAATTTGTGTTTGATTAAATTTATTTAAAAGTATTGCCTGATTTACATGAAGACTTTTGCAACGTCTGTTTTTCTTAATTTTCTTTAGCAGTTGCTTCCAAAAATCATTTCCATGAAAATGTGATTTTTAAAAGACATCTGTGTTTTGTAACCAGGTTTGATTTTATTTTTCTTTTTGTACCATAATTGCAATTTTTTTTGTTTAATCGGTTAATCTTCTTTAGTTTTTTTTCCTATTAAAAACTCAAATAAATATTAATTTATTTGTGTATATGTATGTATGTACATATATTTATTTTACTTGTACTGTTATGTGTAAAATTTTTTTCTTTTATTAGTTTATAATTTTTTTACATATTCTCTTGTTTTTTCTTTGAACTTTTAATTTTTCCGGTGCACAAAGGTTGTGCCACTTCAAAGTACGAAAACGAATAAAACAAACAAGAAGAAAATAATGTAGCATAGAGAGAAATAAGAAAAGCAAACACGATAACACAAAACGTGATTTTTTGTCTACCCCTCATGCTTCTCTAATGCACTCGATTCCAACACAAAAAACAGACATGAAAAACAGACGTTGCAAAAATCACCGTCTAAACGTTCTATAATTGATTATTTGTTTTTGCTATTGACTACATTAAGAGCAAGTGCACCAAATGCCGATTTAAGTGACATGTTTGACAGCGCTGTTCCCGAAAGAATTACGGATGTCAAACACAAAGCCTATTTCGACTGCAACGAAGCAGGCTCAGAGGCAGCAGCTGCCACTTGTAAGCACAAACTACTATGCTTTGTGCTTGTAAGTTTAAAATAAAATCTATAATGCTAGTTAAATAAAAGGAATAATTATTTTTAATTTTTGTCTTTCTTCTATCTCTAGTTATTAAAATAATGTTCTACAGTGCAGTTTTCAACAACATCATTTTCAGTACCACTCATCCATCCATTTATCTTTTTCGTACATAGCAAAGAATATGTTTATTTCGCCGGACATGTAGCAAACTTTTGATTTTAATTTTACTAAAGTTACAATATGCAAATTCCTGGACCCTGATTTTTCGCTGATGACGTTGGTACCTGGAAAAATCAGCGTCGTTATTTTTTTGGCCATATTGGAGGATCCCGATATTCTCGCAAACGGCTTCGACGATTTTTTGCACGGTTGGCTCATTTTGTGCCTTAAGGGGTCTACTTTCACTGCTCCTGGGATAAAACATCCACGATTTTCTTTGCCCACTAATATTTTCCCTTGTTTTATTTACCAAAATCTACGCTATCTTTTGCTATTACGCGTAAAATACATAATAATTTTCCCCAGTTTTTGGTCTCTACAGATTATTAAATAAAGGCTCAAAGTTCCTTTCTATTACACTTCCCAAAGTTGTTTTAATTGTCTGCTTTACTTTAAGCATTAAAAACAATTAAAATTTTATAAAATTGAAATTTATTTAAATAAATTTTAATGTTACAAATGCAAAATGATAATAAGCTTATAATTTTATATTACTTGACAGAGTTATTAGCTGTTTGAAATATTAATAAAGGGGAAGGAAGACTCAGGATGTTGTACACGAGAAGAAGTACTTTAAGCTTAGGTGGCGCTGCTGTTAATCAAATTCAGCCAACTGGGGTGATAAAGGCATTTGCATATTTTAACTTTAGTAAAATTAAAATCAAAAGTTTGCTACATGTCCGGCGAAATAAACAGCTTCTTTGCTATGTACGAAAAAAAATAAATGGACGAGTGGTACTGAAAATGATGTTGTTGAAAACTGCACTGTAGAACATTATTTTAATAACTAGAGATAGAAGAAAGACAAAAATTAAAAATAATTATTCCTTTTGTTTTGTTTTATTTTATGACCAAATCGTCTGACCATAAATAGCCTAAAATAAAAAAACACATAATTATTCCTTTTATTTAACTAGCATTATAGATTTTATTTTAAACTTACAAGTGGCAGCTGCTGCCTCTGAGCCTGCTTCGTTGCAGTCGAAATAGGCTTTGTGTTTGACATCCGTAATTCTTACGGGAGCAGCGCTGCCAAACATTTCACTTAAATCGGCATTTGGTGCAAACATTGAAGAGAGACACATCTTCTTTAAAGTTTCCTTTAAATTTATACTAGTTTCTATACGAAATTTGGGCAAATATATTTTAACGTGTTGTGGCTTCAACCTCCTAGTAATGTTATTTAAATCTGTTCCTTTGAGTTTCTTTTCCAATCCTTCAATCTCATTGGGCAATATGATCAACATTGAGATATCGGAATTGTTGTAAGGCATTTCTAAAGCTTTGGCTCTCAAATCGGGCAATTCAGCATAGGAAAATTTACCACTTACGGACATCAAATCCACTTCCACTTTGTCACGTCTGTTCTTATAAAAATAATCTTTAAATGCAGGATCGAAGGGAGTTTTCCATTTGGCCTTGAAATAAATGGCAATTACTAACACACAGGTGGTGTCAGCATTAAACGCATCTTTTTCCACTAGATTTTTAATCTTGTTTTCTGTGATTTTCTCCACCCATTTATTGATTTTCTCTACTAAAGTTAAATCCTGGCTGAAATTAACATTTTCCGCTTCAGCATCAAATTTGTCTTTAGCAAGTTTATTGAATTGCTGTGAAATTTCGATTCCACTCTTGACAAGCAAACGAGTGGCCATTTTCAATTGTGGTGCATTATCATCATCAGTAGTTTTTTTGAATACAGTTTCCAAAGATTGTCCATATTTCGAAGCAAATTGCGATTTGTCTTCTTGTGGCAATTTCAAAACGTTTCGCAATTCCTTGGCTGTGTTACCACCAGCACCCAAATATATTAAAGACAAGGAAGCCTGTATGGAGGCAGGTGAAAAGCATATAAGTATTTTCAGTTGATTTACTTTCCGTAACAGTAGAAAACAAATTGGCGGCACACAAATTTTCACTCGTTGATTCTGACGATACACTTGGATGCGCCATTATGGAGGATTTGTATTGACATTGCAACTGAAAAAGATAAATAAAATTGGTATATATTTTTTAAAAATAACATAACTAAAAGAAATAACACAGAGTGTGGTCTGTTGGATACATTTAATATGAAATTGAAAATTAAAAAACCGAAAACAATCTGAGAATAAGAGTTTCCAAATAAAGAAACAACGGTTCCATCAATAGCGCAGTTCTAAGTTGAAAAAAAGCAAATGATGTGATAAAATTATTTTTTTTTCTCTATAAATTGAATTATCATGTACACGCGAAGAAAAGGCATAGTTGCAACAATTCTGTTATGGTTTTGACAAAGAATGTATGGTTGTGGCAAACAAAATACTTTTGTCATTTATTTTAAACATAACTTCAGTTGCGATAAACGAGTTGTTGTTTACAGTTTACCGTCTTAGTTGCGATATGGCCGGGCTGTAACTAAAGTTTTCTTAAATAATTTTTTTTTTCGTTTGTAATCAAACTTTGAGTAGAAGTCAAGCAAAGAAGTATTCACCAAACGTACGTTCAGGGCTTATGTAGTAGTGTTTGCTATAATTCTCGTTTGGTTAATAAAGGGTGTTTTTTATTGAGGTATAGAACTTTAAGTTGGCATCACTTTTTTAACTGGCGGCCATTTTGTCAGCTGTCAAGTGATTAATATTTAGTTTGGTTTGCCATTTCATCATGAACAGGTTGACAAAAGAACAACGCTTGCAAATCGTGCAAATTTATTTCGAAAATAATGGTTCAGTTCGCGAAGTTTACCGCAAGCTCCGTCCATTTTATGGTCGACATAATCGTCCATCAGAGCAATTAATTCGGTTAACCATGGATCGCTTTCGCACTACGTTTACTCTATGTGATAATACGCATCCGCAGAGACGTCGAACAGTGCGCACCGAAGAAACAATTGCCGCTGTAGAGCAAAGTGTTGAAGAGGACCCGAATGAATCGATTCGCCACCGTGCACAGCAATTGGAGCTTTGTCCATCAACTTTATGGAAGATTTTGCGCAAAGATCTTGGCTTGCGACCTTACAAGATCCAGCTTGTGCAAGAATTAAAGCCGCGAGACCATGCAATGCGTCGTGATTTTGGTGTATGGGCCGAAAATGAGATTGATCTCGATGCTGATTTTCATCGCAAAATTTTGTTCAGTGATGAGGCTCATTTTTGGTTGAATGGCTACGTCAACAAGCAAAATTGCCGCATTTGGAGTGAAGAGAATCCACATGAGACCCTTGAGACGCCATTCCATCCACAAAAACTGACTGTTTGGTGTGCTCTATGGGCTGGTGGAGTCATTGGGCCATACTTCTTCCGAAATAATGCTGGAGAGTCAGTTACCGTTAATGGAGACCGGTATAGAGCCATGATAACTGACTATTTTGTTCCCGAATTGGATGGCATGAATGTGGATGAGTTGTGGTTCCAACAAGACGGCGCTACATGCCACACAGCGCACGTCACAATCGATTTATTGAAGGAAACATTCGATGAGCGCATAATTTCGCGGAATGGACCTGTCAATTGGCCACCAAGATCGTGTGATTTGACACCATTGGATTATTTTCTTTGGGGATATGTGAAGTCGCTCGTCTACGCCAACAAACCAGAAATGTTAGGGGACTTGGAAGCCAACATTCGTGGCGTTATTGCCAACATACGGCCCCATATGCTCGAAAAAGTGGTTGAAAATTGGACCTGTAGAATTGGCTTTATTCGAGCCAGCCGCGGCGGCCACATGCCCGAAATCATATTTAAACATTAATGGCATAAAATTATCCTTCCAATAAGGCCAAATTGATGGACATTAAAACGATTTTCTTGTGTTTTATTTCAATTCGAAGTTCTATACCTCTAAAAAAAACACCCTTTATTAAAAAAATTATAAGTATTTTTGATTTGTTCATAGTCGGTTAACGATACTATAATATTCTACCATGTTACGATTACTCACGATTATTATCGTTGCGCTTAGACATTTTCTTATGCAGTTTTTTTAATTGATAAAAAATAAAATAAAACCCCACACAGATTTATGTAAAACACTGTTTGTTTATTTATTTGCTATAAGAATAAATACACACGATGAATTAATTGTCTTTCCTTATCGAAATTCACACAAGACTGATTGCTCGAACTGCTTTGTCCAGTACTTTTTTTACCCTTCACCAAAAAATTTGGAAAGGGGATATATATATAGGTTTGTCATTCCGTATGTAATTTCTTCATTATTCACTTAAGACCCCATAAAGTATATATATTCTGGATCCTTATAGATAGAGAAGTAGAATGACCGATGTCCGTCTGCTATATTTTGGTGTAAGCAGAATTAAGGCCTAACACAAAATAGAGACATAAATTTTATACCATTCTCTTGGAATTTTTCATAAAATTTTTCGGTTTGAATATAACAAAACTCGGCCCAATAATTAATGAGATATAGCCAAAAGACTTTTTTTGTTATATTTCCTATTCTGTTGTTTTTTATGGCCCCAACTGTCCTACGGTCAAGTTTATGAAGCAGATCTCTTGTATGGAGTTCTACGAAGGTTTAGACTGAAAATAATTGAAGTCGGTCGATTAACGACTAAAATATGGGCAAAAAAAAATGGTATTCGAAATAATTTTACTTTACTTTTTTAATTTAATTTTATAAAATTTGAAAAAGTTGCGTTGGGATTCATACCTACAGTCTACTAATTGGTAGTCACAAGCGCCTCTCATGCACCACAGAACAATTGTATATTTCATAGTACTTTCTGCGTTTAAGTACATAATATATCTTATTTATTATAAAATACTAAAACTTAAAATTCTTGATTCTTCCCTTTTTGTCACATATACATTAATACTGAAATGCGTTCATATGCACTCATGTACACATTTTGTGTATACATGTGCATAACTAAGCAGTCGAAAAGCAAAGATTTGTTTTTTTGTTTGTTTCTTTAAACTTATTTTTGTACGTTTATTAGTATAATATTATGCATGCATATTACAATATTTTTTATCGCTTACATTTTCTTTTCGTATATAAATAACCATAATTATTTTTTATATTATTTATACATATTAAAGAAATGTAATGGTCAAGACACTATGTACGAGTAAATACACAAAATCAATGATTTGAATTTTTGTTTTGTTGTAAAAATGTATTAATATTTAATTTTTTATGACTATTTGTGATTTCAGAAGAAAGGCAAAATTGATGCTTATATCCTGTTTTATACTTGTGTAATTTTAATTATTTTCTATATTCAGGTGCAGAGCGTACCTGCAGTATATCAGAACCCGGTATTATTATTGTATTTGTACAATGTGATAAAAAATCTTTTGACAATTAAAATGTTGTTTGGGTACTTAGTAACGCATAACAAAGCAGAAAAATCTCTTCCCGGCGAGAATTTGATAAGAAATGTTTCTTTCATTCTGTAACATCAGTGAGTTAATCTTCAAAAGCACTTCAATTAATTGCCATTTTTTCTATAAAATAAAAACAAAGTTTGATGTAAGAATTTAATTTGATATCAAGCTCCAAAATGTAATTAGCAAAGCAACTAAAAAATTGAAAACCCCGCGAAAATAGCGCATATTCTAAAAATCGCAACTGCAATATTGGAAATTATTTCCAAAATTTATTAAAATAAAAAAAAAAAACTTAAAAATATCATATATTGTGAAAATTACACTTTTATTAAAAACTATTTTGTATTTGGAATAAAAATTTGAATAAAAGTATTGCAAATACCTACTTTCCACAAATTTATATTTAGCTTCTAGATTGTATTATCCAATTGAATAATTTAATGTGGGCTTAATTAAAATGTATTCTAAGAATAGTTCGCAATTCATCAAATATTTTTCAAACAATCAGTTCCTATCGTATACATACATATGAACTTTGGATTTTTAGATCGGAATATTTGGGGAAAATTTCCAAAAATAGTGTATGCATACATATTTGTATTTCATTTTTTTGTGCATATTTTCGTATTTTCCCCAATTTAACATATATAAAATGATAAGTTAAGATCTTAGGAGATAAAAATTCACTTAATCATCTTCATATAAAATTAACTGGTCTTACATTCATTAAAAACACCTAAGAAATCATAGTCGATACCACGGAATTGGACGCGGATTACGAAAATAAGCCGAATTATGGGTTGGATTTGAGAGCAAAAGGCTCTCTGTTTGTGATTTGATCGTAATTTTTCATATATATTTCTCTGTCTTACCCAGTAAACGCAGAAGAAGATTTAAATAAAAAATATTTTTATTTAAGTCCATCTGTTTTCTTAGCAGGCTGAATATGAATTCGTATTTTTTAAATAAATTGTGGTTGAAATTCGATTGTGTTTCTATACCAGAAATATACAGGTTATATTGAACCAAAACCTTTATCGTCTGGTCCAACCGCAATACAGATAAGTAAATGGAAAAGTTAACAAAATTTTAAAAAGACAAAAGACGTACATCATACGAGTTTCAAAGAAAAAATTAAATTAAAATAATGAATTAAAATATGTTGTTATATTTTATAATTTAAAATTTTTTCTACACCGTCAAGTTATTTTTATTTTTTGTTATTAATATTATATTATATCAAATAAAAACGTCGACAACTTACTAAATTCATTATATAATTATTTTATCACTGTACAAAATCCTATCTGATAACATATTGGATATTTTTGAAAAATAAAACTTTTATCGTTCATAAAATTGGTAAAAACGCAAAAATTAAAAAAAAATATTATAAATGAGATTGTGCCTGGTTTTTTAAATAAATTGTGGAACAAACTTTTTCAAATAAAAAGTAAAAGTAATAAAAACAACTAAAATGTATCGAAAATTCTAAAAAAATAGCATTGTGTTGTTTTCAGGATTCGAAACCGCGCCACCGGGTAAGAAGGTACGGTTTCAAATCCTGACCAACCATTTATTAATTTTTTTTAATTTTTGATACATTTTAGTTATTTTTATTACTTTTACTTTTTATTTGAAAAAGTTCGATCTTTTTTTAAGAATTTTTGATAGCTTTAAATTATTTTCAATGTGAAGATAATATTGGAACATTTTCATCATTAGACTAGCAGATTTATTCAATAGGTGTCGATATTTTTTAATCAATTTTGGGGTAATTTCTTTATTATTAAACCTTTTCTTAGGTTTCAAATCATTTCTTTGTTTAGTCGAAGACCACTGGCTTTTTGATAAAGACGTTGAAACACTTCTGTGAAAAATTATATAAGTGCTAATAAGGGGATGTTAATATTTTTATAATGCACCCCAGGCAAGAAAGTGTTATAAATTTGTTACGAAATTCATAATTTGTGACTGACTTCATAAACGCAGTTTGCAAAGTAACACTAGAATGCCTTGTAAACTCATGCTTCCAGTGTTGCTTTGGAAGCTGTGTTTATGAAGTCAGCCTATACTATGAAATAGAGATTAGAACCAATAATGCGTGATCGTGATTAATTTTTTGTTTTCATCACGTGAGGGTGCGTCCGTGAGACGGTGAGTGGCAATTTTTTTTTGCTTTAATGTAATTTTTTTTTCGTATTTCGTGAGCGTGAATTTTCGTGATTATGACTTCTTTCTTCACTACCGGTTTTAATGCACATATTAACTTTATTAATCAAACTTTATTAAACATATTAGCCCAATTCATAATGTTGTGCATTTGAGATTGCAAATTTATGTACACTAAGAGAAAAATGACAATCTAAATTTAAGAATAAAATTCTTGAATGTAGATTGCAGAAATCTTCATATTTCAATCTAATAATAACTGCTAATAATTACTATTGTCAATAACACAAAGTTTTCATCTTTACAAAATTAAATTTTTTTTAATTCAAAACGAAGATTTTTATGTCATGTGCAACTAATCCAAGTAAGTGAGTTCGATAAACACTTTCAGTCTTATGAAATTGGTTCTTTGCTTAATGAAATATATATAATTATTCTTATTCTAAAATATTTTCACCAATACAGTTAAGGGCTTTTTCTTGCTAGATGGCCCGTTAAGGTTTAATTGTTATCAGCAAATAATTAATATGAATGAAATCGCTTAACAGATCTATTCATTCGAAATTGAAAAACTTAGTTCCAACTAAGCCTCCATGAGCTTTGAAAGTCTTAAGAGATTTTTATAAAATTAATTTTTTAAGAAAAAAAAACGCGTAAAATTTTGTTATAATGAAAAAAGGTATATACTATTAAAAAAATTTACTTTCGATTAAGAATTGTTAAAATATATAAGCCAGCACATACATAAATATATTTTGTTTTATAAATAAATGCTTTATCAAATGAGGTAAAAATATTTTTAATTATGTATGTATGTTTCAAAAGGTTTTCCAAGAATTGAGATGCTTTTAATTTTGTTGTTTATTTTCGAATTTCTTTCGTTCTATTTTGTAATCAGATTTTGTATGGAATGTAATGTCTATTTCTTAACATACATACATACATATGCATGTGGCTTCAGACATACATACATACATATTTAGAACAAGTTTTTTTTATTCTTTAATTTTTAATTTTATTAACCTTGAATTGCGCATTTATGGTTTCAATGTTTGATAAGGAAAATTTTCCAAATTTAAAATTAGTTTCAATAATAGCTTATCATCGAGGAAATTAATTACATATCCCAAACAACTGCTAACAAAATATTAACTGAACAATTCTAGGATACTTATGTGGTAATCAACATCATCTACAATCATACAAAAAAAGGCTTCTTTCTTAAACAATCGTTTCTCGAAAGCGAACTGTACTTAAAATTTTTCTTTCGCCAAATAAATATCTTGAAAAAAAAGAAAACGCTTTAACTGGTATATGTAAAAGTCAATAGGTCATTATTTAAAGTTAATTAACTAACTTATGTTCCCTCTTCTTGTAAATTTCTTTACAGCCAAAATTTCGTTAACACTTTGCATTTTTGCCATGTCTTTGCTCGCATTGCCTCCTGTCACGGTCGCCGATGATAATCCCGACATACAATTCAATAAGGGCTTAGAAAACTTTGGCATTCGTTTATTCTTCGAGTTGGCCAAGACAAATCGAGCGAAAAATATGCTCTTTTCTCCCTTCTCCATACAAACATGCATTGCCATGGCTCGTATGGGAGCAGAGGGTGAGACTGCCCGCGAAATAGATCAAGTTATGTCCTTATCCGCTGCTCAAAATAATGATGATTTGGCCAAAAATTATCACTCTCTATTAGCACAATATGAAAGTAGTAAGATTCTCAAAATAGCCAACAAAATTTATGTCATGCAAGGATATCCGATTCAGGAAAATTTTAATCAATTGTTGACTGAGCAATTTTTCTCATCGGTTGTTCCTATAAACTTTGCCAATAATAATGCAGCTGCTGCTACTATAAACGCCTGGGTGGAAGATAAAACAAACAATTTAATTACCGATTTGGTATCACCACAGTTGTTGGGCCCCGACACTCGATTGGTGCTGGTTAATGCCATACACTTTAAGGGGGATTGGGTACACCCATTCCCTGAACGTGGCACTCGTGAAATGGATTTCTATTTGGATGAGACCAACACAATTAAAGTGCAAATGATGCATACAAAAGAAAATTTCAAATATGGTGAATTTCCTGATCTAGATGCCACTGCTTTGGAAATGCCCTATAAAGATTGTGATCTTTCTATGTTGATTATTCTGCCCAACTCACGTACCGGTTTGGTTGATTTGGAGCACAAATTGCAAAATGTTTCATTGGCTGACATAACCCAACGTATGAGTTCTATGAAAGTTATTGTGGATATGCCAAAATTTAAGGTTACATTTGAAGCCGAATTGACGAAAACTTTAATGGAGGTAATAAGATTTGAAATTTATTTTATTTTACTTAATAAAAGGATTTTTTTATTCAAATCTATCCAAAGATGGGCATGAGACGCATGTTTACACCTGCAGCTGAATTCAGTAAAATGTTGGAATCCAAAGAAGGCTTGCAAGTGTCCACGGTCATACACAAAGCTTTTATTGAGGTCAATGAAAAGGGTACTGAGGCTGCTGCTGCTACTGGTAAGATGTTTTGTTTTTCAGTTATTTTCTTGTTTTTGTTGGATTTGGTGCTAACGGGCCTTATATTATTTTAGTTTTTATATATTAACTAATAACACTGTGCATCAGCAATTTTTCGGTATGCCTTATTTGTTAAACCCATTAGCTTGCGGATGATCAAACGTTGTAGAACTGCATACTCTTCGGATGTCTTTCCTTTACGCTTTGTTAAGGCAAATCATGAGACAATTTTTTTAAATTCATTTCGTACCAATTAAAGTACATTTATTTATTCAAGTATGCTTGTTTTTACAACAACGAAAACAACAGAATTTTGATTTTTGAAATTTCTCCTGAATTGTCAATTCAAACAAAAATTAAATAGTTTTCCATAATATTTTCTCACAGCACATACAATCCTTTTTTTCTCAATTGTGAACAAAATTTGACAATGGAGGAGACATCAATTGGTAATCAGCTGACGAAGTGAATGTGTCTTACAATTATTAGGTGTGTTAATTTACTTTACTAGTGAAAATTTGCAACGAGAGAGTAACAAGAAATTTTCCAAAATTACTCTCAAAAATGTGAAAAGGTAAATGAACACTACTAGCAAAAATTTGCAATTTAAAGTAGTGTTGTAATGTACAGGTATATATGAGTACTCAATCACTACCCCTATATTTTTGGACAAATTATACATATACGATACATGTACATATATTATTATAAAAATAATGTGATTATGGTCATTTATATTCAGCATTGTCATGACTGGCGTTTTTCCAGTACGGCTTATAATAGAATAATGAAAAGTTTTGCAATTTTATTTAATCTAGTACTAGGCGTAGTCGAAATACCCTAAACACGATAAGGGTGATTAGGTACTTTTGAATAAAATGAATGAATAAAATATATATTTTTAATTAGCTTATACGTTATAACAGCCTGTCTACACATAGCATTTTAATTTCAAACACCGGAAATAACGAAAAACGGGTTAAATATAGTTTTTAAAGGAAACAAATATAAGAAATTTTCATTGAAATAAAAAGCTTTATTCAAAATAAAATATAATGTGCTGCCAGCATTAAACCCCAAAAGCAGTAAAAAAGTAATTTAATAAATTATGTGTTAATTTATATACTAGGTACTCATAATATTTACAACACTAAATATAAAAGAGCATCCTTTGCCACTGATGTACCAGATACTGTGTTGCTTAGTTCAATTCCATTAGACATCTTATTTTGCTTCTGTTGTCCCTAAGTTACACAAAAATAAATCTGTTATCTTTTTAATACTTTTTATCATTTTAAAAGTTTACATTTACTTAAATTTTCCAAAATATTTTTATTTTCAGCTTAATTTAGAAATATTGTTTTGTAAACACAAACACAAAACAGCTGTTTGAATAATTATTGCAAGTAAAAATTTTACTTGTTAAAACTTGCAAGAATTTTTCTGTCTCTCAATTTTGTACGCTCTTTCGACGCTCTCTCGTTGCAAATTTTTTGGGCATATGAACGCTTTCTACTAGCAACAATTGTTACAAATTTGTAAAAATTTTTAGTAAATGAACACAGCTAATATATTTATGTACATTGATACCAGTATGGCTATAAAATATTGAAAAAAAATTAACATTTCAAATTTCGTCTCCTTAAAAAAGGCAACCGATCAGGAAATGAAAAAGTGAACACGAAATTCTACTACCATATGTATTCTGCGAGCTAATGGTTATATTAAAGTATATATGCCGACTAAAAAAGTTTAATTTTGTTACATGGTGTAATAGATTACGAATTGGTTAAAGTGACTCTTGGTAAAAGACAGCTCAATAGCAGATGTAAGTCAGGGGTGTAGATGGCTTAATCAAGTTTTCGCTAATTATTAATGGCCTTATTCATAAACGATTAATAAAGTTAATGCGTGCATTATGACCCTGTTTCACATATAAAAATCCAACATTAAACCTATTATAACTTTATTAATCGCTTGTAAATAAGAGCATAAGTCTCTTATTTTTCAATTCCTTGCTTCTGTTTGACAAAATTAGCTTTCGTGAGGTCACACTAAAAGATGTTGACGATGTTTGGTATAAATAATTTCATGTTGACGCAATTAAAGGCGTAAGCTGTTTTTTTTTATCAAGACTACTTGCAACCAAACAAATCTAAATTGTATCACTTCATGCACATCATAAATTCTGAATGTGATTATTGTTTTAGTGGGTATGAATATTAATTTATGTGTCTGCTTCTGCCTGAAAGTTTTTAAACAAAAATCTTACATTGCGCAAGTTAATTTCTTAATTTATGATTTGAACTTAACACACATGTTTCTACCAACATTATCTTAATAATAACGTTCATTTCATCTACAAAATATTTGTCTTTTGTCTTTTCACCTTCATATATATTTTTAGCCATGCATACGAGAAGGAAACGAGCTCTTGAAGATTTTAGCCAAATCAAAGAGTTCAATATTGAACATCCGTTTGTGTTTAAAATTCTACAAGAAACTTCAGGCGAAACGTCAACGTCCACTTCAAATTTAGTTTTATTTGCGGGTAAAATTGAAAAAATTGCTGAAAATAATTTGGAAACTGCAACGAATTTGAATGAAATAAAAGACGAACTTTAAGAGAAAGGAAATGAAAATATTTTGAATAGTACACGGAGATTTGGGCAAGGTGGGAGCAGCGGCACATTCAATTCACGTTAGTCAAGGCGCCCATGAAAGCTATTGTTTATTTGAGAACTATTAAATCGAGGCTTGCTAGACCAATTAATTTGAATTAACAAATACAGGCTTCAAACTTAAGCCTACCTCCTATTTATAACTTTCAAATTAACCATTACAGTTCACAACAATTACTAAAAATAATTAAATAATTTATTTATATCTTATATTGACTTTAACAAGGCACAGAGGAGTATTTGAGCCAAAAAGGTGGATTTTATGTTGCGATTTGTTGCTCTGAAACACTTTTTCTTTTTCAAGATGCTAATATGATTTTCTTCTGGCTAAACGAATAAAGATATTACATTAATTACAAAATTTTTTTCACTGAAAGACTTGATCAAAAGCTATTTTTGATATTTAAAAAATAAATTATCTGGAATATTAATGTTGAAATAATTCGTTTAAAAATTTAAAATAAAATAAATTTATACACTTTTTTGCAAAAAAAAGAATAAGGCCTTTAAAAGTGAAGGTAGCCACTGTGAAAATTATGTTTTATATCACAATAAAATTTAGAATCTCTAATTTTTAATATAAAAAAAGTTTGCGCAAGTTTGCACCATTATTTTTAGCGATTTTTTTAAATTTTCAAAAACAGGTTTTAATTTGCGATAAGTTTTCGTTTTTTAAAAACAATTTTTAAAACGTAAATATTTATATGGTAAACTGCCAATATTGGTGGTGGATGAAATATAAATGTCATGGCTATCACTACTGCGGTCGGTGTCCGCATGCGTGAGATTTCACGGAATTTTAAAAAGGAAATTTTTGGAGATATTAATTTTCTGAAGCAACTCAGGGGGGTTCAATTTAGCAAAATTTAACGTTTCTATACGTTTGAAATTTGTATGGAAAAAAAAATTAAAAAAAAAAATTCTGAGTATTTTTCATGCAAATTTTAAAAACATTTAGAAACGTTTCATTTTATAAAATGTGACGATTAATGTGATCTTGTCTTCACTTTCGCAAGAAATTCTTATTTTCGACCCGTTCGACCGTGCTTTTGTACAAATCATAGTTTCATGGGTATCCACTAGGGTTGTCAATAATTATTCGTGTTTTCTATTTGTTCGAATTTAATTTTTTTTTGTTCGAATGAACGAATAATTTCAAAATTTGGTTCGAATAATTCGAACAAACAAAGAATACGGTTAAAACAGCATTAAAGAGCATACCAAGTTTATTTGTTCTTTTCTTTGATTTTTCTAAATAGTCCAGGCCATGATCAATACTGTTAACGATTTTTGCATTACTTTATTTATGGACTTTTTAGATCAGTTAATAAAACATTACCAGTTACCTCAGAAACGTCATCTACATAATTCTTCATCGTAGTTGAGGTCATTCGTAATACATATTTTTATCACAAAATAATCGTGAAAATATAGGCTTTGTTTAGGTTCTTGTGGCATATTAAAAATAAGCTAGTATTGGATAGGAAATTCCCAGAGTTCAGAAATAATATTGAAGTATTTAATATTTAATATTCGATTATTCGAAAAAATTATTCGAATAATTCTTTATTCGAAATTGAAAAATGTTTCTTCGTTCGAACAAAAATGAAAAAAAATTTTGAATTATTCGAATTATTTTTATTCGAACGATAGCCCTAGTATCCGCAATAAACATTTGCTGTTTATGCCACAGTCTATCTAATATATCATCTCATTTTCTTTTAATAATTATTATACTAATCTCTTAATTTAAAAACTTGGAAAATTCGTTATATGTAAGTGTAGGAACGAACACATCAAACGTCGGCGAAAGGTACGATAATAACACCTCATATTTCATTTAAGCTTTTTGAAAATTTTCAATTATTTTTTCACTACGTAGTATTTCTTTCCATTTGTGTTTTGTTTGTTTTTCTTAAACATTTCAGTATTAAGTTGTAGGATATTTTTTGGCTCAACTTCAAATCGGACATTAAGTAATATTGGAACATTTGTGCTCATCGAAGTAGTAGAACGAAAGTTATCAGAAATTTCTTAATAAAAAAGGGTGGTCCGAAAAAACTTTTTTCCGAATATTATATGTCCTGTATCACTAAAAGTTGTCATGTGGATGTAGTATTTATCCTGCAAAATTTCGATTTTCTAGAATAATATCTTGAGATGCCTAGTTGAGGTCAAAGTTGAGAAAATTATTACAAATTTCATAAACTCGAGAGCCAGTAATTTACTCGGTGATTTGTCTTAACTTGTTTATCCACATAGCCACCTCCACGTGATGAGTTCTGTCTGGGTTATTTAAATCAATAACATTATTTTATTCAGAGAAATAAGCGAAAAGCTACATTGTTCACTCATATCGTCGTGGTGAATGCAATAGGCTGTATGTCAAAAAAAATTGAATTTGGTTTTATTGTAGCGTTGTAACCAAAATTGGGGCTCCTACAACTTGTATTTATCTCGTGCCGTTCAGGCAATCAGAAGAGAGCTTTTACGCGCTTCTTTTGGTTACTGCAAAAGGACGTATGTCAATCGCACGCTTGATTTGACAGTGGCGTGGAGTGTTCTTTCGAGATAAAACCTATAAATTGTGTCATTCTGCATTGGATACTAACATTGGATACAGTGTGAATCGTGGCGATTTATTATTATATTCTAGCCAGCGAAACTAAAACAAACAATTTTTCTCAGAAATATTCAATTTTTGTCTTTCCTGCAAAAGTATGATTTAGTGACATACAGCATATTGCATTCACCACGACGATATTTCAATAGCAAGTTATAAAAAAATACAAGTCGGCCTAGGCACCTGAAAATGGAATTTGTTAGAGTCGAAATTTTGCATGGTTGATCAACTATAGCTATGATAACTTTCTGGCATTCAGGCAAATTGAAATCTCACCCTTTATTTTTTTCCAATATAGATCGGCCCACCCTAATGTGCATATACATTTGTAAATAATAATTTCAAAATAATTTTCACAAAATTACTTGATTAAATTCTTTTATTTTAAGAATTTATGAGATTCTATTTTATTCTTAATTGACGTGTATAGTTTCTATTCATAAAATATAATTGTTGGTAGCAGAAATACTATTAAAAGAACGAGAGGAAGAAACAGAGAAAATAATCATAACCGACAAGAAAATATATTCCAAGCTTCAAATCGATATAAAATTTGTGTGAAAGTATGGCGTGCCGTCTGTAGATTAGTTTTTCTACACTAACTATGAAGTATTTTTTCTTGTTTCAGGATCAGATATACATACATACATACATGCATATATTTATAACTTTATGTTCTTGTCAATGTCCGCTTTTATATTTTTTTTAATTCCGTTCTTATATTTTTTTATGTTCTATTTTCTATTACATATTTAATACTCGAAATTTTCAGGAGTAAAAAGCAATTTCATAGTGCCCGGCATACAAATGATCGAAACTTTTGTCGTAAATAAGTCATTCGTTTATTATATTAAAAACTTGAAAAATGTTATTATTTTTAAGGGAAATGTTCAGAAGTTTAAGTAAATAAAATACAACCAAAATATCGACCGACATGTTCAACAAGTAATCAACAAGATTTTGTGTGCAATATTTGTAGGGAAATAAATATTTTTCACATTTGTGTTCAAAAAAAAAAAACGAATCATTCACCCTTATCGTAAATAAAAAGTGGAATTTTTGTTCCCATGAAATTTTTATTTCTCTCGATGGTCCTTTCGCATATGCGACATTTTTTGCTGAACATTTTTTTTAATTCTCTTTTTTTTTGTTTAAAAAAAAGGAAAACTAGTTTATTGCACAAAATTGGATTTAGAAAATTCTCTCGAAGAAGACGACTTGGGCTTGAGAAATATGATATAAAGCAACAATATCAAAATTGCGAAAATAACAAAAGAGAAACAAAAAAATGTCCGGTACAGAGGGTCGTGTACTACACACTCTGCATCTGCGCTCCTTTTTCTACAAACTTCGTCTGTCTGTCTTTCAATTGCCGATATGTGAAAGGGGACAAAAGAAGAAATGCTATCGTGAAAATCCCATGAACTTTTCTTTCCGCTATCAGTTCTCAGTGAATGTATAAAAGGGAAGAAGATGCTAAACATTTATTAAAAATTAAACAAATTTAAGTTTTAGAATAAAGAAATACACATTTTTGATTATAAATAAAATGTTTTTAAGTGTAAATAAAGATGTGTTTTCAATATGTATTTTAGGTGCAGGGAATTTGTTGTATCCAATGGTTGTATTCCAAAAAGATGCATTCTCTATCAAGAAATGTTTTGTATAGAATTGTTATTAAGAATAATAAACAGGGGGCAAATTACGGCATTCGATATCGAGCGAAAATTCCACACAAATTAAAAAAAATTGTAAAGGATTTTACTCGATATCGAATGCCGTAATTTGCTCCCAGTATTCACTTATCTTGTCCTAAAAGGAAATATTTATAATCTTTAATATATAATAAGAGACAAATTACACGATGTTTTTTCATTCAGTTCACCTGCAAAAAGTAAGTGAGCCAAACCAAGGGCAAAGTGAAAAAAATTCCCCTGAAAAATATTATTCGTGATAAGGGGAATTATAACTTAAAATAACTTCTAAACGGGTGCATCGAAAAAGAGCTTGCTTTCCATACACAAATGTTCTTTTGTTTACAACACATATTCTATGTCTACGTCACAACACAACACAATCACACAACAAAATAACGGACCTGCGCAATGCAGGTTAAAAGGGAAATACTTAGGGGGAAAAATATTCACGATAGAGGTGATTATTAAATTGGGAACAAGTAGCATTTGCATCAGGGAAAAAGTAATGAGTCTGTTATCGTCCCCCTTCAGACAAGGAAATAATGATGGCAATGGTTGCAGATATTTGGCTGCTCTTGAAATCGTCTTCTTCGTAATTTTAAACAATAGCAGATTCTAAGAAATTGCTGCAACCAATTTTATTTTGTTTAAACGCGAAAGAAAGTTCGAAAGATATTAAAAAAAACTTGCCCAATGTACTCAGATTCAGTGTAGCTGCGCACAGTGGGGAAAAGAGCCGTACTGGCGTTGGAAAAATCATAATGTCTAAATTAAATATCTGATTTATAAAATGAATATGAATAAATTAATGAATTATAGCCAAGGAAGTTAACTTTAAAACCTATTAAAACTTATACGTAAAGTTTTGACACAGTGGGCCCAAAATGTTGTTAGATAATATCGTTTTTGGCGGTAACATTTTTTATTCGTCAAATGTGATAAATTATGAGTATGAGTGATTTGAGTTTTGTTTCTGTAATTTTATTCCAATATGTATGAATTTGTAAATATACTCTACATTTAGCAAAGTTTAATTTAAAAAAGTTGATTAATGGATCCAGAAATTTTCTGTACTGTAATGTGCTATTCATAGAATCCAAGCAATCAACTTGAGTAGAAAATATGTATGGAAACCATTCGAAATACTGAGTGGTTTTCATACAAATTGTTCCACTCAATTCGATTGCTTGGATTCTATGAACATCACATAAATGTACATTGCTGCCGCTAAAAATTTTATATTTGGAAAAGCTACAAATTTTATCATTTCAACGCCATGAGTAACGATTTCATGTAGACTTGAAGTCAGTTATTTTTTGAGGGCTTCTGTTTCGGTAACCGCAAGAATTAGAATAATTCTTGGACTTAAGTGATACGATTCTTTTGCGATTAAAATTACAATCAATTGATCTTTCAAACGGCATCATTCGTTTTTTTCATTGTCATACAAATTTTAAAAGTTAAAACGCGTTGTTTATTAAATTTATGCAAAAATTACGAAAAATTGTAATGTGGGTAACTAAATGAGCTATTCCACCGCCAAAACTTATAGTTCACAAAAATTAAACTTGAACATTTTTCTTTGAAATTGTTTCCACAAAAGTTAAATAATCATGGTGTTTGACGAAACTATGAAAAATAATCAAAAAACGGCCGGAAACCCCGATTTTCGAAGCAAATTCGACTTGTGCGACATTAAAATCTTTTCCGAATAATTTGAAAAAAAATCTCAAAAATACTTTACTTTACTTTATAAAATTTTTTTGGAACGTCCCAGCGCCCAGTGTGAACTAACTATTGTATCGTCATTTTTTCATAAAAAAATCTACAACTATTTGACTACTTCTATCATTATTATTATTATGATTATTATTTTGGCAATACAACAGTCGGTAGACCTTTGATAATTAATACCTTTATTATATCATTTATATATTTCATTTCATTTCATTTCATTTTTGACAGCCATGAGCATAATGTTATGCTCGATGCCATTTTTCGAGGAACTGCCTAAACGTTTCAATGCTAATAAACCATTTTATTACACGTTGCTTAATAGAATGGGGCTCGTTATCTTCAAAGGAATTGTTAAAAATTTTTGAATGAAATTGATCTGTGGCACAGCACACTAATAACAATTGTATTAAATCTTAAAAATTAACTCGTACAAAATGAACAATAAATATTTTTAAAGACGTAGTAAGTAATTGTTTAAAATTATTTTTCATGCTTGTTAAAAAGAAGCTACTATATTGCTAATTAACAAAGAGCTTAGAGTTTAATCAGAAATATTTCCTTTTAAACGACATCCCGACTTTTAATACGATTTATAGAGCAAAATGCTAAAAAAAATTTGTTTTATCTCGTTTGCAATAAAAATTGTAGTTGTAATTTTAATAAATAATATGGTTTACATGTAGTTCTTTAATCTTTAATTAAGCAAAAATTAAATCATATTTGTAATTAAATGTTTTTATGTGATTTTTTATTATAACTTTTAAACATTTTTTTCTTGTTTTACTTTTGCTTGTCTGTGGGAGTGTAACCAAATTTTGCTACAGGTTTATCTCCAACTTCTACCACATCGTTTCTTATTAAACTTTGTATACGTATTTGGTTAATGTTGTAGTTTAGAAAATTTGAAAGAAAGAAAAAAAAACATTTATAACTAATTGTTGAACTGCTGTTTAAGGTTTATTTTGAAATGAAATTTTTGGCTTGAGTTCAAATCTGAGTTTATCCATTTCTTCTTAATTTTTAATAAATTGTTTTTGAATAAATTCATTATTTTATTAAGGCCAGCAGAACAGATCAGTATTGATTTCGAGGTCCATACACCATCTCATCAGCGTTCTTTGTTCGATTTTACCACTTTTGTCGGTGGATACTAGTGACTAGGAATATCAACTATTTAACCGTATTATTTAACAAATTAGAATACGAAAAAAAAATCCTAACAAATTTTACTTATTCATTAGCATCCCATTCGAGCGAGGTGCATTTAAAATTTATATTTTTGGGTATTTAAATTTTAAATACCCAAAAATATGACGACAGTTGATAAATTCCAACGAGGACTAGATGAGAGATTATGGTGTAAACTTAATTATTTGCCAGGAGTAAAAAATTATAATTATACCAAAAACAAAAAAAAAAACATGATAAAAATATTCTAATTTTCCGCGACTTCCCGTTACTTGTTTTACAGGTAAATTCATTGTTTTTTCTTCGCGGAAAAATGCTCAGATGGAATGCTGCCAAATATAGAAAGTTGTAAAAGAAAAATGTTCACCAATTTTAATTTTAAATGTCCTCTTTGCAATGGAGAAAACAAATCAGTGATATGTCCACATAGCTGACTTAATGAAAATAGATATTAAAATACGTAACAGTCAGTCCACGATGTGCGCCAAAGTAACTACTTTTGCTAAACTATAAAGTTTCCTTTGCCGTGAAAGTACATTAAGATTTCTTCTTCGGTATGAACCAGAAAGAAGCATAGAGCTAAATGAAAGCTCGTCTGCCATTTCAAATATGTTCAATCAATTTTGTCTCCGCATGCTGCAGAACGATTATGTGTGCTTAATTTTTCGGCTAAATTATTGATTAGCGAAGGTCTTAGGTGGACAGACAAAACATCAAAAATTCCCATCGATACCGTATCTGCTAAAAATTTCACTCATGTCCAATGCTCAATAATATTGACCTTAAGAAAAATTATAAAATCAAATTGAATAACGATTGAAGCTAAACAAATTTTCGAGGCTAAATTCCATAACAAAATAAATAAAGCAGCCCAGTGCGAATTCAGGACGTGCATGAAGGCTCTATAGGTTTTAGCTTAATGCTGATTTATTTCCTTTATCACACTATTTAAAATAAATACACGAAGTAATTTGTCTTTGGAGATGTTCACACTTCAAAAGCTTTCACACAACTGGACTTACTCTGCCATATAGCATCGGCTTTTTATATGTGTTGGCTTCTGATTTTAAAAATTTCAGTTGGGAGTAGAATTTTCAATCCTCTTTCCCGGGATTTTTCATGCGGGATCCCGAGAAATAATAAATAAAATAATGGTAACTTAACGGTAAAAAGGGAACGGTCGTTTTCGGTAGCAGGGCTATTTGTTAATAAAATTAGAAATAGGCTTCCTGACGAGTCCATAAACGCTTTAAGCGTTTTAAAGAATTATTTCCTAAACCAAAAAATATGAATTATATTATTAAAGTATTTTCTTATTTTAAAAATTTTGTTTTGGAATTCAAACCTCGAGTACCTTTGTATTATTTTTTCTATATTATTTTATGTTTGTTTTTATTAACTTAATTGTTATGTTTTTGTTTATGTTCACCTATATTTGTAAGTTTAATTTTATCTCATATAACATTATAACAATGTTGGAAATAACCTTTAAGGAATTTAAAAACTAAAAGTTACAAAAATAAAGATCCTATGGTAATACCCAATTTAAATTATTATATTAATGTATTATTAAAACATAAGGTATGTTTTAGTATAGGGCGTATTACACTATCCTACTTGGTCATGCCAAAAAAGTCGTGTGTGTTCAAAAAGTGTGGCCATAAAATGCCCTTGTGAAGCAGATTTTTTGACAAGTCTGTCCGACTTGCATATAATTATGAAAATTTCCATAAAATGATAGATTTCTTGCGATCAGAGATGCAACTTTTTAAGAAATTAAGTTGCAACGAAAGCAAAATTAAACTGAAACTATTTATTTTTAAATCTGCAACTATTTGCCGAAAAAAAATCGATAAAATCTAAAAGTACTTGATTGAAAAATACACATGCATGTATGTGTTTGCATCTTTTTTGTGTGATAGTGTAGCAAATTCAATGCAATTTTTAAAAGTGGGACAGAATTCTGTCAGATTTTCCAGGGAATGAATCGCACGACTGTGTATGATAGTGTATTTCAAACTTTGTAATACAATTTTTGTTAATGCCTAGCAAATTTAATATTTATTACTTCGTGGAGCGGGATCGCGGGATCCCGGGAAATTAAAAAAATTTTCCCGCTTTCCCGGGAAATGAAATTGGGAGTTTATATTGAAAGCAAAAAGGATTTTGAGTTTTTTTATTGTTGTTTCAATATAAATTCCCAAACGAAAATTTTTATTCCATTTTCAAAAAAAAGGCTTGTGAGCGTTTGTCAAAATGCTTGACATCGAATTCGTGTGCTTAAAGTTAAGGCATACACAATGTCAAGCATGCATTTTGAATTTTGTGTTGCATTGTGAAGAAGTTATATTGACTGTGGACAAAACTCCTGTTCTGTTTGCAATCTTGTTAAAAGTGTATACATACGTGCTTGAAGAGTAAAAGCAATGCATTCATCAAAATCGCTCGTCAAGCATGCCAAAAATTATAATTTTTTTAATTTTCAATCCAGCATCGTCGGTGTCACACATCCAACGAATTTTCACTTATATGTACCGCCATAACGATTGATTTGATTTTAGAGTAAAATCGAAAAGTTTACTTTCTTATTTTGTAGAAAAGATTAAAGTCGTGCCATTCGTGATCATGTTCACTTTTTTGTTTCAAGAACGTGAGTATAAAAAAATTTAACGTGAGTGAGCGTGCATGAGTAGATTTTTAGCGTGATTTTTTGCTTTATTGTATTTTTTTTAATTTAAAATTTTAATTTTTTTAAATTAATTATGTGCTGTTCATAGAATCCAAGCAATAGGCTTAAGTAGAAAATATTTATGTTTTTTTCGTAAGTATTTTGTGATTGTGAGTTTTTGTGATTATGACTAACTTTTTTCCACTCACGTGAGCGCACATGAACGCACATGAACATGAGGTTAAAATATAAGGACGTGCATGAGCATGCATGATTAAAATTTTTTTTATTGCGAGCGTGCATGAGCGTGAGTGGAAAATTACTCAAGGTTCCATGTCTAGTATAGACTAATGCCGTATTCTTTTCCGAAAAAAAGTGTAAACTTTTTTTTTATTAGAAATTATTGCATCATCATTTGGGAGGCAAAATTTTTGTCTTAAGACAACTTTGAAAAGCAATTTTTTCATAAAAAGTAAAAGAAATGTCAAATTTTTTTAGAAAAGAAAACGGCCTAAATAAATAGGAGTGACTGAAATACGAAAAAAATGTATTTATTTTTTCAGAAAGAGAAAAATAAAACAGTTAAAATGTCGAATGGTTAAACAAATTATGCTAAAAGGGGTCTAGTGATAAGAATTTTTAAATTAGGAAATATAAAATTACACTAGATAAGTTTCAATTCTTTTCGGCAGTAATCATATTTAAGTATAAAATCCGAGATGTTGTAGCTTATTTCATTATTTTAAGGAGATATCGTAAGTATTTCATAATAGTTATTCTTCGTTTTACTAAAATATGAGTATTGTATCAGAAAATTTTTAAAATGGGCTAGCACACATAATTTGGTTTATAATTGAATTAAAGATCGATGACATGTTTCGTTTAACAACATATTCTACATCATCTTGAATAGCAGTCACCGGGGTAAACACCACTTCATTTTTATATTTTGTATTAACTGAAATGTTTTTCATATTTAATTTCTTATTAATTTTAGGACTTCGTGTATCTCCAGTCAGTGCTGTTAGAAGGAAGCGCTTTAACACCAATCATCAATTTATTTACATCATTAAGAGCAAACAAAACTTGTCCTATTTCTTTGGCCGTTTTATGAAATAAAATTTAATAATAACAAATTTATAAAAATATATAAAAAGAAAACTAGTTTATTAATAAAAGTACAAGTATAAAAATGATAAGAAATGTCAATTTAAGAATGATATTATTTCTAGGTAAGTATAACTTGTTTCTAATTAAAAACATATTTTTCCTTTTTTCATTTTTATTTTATAGTTCGCTATACAAGCTTTTTGTATAAAATATACGAAACTTTTATAAGCGACTTCTGCAGTCACAAAAATTATTTAAATAATTATATATGTATTAACAAAACTTACTAGTTTCAAAAGATGCTGTCTGATTTGTAACTTCGATCAGCTAGTCAGGCCTAAAGCAGAGCATTCCCAGCCATGAACTGAGATTTACTCAAATTGTAATTGATAAACTATATATCTGGGGCAATAAGGAAAAACGGCTCAAGTCGACCTGAGTACGTCAAATATTAGTCTATTCTGTTGCACGTTACAGTATCCCACAAAAGTACAATCGCATAGGTTTATAAAATTTTTAGCAGTAAATATAACAAGCATTTTACATTTTCTGTGATAACGAATCGTGATGCCAGTTTAGCCTATTCGAGGCTAGAATTAGTCTTACCTTCGTGGCTTTTTTGGGCCGTTTTTTATTTTAAATTTAGCCTCAAAGAGGCTAAATATTTATTTTCTACTGAACTCATAAAATCATCTTGAAACATCAAAAAAATTAATCCAATGTACAAATGAACACAATGCTATTTTTTTAATTTTGATACATTTTAGTTATTTTTATTACTTTTACTTTTTATTTGAAAAAGTTCGTTCTTTTTTTTAAGAATTTTTGATAGCTTTAAATTATTTTCAATATGCAGACGATATTGGAACATTTTCATCATTAGACTAGCGATTTATGTAATATTTGGCAATATTTTTTTTATCAATTTTGGTATAATTTCTTTATTATTAAACCTTTTCTTACGTTTAAAATCATTTCTTTGTTTAGTCGAAGACCACTGGCTTTTTGATAAAGACGTTGAAACCCTTCTTGGATGTGTGAAAAATTATATAAGTGCTAATAAGGGGATGTTAATATTTTTATAATGCACTCTAGGCAAGAAAGTATTATAAATTTGTTACGAAATTCATAAACGCAGTTTGCAAAGTAACACTAGAATGCCTTGTAAACTTATGCTTCCAGTGTTGCTTTGCAAGCTGTGTTTATGAAGTCAGCCTATACTATGAAATAGAGATGAGAACCAATAATGCGTGATCGTGATTAATTTTTTATTTACATCACCTGAAGGTGCGTCCGTGAGACGGTGATTGGCAATTTTTTTGCTTTAATGTATTTTTTTCCATTTAAATTCTTTTTTTTTAATTTTTTTTTGTATTTCGTGGTCGTGGATTTTCGTGATTGTGTCTTCTTTCGTCACTCCATACTATGGTGAAGGGTATATAAGATTCGGCACAGCCGAATATATCTCTCTTACTTGGTTTTCTTATAAATTTGTCAACCGTTTTTGAAACATCTGTTCATATTTTTAAGGCGAAATTGGATGATGTTCCCAAACAAAAAATATAAATTTTTATTTAAAAAAAACAGACAGTTGTTAATCTGCACGATACTAATGGCCTTATTCACAAACGATTAATAAAGTTATTGTGCGCATTAAAACCGGGTTTTCCATATAAAAATCCAACACTAAATCTACTATAACTTTATTAATCGCTTGTGAATAAGACTATATTAGTATAATGCTTACTATGTATCTCGAATTGCAAGGATATTGACAATTTAGTTTTCAATATTTTTATTTCAACATCAGCCATTTTTTTGATGGCTTTCCAATTTTTTGAAACCACTTTTATATTGAAGATTTCGGAAGGACCTTTTTTTTATACGGATATACATAAATACAGAAACTAATTATAAACGTAGATATTTGCTAAAAATTTTACGTATTATAAATGTTCCGACAGATCAGAGGATGAATTTTAGGGCACATACGGCAAATATTGCACAGAGTTATAGATATTTATTATATAAAAACGAAAACAGGAAATAGAAAATACTATATCCGTTTTTTGTTTGTTTTTTGATTTTTTTTTACTTTTTCATTTCTTATTTTGACAATATTTGTTATTTTTTTCAAATGTAAAAATTTTTAAATAATGTAAATCAAAATGAAAAAAAAATTATTTCCTGAAGAAGCCAATAAATGATATTGGCGAAATATTGATTTAAAAAATAAATAATATACGTTTTTAATATAAACTGACTTAAGGCTTGAATAATAACTTAAATAATTATTTAAAAAAAAGGTCGAAAAATAAGAGAATATTATGATTTAGTAAATACCTTTCGAAACCATTTTTATATATTTAAAAACGGCACCAAATTTTATGTATAACAATTTTCACAAAGATTTATTTTTAATAAAAAAAAAAGACACAACTTATCACTCAATGGCCGATACAAACTTAATTTTTAATTCGGTTCGCATGGGTCTTATACAGTATGACAGAGACCAGGAAATAATAATAATAAAAACTTAGAGCAAATAAATATGGTTTATAACTTAAATTAAAAACAAATATGTGCATTATGTTATAGGGTGTTCGAAAGTTACTTGGCTCTTTTATTTGCGTATCCGCATCTGTTGAAATTTAAAATGTTGCATTATATTCAACATTTATTTGCAAAACCAAATGTATGGTTTGTAAGTTGTGTAACTGTTTATATACAAATTACCAACAAGATTCCTACAGGGTGGCACAGAATGAACTGCATAATGTTTTGAGCTCTATATTACTTTTTAATTGTTATTTTAATTTTTTCGTTGTATTTTTCCCAGCATTTCGTGAAGACGACTTGGGGAACTATTGAATTTAATTTTTCAAAACAGCAACCAATTGTGTTGACACAGCATACATATCGCCATCCTTTTAATGCGTGGATTGCAGCCACAGCATCCACAAATAATTGACAAGGTTGGAAGTTTTCGTCAACATGGGTCTGTAAGAATCATTCCTAGTGCCGGAAGAACATCTACCGTGAAAAGTGCTTAAAATATTGAACGTGTATGGAAGAGTGTACAGCATAGTCCCAGAACGTCTCCAAGGAGACTTTCGACAAAACTTGTGCTAACACAGCGGTCTCCGATTGACTTATTCCCATATAAACATCAACAACGATCAACGACTTGACTATGCCTTTCATTTCAGTGGAAAAGCTGAGGAACATCCGGACTTTTTTTTTGCAATTTGATAATGAACGATGAAGCCCATAAGCCAGGAATCATTCCTTCACTAAAAACCAACTTTCGAAATGAAATTATAGCTGCCATTACATCCAAAATTTTGCAAAAAGTTATGGGAAAAATGTAAAAAAAATCACGGACATGCGAAGCAGAATATAGTGACCCACCACTTACAGGATATCGTTTTTCAAAGCTAATCAAAAACAAAAAAAATATATATATATACATATGTATATCTCCCGATTGCATTTTAAAAATAATTAATCATAGTCGCATAAGTAAGAAAGTTATATTCATATAGCTCGTTCTGCGCCACCCTACAACTCTCATACAGTAGGTTCTGAATTCAACAAATATCTGTTATTAAATTTTTTATGTAATAACCATTTCGTTTTATAATTTTCATATAATACTTTATTAAATTATGTACATACATATTTATTTCTCAATACACAGAAAATGTTATTTCAATTGATGAAGCTAAATTAAACCAGTTCAAACTAAATAATACAATAAATACAATTAATTAAACACTTGTGTTCTCCGTTGGAATTTTTTTTATTAAATGTTTACAAAGTAGATTTCCGTACAAAAAATTAGTTTCTTAACTTTTTATAAACCAAAAATAAAAGTCAAATAATTCATGTTTGTTCAAATTTATTAAAAATAATTATGTTGTAATAAATATCTTGTTTTTATTTCAAAATAAAAATGTAGCAGATTTCAACGTAATTTTTTATTGTAACATACTCACGAAAACAATTGGACGTATTATATATTAGAAAACTTTTGTTGCAGAAACTTTTATTCCAGTTGTAATCCTCTTTCGTTCTTTATCACTAGAAAATCAAAGTTTCTGCAACATACGTTGCAACTTTTGTTGCAGAAACTTTGATAATGTAGCAAGAAAGAGCGAAAGAGGAATACAATTAGTGTATCCTCTACTAATTATTGGTTTGGCGCATATGCCATAAAGTCAGAATGGAGAAAACCGATAAAGAAGTTTTACTTACGTGAAGTTTTCTCAAAACATACCCGAAAAAGTTTGTAATTTTTTTTCACCGCAGCTTCTGGCATATCTATATATAAATAGGCAAAGACAAAATTTTAGATACCTTTCTCTCCTTTGTTTGCCAACCGATTTTCTTCATTCTTTTACCAAATGATAAATATTGTTAAGCTTTAGTGACTCGACTTTATGTTATTTAAATCGGTTCAGTATTAAAGGAATAAAAGGCTCGTAAAGTTGACACCACTACAAATGCTAAAAATACACACGTACACGTATGCATTCACTTATGTAAGTATTGGTTGAAGCAAAACTATGAGAGTGTTTACATATGTATATGACTAATAAGATTTTTTTTATAAATGTGCGTCTTTGTATGCAATTTTTTTCGTTTATTGTTTTTCCCATGAGGAAGGGAATAAGTAATTAGGTAGTTTTTCCTGATTAAATGAATGAAACTAATATAGGTATACGTTTAAACTGGCGGTCGAATTTCGATCACTAAGCGTACTCTGTTTTATATGAATTTTTATAAATGTAGTCAAATATTCTATTATTAAAAATGGAAAATATTGCTTGTGTCGCATATGCAATTTATTTCAAAATTGGCACCTTGTGTTTTGTGCAACTTGTTGTGTTTAACTTCGCCGAATTTCTTCTCTCACATTCAAGAGAAATAAGTCATTCCGTTTAAAGCCAGCCGGCCTAGAAGCCGCCAACATAATATTTTTTTTTAATTATACATGAACCGCTAAGCTTAGACCAGAACAACGAACTACTGAAGTGTGTTTACAATAAAGAATGAAATGAAATAATTTCAGCTATACTATGATGATGATACGTATGATGAAATAAAACAGATTTCCTTAATTTTTATTTTTAAGTGCTTAATGAATTTATATTTAACCGGCGCACAGTGGACCATTTTACGAGAAGGCGTCCAAAATTCATTTTTTTAATAATCACCGATTGTTAATATTAAAATTCATTCGAACGTAGACACTAGTATTTCTCGGGGAGTAAAAAAATTAAAATTATATTTTAACTTTGTCACAATGAAGAGGGTGATTCAAAATGGACATTCTCACTATTTTGCTAAAATGAGAAATTTCTTAAAACCTTTTTGATTTTTAAACATCTATCTATAAGTTTTTTGTTTCAAAAGATTTTCAAATGAAATAAATTTTGTACATACACTCAAAATATTCTGTGCGTAAAGTTAACTGAAATTGTAATTTAAAATAAATGAAAGTTCACTTAAAAACCGGTCTACTTATTTTTCATTTAAATTGAACCAAAAGTTCATTTAATTTTAAATGTTAAAAAATTAATTGACTTAAGTCCGTAAAAATAACAGATTTTTCCTTTGTTCGTGTAGGATAGGAAATCTCAAACCGTTGCAAACAACGGACAATATTAAATGTAACCGAAAATGCGTATTAATTTGTCCTTAGTTTTTTGAATGATATAAAATTGCTTACAATTTTAAATGCTTATTCTTTTAAAATTGACTGTACGGATTACTTCTTGAATAACGTACAGTCCGTTACTATAATAATAATGTGAGTGTATGATTGCCTAATTTGTTAAATAATATACTTTTAGAAATATATATTTTTTTAAAGTTCCAAATTTTCCTAAACTCTCCCACTTAATAGAGTTTAACTTCTAAAGTTCAAAAAGAAAAAAAATGAGCACTCTTTTGTAGTCCAAACTCTCCTCTACAACCCAAGACCACATTGTATATCCGGCCCGGTGCGACCACCACAACAATTTTTCTGACACAAGGTCAAATATTTTTTCGCAAAACAGTTAAAATAATTCTCTTTTAAAACAATGGTTGAAGTAATGGTTGATGATAGTTTTAAGGCATCATACGAATTCGGATTGTACCCTCTTCATGCTACTCGTAGAATACGTTTTATGGAGCATATTCTTAAATTAGAAACAAATTCAAGAAATATATGTAGAACTAGGCCTAATGATCGATCAGCCAAAGCAATACTGCAAGCAGAATTTTTTCAGATCCAGAAACTGCAGCATCTATCAATGCAGAAAAATAAATTCAAAAATATTTGGAGAGTACACAAAAAAAAACAGCTATACATTATAACGAAAAATACTTTTGGAGATACAGTGAACTTGCGATAACGCGAACTAAGTTTTTACCAATGCAGCTCACATTTTCGAGTTTGTTCACGTTATCGAGTACCCAACATTAAAACAAAAAAAATACCCTATTTAATATAAAAAATTATATATTAATAAGTAAAAATTGTAAACATTTTTTAATTTATTTATTATATTTTAATTTAATTATTTTATTAAGCTTTAATAACAAAAAAATAAAATGCCATATACTCAGTTCACTTTGCATTCGATAAATAACAAAAAAATAATACAAAATAAAGGATACAAGAAATTGCGATTTAATTAACAAAAACAGCAAAAAAAAAATTAAACTAATAGGAATATTTTTTGGATGAGCTCTTCCATTTTTGCTGTTAACTTTTACTTAAATGGTTCTATGGTTGTGGCTGCGCAGAAAGCCTTTTTCCGGAAATTTTAAGAAGGCGAACACTGAAACTTTGTATCAGTTTTTGGGGCCATCTGTCACTGGCGTTAAAAATATAATCAAATTCTTTAATTTGATCGTGAATTTCTGAAGATTTGGCTTTTAACATCAGTGCACAATTTACCGGCATTTTTTTATTTCGCATGAGAAGGAACCATTTATAAAGGCTTTTTTCCATTCTTGGAAGTTCAGAAGCACGTACTGTTTTACGCTTTTCAGTGCCATAAAGTGTATTGTTTACACGATTAGTAATTTTCTGTTTTTTCTAACACCATAATTGCCACTTTTTAATCACTTGCAACATCTACGTAGCAAATGTCAAAGAGCCATTAAGAGCTCAACGCATACATACATAAACGAACATAGAAACGATTACACATAAGTAAACAAACAAATAACTTTAAATTCGGGGATTCCCCAATTTAAAAACAGATTACAAAACAATAAATAAAGTATTCACGTTTTAGAGCTTTCAGATTTTGTTCACGTTTTAGAATACTCTATAGAAAAATAAATTTGTTCACGTTTCTGAGACGTTCACACTTTCGAGTATTGACGTTTTCGCGGGTTCACTATGCCATCCATACGATTGGGAACAAATAATTCAACACAATATGCTACCAATTGGACAATTACGGGTTTTTCAACAGGAACTTTGTTTTCTAAAACAAAATAAAATAAAAAATTTAGGTGAGGATTATTTAAATTTTTATTGTATTACGAAGAGGAAAGTTCGGCAATTATGAATGAAAAATAATATTTGGCAAATGTCCACCACGACCACTCTGACAAATGTCGATTCTTTCGTCAAAGTTTTTAATCACTTTTTGGCAAAATGGCGGCTCTATTTCGTTAATCACATCACGGATTTCGAATTTTAAAGCTGCAATCGATTCGATTGGATCCGTATAGACTCTATCCTTAACATAGCCCCTCAAAAAATAATCCAATGGTGTTAAATCACACGATCTGGCTGGCCACTTAACAGCTGGTTTTTGTGAAATTATGCGATCGGGAAATTTGATTTGCAATAAATTGATCGTTTCATTGGCTATGTGACATGTGGCACCGTCCTGTTGAAACCACATGTCTGTGATATCCCCGTCGTCAGTAATAGGCGGGTACCGTAATACATTGCATTTCCAGCCTCATCTTCCAAAAAACGGCCCAATCACGCCTCCAGACCACGTAACGCACCATACAGTGACACGTTGAGCATACAAAGGCTTCGCAGTAATCGCTTTAGGATTTTCAGAAGCCCAAATGCGTCCATTTTGCTTGTTGACGTACCCTGACAAGTGAAAATTGCACTCGTCTGAAAAAATCATATTTTCAGAAAAACCAGCGAGTTGTTCCTGAATGAATTGAGCGAATCTACGGCGATGAGAATGGTCGGTCGGCTTCAATTCCTGCACCAGTTGAAACTTGTAAGGCTTCAAAGCCAAATCCTTTCGCCATGTGGTGGTTTTGGATAACCCCAACTGTTGAGAACGTCGAGGAATTGACAAATTTGGATATTCTTCAACACTGTGGCTCACGGCTAAGGTGTTTTCAGTTGAACGACCCGATCGAATACGCGTTGGTGTTGGCACATTTTGTATCGAGCCTGTCGATTTAAATTTAATGACCAAATTCTTAATAGCGGTCTCAGAAGGATGAAAATATCACGCATTTTACGAAATGTAACTTTAACATTTCATTTTCATAGTGGATTTTAACTATTTGAATGCGATTTCCGAGCGAAATTGAATTCATTGTAACAATTACCAATTATTCTACTACGAATACGTCAAAAAACTAAATGTCAAACTTTGACCAACATTTCAATTAAATATTCTGTTAAGTTTTTCAATAAAAATTTTATTCTTAATATTTTGAAGTTTTTCTTTTACGTCTTCTATGACGGACAAAGTTTCATGTAAAGGAAGTCCTTTGGTTTCCAATTTGATTATACTGTGGCAAATACATTCAAAATTATCTTTAATGTATGCTAAATCTGGTTTTGCCGATCAATTCTTAAATTAAGCCTTTGCATTACATATCGACTCTGCCTCTTCATCAGAAAGCTTATTTAAAACTCAACTTATTTCTATAAAGTTGTCGCAATAATATATAGCAGACTTTAACAATGATCCCCATCTAGTGGAGCAAGGCTTTGGAGGATTAATTATACTTGGGCACATAGAATGCATTAAATTGATAAGAGACGGCGCCTAGAAATTAAGACAATAAGTTTATTTGGAAAAATACTACATACTCTTTATACAAAATCTGCAATTCTATGCAAACCATAAGCCAGACATGTACGAGTAATATGCCACATTTTTGGGGAAAGAATTTTCAATGATCGCATTGCGGAGACCATAGATGGATCTGGGTCAGTTACTAGAAGCAATTTTTATTGAAAAAAAGTTGCCAAATTTCGTTATATGCAAATTTATGCAAGATATATAAAAATGCTTTTCTTGGGAAAACTGCATGAAAAACTTGCCCTGGTTATAAGACTACGTCGAAAACACATTTTTGATGAAGAGTATATGTTTTCTAGATATTTTAGTTTTTCTGGTCGTTTCTTTGTATTGTCTAATGTGATACCATGTGTGATACGATTAAAGTTTGAACCAAATTTTTTTTAAATTTGTAATGGAATCTCCTTGATTTATAATCGCCATGGTCCAAGCCATTTCTTACGAATCAAAGCGGTTTTCGAAATATGAAGATTTCAGCTTAACTACTACTACTTAAACTTCAGCAGGTTCTTATTCATCAATATCATGGAACATTGCTTTGAAACTCATTGCTCTCAAATACAAAACTTATTTTGGAAGAACTAAATTTGAAGAGCGCCTTTAGGGAATATATTATGCAAAATATCTCTAACAAGCTCAGCCTCAATCTCTTTCTTTTTATTATTCTCATTTAATCATCTCAATTTTATTTCATTCAAATTGTTATTTATTATATAATTTGCTATATTTTAATTTATTCCTTTTTTTTCTTTTACTAATTTTTAATTTTTCAATCTTCTTGGACTATAAAATAATTTTATTCTTATAGTACTAAACGTTGAATAAATAGATAAAATAAAATATTAATCAGATATTTTCTTGTGAATTCATAAATATATAAAAAAAAATTCCACTTTATACTAATTAAAACAATCATCACATGCAGAACTGCTAAGCATGAAAATATTTTCTGCAGTTGTGATTATTTATGGCCAGTTTGTATGGATAAAATAATAAAATGTGTATGAATCTCGAGGGTTGGCAGTAATCTTGATAAAAACCGCTTAACTATTTAACTGGATTATCAAAGATACGAATATTCATGAGGTTTTTAAATAGAAGATCCAAAGGTGAGTCTTTTAACAAGTCCCGCGGTATAATCGAGGCGAATGCCTCAACCTCAAACTAAAAATAATCGTAATCGAATCGTTAAACTATATAATCGCTCGTTAAACTAAAATTCCAAATAATTGAAAACAATAGTAATAAAGTTAGTGCTTGTTACGGATGTTATGAATATTAAAGTATAAAGTTATAAAATATGAGATAAACAATTATGAGAATACATATAATAAACTAAATGGAATTAACTCATTCTTCCTCTGAATTGTTTGCGCGTAGTAGGCAGCCACGTAAACCAAACAATCGCTGTCAATCAACATAAAAATGAATAAGATTTGTTTTTTAGTTTTTTTTATAAAAAAAAATTTTTATTAAAATTTTTGGTTTGCTTATCTTCTATGAACGAAACATAAATAGCGAAAATCATGACAAATTATTACTAGGAAATAATGACGTTTTTTTAGATCTCTTTTACGGCCGTAATATTAGCATGATTTTGGAAAGATTTATATGTTTTTAAACGGGGTTTTACATAGATGTGCACAATAGGAGCTATAAGCGTTTAAAGTTGCTACTAACACATGCACTCTTATTCCACATGCATGTACCAGCTTCAACCCAATTTGTCCAATTTTTTTGTATTTTATCGTATGTATTTATATAAATGTTTGATATTGATTTCTAGAATGCAGTCGATTGAGTCGACCGCTGGATACACTAATATTTTTTAAATGACAAAGAGCGCAAACAAAACAATTGGCTTTTCACTCATCTGCTTGCTTTAATATCCCGCTACAATCGTACAATTGGGAACAAAACAAATTCTTTAACGTATTTTTTGAGTGTTTCATTTTGTTCGTCATTGTAGGTATAGTGAATAAAAATCATTTGTCGCGTGCATTATTTGAAAGTGAAAATGAAAAAATGGTTTTTGAAAAATGTACGAGTATTAATAAATTTTATGAAATTTTTGTCAATTGGGAACCTGTTTTGTATAACAAATAATTATGAATTCAATAGTTTTCTAATTTTATTTAATAGATATATAAGTGAAAAAATACATATACATACATATGCATGTACACACTCATGTTTTTAAATATTGATCGACATATCGATATATGAACGTTTGTATATCGATATCTTTTCATTGAGACACAAAAAGTACTTTTCTTATAAATTATTAATCTGAAAAAAGTTAATTTCCAACATCCTAAAGGTTTGTTTCTCTTATTGCAAATATGTTGATATTTATGTATGTATGTATGTATAATGGTTTTCGAAGGTATAATGAGGATATCAGTCAACTATTGTTTGCAAAAATATCTTCTTAAAACTTTCAAATTTTGATACACAGAAAAAAATTTAGCGCTGAAATTGCCAACAATTTTTTATCAAAAATAAAAAAGTGTTGACAAAAAATAATGTTCAATTGACAAAAAAATTTGTCAGAAATCAAACTTTGCAAAAATAAAACCAACAATTTGATTTGACAAATAAATAATCAGTCACATCTGGCAACCGTGTGTTTTGTAATTTTTGAAATTCTCATTGGTTTTTAAAAAGTTTTTGTATAAGATAAGAGGTTTGAAAATATGGTTTAAGGTCTACTGATGATCTGGCATTAGCACCAATGAAATGCATGTATATAGACTAGCTAAAAACGTTCAACAACCAAAAGTTTTTTAATTTCCAAATATTTTGTCTTTTTTTATAGTGGTGGGTGTAGGGGAAATAAATAACAAACAAAATTTTTAGTTAAAATAAACTGTTGGTTTGACAAAATTTTTAGTAAAAAATTTCTTATTAACTAACAAAGAAAATTGTTGGTTTGGAAAAATATTTAATCAAATATTTTTTATTATTCAATCAAATAAATCGTTGGTTTGATAAAATTTTTAGTCAACATTTATGTTTTGTCTTCGACTAAAATTTTAGTCAAGCTGACAAAAAGTATTGTTGGAAAACTATTCATAACAGAACAAATTTTTTTGCCAAATGATATTATTTTAGTCAAATAAAAATTTACAAATTACTTACAATTTTATTTATCAATATGACAAAAATATTTATAGGCTGGAAATTGACTAAATTTTTAATCAGATCTGCGTTTTTTTAGTCAAATACGCTTTATATTTTTTTCTGTGTATCTTTATTTTCTTTTCAGGATGCGCACGTTTAAATTAATGTACAAGTAGTGCTCACAAACAAAAACAATACAAAACTAACCCTACAAGAAATGGATGATCAAAACTAATACGTACACAATTTTCAAATTCTCTTACTAATGCATTTATAGGAATTTAACATTTGAACAAACAAATGACTGTCATTCAGGGTTGGCTACCCACTGGGTAACCCAAAAAACCGATTGGGTTTTATTGGACATTTTATTTGAAAAAACCCAACCAGTTGGCTTTTTTAAAATAAGATATATAAATTTACTAGGACAAGATGGTACAATTTTCACTTTTTATTAACAAGAAAAACACTAAAGATGAATACACACCTTAGAGTTTTACAACAAAGCGGAATAATTGGGGTATTCACACGGTGTCCTATCATGTCATATTGTCATAATGTCTTATTATTTTATGACGTCTTAAAAAAATTGTTGTTGTGCTTCAAACAAAAAAAGTCCTAAATTAATAAGACTATTTATGCTGTGTTTTTGTTTTGTCATAAGTAAACAGCAGAAATTTGAGAGAGTGTGAGAGAAATTACATACTGCTTGTTCTTCCTCGACATATTTTTAAATGAGGGGTTGTTTACAGCAGTCATATTTTTTCGTGTTATTATTTTAAGACATATGACTTTCTGACGACCGTGTGAATACCCCAAATATTTTATAATTGAATTATTTATGCATTCAGCTGCCCAAATCGACTGCACAAAATGATATCAAAGATTATCAACTGTGCTAAATGTGTAAGTGTACGGAAAAGTTCGATACGGAAATGGTTTATACGATTGTTCGATTAACAAATTTTTGACGTTGAGCATTGCTTGTTGTAATTTAAAGAAATTAATGATTTTTTTTCTGTCTCTATGCAATTTTAAATGAGTGAGGTAGATTTTGATCCAACGAAAATCGTTCCAAATTAAAACATTTGTAAATATTTATATTCAACCTTATTCCACTTGTCAACACCGACGTCACATCAATGCAATACCGAATCATTGGAGCTTGTCGACTCGCTCTCGAGAACAATTTTGTGTTACTGACAGGCTTTTACCGTTCTCTAAGTTCTCGAAAATAACATTAACCTTTCAATAGTCGTCAGTTGTTTTTGACAACGGGTAGACAAGAATCAATTCTTTAGTATTGTATTGACGTGTAGTCGATGATGACAATTGGAATAAGGGGATAATTTTTGACTAAAAATGCAAACGTATGCAAAAGTTTATCTCAATAAACAAAATATAATAAATGAATTGCGTAGGTATACTTCGGTTATTTTAAACCCAATAAAACCATATAAAACCCCCTGAGCGGGTTTTTATTAGAAACCCCGGGTTTTTGCCAAAACTGCTGTCATTGGTGATAGAAAATTCCGTCAACGTTGACCAATTATGTTGCATTTTTCATATATTTTGGGATTATGGCAGTAAAAGTAAAAAATACACAAAATTTTTGTAAAAAAGTGTCGAAGCTACAATTTTGTGACATATTTATTTCCAGCAAAAAGATAAGTACATATTTAATTAAATATTTTTTTTCACACCGCAGCGCTTTAAATACCAGTTATTTTTAATTTTTCAGTTGAAGATGGCGACATGCTGGACAAATGATGATAAGCAATGATCAGCCGGACGAATGTGAAGATAGCTCTGATTGCAAGGATATCAATATCAATGCTGATTCAGATGAGAGTATGTTAAGAAAATTATGGTGCATCTTCAATATGTGCTGTAGCTACTTACTGAAACTATTACATCAACTACAGAAATAAGTTTTTTAAGCTATAAACAAAATTAACGTTATCCTAAATTTAATACACTTTCTGTCCCCCCGCTTATGCCCTCGTCGCGTGAGAAGCAAAGCAAACGAGTTGTTGACGAAACTTTGGACCTTTTAACAAAACCCACTGAAATTTAAATCGCATGGTGGTGCTCAAGTCATGGGTTTTGTCCTCATGGCACTAAAGTGGAATGCATTCTCTTTATTATTTGAATTATTTAAAACACACTACTGACAGGCATATTATTTACACTATTGTACATATTATTCTCTTATACACATGTATAATCTCTCCTTTGCTTGCCAACCGATTTTGTTCATTCAAATGATAAATATTGTTAAGCTTTAGTGACCCGACTTTATATTATTTAAATCGGTTCGGTATTAAAGGAATAAATGGCTCATAAAGTTGACACCACTACAAATGCTAAAAATACACACGTACACGTATGTAAGTATTGGTTCAAAGCGATGAGAGTGTTTAAGAGTACCTACATACGTATGTATTGAGTAATAGGATTGTTTTTTTTATAAATTTGAGTATTTGTATGCAAATTTATTTGTGCTATTGTTTTTTCCGTGGGGAAGGGAATAAGTAATAAGGTAGTTTTTTCTGTTTAAATGAACGCAACTAAAATAGGTATACGTTTAAACTGCCGGTCGAATTTCCAGTAGGCGTACTCTAGTTATAATATAACAACTGATATGAAAAAATCACGTTTTATTTCAACAGAAATGTACATCGACAGTGGTGAATGAATTAATATATTTTGACAGGTCAGCATATGGTCACTGCTGACCGTCAAGTTTGACAAGACAGCGGTGACCGATTTGCACATCATGGTTGATTAGTCAAATGTGACTAATATTTGTATCAACGCTGATCAGTAAAAAACATGAGTGAGCAGTTCTGACATATGTTCTATGTACGATAAAATTAGGTAGTTAGATAGGGATGCAAGATGACACTTACACAAAAGATTCCGTCATTTTTTTTCATATTGACCTTAAGAAAATGATGGAAACCTTGTTCTACGTGATGATGGATATTTCTATCTGCAATGCCAGTAATATTATCGGTAAAATGACCGTCACTGTTCTTGTAGGGTAAATGGAACAACCGTTCAATCGTTCTCAGAGTTTTTGTTTTACTCTTTTTTCAAACTTTATTGATTTCATTGAAATCATAAGATTTAATTTCGTGTCCAGAGTCCCTTAAAACAAATTTTTATTAAGAAAAGAAAGCAAGAAAAGGTAATTTTGGCCCTCATTTCTTATTTTACAAATCATATTCTAAAGTTAAAACATTTTATGTACATAGATATCAGAGAACGACAAACGATAGAATAATAAATAAATTACGGTAGCATATATTGAATATTTTCAATACAAAATACTTTTCGTATCTGTTCAATTTCATTATTGTATGTATCGGTGCGCATTTTGTTTTATACCTGTATGTATTCATGCTCATATTTGTTTATATCCATGCGTAGCTATATGTATCGATAGGTACTCCAATGACTATATGCACATTTATTTTCAAATTATTTGTTTGATAAGTATTGCCAGAAATTTTGCCTTTACTTGTATTATGGATTTCGTTGCGTAATTATAATGAAACAATTTCAAGCAAAATGCGATAAAGTTGAATTGAAAAATGCGCGGTAACTTCAATAGTGTACAATTTTACTTTGAAGCAAATTTTTGCAAACATTTTTGAGAATAAAAGCTTAAAAATGGATGAATATCCCTAGTTATAAATAGCGACCGAAACGAAAAAAGTAAGCTGCTCGCGAAAATTGCAAATATCCGCAAAAATTTGCATAATTAAAAAAATTCGTAAAATCTTCTAAAAAGAACTAAAAGTAGAAATTTGCGAAAATTCGCCAAAACCTCCAAGCCCTGAAATACTTAAAATATCTAATATCTTTTGGAAGTCAATACAGCAATGAAATAAGAAATTACTCATATTGCAAAAATAGCTAAAAACAGCGAAAAGTTAAAAAAAAAACTGCGAAAAGGCGTAAAACTTACTAAATAGAGGTAAAAACTTAAGGAATATGATATACATAGTGTATACATATGTCAAAGAAGGCTTTGACAGCAATTTATTTTGCGGAATTTCGCTTTTTTTGCAATTTGGGTGACTTTTTCTATTTTTTATTGCTTCATTTTCTCAGTTATTGGAATTTATTGCGAATTTTCTTAATTTTTGTGAGTTTTTCACATTCCTTGCATTTGTAGCTCGTTTGAGACGATTTAACGGTTTTTTCTAAATTTTGGAAAATTTTGCGTATTTTCGCGATATGACTCAGTGACTTTTTAATGCTACACCTATCGATATGCCCACTTATTTATGTATATTGTAACCCGTTTGTAGTCATTGCTTTCTGTGAACGTATTTGTTTGTACCCCTACATTTTAATAATCCTACACTAATGAATATCGATAAGTGCTACGTATTCAAAATTGTATACCTTTGTCGTTCACTGGTAGATACATACATATATATGCTTTAGAAAATATTTTCCCACCAAAAAACACTTATGGTAAAGTAATAAGTTGAAATGCTAACAAACATGTGAATACTTTTTACGATTTCTACATTGGAGTTTTAAATCATTACCTTAAATTGGTGAGGTCATTGGACGCAGTTCATCCAAATATTAATAAGGGTATGTGCCAATCGGTAGTAAAGTACTATGGCGAAAAAATATTTACTTGTGGGGAAAAAATTTCATGTTTTCGCTGTGCCACAATCTTTTTCGACTACATAAAATTTTGACATCTGTGAAAACAAGCTGATGAAAAAATTTCTGCGGCGGCGAGGCAAAACATTTGACTACAAGCCGTCGCCTAACAACAAATTTTTAAAAGAACTTTTTTATACGCATTACATAGCGTCCACAACTGCGATAAACTCTGATATAACATGAGGGAGAACGTCGGCAGAATAGCAAAACCAAATTATCAAAATTTATCTTCATGTCTTACAAGAGGAACACGTATTATTTTTGTTCTAAAATTTTATTATGTGCAATTACTCATTGAGTAAACATCGACCATATCTCCAGAATTAGTCAATTTGTTTAACAATATTTATTAATAAAGAACTTAAAAATCAACGCATTTTAGTAATTTATATACGCACATACACATTCACTTATATATTCTCATGTACATGTACGTCTTTTTTCATATCATAAGACTGTTGTGATAAGATTTATTATAACAACGCTCTCATAATACTTATTATATCATTGCAATAGTACTAATTTCAAGTCTACACGCATGATAAATTTTCTCTGCGATTGAAATTGTCGTTGCTTGATAGGAAAATATAAGATATTATGTCAGGTGTAGACTCTATGTTAACTAAAATTATTTTCAGTAGCGAAAAATTGTATAGTGCTATGTACAATTACAATCGCAAAATTATAATAAACACTGCATTTTTTGGTCTAACTACATGTAAGAGCCGTAAAAATTCAATATATTGGGCGACGGCTCGAATTTTCAACAATGACGGCGGTGGTTTACTTTGTTTTGTGATACAATGCTTCTCATTTGCTGCTTGTCAAAAATTTACAAGGTCTGTCAAAAATTCTACTTCTAATTCTAATTCAGGGCTAGTGAAATTTTATTCACCTCAACAGTGTCAAAAATGTCCATACCAGAGTACTTTGCTACCGATTGGTACACACCGTAATCAGAAGTTATTAAATACATAAAACACAATAAAAACTAATGCTGCCTTTACACACTATTGGGGTATTCACACGGCGTCCTATTATGTCATATTGTGAAAATGTTTTATTATTTTTTGACGTCTTAAAAAAATTGTTGTTGTGCTTCAAACAAAAAAGTCCAAAAATAATAAAACTATTTATGCTGTGTTTTTGTTTTGTCATAACTAAACAGTAGTGTAGTTTTATTTTCGTTCTTTTCACTTGTTTTCGGCATTCTGATATACAATTTTTGTGATTGTAACGAATGTCCGTTTTATTATTATTTTTGTTTTATCAGCTGACTCAAATTTAAAATAGCATACTAAATTATGAGGGGTTGTTCACGGGAGTCATATTTTTTTCGTGTTATTATTTTAAGACATATGACTTTATGACGACCGTGTGAATACCCCATATGTATTTTACAGTGTGCTTGTTAAATTTCCCACTGCAAAATGCCTACATTGCATGTAAAAGCAAGAAAAAAATTGCTTCTGTAAATGTCAGGCCGCAAAAATTTTCAATTAGAGCGTGTTCTATTTTCAACTGACCAACCACCTGACATCAGCTGTTTTGCAAGTCTATTGTGTATGGCGCCAAGAACATAGCGTTTGTGATTCGGCAAATGATTAAAAATTTATTAAAATATATATTAAAAAAATGTTTTTATACGTATATTTAAAAAAATAACATTTTTAATTACTTAAATACAATTGTTTATACTGTTGCAATCGATTATAGGTTATGTCAGATGATACCAAAAACTCAAGTGTAAAAGCAAAAATTATAAACCGCAATTACAGATGCATTTTCAAGCTGATAAACACGCTGTAAAATACACATGGCCTTATTCACAAACGATTAATAAAGTTATTGTATTATATGTTTAATGTTGGATTTTTATACGGCAAAACCGGTTTTAATGTACACATTAACTTTATTAAGCGTTTGTGAATGAGGCCCATAGTGTGTAAAGGCAGTATAAATGGCTGTTGTGAGTATTGAACTCGCGCTGTTCTTGGTAGAATAATACAGGTAGTATCGAAGATACATCAATACAACTTTTAGGTTCGAAGCTGTCAAAAAGCACAAAAGAAAAATGGCAAAAATTGTATATTCACATGTGTGTTTGGTTGAATTTTCTGTTCTATAAAGAATTTTGTATCTTTTCCTTTTCTTCTTTGCATTTGAATCACATGTTCAAGTGGGCTTTTTAGTACATAATCAAATTTTTACGGCTTCGAACCCAAAACGTTAACGCTTCGCTACTAACTGTATTTTTCTACCATGGTGCTGTTGAAGAAATTGTGGGGAGCACAAAAAACTTGTTTTCACGAGCACACGAAAACTAAATATGTATAAAAGCCGGGGGTTGAAAAGCCCAACATCTGTATGATAATTTCATGCTTTAATACTGCGCCGCTCAGAGAACAATTTATTTATTGTTCACTTACTAGTAATTAGTTGTATAGCTACAGTAAAGTAATGAAGGTGGTATTTAGTTTGTGTGGTTAAGTTCTCAACAGAAGTTTTTTTCTGGGAGTTACCTTTAAATGGAAGTAATTTCTAAGATTTTGCTCGGTTAGGATCAACTCTAAAATAGGCAACGAATTTTGTGAAAATAATTCTTGTTTTTAAAAATTTTCTTAGTAGGCGAAAGATAAAAGAACAAATAAATGAAAACATATGCAGTCTTTTTGAGGCTTTATGGCGAAAGAAGAAAGGCTCGAAAACGACCACGAGGCTATAATTGGAAAAAAAAGAAAGTGAAGTCGCTCAAAAAATAAGGGCGCTTTAAATTATAAAATTTTCAAGCATTTTGGTTTCCTTGCTGATTCGTCTTTGATTTTATATGGAAGGTCTGTGCGAACCCTTGTAAATCGTAATCGGTAGTTGAAAACCTCTAAAAATTCGCTTTCTACGGCTCTTAACTAAAGGATTTTCGTTTTATTGATTTTTTTCCTTCTAATAAATTATAAATAAATTCGAAAGCCCCTTTCATACGTGGTTTTTATTTTAACTTTGTTAACCCGAAATCTTGATATTTATAAAAACGCTGTGATTCGTAAGAAATGGCTTGGCCCCTGGCGATTACAAATTAAGGGGATTCCATTACAAATTAAAAAAATATATAGTTCATATTTAGATAAGACAAACAACAACCAGAAAAACTAAAAACCCTAAAAAACATCTACGCTTTGTGAAACATGTGTATTCGGACTGAAGTATTATAACAGTAAAAATATTAAAAAAAAGTTTAGAAAAGACAAACATCCCAGCTCAATAAAATTTTTAAAATTATTATCTTGTTGTTTACATGCTTTCAGTTTTGTTTTTCCTTTTTCTCAACATAGTAAAACTATTAAACCGTATACGTACATGTATTCTAATCGTTTAGACTACGTAATGCATAATTAAAGCATACGTCAAATAACAAAATTATTAATAAAATTAATATCTTGTTTTTGCAAAAATTTTATTATCTCAGAGATACGATTCAACGAAAAATGTTGAAAATTTAAAAAAAATGTGTTTTTCTTAGTTATGTGCTATTTATCTGTTCTAAATATTATCACTAAGTAAATAAAGTAAAAATCTTTTTGGTTTTTTGGTCTAAAACATTCTATATAAGACCTATTGCCATACGAATTAAAAATTCAGTTACAATTATACCTTGAGCTTTAAACGGTGTTAAGAAATTATTTAATTAAGTTTAAACTTTCAATTTTTTTGTGATAATTATTTATTAAATTGGTGTCGGTTTTCTTTAAATATTTAAATTAAAATGATTTTCAAAGGTAATAAATAATACGCGAAAACGCCAGGATTTCTTTCCAACTACAAATTAAAATTCAATTAATTTAGTCAGTTGTTCGAAATTTTCTTTATTAAGCGACGAAATTTGATTCTTAGAAACACTTTTACCGCCATATTCATATAAAATTATTATTTCAATTTTACGCTTGACAGTAGTTATCGAACACATTATTAAAAAAAAAAAACGTGCCATTTGAAATCGTAGTAGTGGAAAGTACTCGTACTTGACCTATTTTGTGTTTTGTAGAATTTTAAAGTTTGATAGCACCAGTTAAACAATCTTCTTTATAGCTAATGCTGCCATAAAATCTTCTAATAATCTTTATCATTTTGTGTCTCAACATTTTTTCTGTGAAAAAAATAAATATATAAAATGATTAAGAAGGAATTCATGCCACTTTTTGTGTTACGTATGAAAAAAGTATTCGAATAACGAGACTTTTTTTTATTCTTTTGATTGAATGTACATAATTAACAACGAGTTATTAAATTTGGTCAGTTTCCGCTTCCATTAAAGAATAAAAATGTTTATCGTGTTTTTTATAATACATTATTGCACGACGACATTAGACAATAGATTGGCAAGGCTTTAACAAAGTTACATTCCGATATTTCCTTTAGCAGATAGTGTAAAAAAAATGTATTAGCACAAGAAGCGTTTTAATTAAAATTGACATGATTATGAAAATTACTTACAACACAGCACAGTAATTCAATTCCATATAAGGAGGAGCCGAAAAAAGACAGTAGTTGTTCTAGACTTTGGAAATTAGGCGCACAATTGATTTGAACAAGAAAAAGAATAAATTTTAACAACATCGGACCAAAGATGTTTTGAAAATAAAGTGGATTTTTTTTTAAATTTTCAAACTGAATTTTTGATAAAAACTTTTAAATTTATATTGATATATTTTATTTGAAACGGAGCAAGGACTTAGGTTTTAAAATTTTAAAATTTTGCATCAGTCGTTTTTCCAAGTTGGCTGCATTAATAATTTAATGGTCATACGAATTTTTTGGTTCAAGTTGGATTTTTAATACTTTTTCTATATTTTAACACGATTGTATCTCGGTATACCGTACACGTACTTGTTATTTTCCATATTGAAATATTCAATAGCCCAATTCACAATGGTCGCGTTCATAAGACGAGCCCAACAGTTACGTCTTAGAAACGGCTTGATGAATAATTGGATCATGAACAGCTGATTAATGTTAACAATTGAAAAGAAATAAAAATGCTGCAAAAGAAATAATTTAAATTTGCTAAATTAATTAGTTTGGCTTATTCTAAATAGTATGGACTACACAGTAATTGCAATGAAGTTTTTCTTGGCAGGAATTTTCCAATTTTATTTTAAAATCTGCACCACAAATTTAATATTCAGAACATAAAAATGCGCATTAAAATACTTCAATAAAATAATGAACTTGTGCCGATAGAATTTATACTTGAAAGATGAGCCGGCGCTGTGTTCAAAAAATTCTTTGAACTTTTTATTGAACTAATTATGTAATTAATAATTATAAATAGATACCATAATAAACCGACGTACATTTAATGAAATTAGTATTTTAATTTTATTTCTTTATTGTCGTTACTTTATTGCATTTGTAATGCGAAATTTAACAAATTAATTTGCAGTCGCCAACTAACAAAACGGCATTGCATTAGAATATAAAAGCGTATAACTTCCTTGATCAGCTGTGGAGCTAAGTACAACATGTTGACTAAATGTAGCGCAAACAATTTATGATGGAAAAAATGGCAGCAAATACTCAACTGTTGTGTGGAGCGGAACTACTCAACTCTGCGTTTCTAAGACAAACACTCAACAGTTATGCAACAATTTGGTCTTATGAACGCGACCAATGTGGTGCAAATGGTCTTTAATTCGTAGCATTTGCAAAGTGGTGTAGCATATTTTTGCTCTACATTAACAAAATAAAAGATATGCTTATTGTAGAATATGCAGGTAGTGTCGAAGCGTTAACGGACTTCTTTTTTGGGTTCGAGTCTGTCAAAATTTTATTATGTATTACTAACACACTTAAACATTTATTTCAAATGCAAACAGCAAAAGGAAAAGAAACAAAATTCTTTATAGAACAGAAAATGCAACCATTTGCAATTTTTCTTTTGTACTTTTTGACAGCTTCGAAGCACTAAAAGCAGTGTTGTTGCAGCTTCGACACCACCTGTATTATTCCACCATGGATATGCACTTACTTGCTAATCTTGTATTTATAAACAACACAAAAACCTCTAGTTTATATTTACACTTCATTTTGCAACAATCAATTGAGAGAATTCAAAGAAGATTGAGCGAACTAAAAAATGAAGAGAGGAATTTCATGTTTTACAATATGTTTTTAGAAAACAGCGTTCATAATTGATTGCAATTACACAAATTTGCAATCTCAAATGCACAACGTTGTGAATTGGGCTAATGTTCTTCTGGAATTTGGAATGTTTTCAAACAGATTTCTGTCGTCGACAGCTAGTAGACAAGATTTGTTTATGATGTTGACTTGATGTTATATTGACGAAAGGTTATAGAATAATAAGGATTGAATCACATTTAATCATCTTCAAATATCAAAACATATCTTTGTGCTGGTTTCGAAACAACAAACTTTTAAAGTTATCCATTTGTATGCTTAAGGCTTGACTCCTATTGACTCCTTGAATCCCTTTTATTTATATGTACATATAAAATCTATTTCGTTAAAAACTAACTGAAACCTCTTAATAATCAATTTCATTCCCACTTTCTTGTAATCATTTTTATGTAAAAAAATTTAGTTACATATCTGGTTTTTAAATATTTTTTTCTGTTTAAATTGTTTTGCAGTAAAAAGTTCGCACATACTTTGTATTTTTGGCATATTCTTTTTCGTCTCACCTTCATATGAAATCGGCAGCACTGTAGAAAATAAGCAATTTATCAATGACTTGGGAACTTTTTCCAATCGCCTATTCTCCGAGTTGAGTAAGGCCAACCCAGGAGAAAATATTCTCTCTGCTACTTTCTCCATACACTTGTGCCTTGCGATGCTTCGTATGGGCGCTAAAAATAAAACTGCTGATGAAATGGATCAAGGCTTAGCGTTATCGACCAAATATCCAAGACACTTGGCCAACAATTATCATGCCGTTTTGAAAGAATATCAGGACCATCAGATTTTTAAAATTGCCAATAAAGTTTATATCACTGAAGGTTCTGTAGTTAGGATACCATTCTACGAATTTGTAACCGAACAATTTTTCTCATCGGTTGCCTTTCTAAACTTTACCAGAAATGAATCAGCTGCAAAGGTAATAAACAGCTGGGTGCAAGATAAGACTGATAATGCAATTAAAGATTTAATATCACCGAGTTCATTGGGTGCCAATACTCGTTTGGTTCTCGTCAATGCCATACACTTTCAGGGCGAATGGGTTAATGCATTCAATGAAAGTGACACTAGAGAAATGGATTTCTTTTTGAATGAGACCAACTCATTTAAAGTGCAAATGATGACAACAAGAGCACAATTTAACTATTTTAAAATACCTAAATTAAACGCCACCGCCCTGGAAATGCCTTATCGAAATTCTGATCTGGCCATGTTGATTATTTTACCCGACTCACGTACCGGTTTGCCTGCTTTGGAGGACGAATTGAAAACCTATCCATTGTCCGACATAACCTATTTCATGGATGCTGAGGATGTTGTTGTGAATATGCCAAAATTCACGGCAGAGTTTCAATCCGAATTGTCGGTACCTTTGACTAATGTAAGGAATTCAAAATATACATATTTTTATTAAGCTAAGAAAACTAATGCACATACATACATTTTTTTAATCTATTCAAAGATGGGCATGGGTCGCATGTTTTCAGACGAAGCTGAGTTTGACGATATTTTAGTACACAGTAGAGGCTTACATGTGTCTTCGGTCAACCATAAAACGTTTATCGAGGTCAATGAAAAGGGTACTAAAGCTGGTGGTGCTACCTGTAAGTTAACTACACTATTTTAAAATTTTTTACTGCGCTGCTTCCAGCATAAAACAAAAGCGTAACGATGCCTCCACATTCAATCCTTCTACTTTATTTATTTATTTATTTTTTTGCAAATCGCGTGTAGTTTTTGCTTAATTTAATTGAGTAGGACTTCGCAGACAAGGAACCTACATAAGTATTTACACCAGCATGTTCATTTAAATTAACTAATGTCATTTTCTTTTCTTACAAAAATGTTACATACTATACATACATAGATATTCTCCCCTCCGAACATTTTTATTTTCGTTTTTAAAAAAATATACAACAGTTTCGAAAAACAACTTGTTCGTTTCAAAATATGTTGCACATAATACCGGCAAATACGTAACATGTTTTACACTCAACTTTGGGTCAGGGTGAGATCAAGGCCGTTCAACAAGGTGGTAGCGATAGCACAGCTGAGTAACGTGACTAAGATGACAATTGTGTAAAATTAAAATTGTGTTGATAATATACTCATAACAATATGGCTGAATTCTAACTGCCAAACTACACACGTTTATATGATAATTGTCATTTTCTTAGAGGTTCAAGGCGCCACCCGGTTTTGTACAAGTTTTGACAGTTAGTCAGGTATTTTTACAACAAACGAGACTTGTTTATGTTTAATTTTTTGTGAAAAGTGCCTAAAAGTACGCTACGTATACTTCAATGTTACGTCCCCTTTCACATATACCACTTTCCTTACCGGACATTTTTTTGATTCTCTGCTGTTCTTGCCTGAAGCTTTTACATATTGGAAATTAATAGACAGACAGAAATAATTTCATATTCGTTTTTCATCCATTTTCGCAGTTTTTAGTGCTGGCAAATCCTACTGCTTTTCATTTGGGTACTCAATACTACTCGATACTTTTAACGGATTTTTTGAATTTGTAACGCATATTTTTTATCTGCAAATTGAAGTAGTTTCTTAAAAAATTAAAAATAGATCTTCAGCTTTTATTGGTTTTGTTTTTCTTTTATTATTAAATAAAAAATAAATGTGAAGCTAACTTTTTATTTAACGTTAACAACAACTTAAGAAATAATTTAATTGTTCTCAAAAAAAAAATTATTTAGTTTTGATTTGATTAAAGATTCTTAGAGTTGTCTTTTCATACAGTGATGTATTTTTATGCGCTCTGAAAGTATTAAGTAACTACTTTTGAGTATTGAGTAACCAAAAAAATGGAAATACCCGATACTCGGTACCCATTACCCAATACTTTGCCAGCACTAGTTTGCTTATTATTACGTAGTTATTTTATTCCGTGGTTTATTATTTAAATTATCAAAAACATATAAAACAATTAAAAAAAATGAAATTTGATTAAAAAAAAGGAAAATCTAGTTTATTGCACAAAATTGGATTTAGAAGATTCTCTCGAAGAAGACGACTTGGGCTTGAGAAATATGATATAAAGCAACAATATCAAAATTGCGAAAATAACAAAAGAGAAACAAAAAAATGTCCGATACAGAGGGTCGTGTACTACACACTCTGCATCTTCGTTCCTTCTTCTACAAATTTCGTCTGTCTGTCTTTCAATTGCCGATATGTGAAAGGGGACTAAGTGTAAAATGAAGACATTATTTTTGTTTTATTGAGACCATGGTAGAATAATATAGGTAGCGTCAAAGCTACAACAACACTGCTTTTTATTGTTGTTTAGCATGGGCAAATCCTGCGTAACGAACGCTACATTCGTATGCGTTTTCACATTAATTTATAAAAATCTTTTGGTCATTCAAAAGGGGTACCTTCAACTTATGCACGGTGCTTAGTGGTATAAAATATAATTTTTTAGCTGGTATTTGTTGTAGAATAATTGATCACAAAGTTTTGTGACGCACGCTACAAAAAACGGAAGTAACTTTGAAAGTTGAAGTGTGTTTTCGTAATTTTTTAGCGAATTTTGCATAATAAGGCACACAAAATCTAGTTCCTAAAAGAAAGATGAATATAAAAGAATTCTAAAATTACTTATTTGCAGCCAACATATTTTCTCCATTTTATCAAAAGACGTGAACCCTTTGTGACGCACGCTACCTGACGCACGTTATATTTTTTCTATTCTTAAATTTCATAACTAATTTCAATGTTTCCAAAATAGTAAACACAAAATTTTTTTGCTATAATTGAAGTGAATTTAATGTATAATAATATGACTTTCGATCGGGCCATCTTCATTAACACTAAAGTAATAATATGAATACCTAAGAATTGTTAACTTCTGGTATGAAATTAGAAGATCTGAGGTATGTTAAGATTTGGTAATAATTTGTGCATTAATGATCATCGAAATACATTGCTTATATCAGCCTATACTCTCCGGCTCACTAACACAACTGCAATTTTACATTTCACCAGACTGCTTCTCTAATCCTTAATTATGATTGATTTTTTGTTCTTCTTTTATTTCCAGCTATTGGTGGTTCAGATCGCATATACAAACCAAAACACAACTATACATTTACGGTTGACAGACCATTTTTTTACATTATAAAAAGTGAAATGGATATGGAATTATTTAAAGGATGCATTAAAACGAAATTTTAATAAACGCAACAATTTATTAAAATACAATTTTTAATAAAAAATAATCGTTTTTTGAACATTCAAAGTAACAGAGCTGTTTGTTTGTGTTTGTTTGTTTCGTTTTTAATTGGCTAAAAGCTTAATCCAAATTGTTTTACATGTAAAATATACATACATATGTATGTAAAAATGTATTGCACGCGCCTTGTTAGTCGAAGCTGAATATATTGCGAATAAATCAAGGAATACTTCATTAAACTCGATGCGGAATTTTCGGTTTATTTTCACATCAAGGAACTTAATTGACAATATTTATGATTTGAATACAACAGCAGCACTCTTGCATTTGTCGGTATTATTTAAGATTTGCTGCAAAATAAATAAAAATTAAAAAAATTCGTTATTCCTGTTTCTTTTTAACTATTTTTGTATTCGAAATTTCATAAAAAATTCCCTGCATGAGATATCGTAATGAATTGTTACGGCTTTATTCAAAAAGAAAATTAACACTGCTTTAGGAATCATCATCCATCGTTAAGTAAAATTATAAATGTCCTGCAGATAATGTGCCTAGTCCAAACACGCATGTAAAATTGACTCCACAAAGGACTAGGACTAGTCCAAAAGTAACCCAAATGTGTGTAGAAAACATGGTCTATTTAACATTACGATGTCCTAGGGCTGGACCATATAGTCCAGGCTTGCATTACATCGGACTAACCCAAAAACTATTCCATCTCATAAAAAATGGACCACTCACTAGTAGTTTGTTCGGCACGAGTACGATCGTGGAAGCACGAACAATTGTCGTATAGCAATAACTTCTTCTTTGAAAATTACATAGTCCATGACTAAATTACATAGGACCATTTTGTAACTAGTCCGTTTCAGCTATAATGAACTAAGTGGTCCAATATTATATGAAGTCAAAAATGTTTATTATAGACTTTGCTGAAAACCGTAAAAATTAAAAGCTGCAGTTACGATTTTGAAAGTATTAAAATCGGCTAGTTTCGGTTCGGTTTTGAAAATATGTGCATATTTGAGATGCTATGATTGAGATGTTTCGTAAACTTTTTTGCTTTATTATAGTTTTTTTATATAAGTTTTTTTTCGTAAGTATTTCGTGTGCGTGAGTTTCCATAATTGTGACTAACTTTTTTTCCACTCACGGGAGCGTGCATAAATGTGAATCAAAATATAAGGCCGTTTATGAGCGTGCATGAGTAAAATTTTCTTATCGTAAGCGTGCATGAGCGTGAGTTAAAAGGCACTCACGATCACGAGAATTTTAAAATAATTTTTTTTTATTAAAAAACGATTCAGACACTTTTATTGGAAATGGAAGCTTTTGGTACTTTACAAGGCGAATTCATAACAGGTGAACTTGATAGCGCAGCTGATAACTTTTTTTTTTAGTTTTATTCAAGCCGAACTGTAGTTGGATGTCAAAATTTATTTATTTCTTTTGTTTATATTCATTTACAAAAAATAAAAAACTTAATTGTGAAAATAAAGAAAAATTAAACGAAAATTTAAATAAAAAGATTAAAACATATAAAACTAAATTAATATCACAGCAGCAGCAGCTGCAGTTGATGAACCAAATTCTGAAGAAGCAACGTGCTTTTGCCATGTGTAGTGATAAGATTTATTAACAATAGGTTTCAATCATAGGATATTTCTTAAATTGAAGTACAGTGCAAAATAAAACTAATTTCCGATTCAGCATCCACGGCACAGGATATCAAACCATTAACATTTTGTTCCTCAATGGAATTTCAATGTGTACTTAAGTATGTACATCCGTGGAAATTCTTTGGTGGGTGGTGAGGCAAACACTGAATTGACAATGACGTTGAACGGCATTACGGATGGCAGAAGCCATCTTTAAAACATTTCCACACAACAGATTTCTTCAACAAAATAATATTTGTTAAATATTACAAGGGATTTAAAAAAACCAACCCTTAAAAAATAAAACTTTTTGAAATAATAATTATCAATATTTTATTTTTTCGCCTCAGTTAAATATTTTTGACTATGTACTTTGATTTTACAAAAACAAAATGCTTGCAATTTTTGTAGTGTTGTGATTGTTGTAATATTAAGTTCACCTGTTATGAATTCCCCTTGGTAATTTATGAAAAAGTTAAGATTAGAAATTTTAAAATTTAAGAAATTTTATAGAAGCATTTCATGAAAAATCATTTGACCGGAATTTTAATTCGCAATAACTTCCACTACATGGGAAGATTAAAATGTTTAATATCATTTAAAATTCGATGAAACAATAATAAATTTAAAAACTAACTCCCATGGCAAAAAACGCGAAATTTCGTCAAAAGTTGAAAATTTTTTAAAAAGCCAGAGAAATTTGTAGCCATGTACCCGTGTAGCCTGCTGTCGTGAATGTATTTATATCTTAACTTATCTCGATTTTGTACTTAATAAGTTTTGCAATATTTCCTCCGGAGACATCATTTATCTTTATTTTTATTTTTTATTTATATTAATAAATTTTATTGCAAAAATTATACGTATAAGTACATAAGTTGAATAATAATTAAAAATTGTTGTCAAACTCACTAATTTCACAGACTACAATGAATTGATATTTAAATTACGAAAAGATGACGATACAATAAATTTGTCTCTTCACAAGCCCATAAACAAATATCGTATTTTTTTTAACGATAAGTCATAAAATACAAAATACTGCAATTTTTTGTATGTATTTAAAATACAAAATACAAACTACTTCTAGTCATTTATCGCATTGCAATGTCCACATTGTATGCAGATGATGTGCAATTATGGCTCAGCAGCCCAGCTCAGTCAATCGCGGAAAACATAAACAAACTTAATCATGATTTAAATAGCATTTATATGTGGGCGTCTAAAAATCGTCTAAATTTGAATCCTAAAAAATCTAACTGTCTAGCGATTCATAAGAAAACTATACATCCACATATAGAACATGATATTGTAATTAACAAACAAAAAATTGAGTTAATAAATACAGCAAAAAATCTTGGAATCTTGGAATTGGAATCTGACATGATTAAGTCATGTCAATGCACTGGTTGTTAAATTATGGACTGTTCAATACTTCACACACACTTGAGAGTACGAATTCTACTTGCTAAAGAATATTTGGTTCCATGGTTGTGAATTCTTTTCTTGTTGTGACAGTGTTAGTAAGAGGAAACATAGTAAGATACTTTTATAATCTCAAGAGGAGTGATCATGTTTCATTCCACGTCAAAACATTATATGGTGTATTTTTTTGAAAATCTCTTGAAGATAAGAACATTCATTTTCCTTCACAAAATTTTATCCACCCAAAAGCCGGAATATCTATTTCAGAAGATTAGATTTGCCAGGTGTTTAAGAGGCAAAAATATTATAATCCCTAAATATAAAGTCTTAGTTTCTGAATGGCAGTTCTTTTTACATGCTGTTCGTCTTTGGAATGCTCTTCCACATAATCAACAAGTTAACAGCAACGCAACAAATTTAAACAAATTTATTTTTAGTTACTTTGATTACACGATTAAATGTTTTTATATATGTACTTAAGTATGTCCTTATTTTGTTAAACTTTATTCTGTATGTAACTTTAAAAATTAAATATCTAAATTACTTTATTTATGTTAATTTTAAAATTATGTTGGCGAATTTACTATACATTAAACAGCCTTGCATTGTAATTATAAGTCTTGTTATGCAAGGGGACTCAATAAATAAATAAATGAAAATCGTTTAACATACTTAAGAAAATTCTCTTTAAAACTGTTTTTCTCGAAGAGTACATGAACGATGAATTTGATAGAGATCTTTTAAGTCACAACATCAAATTGATTAAAGTGTTTAAAGTACAGCATACAGATGTTGGAGAGATTTTACTTAAGCTCGGTACTAAAAATTTAAAAGCGAAATCGATGAAGATTGTGCAAAGTTTAAAAGCAAATTTAACGATAAATCTTCCGTCAGCGAAAGGTAAACTTTTTTACAATTGCTTGAAATTCGACAATAAGTGTGATTGATCTGCTGCTTTTCGATAACTTGAATACACCACACCGGTTGGTTGCCTGTGTTCATGTGAACATACTTCAAATTTGTATAAATTAACTTACTTAATTAAGAAAATTTAACTGCCAGTCCCACGATGTCACAAGTACTCGTCCTTTCGCACAACTACATTTAAAACAGAAAAAAATTTTCTAAAAATTGTACGAAAGAACGAATATGTGTGACATTCTGGGACTGGCAGTAAATATCTCGGTATTCCAGGGAATTTCCCAAAATGCGATTTTTAATTCCCGTATCCCGGAAATGAAAAAAACATTGTATATCCCAAGCTCTGCTGTTATATCCGTTAATAAATATTTATCTGTGATGGGAACGACCAGGTCCATTTTTTAAAACATTACTTTTTATAGCTAACTATGTACATTTCCAATATAATATATATGCTAAATATAAATGCTAATAAAATTATATGAACTACCATGCCCACATTTCCTATCACATTTGCAATATACTTAGTCACAATTCTGAGGTTTTCGCTTTTATAGTTCTCAGTTAATATATACTTACCCACTGAAACATTAAAAAAATATTAAAAGTTCAATGTACATACTGATCCACGATTTTGAGTAGTTCCGCTACAATCAAACTCACAAACTTTTCTCTTTGTAATATTAGAATATAAAAACTCAGACTATTAAAAAAATATATATATGAAATTTATTTAAATATATATTTTTTTCTTGTAAGTCCTGGTGTTTCGTTTTAGAAAACCAGTACTTGCACAACTTTTAATTATACAATTGCATAATTAGCATTTGTTGTTTTAGAACTTGTTCTTAATTCTTCCTTCAAATATTTTTGTATTCTTATCATCCTTTATGGTGTAATAAAATGGCCTATTAACAACAAATGTTAGGTCATCATTTCCAAAACGGGTATTAATTGCTGCAGCTGCAAATAAAAAATAAATATATAAAATAGAAACCACAGTAAGTTTAGATATAAACACTAGATATAAAACATTTAAATTCGCAAAAAAAAAAACTAAATAACAAACGACAACCTAAAAGAAGATCATATAAATAATAGAACTTACCGGTAGCAGCAGCAGCTTCAGCGCCCTTTTCATTAACCTCAATAAAAGCTTTGTGAACGATCGTAGACACATGCACACCGTCGATGGGTTTTAATATTTTAGTGAATTCAGCATCATTCGAAAACATGCGACTCATGCCCATCTTTGAATAAATTAAAAATTAGTTTTCTAAAGTTAATAAAAAATAATTCAAATCCCTGTCTTACATTAGTCAAAGGCTGCGATAATTCTGCTTCAAATACATCCTTGAATTTTGGCATTTGCACATCAACTTCCTCAACCTTCATAGCTTTCGTTAGGTCGGACAATGGAATAGTTTTTAACTTTTCCTCCAAAGCGGGCAAACCGGTAAGTGAGTTGGGTAAAACAATCAACATGGAAAGATCGGAATCTCTATAACGCATTTCCAGAGCAGCGGCATCTAAAGAAGGCAAATTAACATAACTGAAATTTCCTTTTCGAGACATCATCTGGACTATAAATTTATTCTTCTCATTCAATAAGAAATACGTTTTAAAAGTTTCATCTTCTGAAAATGCATTAACCCATTCGCCCTTAAAGTGAATGGCATTGACGAGCACCAAACGAGTATCGGCGCTCAATGAACTTGGTGATACCAGATCTTTAATTGCATTATTAGTTTTATTTTCCACCCATTTATTTATTGCTTTTGCAGCTCGCTCAGGGCTGGCAAAGTTAACAGCAGCAATTGATGAGAAGAACTGTTCGGTTAAAAATTTGTAGAATGGTCTCTGAATTCTATAACCTTTGTTGACATAAATTTTATTAGCTGTCTTAAGAATCGAACTACTGTGATATTTTTCTAAAATATCATGATAATGATGGGCCAAATCCTTGGAAGTTTTGGCCGATAAGGCTAAACCTTGATCCAATTCCCGGCCAGTTTCACCCTCGGCGCCCATACGAGTCATGGCAAGGCATGTTTCTATGGAAAAGGGAGAATAGAAAACATTTTTTTCAGGATTGGCCTTGACCAACTCTGAGTACAGGCGATTGGAAAAAGTTCCTAATTCCTTCTTTGATTGTTTCACAGCTCCTACATAGTTGGAGTTTGTATGACATGGAGAGGAGCGCGTTTGGCAAGGTGAGGCAAAAAGTACGATGACAAAAATACAAAATATTTGCGAAATTGTTTCTGAAAAAAATATAAATGACAGAAAAGTTTTATTTAAATTATGTAGTTACTCGAAGAAAAATTTGTGAAAAAAATGGTGCCGCTAGAAAAGTTTTGATCGGGAATTATAATTGGTAGAATAAAAATGAAGATTAATATAAATATTTTAAAATAACTCCTACGATGTTCACACCTCATTGCATTGTTTTCTTCGACAAATGAGCTCAATGCTCTTAGAGTGCGCCAAATTTGGAACCGATTTGTTAGGCCGTTCTTAAGTTAAGTTACATACATACACACACATATGCATCCATACGGATATCATTGCGAAATTAGTCTGAATCGACTCAAAGGATCTCAAAACGCGGAAATCTGATAAAAACGCGATTTTCGAAAAAAAATTGGGGATAATATCCAGTAACTTAATACAGCGGCAAGTTTTAAAATATATTTTTTTTTTATAAATAAATACCTTTAAAGTTCATTTTAATTTAATTAAAATTTCCCAAATTTATTAACCACTTTTCAAGAATAAAATCAATTATTAAATTAATTAAAGTCACTTATAAACCCGTAACGCTCACAGTTTGATTGAAAATCAACTTCTAGTTCTGCTCGAATAGGCTTTATATGTGATACCTTAGAGAGCAAATACAACAGTCTTTTTATTCAATTAAGAATGATAATGAATAATTAGAGCAAAAAGTTGTTTCTAGATTAAATTTTAAACAAATATTTACACTTAGAATGACGGTGGCTTAGGTTGGAAATTTTGAGCAATTGTTTATCTTAGAATTACCTAACGAAACATAAGTTTTTTTTGTTCTAAAATGTTAATCTAAAATTAAAGTAAATAAAATGTTGTTTTTTAACTTAAAATTTAAATAAATATGTATGTTCATTTCGAATGACGATGAATTGACTCTGTTTCTGGGCGTCTGTTTCTGTTTCTATCGAAATTTGATGTGATCGCACGAGTGCGAATTGTTTTTTTGTATGAGAAGTTTCTCAGAAAAAAGAATATAGTTTTCGAACCGTCGATATTATTCGAAAGCAGTTCCATAATGACTCACTTAATATCTAATACATAAGTACTTATTTATATATATATATAAAAAATAATATTAAATCCATCCGTACTTAAATTAATCCCAAGCGGTGTTAAAAGTACGGAAATCCCAGATTTACTAAAATCAAGTACAGAAAGATTGATTTAAGTACGGACGGATTTATATGCTCAATTTAATTTAAGAATTTCTTAGTTGTTTCAAGATTTTTCACGTAATTAAAGAATTTTTTACTCATTTTAAGAAACTCCAGGAATGGTTATCAAAAGTAATATCGTTTTCGACGTGATTAAATTACATTGTATTGCTATTTGTACTAAAAATTTTGAGTTCGACTCGTACTTAAACTAAGTAGAAAATACTTGAATTTAGTACGGCATTTTTCTCTCTGTGTATAAACAGTCAAGAGGGTAACTGCATGAAATATATTTAATACGTACCAATATTTCCCTAATCAAAGCTACCTAAACAGTTGGAAAATGTTGATCTTCCCTTGTTGAGCGTAGCCATGTCTCTCTGTATGTAAATTTTAGCTGATTACTTATACAGTGCACTCGTGATAATATGAACACCCCAAAAAATTAACACGTTTTTACTTCCATTGACTACTCTAAAATATGAACTTAAAATAGGCACAGCTTATTTTTGTTTTATCTGACTAAACAGAGTTGAAATCTTAATTGACAGGGTAGAGGCTGAATTCTAATTCAACTGCATAATAATTTGGGGATTTCCCTAGCGGTTTGCTTTTAAATTGTCTTCAGTTGTCAACAAGGCAAATTCATTACAGATAGACTCGCCTCAATTCGCTTTGAAAAATACCTGCTTTATTTGTCAAAATCAATGTCAAACACTATATATAAATCAAACATAAACAAATTTTGACAAACAAAACAGATCAAAATGCAAGGAGATGCATGGAGCAAAAAATAATCAGCTGAGCTGTCAAGACCACCTGTTATGAGTTCGCCTTGAGTTGTCAATCAAAACTTCTAACATAAACGTTTTAGTTAGTGCATACATTCAGTTGAAATTTCATATTCATTTTTTAAATATAATTTCAACGTGAAAAGTTCTTAAAATACATAAGAAAAACATAAGTTTTTATCTTTAAAAGATAAATCAGAAATTTTAGAACAATTATGAAAATTAATTAATTATGTTACTAATTAAGGGAATAAATTTGAGGTGAAAAAAAATCTACAATATGTGTATTTAAAAAAATAAAAAATCCATTAATAAATGTGTAAATATTACGTTTATTGGACGTAGAAAAAGAAAAACTTTGCGGCCTTACGAGCGAGCTGTTTAAAAAATAATTGAACAAAAGAAACAGCAAAAGAAAATCACTGATTTTTTGGCATAATAACTTTAAGGTTTTAGTTTTTATTTTTTTGAAAATAAATTGTTGTTTTTTAAATCCAATAAACAATAAATAAAAAATTTAACATAAGAAACTTTTATTTTTATGTTAAAAACGTTTGTAGATGGGTATTAGATGCCATTCGCAAACATGAACAATCTCGCAAAAGTGAACTGTCATAATTTTAATTAGTTCATATTATCGCGAGTGCACTGTAATTGAAGGTGGCATGTCATAATGTCCAATGTCATAATGTCCACAAAAGTAGTGTCATAATGTTCATGAACATTGTGACACACAAATAGTGACATAATGTCCATGGACTTTATGCACTACGTAGGAAAAAGCCACCTAAATCTTCACTTAATAGAGTTTTTCTGCGTGGCGGCCTGCGGCCGATCTTAGGGGTTTTCTCCTCCATAGGACGCGGCAGGTTGCTTCGCTAAATACAGTTTTCCTGCTCGCGTCTCATTATCTTCCGTAGTGTGACGCGCGCAGGGAAACTTTATTCAGCGAAGCCACCTGCCGCGTCCCATGGAGGAGAAAACCCCTAAGAGCGGCCGCAGGCCGCCACGCAGAAAAACTTTATAAAGCAAATTATTAATGTTCTATTAAGTTTTGTTAATATGAAATTTTTTTATAATTGTTCAATAAAATATAAGAAGAATAAGAAATTTTATTGCTTCATTTAAAAAGAAATTTAAGTGAAATAAGACCTTTACGGCTTTATTTCACTTTCAAAGTGCAATAAAACCTTTTTGGAAATAAAGGCCTTATTTCACTTTCCATTGAGAAATAAAGCCTTAAAGGCCTTATTTCGTAAGGCGTTATTGCACCCCATCTAAATTTTTATTTTTATTTAGTGGTTTTTAGTAGCATTTTTAACATATATTTAAGTATATATGTTTATTTTTTATTATTTCAGTTATGACACCTTATTAATTATGACACCTTAAAAAGTGACATAAAGTCCAAAAAAGAGTGTCATAACGTCCATGGACATTATGACAATTTTGAAAGTGACATAAAGTCCATGGACATTATGACACTTTTTGGGGTGACATAATGTCCATGGACATTATGACATTGGACATTATGACATGCCACCTAATTGAAACCCAAATGCATAAATCATATGTTTTACGCTCATGTGTAGTTATCCATTTAAAATAAAGCGCAAACAATTTTTATGTTAGATGGAATGTGAGAATTAGAACATTTCCACAGGACCATCAAAATGAAGGAAATTATTAAAATTTTGTGTATTAATAATATAAAACTTATTTGTCTTTCATTTCGTAAGAATAACTAAGAACATAAACAATACAGTGAGAGACGGACTAAAACCAAGCTGCGTCGTAGTTGACATTAAAATGGTCTCATTTTATGAAAATTAACCGTCTAATTTATAAATATGTACTTATGTAAGAGCAATCGCAAGATGAAGCTGTTATAAGCACGGTATTGATTTTTAAATATTTATTGTAGCCTTTACCTTACACCTTACTCTCAAGCTCTACTAAGCTGAAATATTTAAGGCAGAATTAGCGGAGCGCACCCGTACCGTACTGTATCAGCTGGGAAAAGCAATACAAAAGCTTACCGAATTTTAATGTGGCGTAGTTGCAACGTACCAACCTGTATAAAATAGAAATTTCTAACGTTGTTACGTGACATTTGTAAACCAGCGGTGGGCTGTTTCTTTGGTACAAGTTAAGGGGTTATTTCCGCTCTTATTTTTTGGTACTTTTTGATAATAATATTTGTGTACTTTTGCATATACATATATGTACATACGTATCGTCATATAATATGCAAAACGGCCTACCCATTTTTTTTTAATTTTCCAGGAGACAAAAAGCTTAATAAAAAGCAAACTATTGTAATCATAAAAACTATTTTTTGTAGTTAGAATCATTAATAAAATTGGAATTAATGATACTATGCTGAAAAAGATAATATTTGTTATCACAATAGTTTGCTTTTTATTAAGCTTTTTATCTCTAGTGAAAATTTTGTTATAATGTAGATTGGCCCTTTTGCATTTGATAAGACGATATACATGCTTAGATATACATAATAAACAAATACATATGTTATATAAATGTGATATGTACGTATATACATCTAAAATAATTAAAATGGTATCAATTTTTTTTGTATGCACATATGAACACTAATTTTTTGTTTATATTTTATGTTATAATTTTATAATATAAATGTGAAATAATCAGGCCAATTATGAATAAAAATTCCCTGGGAGATATCTCCCTTTTTCCAAAAAGGGGCTGTTTACATATATGTTCTCATATGAATTATTTGCATATTATATGTGAACAGCCCTTTTTTGGGAAAAGGGAGAAATCTCCCGGGGAATTTTTTATTCATAATTTGGCTGAATAAATAATTTTTATATACATACATACATACACAAAATAAAGTTCTGATATCATTTAAATATCTTAGGTACTTTTTCTGCACAAGTCACCAATTGAAAATTTTTAATAGCCATCACAGTGTTGTAAATAGCTGTTCCTTTTTCCTGGCAATAAAACAAACAATAGAAAACAAACATACGTTTTTAAATTACCTTTAAGTGGACCAACGTGCTAACAGTACGGTACGCTACGGTACGGATACAGCAACGCTCGGCTAAGGGGCTTTAGTTATAACAACGTTTTGGCCATAAAGTTTAATTATTGTTTTAACAAAAAAGTGAAAAATTGAGGTATACATGTCAGGGATGGCAAAATTGGTACAACTGTACTGTATTTGGTACTATTCAAACTCGAAAAGTACAAAGGTACACCAATGGCTTATATAGTACAATTAAGAAATCTCCTTTTAATAATTTTATATGGCAACTCATCATTGCAGCCATTTTACTGTAAATTAACAAACTTTTATACATTAGAGATTTTAGATCATACCCCTTTAGACTTTCCCCGTTTAGAGAAGAGTGGACGATAATGTATCCTTAGCTACTGAAAGATGGCAATTATAAAAGATGTAAAGCATGTAATGTCAATATAATGGGTAGCATAGTACATATCGTCATATGATTTCAAAAAAGCTCTAAGTTACAAAAAATTTAAAATCGACTTCTTGGTTGATTACGATGCATCATATTAAAATACATGTCCCTTGAAAATTTTTTATATTAAAATTTTACTAATTCCTTCATAAGAAATAAGCTTAAACTGAAATTTTTTTTTAATGTTGGCTAACTTTTCATATTAGAAAGTTTCTTGCTTGCCCTGTAAAATTTTTTCAATGTAACTTAGGGCTTTTATTAATTCATATGACGATATAAAGTGATAGCCACAATAAAAAAAACCGAAAAATTGCGTTTTTATGCAAAACATTGACTGCCCGACAGAACAGCCAGCAAAAACGTTAGAAATTAAGTTGACTGTGCGTGTTGCGGAGCATAATTTACAATTCCAAATATTGGACCACTTAAATATAATATACTTAAAAAAGGTATTTTTAGATTCGCAAATTGTTAAGAAAACGAATATAAATAGAAAAAGTTTTGCCGACATTAAAAACTTTTGTGAAGATAATTATTATTCAATAATAATTATTAAATTTATTATTCGAGACAGGTCTCGATACATTTTTTCAAAGAATTTCAATTATTTTGAAACTATTCAACAATATTAGATGAAAGTCCAAAAATTTAGCAATAATAATAAAAACTTTCAGCAAAAAATGCTGTGACCGGTTTTTAGGTTTGATTAAATTAGAAGCAAATTATCTATCATTGAGTGATGTTTACTGTGGAACTCATGTAGAGCTGCATGTAGAAACTAACGAAATTGAAAATGATTTCAAAACAGTTGCCCAAAATTTTCATTTTAAATTTTGCGAAGTTTTAACAATAAAATTCGACTTTGAAAATAAAACATTAAAATCGTTCGATAAATTTATCCATGAAAATGAGTGGAAAACTAATAATTATATTGAAATATTAAAATCTTACAAAGATCCGAATATTAGCAATCTCTAAGTAATAGTTTCTAAAGTAAAAAAACATGAGACAAATGAATTCATGCTTCCAGAAATTGGATAAATTGTAAGAGGAATATTATCAGTTTCACATTCATTTACAAATGTGAAAAAATATATTTTCTTACCAAAATATAATTAAAACCAAAGAGAGAAAACAGGCTACAAACTGCGAATCTTTGCGGCTTTAATTCAAACAAAGGATTTACTGAATTCACAAAATTGCAGTTGTTTTATGATAGAAATATATCTAGTAATTTATTATTAAGATTGTATTTGCGATCTCGAAATCGATTTAAAAATACCTTGATTTTCTTTATACGTAAATAGTTTATACAATCTCAATACTGAACTGCTTTTTGGTTATATTATAGTACAAATGAAATTTAATGTGCTTTTTTCGCTACATTTTTAATAAATTTAAACAATAATAATATAAATTGAAAAAAAGTTCCAAAAAGTAAAAATTTTCAAGCTATTTGGTACAATTTTGAAATTCCTGATGCCATCCCTGATGCCTGTACGTATTGATGTTTTTTAATGTTTCTAAAAACATACATTCGACGTTTCAAATGCAAGAAGGTGCGACAACTTTTGGAGCGAGAATCGATCCTTCGTGATTCCGGCCCATTAATTTAAAGCAGCAATACAAAAAAATCTGTAAACAAATATATAAAAATTTTTCTGGAACTTTGACGAAGTTGCACTTAACAAAAATAATTGTTAAGAAAAAATGTTTTTGTTTGAGCATAATTCTGTTTTATTTCTGATTGAGACCAATAACCCAATTTCAGGCAACCTTCAAGACACAAAATTTATAAAAAAAAAAAAACAAAATAATAAGCAAAGACCATTTAAGTTGCTGCAATAACTTTGAGCACCTCTAGGCGTTACTTTAAAATCTGATTTTTTGGCTCCTAAACGTATGCCCCAACCCTGAAATTATAAAACTACTGAAATCGTCTATTTATCGTAATTTATTTAGCATTATAAAAATTTATAAATATTTTTTTATTGAAGGGGTATAAATTGTTTAATAACTAATGTGAACTTAAAATACGTGATGTTTATGAAGTAGAGCGAAGCAGTATAAAAACTATCGTTTTAAAATAAAGATTATCACCTTGATTTCAATATTTTCAAGCTTAACAGACTTTCATGTCGCTTTCGGCTTATATCTCCATCTAAAATCCAAAAAGCTGTAGGAATACATTTAAAATTTTCGCTCGGAAACAAAAAACAATACCAGTTCAAAGCTCTTTAATTTTTAGTTGCCAAATATTTTAATCAATTAAAAAAAAGTAGTGTTCTGAGAAATATTTGGGTAGCGTTCCCTGATGATCTGCATTAGCAACAGTGAAATGCTATACCTACCCCTCAATAATCAATTTCAATTTTTTTTTAATAAAAAAGTTATTATTTTACTACATATGTATGGTATGTAGGTAATATATTAATTTTGGGAAATGTGCGATTAAAAATTTAAAATACTAAAAAAGGTAGCGTTAAGTTTGTATCATTATTAAAATATACTAGAGTACGCCTAGTGTTCGAAATTCGACCACCACCTTACACGTGTACCTATTTTAGTTGCATTCATTTAAAGAGAAAAAACTACTAAATTACTTATTCCCTTCACCACGGAAAAAACAATAAACCAAATGAAATTGCATACAAACACGCACATATGTATATAAAAAAATCATATTACTTATATACATAAATATGTATGTATGTAGGTACTCTTCATTGCTTTGCTTATGTTTTTAGTTGAGCCAATACTTACATGAGTGAATGCGTGTACGTGTGTATTTTTAGCATTTGTAGTGGTGTCAACTTTATGAGCCTTTTCTTCCATTAATACCAAACCGATTTGAATAATATATAGTCGGGTCACTAAAGCTCAACAATATATACCATTTTGTAAAAGAATGAACAAAATCGGTTGGCACACAAAGGAGAAAAAGTGTTCGAAAAATTTGTCTTTGCCTATTTATATATCGATTCAAGTAGTATATCGCGGTTACAGTTCACAAAAGTAAAGTATTTTTGTGTCGTCGTAAAGCACCTTCTCGATCAATAATTGTGAAACTGGTGGACAAATTTATGTGAAAAATTAAACTCGTGTACGTCGCTTAGCTGGGAATATTGCTATTGTAACCCATAGTGTTGGGGGTATCCCAGATTTGTACATTTCTCGTCGTTCTTTGGAATTGGGCATTCCACAAACGACACGTGAAGTCTCCTGACCTTGTGATTTCTCGAAGAGGCAATCACATTTGTCCACCAACATCTTGTGATTTCAACCTTTAGAACTTTTTTTATTTGGGGCAACGTAAAAGATACGGTCTGTGCCAATGACCCACAATCGATTCAAGACCTCAAAGATGGATTCATGAAGCGATCGAGGACATTCAGTAGCAAATGTGAATTCTGTTTTCTCGGAAATTGTCACAGCTCCACTAAGAACTCAACTGTTGACTTAACATTTGTCCATTTCTAACTTCAAAGCATTCGCCATTGGTTTTCAATGAATGTAATTTTGTCTTCAGTGTATTTACGTTTTTGTACATTGGTTTAATTTTTTTAAATGTTTCAAGATCATTTTATTAGATCAGTAGAAAATAAAAATTTTATTTATATGAGGCTTAATTTAAAATAATAAAAAAAATAAAAAAACCACGAAGCTAAAACGTAAATTTCCAGACTGAAAGATAAGAAAAAAACGTTGAATCTAGCCTCGAAAAGGCTAAACTGGCATCACTGGTTTTAACATTGATTTATAATTCAATTATGTATAATTACTTTTATTTTTATCAAATGTATTTAATTAATTGTTAAAATTCGTTTCAGTTTCAATTGAACTATACATAATATTTTTGTTCACAAAAAAAACTTGAGCATATTTTAGTTTAAAATACCCCTTTTAGCCCTTTTCATGACACTTTTTCGAAATCTTCAACGGCAACCCTGTACCTATGTATGTATGTTTGTTTGTATGCTGTTTTCTTAAAAAAATAGGTATTTAAAGTTTTCTTAAGACAAAAATGTTACCTCGTAAGTGATGATACTCGTACAATAATTTCTAATAAACTTGCAAATTTTCAATAAAAAGGTCAAACAATCTTACACTTATTCTGAGAAAAGAAAACGATATTAGCTTAAATAACAATTTAACAAATATGATTTCAAATGACTTGTTATGTTTCGGTTCAGAGAATTTCAAAGTATATGAAAGAGTGTACCCCTTCCCAATCTTGTCTCACCACTCACCTACAAAATAAGACTTTCTGAAAGAACGCTTTCATGGTGTGAACCCAGACAATGCTCGCTATAGTTTTGTATGTGTTTTTATTTTCGATAAATTTTAAGCAACAAAAATGGTTTAATAGTGCGAAGAAAATAATATATTTCCTAAAATTAAAAAAAAAAAATTACTAAAATTGGACAATTTTGTAAAATGAAAAAAATAACTTTTTTCGTGTATTGCAAAATAACAACCAAAATAGAACAATATAAAAATTATAAAACAATGTTAAATATTTACTTTCTAATGATGTAAGTAAAGATACCATACGAGGGCGGATCAATAAGTATGTGTGAAACTGAGTAAAACACGGTTTTTTTTTTTCAAAACAAAAATTTATTTTTCAACATAATCTTTTAACTCAACGCCATCGTTTGGTATTTAAGCACAGCTGATATTGAATAAACTTGATAGTACAACTAACAGGCACAATAATTTTAAAATCATTTTCAGTTCAATTTTTTTTATAAAATTCTGATTGCAGCAATTTTTATTACAATGTTGTATATATAGAAACACATAAGAAATTATTTAAAAAATAATTATTGTAATAATAATGTTGATAATTAGTTATTTGTTTTGATATTCCTCTAAAGATTTCTATTTTATCACTTAATAAAATATGTAACTAGACTAGTTTACGAATTCCAAAAACAACAAAAAACAATCATATGTATATATTTTTTAATATTTTATTTTATATTTGTTTGAAACGCGTCATCAAGTTAAAAAATCATTAAAAAAACCAAAACCTAAAAAATATTGAGATTGGCAAGAGCATCTTGTTCTCAAAGGGAGTTTTTGTTCGTCTGTATTGTATAGACATGTCATAAATGTCGGCTAGATTGCGTCGTATGTGGACATTTAACAGAGTTGCTAAATAAGGAGGTTTGTCCCCTGATTAAGGAGGGTTTTAATTCATTTAGGGGGAATACATTTTTATCTAGGGGGCTTCACGTGTTTTTATCTGCTAGAAGAGTTGGAAAATCGCTGCATTTCACGGGAATACAGGTAAATTATCATCTCTAAATATAATTTGAATATAATATAAATCCAATTGGATTTAAGTGAATTGCTTCGAAGTTTTTCCAGCATATGTAATTGTTTTTTTATACATACATATTTATATCAGGGGTGAACGGCTATACCAACTTCGGGAGCCACGTTTGCGAATTAATATTTTAAAGACAATAAATTTGTAAGAACATATACGAACGCGGATCAATAAGTCCTTTGAAAACACAGTTTTTCTTTGTAAGTCCTTAAAATAGGATAAATGGAGCTAAATTTCTTTCTATCGCGAGCCATTTATTTAGGTTGGGAAATAGCAAGTAGTCACTGAGGACTAAATCCGGAGAATATGGCGGATTAGGTACCAATTCGGATTGCGGGTAAACAACTCCAAACAATCTTTTGAAGTTATCACACGTTTACGTTTATGGTCAATTGAGAGCAAACGCGGCACCCATCTTGCAGACAACTTTCTTAAACCCAGCTGATCACTTAGAATCGAAACCACACTCCCGTATGAAAAGCCTATGGCATTAACAATCTCGCGCACTTTTACGCTTCGATCGGTTAACACCATATCGTGGATTTTTTCGATATTTTCGGGTGCACTGACCTCAATTGGCCGTCCAGAACGTTCAGCGTCATGTGCACTTGTGGGACCACAACGAACGTCAGTAAACCAGTTTTTACCATTGACATCGATGGTGCAGAGTCCCCATAGTATTTATCGAGCTTTTCCTTGGTTTGATTGACGTTTTTTTTTCGCAAAAAATAATGTTTAATGAGCATTCGAAATTCTCTTTTTTCCATTTTTAGAAAAATACACGAGGTTGTATGTTTTGAACAGCTGTTAAACGCAAAGTAAATGACGACACTTTGAATGTTGTCTATTAACATCGATGTTCGAAAAGTCACGGACTTATTGATCTGCCCTCGTATAAGATATGAAATCACGACATAACTTTTGTGCTTGCTATCGAAATTTAAAATTTCAAATTTTGAAACACACTTAAGCAAATACCATAAAATAGAACGTAGATTTTTGTTTTCAATTTAAATTGTAAACAATCTTTATTTGCTTTACGATTATTTCCTGACATAAGCCCTGCTATATAAGCCAATAGGAACTGAAATAAAAATTGAGTTGAAATAAAACAGTGAACGTTACGCAGTTATAAGTGATTTTTTTTATATTAAAAATTTGTGAAAACTTGTGAAAATTATTAAACAAAATATTTCGGGGACATTTAACAGTAAAGAAATATGTGTTTTAAAGGTATTTTTATATAGACATACTTATAAATAAAAAAGGTCCTTAATATAGAAAGGAAGTTTTACTTTGTGACTTCAATTATGTAGGGCAGAAGTCCTTTCAAAATATTCGAAGTCCTTGGCAATTTGCATACTAACAGTGCTACTCGCATTCTCGAATAAGCTATAAATAATTTTTTTTATAGTAAAATATTTATGGTAATAGTACACATTTCTTATTAAGGGGCTCAAATTAAACTTTTTTTGTGGGAATTCAATTCAATTTATAGTTATAATAAATTATGCTCATATATATTCCAAAATAGTCTGGTGAAAATATTTTTATAAATCAATTTATATTAACACGAACTTAAATTCCATTTTTTTTTATAAAAAAATTATTTTTATCTTAACATTTATCTTATCTTTATCTTCTTATTAACCTCTTTCAATTATTAAAATTTTGATGATATAGCGAAGTATTGTAATTTTTTTTTTATTTTCATATAAAATTGGACCTTAAGCCCGAATTAATATAAATTAATAAAAAAACTTAAAGTGTTGCAAATATTTTTATAAGCATTTGAACTACGCTTGTAAAGTCCTTCTAAAAATATAATTTGATTCGAGATGTTTTCTTTAGCACTAATATTTTTTAAACGTTTTATTTCAATTAAAAAAATCATAAGAAGGCACTAATTGACAAATAATATCGCACCAGTTAATATGGAGTTTCATTTCAACGAAATATCATTTCAAAATAATATATATAAATCGTCTAACAAAAAGTTATAAGTTTTCGGAAAGCTTCGTTCGTATTTCTAGCCAATCTGTAAATAAAGAAAAAGAAAAATAATCACAAGTGTTGCTAAAAATATATATGTATCAGCATTAGACTATATAATCGACTGAAAGTTTTTCCCTTAGATTTTGCTTTGATTTAGATATTGTTTCTTTGAATTAAATAAAATTCAAACATACTCAGATCTATGAATTTATAAATTCATTTACATACATGTGTATTAGAGTGGGTGAATTTTTTTCACAACCAAGCGGTTATCAAAATTGTAATCTACGACGAATTCTAAGAAGTTTTTCCCAAGAAACCATGGGTCTAAAATCAAAATCGACCTTCCGGTTTTTAACGAGAAATATTTTTTTTCGTATTTTGTATTTTTTTTTTAAATATGCTTAAATAAAGATAAAAAATAAAAACTTGTAAGAAATTATATTCGAGATGATCCAAGATAGCATAATTAGAGGTATCGAAACTTTTTCGTATACAGAGCGCGCTTAATTAAGAACTTAAAATCTTCATCAATGTCAATGTTTGATGTTTCAGGCCGATAAGATGAATCTCCAGCAGCGGTCGGATCCGATTCCAAAGCAAAAATATCCGTCAGGACTTCTGGAATTGTTAGCTTTCTTACGGTACACTGTGTCACAAGGGTGGCCAAAAATGGTTAAAGTCAATGTTAAAATTTGAACGTATTTTTATATGGATATGTACACTCACAATATTATTACAGTAACGGACTGTACGTTATTCAGGAAGTAATCCGTTCAGTCATTTTTAAAAGAATAAACATTTAAAATTGTAAGCAATTTTATTTCATTAAAAAAACTAAGGACATATTAATACGCATTTTCGGATACATTCAATTATTGTCCGTTGTTTTCAAGTGCTGTTTTTTTTCTTTGCTTTCTTTATTTGATTTGTTTGAGATTTCCTCTCCTACACAAACAAAGGAAAAATCTTTTATCTTTACGGGCTTAAGTCAATTAATTTTTTAACATTTAAAATTAAATCAACTTTTGGTTCAATTTAAATGAAAAATGAGTAGACCGGTTTTTAAGTGAACTTTCATTTATTTTAAATTACAATTTCAGTTAATTTTACGTACAGAATATTTTGAGTGTACATATGTATATGTATATCGTCATATGATTTCAAAAAAGCCCTAAGTTCCAAAAAAAATTTAAAATCGACTTCTTGGTTGATTACAATATATCATATCAAAATAAATGTGGCTGGAAAATTGTATATATTAAAATTTTATTGATTTCTTAATAAGAAAAAAAAGCTGAAAAAAATTTTGAAAAAATTTGGTTAACTTTTTGTATTAGAGAGTTTCTAACATGTCGTGTAAAATTTTTTCAATGTAACTTAGGGCTTTTATGAATTCATATGACGATATGTATATGAGTAATAAGAATTTTTTATAAATGTGCATGTTTGTATGCAATTTTATTTCGTTTATTGTTTTTCCCATAAGGAAGGGAATAAGTAATTGTGTAGTTTTTTTCTTTAAATGAAAGCAACTAAAAAAATGGGTATACGTTTAAACTGGCGGTCGAATTTCGACCACTATATACGTACTCTAGTCTTCTTAAAATATTTAAAAATTTGAAAGTTATAGTGGTTCAAAGTTAAGTTAAGCATACGAAATTTATGGGAAAATTCCATATTTTATGTTCATTTATAATACTAACAATTTCAGTATTTGAATGTAACGGCTACCAAAATTTGTAACAGGGTTGTAAGTGATGCTTCTAGTTATGATTACAACTCTGTTTTTGTTTACAAATATTGATGATATGTCAGAAAGGGTAACAGGTTAAAATACTAATAAGAAAATTTGGGTTGAAATTGCTCTAGCATTATACATTGATATGTATGTATTTTTCTAGGGGCCAGTACAATATGATGAGAAAAGTAGTAAATTAGGTTCACGAAGATTGCTTTCCGTCATACTATATGATTGCAGATGCATTCAAGTAACAGAAACTTCTGCAGAGGTTCCCTTACAAAAGATTTTTAGGGAAAACTGTAAGAAGCATTTTAGATGTTCAGTTCTGGAACGCAAGTGGGGATTTGACGGCAGTAGCGGTCATAGTGTATACAAAAAAAAAATTTCAAAATGAGGAAGCTAGTGATGAATTTATGTTTGTTACTTCTTTCGTTCCTTTACGCTTGTTAGATTGGGCAAATGATAAACATTCATCTTGGTGGTTATGTAGACCTCTTAAAATTATTTTTACAAAGGAGAATCCAAATGTAATACAATCTGTAAGGGATAGTATAAATTCAGAAATTGAAGGTCTTGATATATATAATTACATTTCAAAAAACATAAAATCTTAACGGTTTCTTTAATCCAAAGTGATTAATTTTTTTGGCTAAAGTTCGTAACATTTTTTATTCAGAAAGAATTGGACATGAGATAACAAAGCAACAAGGGAAAATTTTAACACCAATTAATTTCAACTTACACGGCAGAACAGAAACAACGTTGTTTTTCGGGAGCCGCTACACTCCCATCATCAGTGTTCATGTGTGTTTCCATGTATCCGCCACTGTTTAGGTGGCTCGGTTTAACGTTCATTATAAAATACAGTTGACGATGAGTCAACTGTTTTGAATGTATTAAGTGGAAACAGTAGTAGTTCAACTTGTGCTTTATGTCGAGCTAAGCCACCTGAAATGAACAGCTTATCGATTTTTAAAAGGCCTATAAATGAACAGTACTATCAGTATGGATTGTCGACATTACACACATGTAACAAATGTTTTGAATGCATTTTGTATATTTCTTATAAACAGCATATAAAGAAATGGAAAGTGGTAGGAAAAGAAAATAAATATCAGGTTGCTGAGCAAAAGATAAGCAAAAGTTAAGTCTGAAATGGATCTTGTAGTTGATAAGGTTAAGACGTGGTATGGCAATAGTGCCAGGCGCTTCTTTTCTAATATGGAATTTTCAGCTGAGATTACTAATGTAGATGTGAGGTAAATAAAAAAAATTTCCATTATTTTAATAACACTTTCAAGTGATCATTACATAAATATATAAAATTTTGAAAAGCTTTTAAAAGATACTGCACTTCTATATTTCGAATTATATTCTTGGTACTATATGCCTTTAACTGTGCACAAAATTTTGGTTCATGGTATAGATTTTATTATATATTCTACCATTTCCATTGGAATGTTATCAGAAGAAGCAATAGAATCAATTCATAAAATTAGAAGAAATATTAAGATATGCGAGAAAATTTAATGACATAATATCAGCGAATGAATCATTGGTAGAATCGGAAAGTGATTACAGTGATAATTGTTAATTGATTGCCTTTGATTGTATTTTATTTATGTAGTATGAATGTTAAATATGTTATGTAAATAAAATAAAGTTTATGTTTCTAAATTTCTTTTTTACTGAGCGACAAGGACTTACGTACTAAATTAATTTTTGTAAAAGTTTGCCCTTATCTGATCACTAATTTACAAATTATAATAATTTTTTTATTTTTGTTGTATGGGAGGTGGGCGTGGCGCTTGTCCTTTTCCTAAGGAAAACATTCATGCCAATTTTCAGCTCCCTACTCTAGTTGCTTCTATTTTTGGCCACCCGTTGTACGAAATCGCGACACAGTGCGGTATGCCGATCAGTGAAATTTTCGCGTAAGTGATCAGGCGTCAAACCACATGAACAACGATTACTTTGTAAATTGCACTTGCATTTCCGAGATATGCAGAATAAGCTATTCATTGCTTCGACAAACGTGGTGTATTTTTCAGATGTAGACGTGTCTTTTCTTTCTTTGTAAAATTTATTAAGCAAGGTTTTCATTTTACGGGTTTCTTCGTCATTATGGCAATAATTAATTTGTTCCAAATTTCAATCGATTTATTAGCTAGTTCTGATGTGTATGAAAACATTTTATTTTACTTTGTAGACCGATCACTCAGAAAAAATTAATATTTTAACACATCGCAGCAAATGTGCAAATTTAGTTCTTGCAAATCACTTGGCAAGCCAAGAGTACTAAAATTTAGATCTGACATACGCAGTAATTTTGATTTCGCAAACCAAAATGAATAATAAACTAAATTCATATCGAATCAACAATCGATTGCATATGTGACAGTAGCTTGCTCGTTTTTTATTATGCCTTTTTTAAACAATTTTTGGTCACTATGTTAATTTTTGCTGATTTATTTAATATAATCTAAAGCTCTATTTGAATATAACAATTTCATAAATATCTATTTTATTTTTAAAGAAGCTCGGAAGCTCGATTTTGATTTTAGGCCCATGGTTTCTTGGGCAAACCTTCTTAGAATTCAACGTAGATTACGATTTTGACAACCTCTTGGTGTTTTTCTTTAATACATGCAAATTGAACCACTCTAATGTGCATGTGTGTACATAAGTACATATAACCTCTTATACTGTTTTTTAATTATATTTTATAGGGGTAAAAATTATGAAAATACTGTGTATTCTTGCCATCTTCCATTGCGTGTCACCACATTGTGTCCATCAAGGGACTTTAAAAAATATCTCTACAGATGAATCAAAATCTGATCCAGGTTCAAGCCCGCAGTATGCAGTTGTAAATGCAGCTGCAAACGAAGATGCAGATGTACATGCCAGACTATACCACGATGGCCCTGTACCACCTTTCCCCAATCGCCTATACTCCGAGCTGGTCAAGAATAACCCTGAAGCGAATATTTTTTATTCTCCTTTATCAATACAAACGTGCCTTGGCATGACACTTATGGGCGCCGAGGGCGAAACTGCTAATGAATTGATCAAAGGTTTGGCCTTATCCGCTCAAACTACTGATAATTTGGCTCAACAATATCATCATATTTTGGAAAAATATCAGAATAGCCCAATTGTCAAAATTGCAAATAAAATTTATATCAATCAAGGCAACGAAGTTCAAGAAAAATTCAACGAAACCTTAACCAAACAATTTTTCGCTGCGATTGAAGATATAAACTTTAACGATAATCAAGCAGCTGCCAGAACTATAAACTCTTGGATGGAAAGTAAAACTAATCGTTTAATTAAAGATTTTATATCTTCCGATTTATTGGGTAGCGATACGAGTTTGGTGCTGGTTAATGCCATATACTTTAAAGGTGAATGGGTAAATCGATTCAATGAAGAGGACACTCAAGAAATGGATTTCTTTTTGAATGCAACTAACCCAATTAAAGTGCAAATGATGACAACAAAAGCAACATTTAACCTTTATTATTTTAAGGAACTAGGTGCCAGTGTCCTACAAATGCCTTATCGAGATTGCAATCTTTCCATGTTAATTTTTTTACCCCATGAAGATAGTTCCTTGTACGATTTAGAGAAAAAATTGGAAAATGTATTATTGTCCGATATAGCAGAAGATCTGTTGCAATCGTTAACAGAAGTTGAAGTTTTTATTCCCAAATTTAAGGTTGAATTTGAAGTTGAATTGTCGGAACCCTTGATTAATGTAAGGGAATTAAATTATATTTAGAAAATTCACTTTTCAATATGTATATTTATAGATGGGCATGAGACGCATGTTTTCACCTGGTGCTGAGCTTGGCAAAATGGTAAACGGTGTTGGAGGACTGCATGTATCTTCGGTAGTTCACAAAGCTGTTATTGAAGTAAATGAAAAGGGTTCTGAGGCTGCTGCTGCTACCGGTAAGTTATCGAACCTATAAGCCTTTAATTTATATTGATTGAAATAACTTTGGGATTCTCTATAAACGTATTTGGTAAAATTCATTGAATCAAATACAATAAAAAAATATTTGCATAAATAGATAGACGGTGCGCGCTTGAGCACTTTGTATCGTGAAGCGGCCCCGTAAAAATGGTTAAATTTCCTATTTTGGTGATACTATATGATGTGATTGATTGCATATGATAAAATGGCATAGTGGTTGGAAAATTTTAATAACCGGCAGGTTATCGCTATTTTACTCGTAGGTGTTATTAAACGATTTAAAAAGGCTACAACAATTGTGTAAAATACTTGATATTATGAGCTTTTTTTAGACCTTAAGTTGACTCTATTTAGTTGTTCCAAATGCTTGTCGTATATCGTTATATAAAATGCAAAAGGTTATAGATGATTTTTCATAATTTTACAGCAGAGATAAAGAACTAGTATTTCTGAAAACGAGTTCTAGGTACCCGTATCATACATTCAGACTTGTGTTTAATGACACTATCTTGAAAAGGTCGTTTGCATAATATTAGGAAAATTTGTGTTAGGCTCTTTTGCATTTTATGTGACCAAATATATAATTCTTAGCTGTCCCGAGAAATATGAATTTTTTAAATAGATTTAACTGAAGTTTCCCCAAAAAAAATCTTTTTTTATTAAAAAATTTTTTTTTAATTTTTCTTTTGTTTGAGTGAGTTCAAGCAAAACATATAATTATATTAACCAAAAGTAAGGGATCGTATAGAAAATACTTAAAGGATATTTCCGGAAGTATTTAGTTACACATTTTGCCACAAGACCACCAAAGCATTTAACAAATCACTTGACCATCCACCGATAGCAAAAAGTTAGTTTACCTTTCACCGATACAAGTTTTATGCTTAAAATTTAATCTTTAATTTAATTTAATTTAATTTAATTTAATTCTTTCCAAATTTCATAAATTTTGTTTCCTCATATTTATTTTAAACGTGCTCGTACCAGGTTTCAATAATAACGTATGTCGGCTATTAATAAATTTGAGTGCTGAAAAATCAAAGTCGTTGTTTCTAAAATCGTGAGATAATTCGTTTGAGTATCTGTATATATTACTTCCAGCATCCACCTGAGAAGTGCTAAAAGTCAGAGCAGTGTTGCTAACTCAAAGTTCTATAGGGTTAAAAAAACACTCTTCATTAGCTGAATTTACAAAATTTAGTATTTTAACTCGACCCTCTTGGCAGTTGTTGCTAGTGTTTCAACACAAAGAAGACCAGAGATGACACAACACTGTTTGCTGCTTATCTCTATCTCTGTTACACGAAGTGTTTCAATCTAAAGATTTCCCGCTTTCCCGGGATTTTTCAGAAATAATAATAAAAAAATAATTGACAACTTAACGGTTAAAAGTAAGCGGGCGTTTTCGGTAGCAGGGCAATTTGTTAATAAAATTAGAAACAGGCCTTCTGACGAGTACATAAACGATTTAAGCGTTTTAAAGAATTATTTCCTAAACCATAAAATATGAATTATATTATTAAAGTATTTTCTTATTTTAAGAATTTAATATTTTTGTTTTGGAATTCAAACTCCGATTAGCCTTGTATTGTTTTTTCCAAGGCAGATCCACAACAGGTAGTCTCATCCGAATTCGCCTTGAAAATTAGAACAGATATGTCAAAAACGGTACACAAATTTAAAAGAAAAAAAAATTTTAAAAAAATAAAAATATGTACATAAGTAGTATGTCTTGTGAATATGTGGATATAAAAATGACTAAGGGAAACTGGACTTAGAAAGTATTTCGGATGCGACATCATCAACCATATCTGCAAAGGCACAAATAGTGTGGAATGTGTTCCCAATAAATCACGTCACGTAAATACTTCGATTGTCGTTACTAATACAGCCAATGCTAGCCACTTATCTGCCACATGCTAATGTTACGTCTATACGAATGATGGGTGTTGGTGTAGGCGTACCTGCAGGACAGACTAATGTTTTGTGCCTGCAAGTCAAAGTTTAGTTACACCCATTCGCACTACAGCAGCGTCGGTTACACCTACTGGCACTGTGGCTACTGTTACTCGTATAAATACTACGTTAAGCTATATTCATGGCACATCTGTGAGACACAACAGTTCAGCACCCGCTAACACAGTTATATCACCAGCACTATTTGCATGGTGGCTAGTCCTGCCAGGTGCAATTGATACATGCCATACCTCTTCAATCCCGACATCTGCATAATAATATCTCAGGGTATTAGGAGATTTCCAGTTTCCGCAGGTGGTTCAGTCGGTGGACCGCTGGTTTCAAGTACCGCCTCAACTTCATTTATAGTCGGCGGGCATTTATAAGCAACAGCAAATATATAATTTATAAAGTACATGGAGCTCAATGTAAGAAGTTTTTTTGTATGAAACATGTTACATATTTCAAATAAAAAATCTTTTTAGTATTAATATACATGAATCATTTTTTCTTTTTTATGTAAACAAACAAAATAATTTTAAAAATGTTGACAAGCGATTTGAGTCACCTGCTCTCTCGAGGCCACCTGTTGTGAATTCGCCTTGATTTTTTCTATATTATTTCATGTTTGTTTTTATTAACTGAATTGATATGTTTTTATTCATGTTCGCCTATATTTGTAAGTTTACTTTGATCTCATATAACAATAACTTTTTGGAAATAACTTTTAAGGAATTTAAAAATTAAAAGTTAAAAAAGTAAAGTTCCTGTGGTATTACCCAATTTAAATTAAGATATTAATGTGTAATTAAAACAAAAGGTATGTTTTAGTAATGGCTGTGATACACTATACTACTTGGTCGTGGGATCTGCAAAAAAAGTCGTGTGTGTTCAAAAAGTATAATAGTGTGGCCATAAAATGCACTTGTGGGGCAGATTTTTTGAGAAGTCTGTCCGACTTGCATATAATTATGAAAATTTCCATAAAATGATAGATTTAATGCGATCAGAGATGAATCTTTTTAAGAAATTAAGTTGCAACGAAAGCAAAATTAAATTAAAACTATTTATTTTATAAATCTGCAACTATTTAGGCGCAAAAAATTAATCGAATCTAAAATTTCTTGAGTGAAAAATACACAAGTATAGTGTGGCAAATTCAATGCGATTTTTAAAAGTGGGACAGAATTTTGTCAGATTTCCCAGTGAATGAATCGTACGACTGTGTATGATAGTGTTGCACGAGCTTTAGTGTTTCAAACTTTCTAATACAATTTTTGTTAATTCCTAGCAAATTTAATTTTTATTATTTCATGGAGCGGGATCTCGGGATCCCGAGAAATTAAAAAAAATTTCAGATTTCTAGTTACACGATAATCTGATATTACATGATATATGATATTGTTGTCTCTTTTCATTCATAATCTGATGGGGGAAAAAAAAGTGATTTAAGCTAAAACATAACTCTTTGTTTCATCTCTGGTCTACCCTGTGGTTTGAATGCGAGAAGTTAGCCTTTTTATTGGAATGCTTCCGATAATCATAATCGGCGACGCAATATTTTTTATGCAAAGCTATAATTTTTCATACATAAAAACTTTTTGGGTACTAAATGTGTATTTGTGGGTTTTATTCACGCAAAATGTGTTAACTGATAAAAAAAAACTACATAAGCTATTGTGATCATATTTTTAATAAAACAAGAAAATGGGTTTACTTTTCACAATTTGGTAGAGCCTGATTTGGAAATAAACAGAAGCAGACGGTCCTTAATCTGCCGAGTTATTATTTTTATTTTCTTAAATTTATTAAAAAAAATAATAATAAAAAAGCCTGTTAATAAAGCAAAACAATCCGATAGTTTTGAATTTTGAAATAGTTTACAAATGTGAGTAATTTGATGGTGTTAGTTGAAAACGTTTCTCCTTCTATTGTTCTAATGTTGCAGAATCACCTTCGCTTATATCTCTCTAGCAATTACTAGAAAATTAAAAAAAATAATAGGTCTGTTCGTTTACTTAAAATTGATAAGAATTTGCAACAATTGTTAATAGAAAGTGTTTATTAACACTCCAAAATTTGTCAAGTAGAGAGCGTCAAAAGAGAGCAAAATATTTAAACACAAAAAATTTACTTTTAATAAATTTTCTAACAGATGTTTTGTGTTTGTATTTACAAATCAAGTTTTCTTAATGAAGATAAAAATATTTTGCGAAATTCAAGAAATTGTAAATTTTTAAACGAAAACAAAGTTTGACAATCCAACTGAAATAAGTTTCTAATATAAAGTGCTCTACATTCAGATTTGTGCAATGCTACATAAGCTGCGTTCGAGTACTTTTACAGTAAAATGCAGTAAATGAGTAAACTGAAAAATTTACTCTCAAAAAAAGCTGTTGCCCAAAAAAGTACGCAAACGGAAAAATTTTAAAAATTATCAAGAATAAGGAAATGGGTGATTGCAAATCAATCAACTTTTTTATTTGTTGGTACTCGATGCACTATTTATTATAACACGAATATTTTAAGAAAATATAAACAAATTATTTTCTATAATCGTTTCAATGTGTTTATTTTCATTTTATTTGATTTTCCTAATTTGTGTCTGATTACATTTATTCAAAAGTATGTGATTATTTGTTTTTGATATTGAACACCTTAAAAGCAAGTGCAGTACTAAGTAACCATATACTTAGCATTTTCACAGCTCAGTTTTCTTTTTTAAACAATTTTTTAACAAATTGTATACTTTTTAATTTTTTACTTTTGTTTGTTTACCTTTTGAATCATGTGTGTTTCTGTTTTACTAAATTTTACTACAAGAAATTTCTGCAGTAAAAATTAGTGAATTCTCAGCCATGAACTGTCACTTTACGCTCTCAATTTGTGTTCTCATTTACTGTAACTTGAGTTAACGAACGCAATTTAGTGAAATGCAGTAAAGTTCAGTAAAAATTTGTAAAAACATTTGGGTACTCGAACACACTTATAGTTACGTCAGTTGGTCATGTCAGTGACGATATGACAAATACGACCTCTACTATCGAGAGTATATTTTTAAGCACTTATAATAATTTTTCTTTCAATCAAGTTATGTTTAAATTCTTAACTACAAGTTCTTATTTGTTATTTTTTTAGCTGATGGATTTTCATTTCGCTCCGGCTTCGGAACACCCGAATTTGTCGTTAATAGACCGTTTTGTTACATTATAAAAGATGAATTGCATAACGAAGTGTTTAAAGGAAGCATTAAAACCAAATTTTAAAAACACATATACACGGATGAGAAACTTGTTTATATTAATTATTATCTACTTGACGATTGACCACTCTCTGGTATTAAATTGCTGCTCTTCACAGACAATATTTCCAACACCTCAGATATGTCCCTGAACATCACGATCACGATCACGAGCACCCTCGTTTTATACATTTTTAAGAATACAATATATACATTTTATTAGCTTTCTTTTACCTTGAAAACTTCCCCATACACATTAAATTAAAATTAAAACCATAATTTTTTTAATAAAATATGTTATTGACAATTGTTAAATTTATTTGCAGTGGAAAATACTACTTCCTGCAAACTTTTAGCTTTAAATATTTTTTTTGAATAACAAAAATAATTTCCTAAACTATTATTACTATTAGTTCAAGTGAAATAAAAATTTTATCATTTTCTAAACTATAAAATTACTTACAGAATTAATTATATATAAAAAAATTATTATTTGCAGATAAAACTTGAATAAGTTGTAGAATTAGATCATTTTTAAAACATATTAAAATTATTGCATAATTCGTTAGTTATCTTGAACTTTAGAAGATTTTTGAAGTGAGTTAAATCATTTGTTAAGTTTGAAATGAAAAAAAGTTATATAATAACAATTGAAAGTTAATCTTGAGCCAGAGAAAAGAGATGATCAAAGTATTAGACATGTTGATTCTTGTCTACAACGACGACCTAAACACGTACGTGAACCTAAGTCAAAGGTCAATTCGGGATTACTTATGTACTGATGGCTGGGCGTACCAGTGCTGTTCACACAGCCCAGACCACTACCCAGACCACCGTTGTTGTTTATATAGATTGGCGACAAACGTAAAAGTGTTCCTTGTTGATGATGTGAAAAAAGTGGCATAATGGTTGTTGTGGCTGCAGGATGGTGGGTTGTTAATTGCTGCTGATGTAATTGCTCTTGAGGATTGTGATAGTGTTGTTGCAAATGATTTGGGTTTAGGGCAGGGCTTGGCAATATTATGGTGCTGATGCTACTTTGGCCTCATATACCCTGCAGAAATCTCCGCAATTCCTCTTCGGTATCAAAAATCATGACGGGAAACGGTGAACCGGGTACAAACTCACCAGCCCATTTAACTTCAACTCTGTAGTCACCAGGTTCAGTGGGATCATACTAAAATAATTGAGAATATTTGAACGGAATATATTATTTTTCAATTATGCTTTTATAAAAAAAAACCAAACCTTGCAAAGTATTGTTCTATCTTTTTGTGATTCGCGTTGCATTTCTACACGAAAAGCACCTTTAGGTCCTCTTACTCGCACTGTTAGTTGACCAGCGCCAGCGCCACGGGTATCGCATATAAAACGGGATTGGAACGTAGCCAAAACACCATGTTCTATACCAGGACCATAAACGCGTACCTTAATGAAGAGAAATTTGAATAAATTTTTAATTAAAAAACGTTAATAAGGTTTTTTTTTGGCAAACTTTTAAACCTTCAAACGTACCTTACTAGCATCTGGCGCTCCCGCAACTTTCAAGGCAAATGGTGAACCAGTTACATTTTGTCCACCATATTTAATGGTCAATAAATGGCGTCCTGGCTCTTGGGGCTTAATATTCAAAGTGAATGTAGCATCACCATGATCATACAATTCGCAGTATGCCACTTTTCGTGGACCAGCACAGTGTGCTGTTAATTCACCAGGACCAGCACGTCTGGTATCAATCCATGATTTTATGTCCTTGCCGACAATACCGTGACGCAAACCTTCACCCGAACAAATAACTTTGGAAGCATCCATGGAAGAGCCCACAGCTACTGTAAGCGGACAACCTTTAACCAAGCGGCCATTCCATTTAACCGATAAGGTCAAAGAGCCCGACGATGACTTTTGTGGTGTATAAGATGCCAACCATATGGCCTCATTAGGTCTAGGTTGGGCCAGACTGACCGGTACCGCAGTATTATCTTGATGCACTAAAATAACTTCTGGCCTGCCGGCGGGTGCATCTGTGGCGTCTATTGTAAAGTGTGCTGCTTCACCAGCTTGAGCAGCAGCCAAACCACGTCCTGTTAAAACCACTTTATCGGCTGCTTGTTGCCCAGTTACAAAAGCACTTCTGGGACATTGCACTATACACAAACTGCTCCAAGTCAGGTCCAAATCATGTTCACCAGATGCTAAACTTTCGCCACTTATATACAATCTTAATTTGCCATCGGGCAATTTGTCTACTGGTATCTCTATGCCATCAATTGTACAATTCAACTCACCAGGTCCGGCATTTTCTATATCGAAAATAATACGGGCAGGCAAAATTAAACGGCCTTCATGATCCAATAAAGTACCCCAACCTCCTACAGGAGTTACCTTCGAAGACTCTACACAAGAAACATGCCAAGGAGATCCAGGTAAACTGCCTCTATTAGGACAGCTGGCACGTATTTCATAACGTCCCACTGACAATATGATATATGAAATACGCCATTCATTATTACCCAAAGCCTTGATTTTTGGCTCAATGCGCTCGCCAAACTCATCGGTACGTTCAATTTGCACATTCGGCTGTACGGGACAGTAGACAATGAACGAAGCTTCTTTATTGCGGTGGCACACCTCCAAACCATTGCCAGTGGCTCGTGTATCATGTTTAGCACCAGTTGTGGAAGCGGTAAACGTGTATGGAGAACTGGCCAAAGTCTCACCGCCATACATTAAAGTCAGCTTATAGCTTCCTGGTTGTGTGGGTATAAATTCTACGCTGTGAATACCCTCAGATTGTTCGTTAATGTGAACGGACACGTTTTGATTTGTTGGAGAAACAGCAAACGCTTCTAATTCAGCTACGCCTGCATTCTCAGTGCGTACAGAAAAGGATATGGGACTGTGCAGGGCCATAGGACTCTTAGGCACCCCTTGTACGGATACCTTGCTAATGTCAAAGGCTTCACAGGTGAATGGACTGCCCGGCAGCGGTTTAGATTGATGCAAAACCTCTGTTACAAAAAGTATAAAATTAATCATTTTAAATCAACGTAAATGGAAATTTATTATATTTTGCTCATGTTGCTTAATTCCCTACAACCAACAACTAATAAAACTATATTTATCTGAAAATTATAACCATGTAAAACCGAAAGAACGGAAAACAAAACTTACTTTTTTAATAGCAGAGTGGCTTAACAGTTGACGAAAATAGTTCGGTAGTTCTCGAACTAGACATTCTGCGTTTTTGTTATTACAATATTTGCCACAATTTGTAGCACCCTTTTATTTATTGGTCACAACTAATATTTATTTTTAATCTAGCAAAGTCAGAATGAATACAAAAACTTACCTATAAGGCATTGTCCTGGCTTGTTTATATTGAACTCAGCCTGTAAATGGCCACTTTTAGTTTGATAACATCTGACGGGCAAGGCCTGGCCACCTGGACCTGAAACCACCACATCGAATTCTCTGGCTGGACGTTTTATGGTATCTATAGCAAAGCTAGTAGTTTTACCAACTCTAGTTTGGTACAAACCCAATCCGCTGACACTTATCTCCTTGCCAGCGCCAGCTGGTAGAACATTAATTTCCAAAGGTTTCAATGATATGGGTACATCGTTGAACAGTATAGAGATTTTATGGGGAGCAACTCTAGTGGTATGGTAGACAATCTCAGAGATGCCATTCTTGGTAGGTCCCCGAACAGTGTGGGGAACTTTAGTAGCGCCACATTTTACCATTGCCGTTAATTCTCCTTGACCGGCCTCGTGAAGTGATACCGAAATGCTGGCCGGACGGTGACATAAAGCTTCACCAATTTCAGTTATCTTAACTAGAGAAGGATCGAAAACAGTCAGAGTTCTGGTGCCAATATGATGTCTAGTTTCACGATCAATAAAACGTATTAAGTAATTGCCGGTCATATGTGTACGGAACTCAGCTGTCTGGCGATTAATGGTGTAGGGGACAGGCTTGTGATCAGGTCCCATAATTTCAGCAATTTGATCATCTGAAGGAAAGTCAATCATAGCCAAGCTTCCTATTTGAATAGTTTGAGCTGTATGTTGTATTTCCACACGGAAGGGACTGCCGTCGACGGGCACTTCGTTGAAGGTGATGTTAACATAATGTGATTCGGTAGTCTGGGGTACAAATGTTACATCATATAGACCACGCGCACAGGCCACAACTTCAGCCTTAACTGTGCTGGTGTCTGTAGAAACTACCAACTCTAAAGTACCTTCGCCAGCACCAGCAGCGTCAACACTAAATGTAACCGGTATGCTCAAGGCAGCTGGGCCATACTGTTGCTCCAAACCACTAATGGTGACACGTGAGACATCAAAGACATTGCAAGAGAAAGGGGAACCATTTATGTGTTGATCTGAAGCGGTGACACTAATCAAGTGGCGGCCTACCACAGCAGGACAGAATGAAGCGGTGTAAGAGCCACCATGACCTTGTACGTGTATGGGAACATTATCTCCTGATGGTGAAGTAACAAGAACTTGTGGCTCTATGCCTTCAAAGCCATCTAAATCGAATGTATTATCAGTACGTATGGCAGCCTGTTTCAATGCATCCCCTGTGGCTATGGCTCTAGGTAGGCTAATTGGAGCCGAGCCTATTTGACAAGAGAATGGCGATCCGGGCACGGGATGACCATTAAAGCGCACAGATAAAGAATGGGAAGCTGCTTCTGTGGGCTTGAAATTCACCTTAAAACGGGCATTTCCTTCCGATTGCACAAAATTTGGAACGTTTTTGCCATTTACAGCTACAATTATTTCCAAATTACCAGCTCCCGCTTGGCTGGCATTAATGCCAAAGCTAACACTTTTGCCCACTACACCGGGACGTATATCAGTCACCACTACTTTCTCTGCAGAGTAGGCTTTCAAAAGGAAGGGGCTACCCTCTACGTGACCACCACCAGGCAAACGCACCTCTACAGAATGATCACCCACTTCCACGGGCTCGAATTTAATATTATAGCCATTATGAATGGCATCTACTTTGACGGGAACACTACGTCTAGCTGGACCCAAAACTTCTACAGTTGGCTTAGTATCCGATTCAACAACAAACTCAAACATACGTCCTACACTAAATTTATCCATAGTTTCTGGTGACTGTATGCGTGCGGCAGCTGAAACACGACATGTAAAGGGAGAGCCCGGTACATCTTGACCATTGAATCTCAGCTCTACGGTATGATTTTGCGCTTCTCTTGGCGTAAAACTTATAGCATAAGTATGTTGCCCTTGAGCCTGGGCGGAAGTTGGAACACGACCACCATTTACGGTTACTTCTAGGTTTCCAGGACCAGCTTGTGAGGTCTCCACCAGGAAAGTTACTGGTTTTCCAACCGTCCCATTGCTGACATTTTTCACTTTGATAGCGCCAACGTCATAGACCTTTTTAGAAAAGAAACAAAAAAATATATAATATAGATATAAAATATAGTAAATTAATTTCAAAAGAGCATCTTTGGCAAAAATTTGAAGATGAATTAAATGAGTAAATAGATTTTTTTTAACAATTTATAAAGATTGTGGACGTAACGGGAAAACCACACAAAAATCATATGATTTGAAAAAAATCAAAAATGGCATTGCTGACAAAAGAGCGCAGTTGCAAACAGTATGGCTCATCAGGATGCTCCGTAGACTAGCAGATAGCGCACTAGAATATTGGTCGAGCGGTCGCAGGTTCGATTCCTGCCTTGACCCTGAGTGTTTCTGTAGACAAGCCAAAATGGCTTCGCGATTTGTGTTAGTTCTTTAAATAAAAAAAAATAAAAAAAAAGTTTACATACTCGTACCTAAATGCTTTCATTTTGATTTCAGTAACACGATGCAACAAAATCAGATTTTTTATTTTTAATTAGATTAGATTAGATCGACGCTTATGATCTTCAGGATTGGTGTCACGGGAAGAAGACCAACAGTATTCCAGTATTCTGATATCAGGTGAGTCCTGTCATTTCCTTTGAAGTGAGTTTCAATCGTGAAAATATCTTTATAAAATATTTCACCATGTATATCACTAAAACCGCCTGTAATAAATTGTTTAAACCTATTTTCATAATCATTTAAGATTTCCCGTAAAATTAGTATACCATTAACATAATTTTAGGTAAAAAATTTTTACAATTATTTTTACGATAGTTGATTATAGAGTGAGAGATTACGGAATTTCTCGAAGAATTGATCGAACTCACGTGATCATGTGTATAAAAAAATTTTCCGTGAGTGAGAGTGCGTAAGCATATTTTTAGCGTGATTGTTTCGTGATATTTTCTTTATTGTATTTTTTTTATTATTTTACTGCCAGTCCCACGATGTCACAAGTATTCGTTCTTTCGTACAACTGCATTTAAAGCCGAAGCAAATTCTAAAATTTTGTTTTTGTTTGAAATGTAATTGTACGAAAGGTCGAATATGTGTTACATCCTAGGACTGGCAGTTAATTTTTTATAAATTATTTTATAATTTTTTTTTTCGTGAGCGTGAATTTTCGCGATTATAACCAACCTTTTTTCCGCTCACGTGCGCATGTATGAATGTGAGCGAAAAATATGTCGTGCAAGAAAAAGTTTTTTTTATCGTGATCATACATGAGCGTGAGTGAAAAATTACACACGAAAGTACTCAGGAATTTGCTGAAAAATATGTACATATTTCTATGGATTAAAAGCGCTCCAGCTAAGCGTTTAGTAGAATCAGTTTAAATAGAGAACGTTATTATCAATATCTGTTTATTTATAAACAGACAAAGGAAAAACAGTTGGTTAAGAAAGATTTTCTAATCTTTTTGTTAATCGGTTTGATTGATTCTTCATTTCTCTGTTTGGTGGCTGTGAATGAGCTTAAGTACTGAAAGTTTAAAACATGAATCTTTCGTGGCTGTCACAATTTTTCCAAGCTCGGGAGCATACTTGAATCAAATCAAAATATGATTGATTGAAATTCTATTATTTGATTTTATATTATTTTTTTTTAATTCTTTATGTATAAATTGAGATATGATGGGTAAGTACTAGAAGAGGTTCAATGACTATTGAAGAAAAAATGGCTCCTCGAGAAAGAACATCTATATATCACACTTTAAGATCTGACAAAGAAACATATTTTTTTTAAATAGTTCTGGTGGAACTGAGATCTGGTGGGTAAATACTAGAACGGGATATTTGAGGTCATTGACTATTGAAGCAAAAACATCGATGTATCACACTTTAAGATATGCTAAAAATATAACGAAAAATGTATTTTGCCAACCCCTACGTTCGGCAAAAAAAATTATAATTTCGAAACTGCCTTGCAACAATACTTTATATTCAGTGGTGTACGGCGAACTTTTTATTTTTGAGATACACCCTTATGTAAATATTCTTAAAATCTATTGGGAGGTATATGTACGAGTATATGAGCATTTGAAAGGAACATCACATAGCTAGCGAATATGCAGGCATTGTAAATTCTCCATGAAATATAAAAAATTTTATTCAGTTAAAAATTTAAGGCTGCTCTCCCCTACACACGCACAAGTACGGGGCCCAGCACGATTTGCTGATTTGCTTAAAAACTAATTTTACTTTTGGTTCAATTAAAAGAAAAATATTTCTATTTTAAAGTACTTACCTTGGCTGCATAAGGACTTCCGGCTGTAGCGAGGCCACATACTGTGACATGTACACGATGTTCACCCACAACACGTGGCACGAATTCTGCCTTGAAGACACCCTCTGCAGACTGATGAACCTGTGCTGGCACAGATTGTCCAGCGGGCCCTGATGTTTCGTTCAAGATCATATTTTTGTGTTTATTTTTATATATATTTTTTTTGCGAATTTGTTATTTTAATTTTTATCATATTTATTTGTTTTTTTTTTTGTTTTCCATTTTATTTTATTATAAGTTTTGTAGATTTTAAATTTTTTCGTTTAAATAACATTTACCGAGTTTTGAAAATATTACGTTGGTTAAAAAATATTGTTTTTTGTTGAAAATTTTCGCATGTATTTTATGTTTTTGTTTAATTTTTTGTAAGTGTTAAATATATTAGTAGTGTAGCAAAACAAATTTGGAAAAAGAAGATTTGAAATAAATTATTTTCATTAGTTGAATGAGCATGTAAAATGTTTGTGGGGTTACTAATAAATTGGAAACTTTTGAATATTAGAAAGATCCATTGTTTTATTTTATAGAGCTTAAGAAGAGTGAGAGAAATGTGTGACAGAAAGATAAATTCATAAGAACGTGTGATATAGTGTTTCGATAGTATATTTTAACGTTAATGAATGTGATTTGATTATGGCACAGCTTATAGAACTATCTAGTATATAAATGTAGAAAACCAAGTGTTAGTTACTGTAAATATGTATGTACAAATTAGCTAACTAGAGGAATTAATTTTTCAAGGACTTAAGTAATTTAAAAAAAAAAAATTACAGTTTTAGCCAATACCTTTTTATCTACAAATTTTTTAAATCAATTTAAAGTGAAGACACTTATTGTCTTTTGAGTTTATGTCTTTTGTGTTGTTTTTCCTAATAAACTCTAAGAGGAAAATATTCTGACGATGCTGTCGCGGTGTGCATAACCACAGCAAATCATCCCTGTACCCATTCTCTTAGATAGTGTCCACAGTCAATAGTGAATTCCACGCTCACACGCACTACTTATTCGCAAATAAATATAATGCAAATGGTAAAATTCGCCATAATAATTTCATTTTCGCGAATAGCTAAATCACGAAAACAATTCCCGATTTGCAAATAAAGCGCATGACGTTACCATATGTTTAAGCATTTTCAACGATTTTCAAGATCCGGGAGAGCTGTTTGCATTGGTTTGTTAATAAAAAACTATAATTACGTAAATATTGTGTAAAAAATATGAATAAAACAAAATGTTGCCAATTAAAATATATAATTATTATTCATTTCATCCATTTCGGACTATTTTGTGTAGCAGTGATACCAATGAAAATGTGTAGCTATTATTGTTGCTATCTATCTGATATCTACCGAATAAACTGTTAGTTAATTACATATTTCCAAATGAATTTATTTGCAAATAGTAATCGTATTATGTATATGTTTTTGTAGTTCTACTGGCCTACGATCTTCTATGAGACACAGCTTTCCCAAATAAAAACTATTTAATTTAGGAAATAATAAGCATTGTTTATTGCTCTATGGTAGTCGCCGGTGTATCCGGCATCGGTTTTGAAAAAGTAAAAGCCAGTGAATGCACCAGCTCAGTATACCCAATTTGAAAAATTGTTCTCAAGCAGCAGCTTTCAAACATTAAGCATATTCAATTTATGAATGGAGAAGCCTTTGATGATTGCTGTATAATGGTCATCAATATTCGTAGACCTCTGGCCGTCATAGTTTTTGAGATAATAAAATCCAGGAATCTACAAAAGTTATCAGCCCTGAAAGTTTATTAGAACCAGAGCTCATTAATTTTGGTACTCCAGAAATTTTGGCAAGCTGTGGTCCTGCTCTATGACTTGTTCATTTATTATTTTGTAATCTGCTCATAATGAAGATATTTGTTAACAGTGAAACCGAAAATAAGTAATTGCATTTCTTTCTTGTGCACTGTATGAAGGCGGGGAAGAAAGTATTTATTCGTTTCAGAAATTTTAATGAATTCTGATATTAACTTGCTAATGCATATATTTTACTTTTCAAACTTTTATAGCATTTTTCTGCATATTTCAGTTTCAAGATAATATCTGCAAGATTTTTCGAATTTATGAAGACTGAGTGAGCGGTACTTTTGATACATCTTGATACTTTATTGAAATTTGTTTTAATACATGTTTTCGCAACGGAAGCTAAATTTTTTTTTTAATTCTGACCATCGGATAGCTTTTCCGTATATTAATCAGTTGCAACGTTTTATTACATTTGCGTAATCTACATTTTCTTATGGTATTAAGGAAGTGTCATCTTTCATGCTTAATATGTCCCCTTTACAACAGTAGACATTGAAAGAACATATTTTAAATGTGACAGACAACTTTTTATAATCGAAATAGTTTGTTGTGTATTTGATTAACCATTTCAAAATGTTTTATTTTAAAATTAATATTAAAATTGTCTTAGAAATTTTCGTTTTTTATTCAGTTGTTTGTTTCTTGTTCCGTATTTTATTTTAATCTTATTTTAAAAACAAATGTTACTGAACTGTTGAATACAATGTGTATATCGTCAACTAAAATGCAAAGCAACGTAACATCAAAAAATTTTAATTTGAGTTCTTTATTGACTACGATTTACTACATCATATTACATAAGTATGTGTGCAAAATTTCAAGCTTCTGTTAACAAAAACAAAAATGTTGTGGCTCAAATTCAAAATAACGTATCATCAAGTGAATGATTTTATTAAAGAAATATACGTATCCATACGTATCCATCATCAGTGTTGCCGACTATTTGCATCAAAAAAGTAAGAAAACAAAAAGTATACAATTTGTGCAAAAGTACTCGAACACACCTAATATAAAACTACAAACACTCAGCTTAATATATTTTTGTATAACATCTATGTTGTGTTTGAAATTTTGTATTATTATATGTCAATAAAGAAAAACTATTAATGAATTCAATTGAAGTTCATAAAACAAAATATATCGTTTACGGAATTTATTTACAACAATTCAAATCGTGCGATTATTATCTCTGACGACATGTCAACTCACTTGCGTACGGCGATAAATCAGAAACGATTGAGCATTTGGAACACATCATTCGGCGAGCTAATGGGAAAATACGGCTGCAAATATGGCGTAAAGTGTATGCGAATTGGACATCAACATTACGACATCTACGCCATCTAACATTAGGAGCCTATTAAACGATCATACTTTGTATGACATACTCGGTATGTTGAGAGAGAGAGAGAGTACTTTGCTATTAGACTATCATACCAAGTATGTCATACATCATCACAAAACAAACATTGATAAGTGACGGTGGTCTATATGATGGCGCGTGCATTAGTTTCTACTTTGGCAATTGATGAGTTGTTATTGGCGGAATAGAAAAACACGAAATAGGACTTTGAATACTTTCGGCTCAATTATTTTTAACTTTTGTAAAATTTTTTCATAACTTTTTTACTTTAAATGTCTATTATGGTATCTATATCACTTTTTATATTCCATAATTCTGGCAGAGTTTCACATTCCTCAATAAAAACGTTTCAAAATATGCCCTCTAAACAAGTCATTGTTACCGTTTGCATGCAAAAATTCAAATGAAATTTGTAGTGAGTATATCGGAATTGCTATAAAACGAGTACGATAGTATGATGGCAAAAATAAAAATTTTAAAATTTTGATTTTCAACACCAAACTGACATACACGAATTTTTCGCAATCACACGAGTGTTGTGGTATGATGGCATACCATTCGCACATACCAAGTATGATCGTCTAATGGCGGTTTTAATGACAAATAATGATAATTCGTGTGAAGTTAAATCTTAAAATTATATCGGGTGTAATTTATTTTACTTCTTTTTAAGATTTTTTTTCAAATTTTTAGAGCATATTTTTAAGTTTTTACTGCATATTTAATGTACAGAATAAAAAACACTTTTCTCAGGGCATATTTTTGGTTACCATGTTTATTATTAATATTATTATTTTATGATTTGCAATGTCTCTGCGTGATTTGGTCCAACAGATCCATATCAGTTTGAAACATTGACTTGCCCCTTGCATATTAGTGCGAGACCATTTGAAACCGAGTTCATTTGCTGTGACGTTGAGAAATTCAACTGAGTATTTGTTAAGATGTGCTGCAGGCAAATGTGGTAAGAAGTTTTGAAGCGGTGAACAGCACCCTAAGGATTTTGTGAAGATTGCTGAGACAGCAGGCTATTTTTGATAACATTTAATAAAATGACAGAAACTGAAAACGCCCAGTGAAATTGTACTCATTAAAAAAAAAATACCTTTTACGTCAAATGGTTGGAATTTGCAAAACTACATGAATATTTTTGTTCGCAACAAACTAAAGATGAAAGAAATAAGTATAAAAAAATATGAACTAGTTTTCTCTCTCGTTTATTTTGTCGTCAATGGATTAGTTAATCGTTTAATAACTTTCTTTTTAAATAGTAACTTATAAAAATAGAGAATAAATTTGTTAATAAACAATAAAAGTTATTAATATTTTATATATATAAAATTATGTTAAGTATAATTATAAAAACAACGATATTTTCGTAAGATACAGATATAGATATAGATATGTATATATAAAAAAATCGTTTATTCAGGGTATATTTAAATGTTTACTAGTACAATAATTTTCGTCGTCCTGTAATAATCACACAAATGTAAAGAGAAGAAAGAAATCAAAATTTGGATTAAAAGAAAAAAATAATAATAATTACAAATATAAATTAAAAATATACACAAATATTAAAACACAAAATTATTCTTTTTCAATATCGATAATTTAATGTTTTCAAGTTATCTCTTAAAAAGCGGAGACATACACTAATATAAAAACATAAATAAATATGTATTTAAGAGGACATAAAGGACTAACATATACATATACATAAACAAAGAGCCCTACATATAAAAATCATAAGAATATTTTCGATATTTTGTAAAATGTTGATTCAGAAAAGTACTGACTGCAGCTAATATATTTTGGGAAAAGAATAAATAAATTAATATGAAAGAAATAAAAACGAGATAGTCAGTGAAAATTTTTAATTCAAACGCTGAATTTCGATTTAATTGATTTGATTTAATTGCCCTTATTTTTATGCAAAAATTATTTTTACACAAAATGTTAATACCAAAAAGAGAATTGCAATTTTTGCATTTTATTTTACAATTATGTATTTGCATTTTTAGTTATTGTACAAAAACATTTCTAAGCAGTAATTCCCTTTACATATTTTGTTATATGGTATTGTCAACTCTTTTTTTTTGTTTCGTAGTCAACAAAAATATAAATTAGTTTAATTTGACTACACGACAAAAGTGGCATGCAGCCAAAAATAATCATTTTCATAAACACACATGTATTCTATTTTTGACAGGTTGAATGTGTTAATTGCTTAAGGATCGAAAATAAAATACTTGAGCTATATTTGCACTAACTGAGTTATTGTTTGATTATAATTGCTAAAAGTGAAGTAGCCTAACGTAAACGCACTTTTTAAAATTTCGTCCGTGTGTAGTTGAAAATAGAATCTATTCAGTTGCTATTGAAGAAATTATATAGAATTTCATCGTATGTAGAAGGTCGACATCGACGTGTTCGCTTCATTAATGTTCTTTCAACACTCAAAAGAAAAACCAATTCATCCGTACTTAAATGCAGCCAAAGCGGTGTCAAAAATATATTAAATGCGTATTGACCAAGTAGATATGGATTGATTCAAACCAGCGGTGTTCAAAAATAAAAATGATGGTGTATTGCTGAGAGAGTTGCCCAGCACACATAATGTCAAACACTTAAAATAAGAAAGCAAGAAAGAAAATTTAGATTAAGAATTTTTCGCAAGATAAAACTTATTAAATGAATGAACTTTAAAATTTAAGGAAAAGAAAAAATATACATTGTACGGCCGAAATTCTCTTCAATTTTTAAAAATTTCAATATATTTTTACTTCCTTTTTTTGTGTTCAATTGTAATAACCAACAACAATGCTTAATAAATTTCTGAAACACACATAAAAATAATTACGATAGTCCACCGCATGTGTTTTCATCGCTTGCTCAACGATGAATGAATATAAAAGTATTTAAAAGTATTGTGTAAATTTTTTCCAACAATTTTTGTATGGGACGAGCACCGCTGATTCAAGTACAGATTTTTGAAGCAAGAGTGTGGAAACTAAAGAGGTACTACACTTCTGAATATCATAAACAAAATAATAGCATACTGAAACCTCAACTAAGGACAGATCAAGCTGGACTGAGGCCGAACAAATCATGCGCTGAACATGTAAATAGCATACGAGTCATTGTCGAACACTCTACCGAATGGCGCTTACCATTATACTTGCTATTTTTCGACTTCATCCTCGGAGTTTTATGGCCAAATACCATCTCCAACATTGATCTTTGGAATTGATCACGTCAAAAACCAATTGAATTTGGATAGACGTTCCCGGAAATTCAAATGGCTGGGTCATACGTTGAGACAGCCTCCTGATGATATTACGAGACAATCCATCGAATATAATCCTTTGGGATCCAGAAGACCCGGCGGAAGCGATTTACGCGACCATAACGTTTCGTGGTTCCAAATGAAGCGACTGACGACAAATAGGGAGGAATGGAAAGCCTTTGTTGAAGCCCGATGTTCCACTGGGAAATAAAGGACTAAATATATACGTACATACATACATATGTATATAAGCTGAAATTCTAGCCAGATCGGGCTTGATTTTAAGCTGTTTGCTGAAGTAGTTAGCATGGTGATTACAAAGTCAATGATGTCTTAGAATGAGGGTTCGAGCCGATTTTCGGTCTATTTATTTGTTTGTTTGTTTTTGGACTATTTCAGTGACAAAAGCAAAACAATGGTGACTGATCAGTACCAGCAACAATTTACACTGATCTAAGCTAATGTGCGGCACAGCGTCCTCCTTCGTCAGCGAAGTAAAAAAATTAATAAAATACACAAAAAGCTTAACAAAAAGCAATGCGCCTACTTGAAACCATGGCATGGCAGATGGCATGCCAAAGTGGTTTATTGTTGTCGGAATGTAAATACCATACTGGTGAGATAATTCAAGGTGTATTCAACTAGGTGACAGCATTAGGAAAACAATTACAACAATACAAGAACAACAGGCATTTTTGTTTGTGTAGTTTCATTGCGTATGTCAAAAACCTGACCCATAAAACAAAGAAAACAGATACAGAAAAAAAGTAAAAGTATTTTGTATGTATTTTGACATTCGCAACGAACAGTCAGCTGCATTAATGAGCCAAAGATGACAGATATCTTCGGCTCAACCGACGACTATCGTACTCTTGACTTTCTTCCAATACAAAAAAAAAACAAAAACAAAAAGGAAATCATCCAGATTTTGATACAGCTGCCACAATACTTTTCTGATTATTTTTCTTTTAATAATATCCAGCAATAAATAAAGGCAATGAATTTATAATGAACATTTAAATGCAAATCGAGTGAGTGATTAAATATGCTTTAAAAATAAGTGTTATACAAAATGAACTTATTCGTATTGTGCTTCAAATGTGACATTGAAATTATTAAAAAGTAATTAAAAACCAAACACTGCACTTGCGAAAGAAATGGAGAAATGGAGAAATGCCGAAATTTGCCGTTTGCAATTTTACAAGATTTACTATCAATTTGATAGATTAAAAAACAATAAAATAAATAAAAAGAAGGAAAAACATAAACTGAAAACCAGTTAATCATTAAGGATATATTAGTAAGGATACAAATAGCACATACATAAAACATAAAATGTACATTCCAGTTTTAATACACGGATACTTTACCTTCAACATTTACTTCAATATCCTCTAAACGACCGCCGTTGTGATTGATAACAAAAGAATTCGATTGGTGTACAGGACCGGGGCCACCCAAGGATACTTGGGGGCCTGACATGCCACCGCTAATGTTGACCGTTATGGGGCAACCGGGTACGGGCATTTTATTGAACGAAACATTTATAGTGTGTTCGCAAGCCTCCGTGGGTACGAAGGACACAGAGAATCTAAAATAAATAAATAAGTAGATTTCATTTAAAAAATTATATAAACAAAATAATGTTAAATATAAAATAAATCACCTTGCACTGCCTTGAGGATGTACTTGTGTTGGTATATTTTGACCCTTAGCGGAAATGGTGATTTCCAAATTTCCCTCGCCTGCATCGCCGGCATCGACGGTAAATTGCACTGGACGACCGACTGTACCACGTGAAACGCTACCCACCACGACTTTTGTGGCATCATATGATTTTGCCAAAAATGGAGTGCCCTGTACAGGAAAACCATTATATTCGACATTAATGGAATGACCACCCACAGCTGTGGGTGTAAATTCGGCTGTGAAACCGGCGTGTATATCACCAGTTACTCGTACCGGCAGCTCACCATGGGGGCCACGTACACTAACGGCCAATTCAGCAGCACCGCCACCACTTACAGTGATATGAAATGAAGCTGGCCTATTAACCGGTACCAATTCCAAATTCGATAAATTTAACATTACTCTGGAAGTATCTGCCACCTGGCAAACAAAGGGACAACCTCTAACCGTTTCGCCATTAAACTTAATATCAATTAAATGAGGTTTAGCCTGTTCGGGAGTGAATGAAACCAAACAACGCCCACCACCTACGACCTGAACATGATTGGGCACTTCACCCTCATTTATGGAAATTTCCAATTGACCTTCACCAGCAGCACTGGCATCTACACGAAATTGGCAGGGCTGGCCGACGACGCCACCATTGACATCAGTGACTTGTATTAAGCTCGAATCGTAAACTTTAGCTATCAAGGGACCACCGGATATTTTCGTACCATTTATGGAGGCCTCAATAATGTGCGTACCGACTTCGGTGGGTACAAATTCAATGCGTGCGGCACCGTTTGCCGCCTCGTGGGTGACTCGGGCATTCAGTTTGGTCTTGTTAGGACCCGAAACTGTTGCCACGCACTCGCCTTTCGCTAGGCTTTGACCAGGAGGCGGCAGTATATCAAAAACCGCCGGAGTATTAGCGGGTACTAAACGGGTCGATTCGCCCAATGCAGTTATACCGGGTGTCGACATGATTTCAACGTGCCAGGGTGAACCTACAACAAAAAAAAAAAACAAGCAGAAAGACAAGTAAATAAAATGCTTTATAAAAAACTATTAAAATTGCAAAAAATAAAATTATTATAGTGAATCTATAGAAAATATTAAAAATGTTTCAAGAAAAATTTAAGGGTGAAAATTAAAAAAAAAGTTTTTGCTGCACTGTTGCTTCTAGGCTTTAGTGGTGCGCTGGGCTACCGTTGGGATTTTTGAAAAGTCGCACAAATTGTCGTTTTAAAAAAATTAAGTCGCACAAAAAAAGCCGTTTGAGAAAATAAAAGTCGTACATCTCTTTTTAAACTTTTTCTTATCAACAAAAAGCATAACCAAATAAGAAAAACAATTGAAACAAATCAAAAAGCTTGTTACAGAATCCATTTTTATCATATTTCATAACATTTGCAGTTGCAATATACATATATGATTCTATACATGTTTTCATGTACACTAAACAAGTTTAGTTAAGTTTAACAAACTTGGCTGTCGTATGCTGCCAAGATGAAAGGAGTATGACTTCTGTTAAAAACCAATCCAACAGAAAGATTATTGTATTCGTTCACTAAAAGCTATTTACAAACAAAGCAAAAAGGGCGCTTTGACTCCATGTCTTGCTTAAGCTATTTATACTTCAGTTCCCATTCTCTCGAACAGTATTGCGAAATATTACGTTTCTTGGAAGGACCTGCAGCATTGTTAACGTTATCTCTCTCATACTCCGTGGTCTCTTCTGCCTTTAAGCACATATTTCTAGCTTCATTTTTTCGTGTTCAGACTTTCTTTTGTTTTAACAAGAAATCTTATTTTTAAGAAATTTCATGTCTTACGACAAATTTTGTAAAATAAACACTTCAAAACCCACAATTTCTTTAAAAAGTTTTCCTTGAAACATTTACCGAAAAATTGTGAAAAATTTCTTGAATACATTCTGTTCATGACAAGGTTGCAAAAAAGAGATAAAAGTGTTCCCGATAATCTGAAATTTGCTTTTATGACATATTTTTTTCATAAATATACTGCATATTTAATGTTTTTTGTGAGAAACAAAAAAAGGGTAAACAGACGCAACAAAATTAAAAAAGTCGCTAATAAAAAAAGTGTCACAAAAAGTCACAGACCGCTAAAAAAGGGTAAAACTGCGACTTTAGTCTGGTGAACGTCAATAAGTAGCTTCAACATAGTCGTGGCTACAGATCTAACTTTTTATTCGACATTCTGCAAAAAACATTGGAGCTACCAAAGATAAAAAAAATTAAAAATTTTGCCATCTTCCCATCATCATCATCATCATAGTACTCAAGATACAAGTTTTCAGATGTTTATCTCCAAGTAAAATATTTTTGACAAGGTAAGGATTAATATGGGTTTCACAATAGACCCCCATAGGTCTCCGAGTGAAAGTGCTACAGGCAAAATGGGTTAATATGGCTATAAATATGATTCATCTTAGCACTATCGTCAAGCGTTGACATAAGTGCTGAATTAGTGCTTCAATATTGTCGTGACTATCGTCTGGACTAAAATCATGACTCAAGTCGTGACTAAAATCATGACTAAATTCGTGACTATAGTCTTGACTAAAGTAGTGAATATCGTATTGACTAAAACAAATTTTCGTGTAGTATTCTAAATTTGATCACTAAAAGTTGCTTAAAATATCGTACTACCGACATGAGGTCCAAATGAATACAGAGCTTGTTCGATTTTATTTCTATTTTCAAAATATACGGTTGGAAAAAAAACTTTTCTCTGTGTAAAAAGAAGACAGATATTTGGTTTAAGTTCATACATAAAATAATAGTTCTACTTGAGAGAAGATCTTTTTCCAAAAATAATCAAAGAGACACACACTAAGTCATCCAGTCCCATAATTTAATGCAGCCATATTCGTATAGCCCCTTATTTTACTTAATCACTGATACATAAAATAGCATTCAAACATTAAATATCGTATGCATCCATTCGTGAGTATATGAGTGAGTATATGCGTGCTTCAAGTCATGGCATTTATGAGAGTGGTTGGTTACTTTTATACATTTTCAGTTCGACAGATGTGTCAGTAAGTGTAGTTTTCTTTGACTTATTTTCGCAATTCATTCGTTAAATGTTGCAGTAGGTTGAACCTGAAACTTAACGTGATTGTGATCTTATTACTTACACCAGTTGCTGTGTGTAACAGCCTGTCGGTTTTCACATTTATGTGTGTGCATGCAAATGTTTTGCTCTAGTCTATTTAGCCTTAAAACTGGGGAAGTAATTTAACATTAACATTGAAATAACTAATCTCGAGTGATTGAGAAGATTGCAAATATTTAAGGTCTTCGTGTAATTTGAATACATTAAATTTTTCTTTTTGTTTTTTTTTTGTATTTTTTATGGTTTGTGAAAATACAATATTATTTATGTACTTTTCTCTATCGTTATTGTTGAATTGTCTTTTTGTCATAGTGCTTTGAAATACTTTTGCATTTCTGTACTGTTTCCCATAACTACCTGAGGTAATTGATATGTAAGTAAATGCAATTTATTTTTATATGTATTTCTTATTTCCCCCATTGTAAGAATTAATGTTAAACAAATATGTGAATTAAGATACACTATTATCATGCTTCAAAGAAACTACGTTCGTTTTATTTAAAATTAAAAATATAATTTTGCTGAAACAAAGAGAGAAAGAAAATTAATTGTTCGTCAAAGAAAACAAATTAGAGCTCAGGGTTCATCAAGTGCTTATTTGGATAATACAATATATAAATAAAGTTCAGATTGGCAACTCGATTATCAAGGATATAATAATATCATAGGATAAGATTTCAAGTATAACTTCGCGCAAGAATGTTGGCATGAATATGTGTAAAACTGGGTTCTTGTTTCTAAATATTAAAATTGCATCCAAGAATATATACAAAAACTATATTTGTAAAAAAATAATTTACTTCAAGATATAGACTGAAGTTTAGGTATGATTATAGCCATGAATATAATTAGCATTCTAGTCAAAAGCAAACCAATATCTAAAGTCCAGACTATGAGCTATAGAGTAGTCATTCCTATGGCAAAGACAATAGACATAGTGAGTGGCCATATCCGGTAAAAGTAAAAGCGCCAATTTCGTGTTTATATGTTGTCACTCCACTCGCGAGTTTACTCTGTCTTATTTTCTTTCATGTATCATAAGTTTTATATTCCCAATATTTTCCCTCTATACTTATAATGTTATCAGGGCGGGCGTATCAAGTCAATAGCGCAGCAAAGTCCGAGGGGCCAGGCGTACGCCTCATGCCACAGTCTCTATAATGCAGATGACCTTAGAGCATTACTATGTGCCCTAGAATCTTCTTAATGCTCTTATTGAAGTTCTTAACGATCGTGCTCAATGTTGAGCTCGGTATTTTTGTTTTTAACAAAATTATTCTCAGACTACTTCATAGTTGTGGGATGACGCCAGGATTGTGTTCTGCCGCTACTTCTTTTTCTGCCAATCCTAGATGATGTCATGTCAATAAAAAACATTGAAGCACCAGATGACATTCAGTGGACACCCTTCTCAAAACTAAAGGATCTTGACCATGCTGATGATGTATGTATGCCTCTTAGCCAATATGTTCGAGCATACCAAAACAACGCTCTCAAAGTTCACCTGTGAATAAACTTGCGGAAAACCAAATTAATGAGAATAAAAACTTCCATTAACACCTGTCTAACTCTTAATAATAACACAATAGAAGATGTACACTATTTTTGTTACCTAGGCTGCACAATCACAACGAAGAATGAGGCAAACGAAGACTTTTCTGCGTGAATCAACAAGGCATTGTTTAAAAAATATATATGGGTATCATCCGAGATAGCAACACAACTGAAAACCAAAGTATTTAACGCATGTGTGAAAGCCATGCTCCTATACGGCTGTCTATCCAAAAGCGAAGTAAGACGACTGCAAGTTTTCACTAACCGTTGCTTAAAAAGGATTTTTCGATCTTTTTGGTCCAACACAATAACTAACGCTAAGCTGCTTTGAAGCACAAACCAATAGCGAATCCAGTACGATATCCTGAAAAGGAATTTTGAAAGGATTGGTCATACAATGAGATCCGATAATGAGGTAGCCATGGTAGCACTGCAGTACAACCTCCAACGTTCGCGCCGCTGTGGACGTCCAAAAACAACTTGGCGCATTGCAACCGTACGTGAGCTGACTACTGCAGGATTTTCATAAAACGAGGCATTCAGAACATCCCACAACAAAATCCGTTGGAAGTTATTAATTGAGACCATTTATTCTACAGCTGGAGAATAGCGCAACATCATATCTCAACTTTTCTTGAAAATAACTGCCTGTTTGTCGATATCGAAATAAAAATTTCTTTCGAATTACTACGTTTGAAACGAAAACAACTTTTAAAATTTTGTTTTTGTCATAAATGTAATTATACGAAAGAAAATTTTCTTTCGATATCGACAAACAGGCAGTAAGTCTCATGTTGAAAATGCATTAAAGTAATTTAAACAAAATGGGAAGTGAAGTGAGAACAAATTGAAGCGTAACAGGTGGTTGAATTTATAAAAATATCTTTGCTTTTAAAATAATTACCGTAACATAAATACACAAATACCAAGCACTAACTTTAATGGCAAAGTAATGAGTTTACATGACTTCTCACTAATCCGTTACTTTGGCGTTTTAGCTCATTACTTTAACATGGCTTACAAATAACGGATAAAAATTGTCGTTACGTAGAAGCCATTGAATACACAAAACACAATAGAAAGCAAACCTTTGTCCTGAGTGTTGAACTCACTCTTTGGAAGGATAAGTTGTGATTGTGATGTTCGGTATTTTAATCACTGGTACAGAGTGGCTCAAAAGAACGAACGTGATTATTTTGATATGATTTTCTTTTGGGTATTTCCAAAGTAACGGTCGTTACCGGTTTTCGGGAAATACAGCACGAGGATTTGCCACTAAAATGGTAACGTTCGTAACATTATAAAGTAAAAAATCTCCTGAAATCGGTAACGATCGTTACTTTGGTAACAGCCTTTTATTCTTCATACTGTTGTAAGGGAGGGTTGGTAATTTGAAAATGGAGCTGCTCAAAAGCAGATCAATAGCAGAAACTTAAACAGAACATGCCCCAACTAGAGAAAAAATATTCAGGAAGCAAATCGAGCTTTCCGGAGCCTAAGAAAGAGCGACCGTATTTTTGACGTTGTAAATAGAGTTTTTCAATTTCAATCTAAAAATTTTCCGCTTTCCCGGGATTTTTCATGCGGGATACCGGGAAATATTAAAAAAAAAAAATTGGCAAATTAACGATAAAAAGGGAGTGTTCGTTTTCGGTAGCAGGGCAATTTGTTAATAAAATTAGAAATAGGCCTTCTGACGAGTCCATAAACGCTTTAAGCGTTTTAAAGAATTATTTCCTAAACCAAAAAATATGAATTATATTATTAAAGTATTTTAAAAACTTTTGTTTGTTGAGGGTTTTTAGCTAGTCTATATACATGCATTTCATTGGTGCTTAAGCCAAATCATCAGTAGACCTTAAACCTAATTTTTAAATGTTTCAAACCCCTTTACTTATACAAAAACTTTTAAAAACTCAATAAGAGTTATAAAAATTACAATAGTATAAGCATAGTATGCTTTGAAACTTATTCAAAAATCCCAACAAACAAATTATTATATTCGATATGAATCTATTTTATTTTCTTTACAACCTTTTTTACAATTAGACGCCCTTTGGGTGACAATAAAATGCATGTATATAGACTAGCTAAAAACCCTCAACAAACAAAAGTTTTTAAATCTTTGAAAAAAGATATCGAGGCAATCTCGATTAATATAAATTTCATAATTAAAGTATTTTCTTATTTTAAAAATTTAATATTTTTGTTTTGGAATTCAAACCTCGAGTATCTTGATATTATTTTTTCTATATTATTTTATGTTTGTTTTTTCTAACTGAATTGTTATGTTTTTGTTTATGTTCACCTATATTTGTAAGTTTACTTTTAACTCATATAACAATATAAAAATGTTGGAAATAACCTTTAAGGAATTTAAAAACTAAAAGTTACAAAAATAAAGATACTTTGGTAATACCCAATTTAAATTAACATATTAATGTATTATTAAAACATAAGGTATGTTTTAGTATAGGGCGTATTACACTATCCTACTTGGTCATGCCAAAAAAGTCGTGTGTGTTCAAAAAGTGTGGCCATAAAATGCCCTTGTGAAGCAGATTTTTTGACAAGTCGTTCCGACTTGCATATAATTATGGAAATTTCCATAAAATGATAGATTTCTTGCGATCAGAGATGCATCTTTTTAAGAAATTAAGTTGCAACGAAAGCAAAATTAAACTAAAACTATTTATTTTATAAATCTGCAATTATTTAGGCGAAAAAATCAATAATATCTAAAAGTACTTGAGTGAAAAATACACATGCATGTATGTGTTTGCATCTTTTTGTGTGATAGTGTGGCAAATTCAATGCAATTTTTAAAAGTGGGACAGAATTCTGTCAGATTTTCCAGGGAATGAGTCGCACGACTGTGTATGATAGTGTATTTCAAACTTTCTAATACAATTTTTGTTAATGCCTAGCAAATTTAATATTTATTACTTCGTGGAGCGGGATCGCGGGAATTTAAAAAAATTTACCGCTTTCCCGGGAAATGAAAAAATTGCGGGAAAAAGAACTCTAGTTGTAAATAAAAATAAAAAATTGAGTTGACTTAAAAAAAAGAAATAATAGACCATGAAACTCTTAGTTTATTTTGGGCAACCCGCATACTGACTGCACAAAGTTTTTTTTATTATTATGAATACAAAATTAAGAAACCCACATATCATCGGCTGGGCTTGATCTGCTAATCTAGTTTATGATAAACGCACACGCCTTACTACCGCGCCACTTAGAGAATAAATTTCTCGTTTATTTAATAATGACTAATAGCAGAACTACTGTAAAGTAATGCAGACGGTATTTAGATTGTGTTGAAAAGTATGTAGTTTTCAATGCAAGACTTTAGGTAGTTTTTGATTGGTAGATATCTTAAGAATATTAAGAAAACCAAATAGTTTCTAAAGCCCGACAACAGCTGAAGTATTATTAAATTATTCAATACAAAGAAATTTAAACAAAGACACATTTTATTACGTGGCTACAAAGTTAATTGAAAAGGCAGGCATAAATGCTAGTGGACTTATCTGAAGTTTCCGGCTTGCTCCATAGTTTAATGGTTGAAATAACTTTTATTAAAGAAATAATGATAAAAAAAATTTTCAAATATGGTTAACAACACAAGTTGAGTCATAAAAAAAAGTTATTGACCATTAGCCCCAACAACCAACAACAACTGCAGCAACAGCAACAGCAACATTTGTATTTTTTTCAACATATTTATTTTGTTTGTGAAATCGTTTAAATGGAAGTTGAAATTTTTACAAAGAAAAAACCATTTGCTATTGAAAGCAAAGCATTTATCGGCAGTTTCGTCAAAACTTATAAATAATTGTCTGTAAACATTTACTGGCTTTTACACAATAACTGCAACTGTTTATTTTTCCAATTTTTGTTATGTGTGCTAACGAAGCTAAAAACAGAAAACAAAATTTTTTTTAATTTTCTCTAGTCGTAAATTTGACATTAAAATAATTTTTTTTCTACATACATTTCTATTTTTGGATAAACAAATAGGTTATACGAGTATCAAGGCGAGTTCAGTTTACAGGTGGTGTTAATATAACAATAAATAGCGTCTGGTTGGCACAAAATGCCAAAAACAGGAAAAGAAAATTTATTTAAAATATATTTTAGGTAATTGTTATCACAATCCGTCCGTATGCTCCAAACAAAAATATTTTTTTTTTAGTTTGCGTTATTGGCTACAGCCAAAAAAAAACACTTGAAAACACCAGGAAACAAAAAAACAAGGCCTCGAGAGATCAAGTGACTCAATTAGCTCGAATTTTTTGGTTGACAAAATTTTTTACTCTATTTTATTTTGTTTGAAAAAAATAATAAATCAAATAACAAAAAGTAAAAAAAAATCGTTATAGTTTTTATTTAAAATTTAAATTTGAAATTATAATTGGATAACCCCTCGTCTTGACTGGCAATAACGCCGGCAGAATAATGGAACACTATTACTTATTGCTTTGATTATTGCTTTGCTATGGGTAATCGTATTTATGTCAACACACAATCTACAAAATTTCAAACAGAAAGGTTCTATTATAAAGAAGAAGACACAGAAAGACTTTTGTTAGTTGAGGGTTTTTTAGCTGGTCTATTATACATGCATTTCACTGGTGCTAATGCCAAATCATCAGTAGATCTTAAACCATTTTTTTGAAATGTTTCAAACGCCTTATCTTATACAAAAACTTTCATAAACTCAATGAGAATTACAAAAATTACAACAGTATAAGCATAGTAGGCTTTGAAACTTATCAGAATATACTATGCTTTATACTATTGTAATTTTTGTAATTAAATTTACTGACACAATATCTTGAATATTTTCTTTAATAGAAATCGCTGACGGACTATATCTGACTTATATCGCACTTGAATAACAAGAAGGTATTAACTCGAAATTTTAAAATTTTTGGATTTTATATTGAATACATGCATACGAAACATAATTTTTAAGTCAACCATTTTGCTACCAAAATCTAGGTAGAACTATAACAACTTTTTACAGCGCGTAGATAATAAATATTATCTATCGAATTTGCATTAATAGTGAAAGTACTTTTATATATCGACCCCGCGAAATTATCGTATGTTACACTTTTTTCGAAATCGACTTTTTTATACAAACTGGTTCTAAACCCATTAATTCATCTGTTGACAAGTTTTTATAGCGATATACATTTGTAATAGTTATGAAGATAATCCAATTCACATTTATTTGTATGTAACAGTTTCATAGTATACATATAATAGTAACAAAAATATTAATAAAAACGTTTAGTTTCTGTATCATGCGATAATATCGCGCTTAGGAGTCGAAATGTATTTGATGAATATTGAACGGCCCCAGTGCGTATCCCAGTCTCAACGGCAATTAGAAAAATAGATTCAAATTAAGAATATTGCGTTTAGCAAATGCGTTCTAAAATGCTGATCGGATTTTCTTTTTTCGTTGACGACTTTAGTCCTCTCCCATTGGCGGCCATTTGTATGAAATATTCGTCAATTATTAGCTGGTTTGTTTGCCATCTACAATCTGTAATTTTGTGTCTATCGTAAAAGGTCCCTTCAATATGTTTCCAACTCGAGATGAGTAATAATTAAGCATTGTTGTTTTTAAAATTTTTTAAATACTTTCACATTTTTATCATTTTCAGCAGTTAAAATATATTACATCAGTTGAAATACATACATACATACATACATACATTCATACATACATACATAAATATTTATGTTCAACTCACAACCGCTGTAGTCCACAGCATTGTATCAAATAAAACTATGAAACTTGTGAACAGCCAGTTATGAGTCCAGGTTATTATGCTGCCTAACGTTATACTTTTTGAAGACGAAATGCTTGATCTCAAAGCCAACGGCTTTGGAAAAAAGCAAGAGAGTATGAAATATTTGGAATAATTAAAAATCAGAGATGGAATTTAGTACTAACCGAAATTGATTTAACTTGTAAGAAATGAATAAGTTGCACTTTTCGTATTCTAATTCGTTAAATAATACTGTTAAATAGTTGATATTCCTAGTCACTAGTATCCACCGTCAAAAGTGGTAAAATCGAACAAAGAACGCTGATGAGATGGTGTAGCGACCTCGAAATCAGTACTGATCAGTGTTGCCACCTCAGGTAATTACACATATCATGTGTAATTTTTAGTTTCATGTGTAGCCCATGTGTAATTGGCTGCATGTGTAACTCATGTGTAATTTAAAATTTGTATTGTGATGACAACTGTGATGACGAAAAACAAGGATTGGCTGTGATATTTAAATTTATTTATGAACATGTTTTGTATTTTTTTGCTTACATATATTAATAGCCTATTTCTGATTTAAGAAAGAACGCCATCATTGATTTCGATTTCTTTACTTTATTTCTCATCGAACAGTGACTCGATAGACAACTCGAATGAAAACGTAAATGTTTTCATATAAAATCCGATATGGTTGTGCTTTCGCAACAAAATTTTTATATTTAATATAAATAAAGATAATTTAAAAATTATCTGGAAATAGCTGTCCAACAATTTAAATTCGCTTGGGCCTCCCACTGGTACTATTTGTTAATGAAAAAAAAGATTAGTACTTTTGTTTGTATGCTATAGAAGAAACATATTGACACTATCTGTAAAGTAAGTTCGAGTATTGTGGTATAGAACTAGAAGCTGACAAAACCAGGATTGATGAATTCAAGATCTCAGAATTCAATAAATAATTTGATTTGCTTTTTGGAAGCTATGCAAAGAGGTGGTAATAAAAAAATTTAATAGTCGTGTGATTTACTTTTTTTGGGTTCACTGAAAAATGTCAGACATGCCAAAGAAAAGTGAAATAAGGTAATGAGAAACAGAAAAAAGGAAAAAAAACGATATGTTTAGATAAAACAGGTATGTCATTGGCCTGAACAGCATTAAAAATTCTTATGAAGTACTCTAAACTGTTAAGCTTAATTGTATTCCCAGTTACATAAACAAATTTGAGACATTTTTTTAACTACCCGAACATCACTTGTTACGGTCATATATCCATTCAAAATCACCATCGGCCACTCACGCTAATGTACAACATTAACAGAAAAATGTATAACCCACCAATTTTTTCAATTGCTGGTTTATGGGTTTTTGCCCTTTCACTCAAATATTTATAAAACATGGGCTCCAAAGACTCTTTCACTTTCCTGAACGTAATCGAATTAAGCTTCAAACCAAATAAAAATAGGTATTCCACATTATTCGAACTTACTCTAGACGTGGGCAGATTTAAAGTCACAGACTAAAAAAATAGGGAAAACCAAAAGAGTCTTAGAGAGACGGGCTTATACAAGACGCTGTTTCTATCGCCAACTGAAGCACCCGTGGGTAAAGTGTTTGGTGTAAATCCACTAATCAATTGATGATTATTTTGTTGCAATGGTGGAGTCACCAACTAGGTGCATTAAAGCTGTTGCAGTGCTTACACAAAATAGGAACCCGGAAACTTCCCAGCACAAAAAAACTATGTAACAATGAATACTTGTGGCCACAAAATGGCCAGCAAATATATAAAAATTATCAAAAAATGTTACTGCGACAAAACATAACCAAAATTTTTTGAGTGATAATGAGCAAAAGGCGAAATCCGCCGACAGCTAAGAGTAGCAAATAAACTTGCGGAGACAGAAAAAGCTAATTCTTTAAAAATAATGGCTGATGCTGGTGAGGTGCAAACTGAATCAGCAAAGAGGATGGCTAACGCCGCTGAAACAACAGCAGCAGGTTTAATGAATTAGTTAAATCCACAATAAGGAAGAAAATATTTTAGAAAATTTTATAAATATTTTTTTATTATTTTATTGGCATACGTATGTACGTAAGCTAATGCGAATGAAAGTGAGTGCCAATTAGAACTCCAAATTGGTCCGAATTCGACCGAGTGGCTTTCATTCGCTTAAGTTTACTTTCTTAAAATATAAATAGGCTATAAGTTTTTGTTTGTGATTGTCCTTTTTACACAAAACAAAACTGTGATATTTTTAAAGAGAATGATGTAGAATCGGTCTAAAGAAGATTATATATCTACAAGAACAAAAAAAATTTCCTGAAGAACTTGGAAAGCACCAATAATAATAAATAAATCGGAATAATATATAAAAATAATGTTTTATTAAATGACCTTGAAAGCCCAAATATTGAAAATATATTCATCATAAAATAATGTTGGAATTACATCAAAAAGGTCAAATATTTAATCTAAACAAATCAAAGCACGTTATATTACAAAAAAAAGAAATCATGTGTAATTCCTACTTTCATGTGTAATTTTGGCATGATGCATGTGTAATTTAACATTTCGTTGGTGGCAACACTGGTACTGATCCGTTCTGCTAGTCTGATGAATAAAATGTTTCAAATAAAATAGTACTCTCTTAATAAAAATATAATGAATTTATCTAAATATAATTTCTTAAATTAAGAAGATATGGGTAAACTCAGATTTGAACTTAAGCCAAAAATTTTCATTTTAATATAAATTTGTAACAATTGTTACTAGAAAGCGTTCATTAACCCAAAAAATTTGCAACGAGAGAGCGTCGAAAGAGCGTAAAAAATTGAGATACAGAAAAATTCTTGCAAGTTTCAACAAGTAAATTTTTTTTGCAATAATTATTCAAACAGCTGTTTTGTGTTTGTGTTTTCAAAATTATATTTCTAATAGTTCAGATATATAATTGCAAATAAATTTAAATTATCACATAATTTATTAAATTACTTTTTTACTGTTTTGGGGGTTCGCTAGGCACAGTACAATATTAAATAAAATTGCACTTTTCATTATTCTATTACAAGGGGTAGTTATTGAGTACTCATGTATACCCATACATTACAACACTACGTTAACTTGCAAATTTTTACTAGTAAAGTGTTCATTTACTTTTCACATTTTTGATAGTAATATTGGAAAATTTCTTGCTACTCTCTCGTTGGTAATTTTTACTAGTAAAGTAAATCAACACACCTATTCTCTCAAGAGTGGTAATGCAGAAGAAAAAAATGCTACGCATCTAAAAGTAGTAACTTCCGTGCAAATCAGTGTTGCCACCAACGAAATATTAAATTACACATGCACCATGCCAAAAATCCACATGAAATTAGGAATTACACATGCTCTCTTTTTCTTTGCAAAATAACGTGCCGTGATTTGTTTTGATGAAATATTTGACCTTTTTGGTGTAATTCCAAAATTTTATTTTTATAATGAATATATTTTCAAAATTCGGGGTTTCAAAGTCATTTAATAAAAGATTACTTTCTACATATTATTCCAACGTTTGGTTGGTATTTTCCAACTTCTACGTGGACTTTTTTTATTTTTTTAGATATATTATCTTCTTTGGACCAATTCTACATCATTCTCTTTTAAAATATCACAGTTTTGCTTTGTGTAAAAAGGACAATCACAAACAAAAAATTAATCAATTTAAGGCAAAAAAATACAAAACAGGTTCATAAATAAATTAAAATATCACAGCCAATCCTTATTTGTCGTCATAACAGTCGTCATCACAATATAAAAAGTTGTCCTCAAAAACGAAAAAAAATTTAAATTACACATGCAGCCATGGGCTGGCTACACATGAAAATAATAATTACACATGTTTTGTATAATTACACAAAGGTGGCAACACTGGTGCAAATTTCCATGAAAAAAACTCCCTCTAAAATTATGTTTTGTTTGTTTTCTTTAAGAAGATTCTAACTGAACTTTATATGTATGTTCAGAAAGGGAGCAAAATACTCGATAATGCGACCACGAGCTCAAGCTAAGTAATTATGTAAATATTTAAAATAGAATAAAATATATGAAATTTAATTAAGTTTCTCCTACAACTTCCTTATCCCCAACAATTATTTCCTTTTACAATCACTTGATAAAACAAAAAAAAAGCTTCCAAGCATTTTTAATAGCATTTTAGTTCAACATTTAATTGCTACTGAGATTTTCATAGTTTTAGCCACAACTTTCAAAGCAACTGCCTGCCTATTTAGTGTTTCATCAATATACATACATTAAAAAACTAAGTGGGACATTTAAGAGAAAAAAAATATGTAAACAAAAAAATGTGAAACGTTCACATCCCATCAAATTGTATGGATGACATGAGAAAGAAAAAAGTTAAGTCTCGAACGTAATAATTTACATGTAGAAAAAATTATGCACATTCCTAATTATTTTATTTTACCAAAAAGAAAAAAGCCGTTACAACGATTTTGCTAAATTGATTTTTTTTGTTGTTTTGAAGCGAACAGCCGTTTTATTTTAGTTTTTCTTATTGTCGGTATACATTGGCAACAAGTTTGATTTTGGCAGCAGATGACGTCTGTAAAGCGGGAAAAAACTTGTAAGTCTGTATTAATTTGTGGTGACGGCTTTTTCTAATATTTTTTCTTATTTTTAGCCGCCATAAATTGAGTGTAATAAACTTTAATGCCCAAAGTTATGTTAACAGCAAACATCAAGAGTTTAGAGCTTTTGCAACGAGATATTGCATTGAATACAAAAAAAAAAAAAAAAACACACGTATCGGGTGGTCCAAATACAAGTACCTTTATAAAAATTAAATAAAATCAACTAAACTTAATTTCTTTTGCCATAAAGAGTGTTTTTTAAACCTGATATATTTACTATATATTAAATTAAAATAAAACACAGATAAATTGTGTTAATTGCAATGAATTTGGAAAATAATTCTGTGCCATTAATGTTTGAATATGGATTCGGTCATGTGGCCGCCGAGGTTGTGTTGTTGTGTTCCAAGAGTTCAATCACATCTGGTTTATGGGCGTAGAGAAAATAAACTAATGAATTTATCTTATGGTTAGGTAAGGCTGGCAGCCAGAAGCTCTTACTCAGTTAGACCGTTTTGGTCCATTGTGATACCACGAGGATTCTGTTTATGCGGAGTCTCCACCATCGAACCAACCAGAGCTCAATATAAAGCTACTAACAAGTTGCAGTTCCACACTGGCGACGTCAGAAAGTTCCCTGAACTCAAGAGCGCCCATTGTGGCCATTCTCTTCCAGGATAGTGACACAGAAAATATTCTACGCACTCCTCTTCATCGATATCTTGGCAGCTGCGGGAAAAATAATTGTGTTCGACCCTTAACTTCGGTGCATGCCTGCCTATGAGACAGTGTCCGGCTACCACGGACACTAGAATTGAGATTTTTTTTTCGATTTCTTAAAAACAGGAAAGCTGTATTTTTCCTATTTAGATGGGTCCATAACTGCCTGGTGATCATGCAATCATTTCTTGTTTCCCATCTTCTATTTGTTTCATTTCTGTCTTGCGGCTAAGTCTGGGAGAAGGGGTAAACCCACACATTTAAAATCTGGTGGAAACTGTAAGGTTGTCCCAATTCTAGTAAGCTCATCAGCCCTAAAATTCCCCTGAATGCGTCTATGCCCCGGGGTCCAGATGGTCCTAATATCAAACTGCTCTGCCATCTCGTTTAGAGATGATCGGCAGTCAAGGGATGTTGTTGTTCTTAGAAGCGGGGAATCAGGGGCCATAATAGCTGCTCGACTATCACTGTACATTGTAATTAAAGTCGTCGAAGTAACATTCACTTTTAACCAATCCGCAACTTCTTTTATAGCAAGGATCTCTGCCTGGAAGACACTGCAGTTATCCGGAAGTCTTTTTGCGATACGAAGACCTAAAGTCATTGAAAAGACTCCATAACCCACGCCATCTTGTGTTTTGGAGCCGTCCGTATAAAAATCAACGCTTTTCGTTCTGCCTGGAGTACCGTTTCACCAAAAATCTGTAGGTGGTATCCAGGTTTTATAAAAACGTTCGTGTAACAGCAAAGGGAAGGTTTGGCCAATCCTCCACCCCCAAGCTTCATTGTCGAGTATTCTGCAGTGGCCGGTACCATTTCTGTTCCACAGAGAGGTACATCGAAGACGGATTGCTGAGGTTATTGCCCTAGTAGGTCCAATGGTAGTAACTGGAGTAGCATCTCCAATGCGTCCGTTGAGGCAGTGCGAAGAGCACTGGCTGTATACAAGGATGCAAGTCGTTGAACCTTGTATAGAATGTGTAGATACGACTTTTTCTCCAGGGAGGGCCACCACACAATTATCCCATACATGAGAATTGATCGTAATATTGCAGTATAGATCCAGTGAACGATTTTCGGGATGAGACCCCAGTTTTTTCCAATGAACTTCTTGCATAGATCGAGTGAAATTGTTGCTTTCTTCACTCTCTCTAGTATATTAATTTTGAAACTCAGTTTCGAGTCAAGGATAACCACGAGATATTTTGCAGTATTGGACACTTTTATCTCCGTGTTATTAAGAGTGATAAGTTGGAAAACAGATATCTTGTACTTCCTGGACAAGAGGACTAGTTCCGTTTTGTTTGAATTAACAGCAAGCCCACGTTTCTCCGCCCATCTTGTTAAATATGAGAGACCACTGTGTACGATATCCCTTAGAGATGTGAGGAATTTTCCTCTGACAGCTATTGCCACATTATCAGCATAAACAATAATTTTACAACCACGCGATTCTGGAGATAGCAGCACAGGATTTAGGGCTAGGTTTTACAATAGTGGCGAAAGAACTCCTCCCTGTGGCGTACCCCTGTTTATAAGCCGGGTTTGCCTAGAAGCTCCTAGAGCCTAATGAAATTAAACTGCACGATCTTAGTGGTCAACTAAAAAAAATATTATTTGCACCAACCGGAACATTTAAATGCTGAACATAGGAACTGACATATATATATGAAAACTAAACTGACATTACTTTTTGCGATAGTAACTCAATAAATCTATATCCTTGCAAAGGATACTCGCAAAGAAAAAACATGTTTGAGGCAACTGTAATCTAAAAGCAACATATTATGGTTGAATTAGGCGGTTGCCGAATCGCAATGTAATTGAATAATATTGTTCTTTAAATCAATAATAATATTTTTTCAAATAAAAATAATACGAGCAGATAATTGATAGGCTCTAGCATCAAATCCCATCAGAAGAATAAGTATCTTTATGTGTTTTTATGATTAGAATAGACAGAAAAAGGATATTTTACTACTTGCTGTGGAAAACGCAACATAAACTGACAACCCTAAATGATGGATTCTTTGGTCGCTAAACAAATGTCTTACTATACACTTTGGTGAAGGGAATATTAGATTTGGCACAACCGAATATAGTAATACTCTTACTTGTTTCATATACGCTGTCCTGCTGTCGTAAGAAGAGATGAAGCAACGCTATTGTGCTTATATTTTGATTTTTTAATGTATTTCAAATAGATTCCTGCTTGAGTTTTAACTAATAAGAATAAGGATAAAAGTAAGAAGAATAAGAAAAAATTAGGGCGACAATAATCTTAATGACGTTTAAAATTATCTTTCATTTAGCTAAACTACGTATGGCGCCAGTCCGTTTATTAAACATTACTAATGACCTTAATTCATTGTACCAATTTCGCTATGTGTCAATTGCGAAAATTACTACAGCTGTTCTTCAAGAGTATCACAAATTGCATTATTTCATATAAATATATTGAAATCTTTTAAATGGAATATAAAACTCGTTCTAGTTTTAAAACCTCCATAAAGTATTATTCAACTTTAAACAGATTTTTCACAAATGATAAAAACCCTTTCCAAAAAATGCCTGTTCAATGGTTTAACAAACAAGAAAACAAGTGCAAATATTAAAACAGACGAAGAAAGTGTTTTGTTTTTCGTCATGCAGTTTTTTTAATATATTTTAAAAACTTTAGTGTCTTGCTTTTTTTTTATTAACAAAACACAGCTTTTGTAATGCGGCTCATTGTTGTGTCATCATTAAACTTGACTATTAGTGCGGTTAAAGGTTTTTTTGTGAGTACAAGTCATAAACCAGAAAATTGAAACAAAATCTTATCGTGCTCGTATGATATAACAGATTGTTATTATTATACTCATATTATTTATATGTCTATTTATATGTACATGCATATGATTTTTTTATTTTTGGGTAATAATTTATTATTGTTTAAGTTTTCCTTGGAGATCCAGACCGCTGGGGTAGCAGGCCTTGTCTATAAATGGTGAAATTTTTATTGCGATTTTTGTATTAAAACTGTTTGTAAAACATGTGCAAGAAAGACGCGCATTTTTGCAAGCAATTGTAATTCAAAATAAATTAAATTGTTTGGGAAGACAAAATGAAATTGGTTTAAGTGAAAACTAAAAATTGTGCTTTGTAAAACTAACTTCCCTGCAGGAGATTTAGCGTTAATTATCTAAAAGGTACTGGTACACTTACTTGTACAAAAAGAAGTAGTTCAAAAGCTGATAGAGTTTATATAGGAAATTACTAAAGGGTCCGCCATCTAACGTTTTTTTTCAATTTGAATGAAATTGCTTTTCATAATTAACCGGAAGGATTGTACTTTCAAATAAAAAAAGAAATTTGAGAAAATATTCAGTAGTTTTTTTTATAGCATTTTCAAAAACAAAAAGTTATCTGACAAACCCTTTACTACTTCAAATAGTTCATTTGTAGATTGATTTGACTCATATAATGAATGATACCACTTCATATCACTTTTTGGATGATATTTAAATGCGAATTGAGATTTTATTTCTTTTTTAATTATTGCAATTGTTGAAGGTTTAACCAGCCTCAGAAAAATGCGGTTTTAATTTAATTACAGAAAAAATCCATTTAATTTAATTTTAAATTAAATAATAAAAACCATAATTTAAATATTAATCTTTTTATTAGTCTCAGGCTAGACAGGCATTTTTTGCTTCAGCAATTCACTTTAATTCTTCTTTGTGCTTTGCATTTTTCTTCACAGATGTTTTGAAATTTTACTGAAGCTTTTGCTTTTTATATATGTACATATTTTCAAACAACAAATTTCAGATTGAAAAGAACAAATATCAAAACGTAAAAGAATTTCCGTGTACAAATTTCTATATATTTTCCATTTCCTTTTACAAACTCAGAATTGCTGAAACAAGAATTGCGTGTGTAGACAAAGAGTTAGCAAATTTCGTTTGGTTTAATAAAATCAACAATTCTATGGACTTTTTATATATAAAAGAACTGGTACAAAACTAGCTGTTGAGCATCCAATCGGGTCCATGCACTCTAGTATGTGTGTGATACGACTAGAATTAATTGTGCTAGTACTCATGTAGTACCAATGGTACTAGTAATTTTCTTGACACACCTAATGTTAATTTGAGCATTAACATATTATAGGAAAGTTTACAGATGAGAACTAGTACTGGAAACTTTCGTACTAGTAAAATACTAGTTTGATACTAGTTGCACCTCCTGCAGGGTTATGATAAAAACAAAAAATTTAACATATAAAAGGAAATTTCATGTCATCTATATATATACAGATTTTAGAATTTACACTTATAACAGCCCTTGTCTTTCGTGTTATATTTCACTGATCTTGACCGTAAAATTAAACAGTTCAGTACTGCAAAAACTTTTTTTTAAATAGTTTCTAGTTAAATTGTGGTTAATGATTACGAACAAAGCGCTAGTATTTTTCCACCAGCTCTAGTTTTAAGAATATGCAGTTTGACATCTGCTATCGAAATGGTAATTAAAATAAAATGTACATTACATTTTTAACGAGAAATCTCTTTGAAATTTTTTCTCATTCATTCAACGTATTTTATAAATTATAAAAATTTACTTTTTTTTCAAATCGAAACTTTTGCACTTTCTAAAATAATACAATATCTTATTTGCTCTCTTATCTTTTAGCAAAAAGGCTTGTCAATAAAATATAATTAAAATGTTTAGACCCAAGGAAAAAAAGAAAAACAAAATAATGACATAAATAATTGCTTATTAAATTGCAGTCTCTATATTTTCCAACAAGAGTCAGTCAATAACATTTAAACTTTATTAAACAATATGAAATTTTACTGCAAAAACAAACCAAAATAAAAAACAAATAAATTGTTTAAAGAAAAAGTAAAATCGTTTGAAGGAAAGCATCAGACAGAAAAAAGCAAAAAAAAATTTATCGTTTTAATCATTTAATTAATTTATTTGATTTATGTTTTTTATATCTCCAAATAAACGCTTCACTTTTTAATGGTCATAATTGTAGAGACGTGTAATTATTTAAAAATAAGATACATTTTCATTAGCTGTTTCAACATTCACTTACAGCTTCAAAAGTATTGAATATTGAGTATTGAGAGTGAAGATGTCAACGCTAATAGGTAAACGTTAATAACCGATTTCATTGAGTTTTAAGTTAAACTTGATATTCAATAATTTGTTACATATGCATCCCTTTTCGAGTATTAAAGAACAAATTACAACTTTAAATTAGCGGTAGACCAGCGAAATCTTGACAAGAAAATTCCTTTTCAAAAATTGTTTTTATCGTTAGATCTCCAACAAGTGTCCTTGTCGACGTTACTGATTTTATCTGTATTACGATCATAACTGTAGTTGAAATATAGTTTTCAAAATAAAGGATATAGTGGCGGTAGACATATTGCCATCTGCACGCAATAGCACGAGCAGCTTTAATTAATTAAAAAAATTAAGGTTAAATAGAAGGTGCGCATATCCTTACAATGATTGTAATGAAATTAGCCACACACACTAAAAGCATAATTATGAACGCAGCTACTAGTTCTTGCTTCCTTTAGAAACATATTAATAATGATCAGTTTCACCGCGAATCACGCACCCAAGAGCTAAATAACCATTGTTATTGAATTGTAGTACCAGGAACTTCACTTATCTCATAATCAACATTATTTCCTTTGAATTTATCAATTGCACCCTCAAGCAAAAGGTTCGCTATTTTAGCATAATAAGTGGAATCAACTATTAGTATTTTCGACATTTACTACCACTATTTTCGTTAAAAACCACTTTATTAATGATTGTTGAATTGAAGTTGTAATATTATTAAATATCGAATATATTACCAAATATTATCATCATAATATTTTATTTTAAAATTGTACCTTTCAAGAACTTGGTCCTTATTTTGATATAAACATTTAAAATTGTAAGCAATTTTATTTCATTCAAAAAACTAAGGACATATTAATACGCATTTTCGGATACATTCAATTATTGTCCGTTGTTTTCAAGTGCTGTTTTTTTTCTTTGCTTTCTTTATTTGATTTGTTTGAGATTTCCTCTCCTACACAAACAAAGGAAAAATCTTTTATTTTTGCGGGCTTAAGTCAATTAATTTTTTAACATTAAAAATTAATTGAACTTTTGGTTTTTAAGTGAACTTTCATTTATTTTAAATTACAATTTCAGTTAATTTTACGTACAGAATATTTTGAGTGTACGAACTTGATCTTTATATTTTTGTGCACATATAACTGACGCCATGTCCCTGGATGCTGATCATTGTTTGAAGTCCTAAACGAAACCCGACTTTGCAATATTTTATTATTTCATTCGTTTTTAATAGAGCAATCATAGATAAACAAAAGAATAAATAAATTTGGTTATTAGAAGGATGCAAAACAGTTATTATTCGTTAAGAAATCCAGCAAACGACAACGTTCGACATCCTGGGAGAGGCGGTTCAACTTGAACGAGAATGGATAAAGCTTAATTTAAACTACATTGTAATCGTTTCCATTAATTTTTCGAAAGGTACCTGTAATTTTAATAATTAATTAATTTAGTTTAATATTTACAATGGAATGAAACTCAGGACTGGCTTTTACATTTTGTTACACACTTTGATACACAAACAAAAGTATCTCACAAGCAAGATTCGAGTAAAATGGCCTAGTCTTATTTTTTGGGGGGAAAAAGTTAATCAGGAAGCTTTAATTCACTTCATTTCTATTGCCAAGTTGTTATTTTCTTTCAGAAAATCCCAGCCATTCACCTGCCTTATTAAAATTTCCATAAAAGTTAAAACAATTTAAGGTTCACTGCTTCTTTCTCAAGCTTAGATGAAAGCATTAGAAGAACATTTCTTGCTACTGCTTTTCATAATAATGCATTAAGGTCATGAAGAATATGAACATAAAGCAAATACTTATGTAAATATAATAAAGTACCAGTACGCAAATCAAATAAATCATAAACATTTTAAAATGTGTTAAGGAAAATAAGTATCTAATGAATTGTTTCACTTCGGTCATGGAAATGCAAAACAGTAACAATATTCTGGCAATTTATTATGTAAAAAGAAGCCAACACTTTAATTGCATATTTGAAAAAGAATTAAACCAGAATAATTATTTCTGTGCTATAAAACGGCACTTTCCACTTGAAAAATGTGGAAACGATTACACACAGAAGATGTTTTTTATATGAACAACTTGCTCTGATCACTCATTACTCGTTTTTAGGGGTGACCAGATCTTATTATATAAGCAATAATATGAAAGGAAATGTCACAGCTGTTGCACTTCATTACACAGATCTAAGAACAGTAACTACAAAAACTATATGTCAAACGAAATTCTTTATGAAAAAGGCGAAATATCTAGATGTGATAGTTTTATTGTTCATATTATAAAGGCATTCCGAACCTTAACAAGAATAATTTACGACTAGTTACTGATTTCTTTTCTGGTCACTTTGGACTGAACTGTTTACCCTCTGTGGAATAGTAACCAAGTTCGTTCACCCCTGTGTCGTTTATGCTTAGAGGATGATTTTTTGCGAGTGCATCGTTTTATGTAACAGTAGAAGATGTGTTTTTCATTTCGAGTTTCTATGTTCGGATGTTATTAGGCGGGCCTCTCCAATAACTGTGCTCACTTTCATAAGGAAAGTCGTACAGAGATTGATTTAATTTAACATACAGATCTATGGCACAAAAGATCGATCAGGTGTCGCAGTGTCGGTGTTTGGACCGGGATCTTCCCCTATTCTATCTATCTATAAGAGAACATATTTTAAACAGTGTGAATACCACCGAAAATAATCTAATTATGGCTCCTTACTATATTTCCGAAGAGTAAATTTTCCGAACTTGTTTGATCCAAAATGAGGATCCAATATAAAATCAATATATTATAAAGAACTTGCAATAGAAAATTGTAGTTTTTATACGAGGGCGGGTTAATAAGTCCGTGACTTTTCGAACTTCCTTCGTAGTTATATGAAATGAAACACTGTTCCCATCAAGTACCATTTGTTAATAAATTGCTGTCAAATTTTCAGAAAAAGTCGTCATTTACTTTGCGTTTAACAGCTGTTAAAAATATACAACCTTGTGTATTTTTCTAAAAATGTAAAAAAGTGAATTTCAGGTGCTCATTAAACATCATTTTTTGCGAAAAAAAAACCGTCAATCAAACCAAGGAAAAGCTCGATAAATACTATGGGGACTCTGCACCATCGATTTCAATGGTAAAAACTGGTTTACTGACGTTCGTTGTGGTCCCACAAGTGCACATGACGCTGAACGTTCTGGACGGCCAATTGAGGTCAGTGCACCCGAAAATATCGAAAAAATCCACGATATGGTGTTAACCGATCGAAGAGTAAAAGTGCGTGAGATTATTGATGCCATAGGCATTTCATATGACAGTGTGGTTTCGATTCTAAGTGATCAGCTGGGTTTAAGAAATTTGTCTGCAAGATGGGTGCCGCGTTTGCTTTCAATTGACCATAAACGTAGGTTAGGTTAACAGGTTGCCAGTGAAGAAGTAATAATGGGTCCAAATTAATTATGATCCCTTTGTGTTTGACCATAAATGTGTTACAACTTCAAATGATTGTTTGGAGTTGTTTAACCGCAAAGGTGCCAACCTCATCCGTAATATTCTCCGGATTTAGCTCCTAGTGACTACTTCCTATTTCCACACCTAAAGAAATCGCTCGGGGGAAAGAGATTTAGCTCAAACGGTGAAATTATTGGCCAAACAAATGCCTATTTTAAGGACCTCGTAAAATCCTAGTTTTTGGAACGGATACAAAAACTGGAGAACCGTTGGACTAAGTGTATTGAGTTAAAAGGAGATTATGTTTAAAAATAAATTTTTGTTTTGAAAAAAAAACTGTGTTTCACACGGACTTATTGATCCGCCCTCGTACAAGTATTTATGTAAATATGTAGGTATGTATATGAAAAATAAAACATAAACCCCCCGCCTAGACTGGCAATAAAGCAATAACGACGGCTGAATAACGGAACAATAATACTTATTGCTTTGTTATGGGAAATCGTATTTATGTTAACATACAACTTAAAAAATTTTAAAGAGAAAGTTTCGCTAACAAAGAAGAAACTTACCTTATTATTATCTTTCAATAATTTATTAAATTCTTTTGCAAAAAAATTTCTTCTATTTCTTGTTTTATGGTGCGTCTTTGCTTTTGTTTTTTTTTTTCTTTACTTTGGATATGTCAAACGTTTTATGAAATTTTATGTTTGCAATAATTGTCAACGAAGAAATGTTGACAATTATTGCCGCAATTATTGCCAGGTACGAAAAAGATGCGTCTTCACTGGAGATAACGTAATTTTGACATTTGCTGCAATGTATGTTAATAAATTTATTGTCAGTCTAGACGGGGAGTGTAGACCTAATTTGAATCTTAAGAAATGTTGGTGGCTTACGCAATAATAGTTCGTTGAATTTTAACCCTTGACCTTATACTTTTTATATTATTTCCAATGTTTTAACTTACTACAAATATATTATTATATTTATGTTTATTATTAAGTAAGAGAAAAATTAACTTTACCAGAAATTATAAAAGGTCTACAACACTACACTTCCTTTACCAGGAATTATATCTTATACTTGAGAGCTCGATAAAATAGGACTTTGTGTATGTAAAAAGAAAACCAAATACTTTTTGTTTATTTGGAGTTAACTATTATATTCTACATATTTATAAAAAAATATTGAAAAAATATATAAGCGATAGTTTAATTAGAGTGAAAATTTGTTTTCAAAGGGTTTTTAAGCTTTATTTATTTTTGTTGTCGTAAATTGCTTGAGTATTGCTCCCTCACGTATTGAATTGAGTTCGGTATATTAAGTAGATTGTGATTTTTCAGAAAATCTTAGGCCACACGTTTTTAAGTATGTTATTGTCCGCCAATATTGAGGAAACATATGTGGTTTAAAAGGTTCTTTTTTCTTGATATTTACAATATAACAAATTAATTCAAAATTCTTTCCATAAAAGTAGTAAAAAACGTTTTAAATTTGCTTGAAAAACAACAATTACTTGTTTAAGCACATCTAAATACACGGTTACCACAACATTTTGTCGATATGAATATGAAGAATAAAACGAAATAGTGGTCACATTTCGACAACTGCACAGTGGGGCCTTTTGATTTTTTTCGTTGCAAAAATCATAAGTTTTAAAGTAATAAAGATATTTAAAAATGAGAAGACTCCTCAGGCTTCAATACATGATTAGCACGGTCGTAGGTTAGCCGCGCAGTGTCTTTTTCATTACAAACATCATAACTTTTAAAACAATGAAGATATTTTAAAAATATATAAAGCATTTAAAATGTAACCCCTTCCGCTTAAAAATAAGTAACCTGCATGATCATAGACCCACAGATGCACTATGCAAAGTAGTTTTTTCGTTTCAAAAATCATATTAAAAAAAACAACGTTGTTTCTGTTCTGCCGTCTAAGTTGAAAGTTATTAGTGTTAAAATTTTTTCTTGTTTCTTTGGAGTATGTCTCATGTCCAATTCTTTCTGACTAAAAACGTTACGAACAATAGCCAAAAAATAATAATCACTTTGGATTAAAAACTACCAACAACTAATTTGTTCTTAAAATAATCACTTTAAATAAAAAACATAATTTTTGAAGTTAAAAATCACTTGAATTTTATCCTTTGAAATAATGATATTTTTAAAATTAAAAAACCATTTAAAACACAACTTCGTTGCACCGGTCGATCCTAGTATGTATAATTCAACATAATGCGTGTAGAGTGTTAATTTGGATTTTTGCATGTCAGACTACACAATATGCGTCAAAATTATTTTTTTGAATTACAGCTTACTACAATTTCTTTCCTGTAGCTGGCCACCTTTAAATTATTTCTTACAGCATACAAAACTTGTAGTAATTTTAACTCTGCATTACAAACTAGAAAAAAGTAAATAAATTGAAAACTAGCACTATGAATGAAGCAGCAAAAACAAAATTTTAACTACAATCAACACATTATTACAAGAAAACTTACAAGTTTGAGAAAAATCTTTTTTCATAAATAAAATATCTATAACATGTTTTGTCTACATTTACGTTAAACAAAAAGAGAGGGAGGGGTGAGAAATTCGTACATTTAAGACAAGAAAACAACAAAGATTTCTTTTCCAGGTAAAAACAAACAATTTTAATTCATACACACCTTTTTTTCTTCGTACAAACAATAATGCAGTTGTTATATGTATGGAGTATAATGGGCTTTACATATAACAAAACACTCACTAACTCACTCACACCAGTTTAATGCGCTCTTTAAAATCAATGCAAGTACGTAATTTATGTTAAAGAGTGTGAGAGGGTATGTATGCACATCTATTTCCGGTCTTGTTATTGTTTGTATTTGTCAAAGAAGCATCCAGTGCAAATTCGTAGAGAGCGAGGAAAAGCGATAAGGGAGCAGCAACAATTACAAGTTAATTAAGAGGAAATGGTTGCGATAATGGTAAATGTCTTCCCCGTTAAAGTTTTAAGTAGCGGCGATGTTGAGATGGGCGGTTAAAAATCGTTGGAATTCTTTTGTATCGAAGTAATTGTGTGATAATCACAACGGCTGCAGAACGTTTAGCAGGTATTAAAGATGTAAATTTTATTTTTTAAACAGATATTATTAGAAATCTTTCATTTCTAGTAATGATATCTCATTTTAATTTTAACAAAAAACAATATATTTTAAATAATTATTAAATTTATTTTTCGAGACGGGGCTCGATATCTTTAAAAATTTTTTTTTATTTTTTTATTGTGAGCGAAATGTGGTTGATCTTGAAAGACAATTTTATTTTGTTAATGAATTTTTTAACAAATTGTTACAAGTCGTTACGGTGAGTTATTTTCTTTTAATTATATTTAAAATTTCATTTTAATGATGCGTTTGCTTATTATTTTGAAGTTTTGACAGTTTTTATTCAACAAGGTTTAGATTTTTATTTTGTTATGCAAATGAAAAATAATTACATTTTCAAGTATGTCATTGTTGATTTTGTTTATTTTATTTACGTTTTTTTTAATTGCAAAATTTTAGCACTATGGCTTTTTTTAACTTATTTTTAATTTAAAAAAAATTTATTTTCATGGGTTGCTGTGTTATTGTTTTATAGTTTTATTTTTTAAATTATAACATTATGGTCCTTTTTACTTTTTATTAGGTTTTTAATACCGAGAAATTTAAATTTAACTAATTTATTTTACTAACATTTTACTTTATTTATCATTCAATCTTTGACCATTTTTAAAAGCACATAATTTCAAAATAATTAAGGAAACGATATTCCTTAAATAATGATGGACAAAGAAATACTATTCTTTAATTGTTGCAACTTGTATGAGAATTTTGAAAATTTTTTTATTTATTCTGATTCATTCGACGTTTTTATTAAATTTTCTTATATAATTATTTAATTAATTATTTTCTGGACCTAAAGCATGAATAAATTATTTGATAAAATTGTTTTTTATTTTATTACATTCCAATAATTCTTGTAAAAAAGCAAAGGAGGCGAAATTCTTTAAGTTAATTTTTCTTCTAGGATTTCATTTATAAAGACCAACTTTTTGTAAAACAAACGATAAGATTTTTCAGAAAATGTTTAATTTTTGATAATTAATATTTATACGTAATTGTTGAACTGTTTAAGGTTTATATTGAAATGAAATTTTTGGCTTGAGTGGAAATCTGAGTTTACCCATTTCTTTCTTAACTTTTAAGAAACTGTTTTTTGATAAATTCATTATTTTAATAAAGGAGTACTTTTATTTGAAACAGTTTAACAAAAATGAAAAATTACTTAATCTCAGAGCCAATGATTCTGGAAAAAGCGGAAGAATAAGTTGCACTTTTTGTATTCTAATGCGATAAATAATACGGTTAAGTAGTTTATATTCCTAGTCACTAGCATCCACCGTCAAAAGTGGTAAAATCGAACAAAGAACGCTGATGATATGGTGCAGCGACTTTGAATTCAGTACTGATCCATTTTGCTAGTCTGATGAATAAATTGTTTCAAATAAATAGTGCTCTCTTAATAAAAATAAAATAATGAATTTATCCAAAACCAATTGCTTAAAAATTAAGAAAGAAATGGGTAAACTCAGATTTGAGCTCAAGCCAAAAATTTCATTTAATTTTTGTATAAAATTTATAAAGAACTTGGACGCTGTTTGTTGTACCAAAAAGGATACATATTTATTATATTTAATAATAATTTCTGAACATATTTCCTTAGGTCCAAATGACTTCCACGGCCATCATCATTAAAGTTGGCTAGCAATATCTATAATAAAAAGCATTTAAAAACTGAAAAGATTGCTGTGTTCAATTCAATAAAAGACTTCTGAAAGTATGAGTGTTTTCGTAAAACCGGATACCGTTGAGGCAAATCAATTCAAATAAATGCATAAGTTTATTCTAATTTGTAACGAAATTTTTTCTACACTGATAAGTTGAGGACCTCTTTGGGTCAAAAGTTTCGACCCATGCTTGATGTAACGGGCGTACATTCTTCACTCTAAAATTTGTCCCATTGCAATTATTTATAAGAACTAATTAATTTAATTTTTTAGTAAAACGTAGAACAATCAATTCTTATTTTTGTTAAAAGTTAATCTATTTCGGAACTCATTTTACTTTAACGTCTAGACAAAATGAGATAATTTAACCTATTATTTTGTAGTTCATTGCAAATCAGACAAAATGTTTAAGCTTTTTCGAAACGCTGTTATCCAATATATTTGCTAAAGAAAAATTTGTTTGTGATAAAAAAATTTTGAAATTTAGTTAAACAAAATAAAATTCATTCAAATTTACGAACTTTTAAAGGTTTGTAGTGCCCAAATTTGATGATTTCCTACAGAATGGTTGTAAGTTTAGTTTTATGAAAGCTTACATCCTAACGTATGTTTATTTTATTATTTTATAATTTTGTGATCTACCCCACCACCGTGCTCAAGTTAGTCTTGCACGGTAACCAGAACTTACACCGTCAAAATATTTTGTAAATAGATCGAGGATGTATCTACTCGTATTATATAAATAGGCCTGTAACTATTGTACCAATATAAATTGTTTACCAGCCGATTTTCTTCATTCTTTTTCCAAATGGTAGACATTTTTGAGCTTCTTTGACCCGCCTATATATTATTTAAATCGGTTCAGTATGAAAGCAATAAAAGGCTCTTTAAATTGACACCACTGCAAATGTTAAAAATACACACGTACTTAATTAAATATTGGTTCAATTAAAAACATAAGCAAAGCAATGAGAGTGTTTAAAAGTACCTACATATGTATATGAGAAGTAAGCTTTTTTTTTCTTTAAATGAGTGAAGTTGAAAAAGCAAAAGGGATCAGAATTGAAAGAGATGATAATTAAATATTGATGTACATGTTCATTACGTATGAATGTGTTTGCTACAAGTAAAAACTTAAAATAAATGTGAGTGTTTGTATACATTAATTTTGTTTATTGTTTTTTCCGTGGGGAATGGAATGGGAAATTAGGTAGTTTTTGATCTTAAACTGAAAATTGGTATGCGTTTAAACTGGCGGCCGAATTCCGAACACTAGTCGTACCCTGGTGAAAAAATACATATAACTTAATCACCCAGTTGCCCAAGTCCTTAAGAACTCCTTAAGGAAGTGTGCACGGCAATGTTAATTCCACGACGACATACGAGATACCGCCGGAAAATATTAAAGACAATAATTTTAACAGACGACAACAAAAAAAGACAGTATCGCTCATCTGATCGCAAGCTATTCTTAATAAAAGACCAACTTTACGATGCAGTCACTAGCATTGTCATTGAAAAAATTCAGAAGAGGGCAATATATCGTCAGTTCATTATTGGTTTGGCGGATATGCCAAAAAGTCGGAATGGAATAAACGACAAAGAAGCATTACATGAAATTTTCTCAAAATATACACGCAGGAATTATATTGTATTTTGAGCACAGCTTCTGGCAAATGCTGGAACAAAAACCTACATGTATGTGAATTGTCATGAAAGTAGCTAAAAGTTGCATTTTGTGCTGTATTTATGGTCGCCAAATTTATTTTCTTACAATCTATAGAAATAAGTCTATCGGCCTAATACTGGTCAAGAATGTCGATTCGCTGCTAGGCGATGTATTTAAAATAAAAATAATAAATTTCTAAATGGTCCGCCATTTAACATTTTTTTTCAATTAGTGCTAATTTCGTGAATGGTAACACTTAGCTCATGTCTGATTTGACAGATAATTAGTTTTATCCTTCCGCTGAACGAATACAATGCGTTTTCATGTTCACAAAAATTGAAGAGGAGGATATTGGCAACATTTGGTTTCAATAGGAAGGCGCTACATGCCACACAGCCGAAGCTACACTCGATGTTTTGCGCCCTGTTTTTGAAGATCGCATTATCAGCCACAGAGCTGATGTCGTTTAGCCACCTCGGAGTTGCGATTTGACACCGTAGGACTATTATTTGTGGGGTGTCGTCCAAGATAAGTGTTACGCCGACAAGCCAGAGACAATTGACGCTTTAAAGGACAATATTCGTGAAGCCATTGGTGAAATACAGCTGCACACAATCGATAATGTGCTTAAAAATTGGACCGATTTTGAATGAAGTTATTTTTCATTATTAACCGGAAGGATTGTACTTTCAAATAAAAAAAGAAATTTGAGAAAATATTCAGTAGTTTTTTTTATAGCATTTTCAAAAAAAAAAGTTATCTGGCGGACCCTTTATTATACTTATGTATAAATAAAAAAAATACATATATATTTTCCGTTTTTATTTTTAAATGTTGAATTTTTGTTTCGTCTCCTTTCTTTTTTTTGGGGACGCTTCTGCTTTAACTACTTTATTTGTTATGGAAATGGAGCAAAGCATGAGTGAAATTTGAAATTTATTTGGTACTTTTTCGTGTGAACAATTTCCGGCAATCGCCTTATTGTACCTTAACATTGTTGACATGGAACAAAATGACTACTCGATATTTCAGAAGCCATAAGAAATTTCGTTAAACAGGTTTGGGATCGGAAAACGGGATATTTGTAGCTAAGATTTTTTTTAAATGGTCGTTGCGCCAAACCAATAATGAGCTGGTCATATTATCGGGAATAATAATTTTATTCAAATTGTTGCGTAGTAAAACTAGTATAAATCATACAGGACGTGCATGAAACGCCGACTAACATGTTGTATGCGCCAACCAGGACAAGTGTGTGTGTATTCATTATTAAAATCCATAATATATATCTTTGAATATTGTAAATATTTCCATACACCCAACGTGCCCCACATGTGCTCGAAATTTCAACAAATGGATATTCAAAGTAAGTGAATGTGGGCGGAAATGGACAATTATAAAAAGTAGATGTCATTAAATTCAACATGCTCTTAAAACCATTTATGTAGAAATCATCAGGCTTTCTAAAAAACCAACTACTGCAACAGGATCTGAATCAAAAATATTTTCTTCTACAAAATAAAAAAAACAAAAGCAATTATAAAATACAGGGTGTCCGTCGCGAAGGTTTGCCGCCATTTTGGAAAACGTTAGTCTTGAGAGTTCATATTTGGCAATCGTGAAGTAGACACGTAGCAAATTTATTATGGAAAAGTATTCGATAAACCATCGTGTTTTAATTGTTAAAATATTTTATCAAAATCAACAATCATCGATTACTGTGACGATGAAAAAGTTACGTGAAAATTTTGGGAGAAACAACGTGCCAACAAAAAGCACTATTTATCGTGTAGTGAATGATTTCAAAGAAAGAGGGTCTGTAGGTGATTAGCCCAAGCATGGACCACAAGATACTGCAAGATCGGCTGAAAACATTACTGCTGCTCAAGAAAGTGTTCAAAACAATCTATCAACCTTAATTCGACGCCGAGCTTTGTCTTCAAAGAACAACTTTGGACACAATTTTGCACAAGCATTTGCATTTGTTTCCATTTAAGATTCAGTTGACACAAGAGCTTCTTTCACAAGAACATTTACGCCGCCGTAAATATGCCAATAGGATGTTACAGCTCGCCGATGACAACCCCGATTTGCATGAAAAAATCATAACGAGTGACGAGGCACATTTTCATTTGAATGGATTTGTGAATAAACAGAATAGTCGGTTCGGGCCAATCGAAAACCCTCAAATTATTCATCAGTCATCTTTGCATCCATTAAACGTGACAGTCTGGTGTGCAATGCGATCGGGAGGAATCATTGGACCTTAATTCTTTGAAAATGAAAACAGCGTAATGGTAACTGTGAATGGGGAGCGATATCGTGATATGATTGAAAACTTTTTAACGCCACAACTGCATGTTTTGGACTTGATTAACGTGCCGTATCAACAAGACGGTGCCACATCGCATACAGCCAAGATTACAATGGAGAGACTTCTTTTCACAAGTTATTCAAGGAAATGATGATGTTGATTGGCCTCCACGGTCACCTGATTTGACTACTCCGGACTTCTTTTTGTGGGGATATCTGAAAATCCATTCTTATCCAAACAAACCAGAAACGCTTGAGCAACTCAAACAAGATATTCGTGATGAAATTTATGAAATACCGCGTGAAATGTGTGAGAATGTAATGAAAAATGTGCTCAAAAGGGCTCACATTTGTGAGGCTAACAGAGGCGTACATTTATCTGATATTGTATTTCATACATAATCGCGGACATTATATAAAACATTTATCAATATAAGATCCACTCTTTTTCATTTAATAAAAAACTATGAAGAAACAAAGTAGTACACTTTCCCGGCAGACACCCTGTACTATATCATTTTTATCTTGGCTTGAGATTGAAGTTCTACTATCAAAACACATGTTTGAAGTTTCTTCCAATTTAATGAAATAACATATTTTTCTTGTTAACAAATATAGTTATTAATATAGATTTTCATTTGTTTATATGCTTTTTGCTATGATATCCTATTTTCATATGTTTTTGTTTACATATTTCTGATAAATATCTGGAAACTTTTGTTTGTAAAGCGAATGTTAGATAAACAAACTATTCATGGAAGCAACGAAATACAAATTTTAAACTTCTGTAATTTTTTTCAATTGAATTTCTATGCAAATAAACAATTTTATATACATTTTTTTATTCACTTATAAACGTGGTTCGGTGATTTTTTCAATATACAAAATTTCACTCTGATATTATTTTTATTAATCACAATAATCATTTATTATTATTTTTTTAACAACTTTTTGTCATGCAAATTTCGAACCACAAATCGTGTATTTTAATTAATTTTATTTTGATGTTTCCAAATTAAGACATGCGAAATACTATTGGATAGTAGTTTTAGTTTTGATTTTTCTTTAAAAATACAAAAATTTTCAATAAACATCTCAATAGACTTTTGAGAAGGTATTTGCTAAGCGTGTGGATTAATGAAGTTTTATTGGAAATATTTAAATGAGATTTTAAATGAAGCGAATGTTTTGCAAGAGGGAAACGAACTTTGAAAGAAGAGTTTTAAAAATGCTGTAAAAAATTAAGACATACTCTTTTCAATAGAGTCTAATTAATAATATAAATATCAAATTAAAAAAATCATAATTAATGTTTATAAGTAAGAGCAAGAGAGACTGAAATATATAGAGTAGTTATTCATCATAGATGGGATTTCGTACTAACCGAAATTGATTTGACATGTGAAAATGAATAAGTTTGTACTTTTCGTATCCTAATTTGTTAAATAATACGGTTAAATAGTTGATATTCCTGATCACTAGTATCCACCGTCAAAAGTGGTAAAATTGAACAAAGAACGCTGATGAGATGGTGTAGCGACCTCGAAATCAGTACTGATCCGTTCTGCTAGTATGATGAATAATAAAAATTGTTCTATATATAGTACTCTCTTAATAAAAAATAATAATGAATTTATCCAAAAAATTTTCTAATAAAATAAAAAAAATTAGAATAAATAAATGGGTAAATTCGGGTTTGAACTTGAGCCAAAATTAATCGTTTCAATATTTAAAAAAATCTACAATATTTAAAGCATTGATTGCAGTGCTATAAAAAATTTGCATGGAAATATAATCTGTTTAAATTAAAAAAAATATTAGCAGCAAGACAAACTTCAGCAAGAAGAACTGTTGAGGGTTGGAAGTCAGCATCCCACTTCACAATGCAACAAATTTTTTTTTGGTATCATTACTTCGATATTTCCATCAAACTAGAAACCAAATACCCGTATAATAAAACTGCTTACTCAGCAGCTTTTCAGTTTCTCATCTTTTGTTTTTTCTAGAGGACTTTTCACTTTTTAAGGATGCAAAATTTTGTTCTTTTTAATTCCCTTTTTAAGGATGCACAATTAAAAATATTTCTGTTTTAACACTAATGATTAATATTCGGCCTCAAATGAACGGTAATACCTTCGTGAATATAAAAAAAATTAGTTGGCCAAAAACAAACAAAGAATTAAGAAAAAGTTATTAGGAAAAGGTATCTGTTATTATCCTTGAAAGTTCTCAGTTAAGTATTAGAGAAAAATGTTATATATATATTTTTTGTGAATTAGAAAATAAAATAAACATTTTCGCTTGGAAATGTATATAAAAACCGTATATTTATTGTGTGTGTTGACGGGGACTTTTTAAAAGAAAGAACAATCCCAGCGGGATTGCCACAAGGGTCAGTACTATCACCTACACTCTACTCATTGTATACATCTGATCTTGAGGTGCACAGAAATTAGGAAGCAGCTTTTTATGATGATGACAATGCCTTTATATGGAGTGGAAAACTTTCAAATGCAATAATCAAGAGAATGCAAGAGAGTCTTACTACAAGCCAAACATATTTTAATAAGTGGAAAATAAAAGTAAATGATAACAAAACGCAGGCCATTATATTCCCATATAATAAATCACCAAAACGTATTCATACTAAAATTCTGTACTGTCGGGGAAACGTGATCCCCTCCAAAGATGAAATTAAATATTTAGGTATCACTTTAGATAAAAAACTTAAACTCAAACTGTTTACGCGCATAGTGTAAACGTTATCCAATTACTGCTCAGTAGGCGCTTAGACACGTGCTGCTCGTTAAGTTGTTGTTGCGCTCTTTCGCTCTAATTTTTATTTCATATTATTGTATACCTACTTACTTACTTCTGTAACCCCAAAGTGTACGACAAAAACCCCAAATCCTTTTAATTTGAAAATAAACCCTAAAATTTATTAAAAATTATTTATTACCTCATTTTAAGCTATTGCATAGCTTTTATCACGGGGTTTGAGCGCAGCGACCGAATTAATAAATTCCGTAACGAAAAAAACCTAACACTAAATTTGTTTCTTAAGTCTTTAGTTTTTTAAGCATTTGAATCGCCTAGCGTATGTTAACCCCCAAAAGTATGCTATTGATTTCATTAACTACAGTATTGCCAGAACAGATTTTTACATGTAGGAAAACACAAAATGGCGTATTTATGAGCAATCGTGGTTGACAAAATATTATATACACAAACAAACAGACAATTCGTAGGTTTTTAAGCGGCATTTTTTTTAGATATTTACAGGATATCAAGTCTCAAACTTATGTTTCTTATTTCATTTACCATAAACTTATAGTTTCAATGATAAAAATTCCTGAATAACCTACATGTCTTGTAAGATAATAAAAATATTTTAAACGATATTAACTTCTCATTTGTTCAATAAAAGAAACAAATTTGTTTTCTTATCGGTCACCACGCACAAAAAGTGTAACTTGAGTTAATATCAAAGAAAAAACTTGAATTAATATCAAAGGAAAAAAATACTGTATAAATAATAAGTAAATAAATAATTATAATTGCATAAGTTAATAAAAAAATGTTATGTAATGGCTGTGCCACGGCGATCCTCGAGTGCCACACGTCTTTTTTTATTTCAACATTTTCGAGGAAGTATTTCAAGGAAAACATTATTTGGTCTTTCGAACCGGATATGAACCAGTGACCTATGAATTTTTTGGTCCTTCGAGCCGTATAAAACCCCCCGGAGACTTGAAATATTTTTAAGAAAAAATGTAATTTTCAGAAACCCATGAGCTACATCATTTGTTAACCTCCATCCCTCATCCATTTTCAAATTTTTTATCATCCAGTAAATTCCAGCATATAAATAAAAGGTACGTGTGTATTTTACTTTTTGTGTGAAAATAAAACTTATTGACGAAAAATAAAAGAACCCCTGTTTTTATAACAAGAGAAAACAACAAGTGTTTGCAAAAACAAAAACCCGTGCCAACAAATAATTTTGCCGTCGGTAAAACAAAGTTTAAATACATTATTCGCGTGTGTGTCACATAAGAAAAGTGATAATGTAAAATGTAAATTACATCTGTGATAAAAAGCTATAAAATGTGGACGTGGTCTATACCCCATACATAATAGGAGGTTTAAGCTCAACTTTAAAAATTAGATATTCTTGTATTAGACCGATAGTAAATTACGGCTCTCCAGCATGGTTTCACAAAACTGCTAAGACCCATACAAAAAAGCTTTAGATTATTAAAAAAAAAATTTCAAATAATTCACAATCTCCGCCCACGAACTTACTGCACAATAGATTTAAACATAAAAACTTAAACACTTTCGCCAATGATTTGACGCTGTCATTTAATGAAAAATGCAGATTGTCTAATTTTGAAACAATAAGAAATTTACTAAACAGTCACTGAGAATCTTTTGTTAAAAAGAATCTTACTAGTGATTGTTTTACCAAATTTCATTATAACATTTTTAAAGTTTGTAAGAGGTTTTTGTGACAAAGTTTTCTCCAGACGGTATTATTAATAGCTTCCTTATTCAATTATTAGATTTAATTGTCGTAGATTCGTGAATAAAATATTTAAAAAAGATCTAAATTGTTATACTTTCCAACATAAACTTCCAATCGAAAATGTTTATTTAATTTAATTTTATTTTTTTTTTATTTTATTTTATTTAAAAAAAGCTATAAGAAAGAATATTTGAGTCTTAAGACTAGCAGAACGCCACACCGTCTCATCGGCGACTTTTCGTCTTGTTTAAGGAATCATACAAATGTCTACTTTTAATTTAAGTTGCAAATCTTGCTGTGAGAGGAAAGACACCTTCGCTTTCAAAGCTTTCTGTCTTTTACAAGCTGCTTCGATCAATAAAAAATTCTTTTTAATATACAATATCATTATCATCAAACATTTAAATTTCTAGTTCATCACTATTATCACCAAAAACAAGTTTTTTAATTTCTTCTACATACCGAAATACTGAACATTTTAAAGCATTTGGAAATAAATTTTTACTTTTATTAAATATTTCGAAATTGTTGTTGGATATTTTCTCATCATATCTAGCGATTGAATTTTAAGTCTCAGAAAGAAATATAGTGAATTTTTGTTTTAAAATTAGTGAATATGGTCTTGTATACGGTAGTTAGTTAAATTCCTGCACTATTTCTTGGGATTTCGGGATGTGAAAACTTTTAGGACGGTATTTAATGAGACTTTTTATTAAAAACTCTACTCGCAATGTCCTTAATCGCTAATCGGTAAAACCTGAAAACGAGCTATGAAGTTTGATGGCGGCTCGAAAAAAACTATGATCTTATTTTTTTCTTATGATAGTTTCTTTACAAATTTTCTTTAGTTCCTTCTAATTTAAGTCTGAGAAGAAAAATTCTACTACAGAAATGTATTTTGCTTAACCTCAAAACACCCACCCAGCTTTTCGTAATAGCATTGTTAGATCGCTGTCTAGTTTATTCTAAACTTTTAGCATTTTACACAAATCCCACACATGGTGGCAAACAAAAAAAATTGTATGTTTGACATTATAACTGCAATGATTTACATTTATTCCCATACAATTTAATTCGAGTGATGTGTGAAAATCTTTTCATTATACTCACTAACATTTGACTTAATTACAAGTTAAGAAAACGGGGTTTATTTTAGACTGAAAAAAAATCTCTGTATATTTCTCATTGCAAAGCGGAAAATATAAATTAAATAAAAATTTCCTTACAAACACATTTTCCTGTGGTTAATGTGCAAACATTTTTCCCACCATGTTTTAAAGAGAAGGTAATTTATCTTTAAGATAAATAAAGAACTGTACTAAATTTTAGGTTAAAATAATTTTTCTCTATGCAGCTTCATAAATAAAACTTTTTTGCGAAAAGAAAAATACTACTCTGTTCGATTTATTTCAACATCATTTTATTATCTTTCGGATTTTTACAAGATTTCAAGATGTCTAGTTATTGGTATTGTTTGCTTAATGTGTTGAGTTGTCTCACGTTGCAAAAATAAAATATTATGTACGTAAAACCCAAAAATCTACGACGTTCAACTTGAGTAAATATAAATTTTCCAATCAAGTCGACCGTCTGGTTGATTAAAACCGCATTTTAATAGTTTTGAGGCAGGTTGGCATTTGTATGATTTATTATGACTCAGGTAGAAAAGGAATGTGTTATGTGTTGTTCATAAAATCCAAGCAATTGAATTGAGTGAACAATTTCTATAAAAACCACTCAGTTATACGAGTGGTTTCCATACATATTTTCCACTCAAGTAGATTGTTTGGATTCTATGAACAGCACATTAGACTACAACTGGCTATAAATTAAATTCAGTTTACAAACGCTTGATATTTTTATACAAAACAATGAAACTGTTCATAGAATCCAAGCAATCGAATTGAGTGAACACTTTTTATGAAAACCACTCAGTTATTCGAGTGATTTCCATACATACAAAGTTTGTTTGTAATTGTCACTCCCCCTCCCCCCGAGTTATATATAGTCGGCTAAAACCGATATGTCGTTAAATTTTTATTGATTTTAGCTATATTCTGACGTTTCAATATTTTGTGCACTAGAATTACTTTAGAACTTACAGCAAAAATACTAAATAGGAAATTTTCGTGAATTTTTTGGGAAAGTAAAACTTTCTTAGTAATTATCCTCTCTTAGTTTTATTTTATGGGCTAAAACCGATAAATCGTTCAATTTGTATTGATTTTAGCTATATTCTGTAAAAGTAAAAGTTTGTTGTTTCAATATAAATTCCCAAAAACATTTTCAATTTTATTTATGAAAACAGACGCAGTTGGTATTTTGTTAATTTCGGATTTAAAAATTCGACGACCCCTGTGAAATTAGATTCTTGAAAAATTCCGGAATTAAATTTCTCTGCGAATAGAATGACTCAAATTTTATTTTCTAATAATGATTTTTCATAGTTTTCACATAAAGAATCGTGGTTTGGATTTTTTTATTATTTATTTCTTCAAAACCATTTTTAAAGATCTACCGATGGTCTGCCAAAAGCACCAGAAAAATGCCACCATAAAGGACTGGCATAAATAATTACTAAAAAAAGCACACTAGCAGCGTTTTGGTAGGAACCACAATATATTGACTGTGATCTAATATCGCGATATTTATTGAATGTCTAGCATGCAGTATGGATCGCTATCCAAATATCACAATACATATTGAACGAGTAGCAGTGCCCTGATATTATTACTTCGTAAAACTTTAATAATTGACTAACCAATTCTGCTTGCTTTTATTTTGTGCACATTTCCATAATTTAAAGTTGGTTTTAAAAATGATAATAATAATAGGGAATCGGTAACATGTCAAAGGATCCCCCTGAAATTGTATACAACGACATATCTTAAGTTTTTACTCTTTCGAAGTTCAGTTTTAAAGTTATCGCGTGTCCCAGTAATTTTTTGGTTGAAAAAAAAAAATAGTGAAACACCTCATGTGCAAACAAATATAATTTTACAACAGCCAATTCGATTTGAATGGACTTTTAAAATCCCTTAAAAATTATTTCAGTTCCTCTTTGGAAATTCTTAGTTTGCATATATTAAAAAAGTACATCTTTTATTGAGATGGCTAAAATTTCGAATCGCATTGTTAAGATTTAGTGGGCATATAAATGGCATATTTTAAGTGGGTTCCCAATGGCATAACAAAATTTTTTATTTTGCTAACTTCTAACTTTTCAAACTATTTCTTAAAAAGCAAATTCTTTTACTTATTTAATAAATAAATTAATAAAAATAAAAAACTTAAAAACAGTTCTTATTTCTTAATTTATTTATTAAACAAAAGAAATATCCCTCTAGCTGAACAAATAATTTCTCAACTCATAATTTATAAATACTACACATTAATTATTTAATTTAACTTTGATTAGTGATGATAAAATCTAAATATAGATCCGGGTGAAGTTATGTATGCTTTAAAACAATTAATAATACCTAATAGAATACAAATAAGTCTCGTATTCTTTTTCTGCTTATAATTTGTATAAATAAAGATTCAAAAATCATATTCAACCAACCCAACTAAATAGTGCCGGATACTTGAAAACTCTCATGAATTCTGAAGAAGTTGAAATTAATTAGTGTTAATGTTTCTTTCCCTTGTTCCATCGAAATATTCTGTCTCATATCCAATTCTTTCCGACTAAAAACTTTACGCACTTTAGCCTAAAAATAATCACTTTGGATTAATAAACAATTTTAGTTCGAAAAACAATCACCTAAAATTTTTGTTATTGTTGGTGTTCAGTTCACAACCTATTGTAAGTGTATAAACGTTGTTGGTAAATTCTATATAATCAATTGTTTAGAAATATATTTATGTGGAAGTTACCAAAGACATATTTCGCATAGTGGTCTAAATTCGACCGCCAGTTTATATGTTTAAACTTATTTCAGTTACATTAATTCAAAGAGAGAAAACTACCAAATTTCTCATTTGCTTCCCCATGGAAAAAAAATAAACAAAGTAAAATTACATTCCAACACGCATGTTTTAATTTGAACCAATACCTACACAAATAATGTAGGTGCATATTTTTAGCATTTGTAGTGGTGTCAACTTTAGGAGTCTTTAATTCCTTTAATACTGAACAGTTTTAAATAATATATAGTCGGGTCACTAAAGCTCAACAATGTTGACTATTTGGCAAAAGAATGAAGGAAATCGGTTGGCAAACAAAGGAGAAAAAGGGATAAAAAAACTTGTCCATGCCTATTTACAATAAATAGCTTAGAAATCTCATACAACAGGCTGTGAATTGGTGGATTGGGCAAATAATTTGTTTACTTCTTACGAAAAACGTTTGTACTTGGAAAACGAAGTAACCTTAATTTCACGACGAGCCCTTGAGAATAAAAATCAACTTTGAAAAATTAAAAACAACACAATTACCTAAGATAATTTTAGCCTTAAATAGTATTTCATCACAAGAGTAAACGTATTGACACAGTTTGAGTTGTCTTCATTAATTAATATTTATGAATTATAAATATATCTATAATTGCCACCATTTGATCAAGTTCAAGAGCTAATTAATTGAATAAATACAAATATGTAATTAAATTTTATGTACAAAAAAGTTTTTGTCTACTTAAACACGCCAACTACAGAAATTAATTTATAAAGAAAAATTAATACGTGTATTTGATATTAAGAAGAAAAAACAAAAATATTTTTAAACAAAAAAAAAACAAAACAGAAAGGTTCATCAAACTGGTTTTCAACATCATACTCCTAAAAGACAAGATACAAAAACAACAAAACGACTTAAACAGACACACAACATTTTTGAAAAAAAAGCACCAAAAGATAGAGTTTTTTTATATCAGGAATGGCTTAAATTAAATCCGCTAGTGTTGGCAACATTTGCATATTTGGAAAAAATACCTTGATATGTGTTTGTTTAACTCTTTTTATAAAAAAATAAAAAAAGAAACTAGTAACACCAATTTTTTTGTTTTTTGCTAAATTTGGAATTTTATTGAGTGGAAAAAATTATGTGCTCATGATCAAGGAATGTTATAATATTTTATAATTTTAAGTTTATTACAACTAAACATTTTATGAATATTAAAATGTTAATTTATTATTAGACAATCTGTTGATTTATCATCGAATTCTCTTTTCTCATTTAATTATTTTACAAATGATTGTTTTTACATTTTAATTATTTGCTGCCGTATGCGTCAATGCATTCTTCATTCAGTCACTTGTTTTATAGATTTATTTTTAACGATTTAATTTAATACTTCTTTATGGTTAAAAATTAACAGATTTTTTTTTTATATCAAACAAATTTCTTTAATTATATATTTCTATAATGTTGCACTTGGTATGCACTGATCGTACATGTTTTTATTTTTTTTTTACATAAACTCAACTAAAAGTCTTATTTTCACTTTGTATGTACATATAAAGATACAAAAACACTTAGACAACAAAATAGATTTTTTCTCAATATCTTCTGCAGTTTCGAGTTGTTCTTTCCGTTGACGTGTCAGTTTAGTTGAAAACGCGAACTAAGACTGCCGGCTCTTGGCTTTAAGCCTTGTTTAACAGGCCAAGATAGTTGAGACACAATGCATATCGACGTAGCTACACTCATCTACAACCACAACAAACGAAATACGTACGAGTATACATTTTTGTTGTGAAAAATAGTGGAATATGTACAACAAAATTAGCTTATTCAAACGAATCAAAAACGTGGATTTAAATTTTAAAATAAAATATTTAGTACACACAGGTACGAAGTTTACTTACACTTCCATAATGTGATCATTTTGACAGCAGCAACATTTTCAGAGAGTGAGAAAAATAGTCAGTTGTCGATGTGAGACCATCATGTATGAAAATGCCTTCGTTTTGCCGACTCAACCTCAACTCAATTCTCATCTATGCATTAATAAATGGGAAGATAAAAAGATAATAGATTTCTTTGCAAGTAAATAAATAATGCAAATGTAGCGGTTGTGCTAAAAATTACGTTTTTTAATATACTGAAAAACTCCTAATGTAAATGCTATAAGTAAAAATTTGTGTGCCTTTGAATATTTTATTTTTATTATGTTTGTTGTGAGAAAAGGATATCGAGTTTTGCATAAATATTTTTGCGAACAACTAAATTTGGTAAAAAAACTGTTTGGTGAAAAAATGTATCATCTTAAGACAACTTTTAGAAATACGAACCGTGCTGCTTTTTTTATATTTTTCTCGAAGTTTTGTTGCCCAAAGAATTTTTAGTACAAAAATTGTTTGTAGTGAAACACGGCTTCAGTGTGATGATAACATTTACGGTAAAATAAAAATTAATAAATTTGTGTTTTTAATCGTTGTATGTAAACCAAAGTGACTATTATTTGGATAGAGAAAGAATTAGATAAGGGTCAATATTCCACAGGAACAAGGAAACCATTAACATTACTTGATATCAACTTACACGGCAGAACAGAAACAATGTTGTCTTTCGGGAGCCGCAACACTCCCATCATCAGTGTTCATATGATTTTCCATGTATCCGCCACTGTTTAGATTGCTCGGTTGAATGTTATTTCAAATTGTTATTTATACACTCACAATATTATTACAGTAACGGACTGTACGTTATTCAAGAAGTAATCCGTTCAGTCATTTTTAAAAGAATAAACATTGAAAATTGTAAGCAATTTTATTTTTAACTGATTCTAACATTCATTCAAAAAACTAAGGAGATATTAATACGGATTTTCGGTTACGTTCAATATTTTCCGTTGTTTTAAAGTGCTGTTTTTATATTTTTGCTTGCTTTATTTGATTTGTTTGAGATTTCCTCTCCTACACAAACAAAGGAAAAACCTTTTATTTTTGCGGGCTTAAGTCAATTAATTTTTTAACATTAAAAATTAAATGAACTTTTGGTTTTTAAGTGAACTTTCATTTATTTTAAATTACAATTTTAGTTAATTTTACATACAGAATAATTTGAGTGTACACATTATGACCCAAAAAAGAATACAATATCTGTTTTGAAGTAAACACAACCTCATCACGATCAATATTCAAATTTTTCCATCACTAATTAATGATAAATTAACCCATTGTCTCACGTTGGTTTAATCTCATTTCTAGTGTTTTGTTTTACTTAAGACTAAATTTTATTATTTGATTAATACTTTGTTGTTTGTTTTTTGACAACATCTAGTTGAGGTTTTTGATTTATTTGATCAATTTTAACTAATTATGTGACAAAGTACAGCCAACATTGCAAGGCCAGTTACTTTTTGCTTATTGAATGCGATTATATTTCGCACTTTTAGTGGTTGTAAGCCAAAGAGACAATTATTTGGCTAAAGTTCGTAATGATTATTTTAGTCAGAAAGACTTGGATATGAGACAATATTCGAAATGAACAAGAAAAAATTAACATCAATTAAACATTAATTTTAACTTACACGGCAGCTTATGTTTTGTTGTTAGTGACAATTTTCAAAAATTGCAAACAAATTTAAAATTTCAAAGTGATCTTTTTTTGTCTCTCCCAAGCAAAATTGATTTTAATACTTAAGTCCAAGGCGAATTCAATTAGAAGTAGCAGCACTGCGGCAATAATAGGAATTTTGTTGTTGTTCGTTGTAGATTAGACACAGTGTTGCCATCTTATGTGTAATTACACATATCATGTGCAATTTTTATAATCATGTGTGACCCATGTGTAATTGGCTGCGTGTGTAACCCATGTGTAAAATTTTATCGTTTTTGAGCACTACTTTTTTTATTGTGATGACTACAAATAAGGCTTGGCTGTGGTATTTTAAATTATTTATGAACCTGTTTTGCATTTTTTTTTTGCTTTAAATTTATTAATTGATTGTGATTGTCCTTTTTACACAAAACAAAACTGTGATATTCTTAAAGAGAATGATGTAGAATTGGTCCAAAGAAGAATATATATCTAAAAAAAATAAAAAAAGTCCCTGAAGAAGTTGGAAAATACCAACGAAACGTTGGAATAATATGTAGAAAATAATCTTTTATTAAATGACTTTGAAACCCCGAATTTTGAAAATATATTCATTATAAAAATAAAATTTTGGAATTACGCCAAAAAGGTCAAATATTTCATCTAAACAAATTACAGCACGTTATTTTGCAACAAAAAAAAATTATGTGTAATTCCTAATTTCATGTGTAATTACTTAATGATGCCTGTGTAATTTAAGATTTCAATGGTGGCAACCCTGATTAGATGTCAAAAACATTCGAGTCACAAACACATTAATAAAATAACAAAATTTTGTCAGCGTGTAAAACATAATCAGCAGCCGCCATGCTGTTACCTTTATTGGTGAAAACCACAGACCATGGTAGAATAATACAGGTAGTGTCGAAGCTACAACAACACTACTTTTAAGTTCGAAGCTGTCAAAAAGCACAAAAGAAAAATGGGGAAAAATTGTATATTCACATTTCTGTTCTATATAGAATTTTGTTTCTTTTCCTTTTCTTATTTGCATTTGAAACAAATGTTCAAGTGTGCTTTTTTAGTACATAATCAAATTTTGACAGCTGCGAACCCAAAACAAAGTCCGTTAACGTTTCGTTACTACCTGTATTATTCTACTATGGCACAGACTTGAATATACGGTTATACAGATATTCATACATTGATATCTTCGTACAATTCATAACTTCTCTTCGTATTCTGGTTCAGGGTTATCTGTTTTATTTTATACCGTATCCCCAATTTGGGATTTTCATTCCCCAAATTCCCCACAAAAAAAATGAATTTCTTATCCCCAAAAATCCCCACGTATCTATAATAACAATAATAATTTTAAAGCCTAAGGCTCACTTTATAACAGAATGCTTTATCAAATTCTATATTTCGCAGTCACAATAATAGAATATTTAATACTTATTGTTAAACATTTTTTACCAATAAAATTTTTTTTGTTGGCAAAATTTACAAAATGTTGAATATAATCAAGCTTTTTGTTATTTGTTAATTTATAAATTAGAACTCAAGCCCTTAAGTTCTTATTAAAAATACTAATCAAAAGGTCGAAATAATGATAATAATCTCATACCATATATCCTTAAAAATTAAATAATATTATGTCAAAGGAAATATATTTAAACCAATTTATGTAATATTATCAAAAGTAGTTTTTTCTTTGAGCTCTACATATCTAAATATATATGTGTCAATATTTATCACTTCAAAAACTTCAGAATCAAAATCTTTTGATTCATCAGCCAATGCAATTTTGTTGTGCAATTCCCTGGGGATTTTTCCAAAATTTGTATCCCTAATCTCAAAAGAAAATCCTCTATTTGGGGACATATCCCCAAAACTGAGAACGCTGTATTGGTTTCTCTTCTCATAGAACTTCAAAAAATACTAATTTGTTTGTACAGAGTTATTGCTCTCGCACCTGTTGTGTTTGCAATTGTTATGATCGATCGTAAAACTCTCTTATGTGTTTAATGTTTTTTTCAGTCTTTCATATTTCTTGTGAAATCTTTGTCTACAGTATTTTCTAAAAATTGTTTTATGATATTTTTTGTGAGTTTATTTTTAACTTGTTAATAAAAAGTATGTATGGATTAGGATATTCACTTGAATGATATTTGATCGATTAATCGAAAATTTTAGTCAAATAATGTTTGATAGAATTATAAATAATTAATTTTAAATAAAGATTTATTCAACTAATTTACGTTGAGTAAATTTCCATTTGTTGAGAAGCATTTTAACAAACATTTAAATAAAACTTTAACAATTGTAAGCAATAATCCAATCCAGTCAATCGTTGACACATTCAAATTACCGCCTTAATCAACGTAATAAGTACATTTGTGTACATCGAAAAATAGTATAATTTGTTTGATAACGTTTTTTTTCAATATTTTGGAGAAGTTTTTGTTGTTAAATTTAGCATGTGCTTGCAATTTAACTGAAATATATGATAAAAGATTCAGGTAAAAAGTACTTGTAATATATCTCCGTAACTTTAACAAGAGACAAGCGAATCACCATATTGTTTCATATTAAAATAAAAAAATAATAATATAACGAATGAAATAGTTATCGAGAAAGCGGTTCACAAAATATCAAGTACTATTATGACAGAATTAAATGAAAAAATCATAAGTGTCCAACAGATGAAGGAACAACAATTTTTATCTAATATTGAAGATGAATTTGTGTACCTATAAGTGATATATTGAAAAATATATTTTAAATTTTTTTTTCTGTTTCCTCAACGTCTGCGATTACAAAAATTTTCCTCAAAATATAAATTTAGAAAATCCATAAAGAATAAAGCACGATTAAAAGCAAATCATTAGAATTAAAGATTATTTTGATGATACTCAAGGCCGAGGCACATAGAATCCATCGTATGTTGATTTTTACAACTACACTAAAGTAACGGAGGAGGAAGTTTTCACAATGAGTACTTTGTTTTTCCATCGCATCGTTTTTTTAAATTTAATTTTGCCATCATACAACATAAAAAGCTAAATAAAATCAAAGCAAAAAAAACTGATAGCGTTCAATTTAGTCAAAGTACGTCAAAAGTTGCCCAACTTTAGTACTTTGCGTTGCCGGTTGAAAAAAACGACGTATAAAGTACGACGAATTCTATATGCCCCGGCCTTCAGGTATGTTATGAAAATCTGTGATTTTTTATTTTCTATTTGAATTTGAAGGTGCTTAAGCATTTTTACCTTGTCTTAATAACAAGAGTCTTTGCAGTCATCGAAGCTGCCACCGCCAGAATAATAGTAATGCACATTATCCATTAGTCCTTGGGACTAGTGTCCATAAAATCGTACAGTTTTTAATACATATTTTAGGAAAAAACATACTTATGTGATGTTTTTAATTATGTCTATGATTTTATTATCTAAAATATTTTATTCGAGCTAAACTTTGCAGATGCGATTTGAAAAACAGCAATTTTGATATAATTTTTATTTTCAAGTCATTTTTATTTCAAAATTGCTCGATTTGAAATCACTCGATTTACAAAACAGAACTGAATATTTTTTAGACATTCATTTTAGCATATTTAATAGATTTGGCGGGTTCTCTATGACTTAAATTATATAGAAATATTGTGTATTGTTTTCTATGAATGAAAACTTTAAAGAAACTTTAGTATTTATCAAATTTCCTATTCGAAACTTGTTTGGACATCTTCTTTCGAAGAATTTCAAAAATTTTTGTTTGAAATTAAACTTTAGTTTTAGTTAATTTACAAAAGAATTAAAAAACAAATTAGAAAAATTTTCGATTAACTCGAGTTGTTCTAAACACTGAAAATTACACAAATAGCTCAAACGAAAAAAAATCTCTACTCGATTTCGATAATTAATCGAACAATTGAAAAGTCGGTTGAAGTGAGTACCCAGCATGTACATATGTATGCATGTATGTATGTTGCTGGCATCTAATGCAGTAGTGGATAACTTCAATTCAATTTCACTTCGTTGAATTTTATAGATACAAAACAATCTACAAATGTGGTTTTGTTACTTGATAAATAAATTCAAAATAGAAAAAGTTTGAAAAAAAGCACTGCATTGGAAGTTGGTTGTGTTCTCTGCTTTGAAAAAAAAGTATTAACTAAAAGTGTCTCACCGAATAGTTATTCATTATGTACTCTGAATATTTGTTGGTGGATAAGTCGAAAAAGTATCTTTAGTTTAGAAAAATTTTATATAAAAAATTAAACATCAGTTGGAAGAAAAACATTTTAAGTTTAAAATTTTTCTTTGAATGAAAAAATAAATCGAAATTAGGAAACAGGGGCGCTATTGACCCGAGTTATTGGTAAATATTTTTAGGTTGTCCCGGAGTACAGTGCTGTCTGTATAACTATGTAAAGACTCAATATAAGGGAATCTTGAGAAATCTTGTACATTCAACTCAACGATGACACTTTCGATTTTGCTTTTTAAGTTCCTGTGTAAGGGAATGCATTTCCGAAGTGACCTTTCCAATAGCTCTGTATTCTGTCCATAATAGAAATCCATCAGCACAAAATGTGCTTTTTCTTCTAGTTGGTAATCATACATACTACAGAAAATATAAAACCTTTATTGTCTTCTAGGTACAGCTTTTAAAAAGGTACTTAAAAAGTATTTTCACAATAAAGTACTCTTCTGTGAAGTTTTTCCATAGAGCGGTCAAATTCGTTAGTGCAGTAATTCTACATTAGTGTTCGAAAGCAGTACTTGGCGGCACAGTTTTTAGAAAAAAAGGTCTCCTCCTGGAAATTTTTATAGCCAGCAACTGTCGAATTTAATAACGAAAAGAAGCGGGATTTCTTAGTGTCTATTTGTCAATGTGGAATTTGACAACTGCGGCAAAGAAAAATTCTGCGTGCTGACATAAGGTTATGCAAAGAATTTACTCTGCTGTCGCACATTTCTGCAACTTTTGCAACAAGTTGCAAGTTGCTCAAATTTTTACTATTTATATTTAATTGTACTTTCCAAAAACATAAACTTTTTGAATGGACAGTTTTTTTAAATTGTACCTTACATAGCGGTGCGTTTTTGAAAAGTACTTTTTAAATTGAAGTTTTATAAAGTATTTCTTTTAAAAAGGTTACTTAAAATTATAAATTTTTTTCATTACATTAATTTTTGAGGACTCTTGAAAAGTGAATAAAAATTATGCTCAACACTAACCTGGTACAGTCTCTCCATTGAATGTTATTTGTACTGTATGTATGCCCGGTTCGTGGGGCGTAAAGCTGGCAACGAAACGTTGACCACCTAAAGAACGCACTGACGATGTAACACGACCACCATTCACTAATATTTCCAAATTACCCGAACCTGCCTTCGAGCCATCAATTTCAAATTCAACCGGGCGCCCAATGGCACCATTCGGTATATCTTGAACGCGTATAGCGCGGGCACCGTTGACACCCGTCAAATTACTTTCTATGGGGCGAAATCGAGAGAGAGAACTGTTGCCAACGTTAGCGTTGGAAGAACTTTCGGTAACAATCTGTTGGCTAGATTCTTTGACGGTGCGTGTAAAGCCGCCGGATTTATCGGTATACGAGTTGTTCGATTGTGACTTAACAGTGATGGCACTGGGTCTAGAACAAATATTTTGATATATGTAGATATATTTTTGTTTGTTTTATTCTTAAAGCAAATCGACAAAAAAAACTTACTTGTAACGTTCTCCCTCATCTACCGAATCTCGGGAACCTCTTCTATCACTGTGATATTTTTGTTCGTTTAGGGCAAATTTATTATACTGCGTATTACGATGCGTTTCATGATCTATATCGGGTCGGGCATAGCTTAGATCGGTATTTAATTGTGATTCGGTCATATTGGCCAACGATTCAAGTGAATTATGCGACAGCATGTGTTTAGTTTTGTTAATGACATCCCAACTATCACGCCTGGATGAAGCGGGCTTGATTGAAGATACTCTTACATTTGATGAATGATCTATCCTGGGCTCGGGTGAAGTAGTACGTCGCAAACGTTCAGCTGTGCCATAAAGTGAAGGACTCGCACGTACATTAGCATCAGTAACGAAATTCGAAGTTGACTTAAAGGTTGACGATTTTTCCACCGTACGTGATTCATAGCCATTCTAAGAGAGAAAGAAAGATAGAGAGAGAATTATTGATTTGATATGTTTTTGTTGTTCTACCCACAATTCCCGGTTTAAGGGTATTATATCCCATGGGGAATTTTACGCGTGTTTAGGGAGGCAAATTTCGTATCGGGGATCTTGTGATTTCCGAGGGATGATATATTTTTTTAAAAAGGGCAATTAAATTAGTAGAATTTTTGCCAAAATATTATAATTTCAAATTTAAACCTCACAAGTATTTGAAACAAATTAGAATTGAAGAAACTCTAAAGCATGGGGTTAAGTGTATCCATGTCAATATTTTTGTCAACAATTATGGTATCTTTTTGGTGACACTGTCAAAAAATTGTTTCTTTTTTTGTCTTTTGCTTTTGATAGGTAAGAAAATGTTTGATAGTCCAAAACAAATCATCAACCTGATGGTTTCAAAACTGGCGGGTAGCCGATGGCAATTGTTTTTATTGATTTCTGCTCAAAGGTACAGTGGGGAATTTTTATTTTACAGACATACATGTACATTTATATATCTCCTTTTAAATAAGTCTTCTCTTCTTCTAATTAATAGATATTAAAACATAAACATATGTATGTATCTAAATGGTTCCGCCAGCCACGACGAAATGAGCTTATAAATGTATATATTTTGCTTAATTTAAAACGAAACGAAGTTCCTTTTGTGTTATTTAACAACAAGAAGAGTTTACCTCAAAAAAAAAAGACTGTAAAATATTTCGTACCTTATTTTACTTTTAAATATTATTTTAAATAAATATTTGAACTAACTTAAAATAAAATAGTATTGGTGAGATCGTCAATAGGTAATCATTATAATATTACTATTGACATTTCCTGCAGAGAATTTAGACTGTATATGTGTGCGATTTATTTTTGTATAAAACCGAAAATTGGGTATAAAAAAGAATTGGGAACCCTGATTATAACAAACTCACCTTGTTCAAAGTTGTGCTAGGGCTCATGCGATGTGTGGCCGTCGTTATGTAGGCACTATTGGGCGAATACCGTTGTACTGGTGAGGCCGACATGTGCCTCGGGCTGGCGCTTAATGTACGTGTAGTAGTTTCATAAGGTATCGAAGTTTTAATAGTCAAGGGACTATGCGTGCGTATTTCACTAGATCTTATCTGAGTATTTAATAAACAAACAAATAAAATTTAAGCCAAAGCATTAAAATAAGTTAGTAAAGTAACATTTGCTGTTTGCAATTTTAACATGCTCATTGAAATTAACACACAAACATAAATAGTAGATAATATAGAAAACGAGAGTTGTTAGCAAAAATCAAAATAAGTATTAACAAAACAAACAAACAAACGTAAAAAGTCAATTAAATGAAAACACAATTGCTAAGAACAAAAAACTAAAAAATAAATATAGTTTTAGTTACATCATGTGTGGGACTGGACATAATGGGACTCAATCTCGTACTGTAAGAGACAGAGCCTCGTGTTGCAGTACTAGTGCGTAATTGTTGTTGTTGTTGTTGTTGCAGCTGTTGTTGATGATGATGATGGTGCTGATGACTGTTGTATGAATGTCGTTCTACTTGCTCATCGTATAGATCTTCGCGATCTTTCCGTGGTGGCCCCAAATTTAAATCACGTTTTTTCCGATTGCTATACAATTCATTCTCCTTGTCGTAGTAGTAGTCGTTTCTTGTCGAAGAGGCATTTGAATTTTTCGAATCACGTCTTTGCGTTGTGACGTTGTACAAGTCAACTGAGTTAAAGTATTTCGTTGTCGGTGAGTCATTGTATTCGCGTTCATATTCATGTTCACGTTCACGTTCATGTTCGCGTTCGCGTAGAGGTGGTGGCTGTGGCGCCGGTGGTAACGGAGGTGATGTTGCTAATTTTTCCTAAAAAGTGTAGATGGATATGTTTGTTTCTTTTTTGTTTTTTATTTTTTTATTTTTGTGTTCTGGTTGTTGTTGGTTATAAAATAAGCAATTTCAAATTCGTACAATGATTCTTGTGCTGATGATAAAATGACGTGGATAATTTTGCTTTAAGTATTGGTAGAAGTGTGTGGGGGTTTTAATGGTTTCATTTTGCTGATTAAAAGGTAATAAATGGACTTCTACGAAGAGCTTGTATGTAAAGTTAGTAATTAACAATTTTATTATATAAAAAATTAAAAATTAAGCAAAATCTAGTTGGTGGGTTTAAAAAAAATTAATGGTAAATCAGAAAAGCCGTGACAAATTTTGGATAAAAGCTCGTAAAAATCATTAATATAAATAAAAATAGCTAAAATAACAAAAATTCAAGGACAACTGCGTAAATCGAGAAACGATCTGGTTTAAAAATCACTGGAATTGTAAATAAGAACTTAAACTTGAAACCGAGTAAATTTGCAGAATATATTAATATGAAATAATTTATAGAATATTCAGTAAATTTATTATTCGAAATATTTTGCTCCAATAGATAAATAATTTCATATTTCATTAGAAATCATAAATTAGATTGAATTAAAATCGCTTGACATGTAAAACAGAAATGCCGACAAAATTTCAAGAAAAAAAAACTCAAAATAAAAATTAACTTAACAAAAAATCAAACTTAAAATTTATGAAATGCGTTAATTCAAGTTGTTAGTTTAAATTATTATTTTTTATTTGAATTCGAACAATCATTGAGTAGAGCAGATTCTGGAGGCCGCTGCACCTTCTCATTAGCGTGTTTATATGTTTTCATTAATTCTGTACAGCAGTAATTTATTACTTAATGTTAAAGAACGCTAGAATTCTTACTTCTTCATATGTACATTTGTATGACACTAAAAAATTCGGCTCTTAAAAAATTCCATTTTCGAATTATTAGTTTTTTTTGCTTTTTCAAAATCACTACAGGAAATAAGCGATAAATGTCAGTATTTACATCGCAAAATTACTTCAGTTTAATAAAAACTCAGAAATCTTCAAATATTTTTCAAATTAATTGAAAATCGTTAAAACTGGAAAAGAAGCTAAATTATAAAAAGATTACTGGACTTCGAAAACCAACAAAAGTTGGCGCAATTTCTAATGTTAAAAAAATATTGATAAGCAAAAAAAAATAAACTCTGAACGATTATATTAAAATTCAGAAAAAAACACTTCTTTTGCAAATGTTAAACTTTTGTTATATACGAAAAATGTTTACCAATAAAGAGCAGAGATCTCTGAACGCATTTTGCAAAATTATTACTCAGTAAATACCAATTATGTCGACATAAGCGGTTTTTATCTGCAAGCACTTTTTAATGTGATTTTCAAGTTTTAAAGAGAACTAAAAAAGTTGACTTTTTGACATTTATTCACTGTGAAAACTGGTGTACAAATACTTTATTCGGGTATGGCCGATTTTGTCAATATAAGTAAATTCCGCAAATTTTGAATAGAAGAATTCGGTATAAAAAAATAGCTCCTAAATGTTATAATTTCAACCGACATGAAAAAATTAAATGACACCCCAAGTGCAATATAAAAATAACTTAACATTTTTGGGCTTAAGAAACAATTCTCAATGAAAAAAGCTCAAAAGAAATGAAAAAAGTCCCAATGAAATATGATCCAATAGAAATGAATAACTTGCAATTACAATTATTCAAAACTTTTTATTTATAGAAATTATTATAGAAATAGTGTGCTTTAAGTAAAGCGTTTCTTTTCCCCAATGAGTTATTCCGTTCCTTATGATCTTTTTCCATTTTATTTTTTTACTCCCAAAATTGGGATGTTATTAGATTTTGCATATTTAGCTTATTTTATTTTTTCCGGTGTACTTTTAAAATTTTTTGCTATAAATTAATTTATTTTGCGATTAATTTTTGTGGGACTTATTTGACTTGGCAGTTATATCGTGCTACTTATCTGGTATATCGGTTCGAAGACTAATGCCATGAATTGAATAAACGGAACTATTTTCAAAAAGTTTTATTTAGTATATCAACATACATATATGAACGCATATACTTCATATTTAGTGTGCTAGATAATTAGTCTGGAGACTGCGCTTTCGATACTGCCAACAACCTGGATGCCAGCAGACAAAACAAAAATTCAGTTTATGTTTGAATAAATTTAAATCAAAATTTGTTTACAAGAAACTTATAACTTATACTGAAAAAAAGAATATATGCAACCAATTCAATATTTATTTATCGCAATAAAGAATTAAAAACTGAAAGAAAATTTATAAACAAAAGTACATATTAAACAAGGAAATTAATCTTCGATTTAAAACATGCAGAAAGAGTCAACCAAAGAAAATTAAGAAAAATAATTTACGTGAAATCCCGCTACCATTTGTATATTAACATGCAACACGAATATTCAATTAATTTTATATATTTATGCAACCAACTACCACCCTTGATGCCATAAATGTATTAACCAGGCAAACAGCTTAAATAATACTGGCTAAAGTGCCTTTTACTTTAGTTATTTTGCATTTGTGCTCAAGTGTTCAAACTTACCTCACTTTCCCTTTTGTAATAACTGGAACTGGTGCGATAATCTGTCGTATCCTGCTTGGGTGAATATTGTGGTGAATACGAACGTTGACGTTCATTGGTGCCAATGTGTGTTGTAGTAGTTGTTGCACCAGATGATGCTGCTGCTGCTGCTGCTGTGGCTGTATTGTGATTATGATTGAGTAAATCTCTGCGGGATAGTGAAGATGTGGCCGTATTACGATAATCATTGTGTCTGGCAGAGGTTGTTGATGTGTAATGCATTGAGGGGCTCTCAGAACGATGTTTGTTATCGTGCGATGGACTGCTGCGTGTCTTACCAGAACGTCCTTTAGTGCCAACACGCATAATGAATGGTGACCCCTTGACATCGTAGCCATTGAAATACACATAAACACGATATTTGCCATTTTGACGTGGCATAAAGGTGACGCGGTATTTATTATCAACAATTTTCTCAACTGAACAAACTAAAGAACGCTTATCGTGTACAATGTCCACATGCAGTTCACCGTTTACACCCACACCACGAGCATCCACCTCAAAGGAGTGAGCTCTTAAAGGCATGGCTCCGTCCAAGCCATGTACAGAAACTCCGGAAGCATCAAATACAGCACAAGTAAAGGGTCCACCTTGTATATGACGCCCCTGGTAAGTGATGGCGATTTCCCATATGCCCGCCTCATCTGGCTTAAATATGGCACTGTGACCCTCTTCGGCTTTTTTCAAGGGACAATTGTGTGATACGCCTGTGGGAGAAACAGCTGTAACCAATATATCTTCGGTCTTAGGAGCACCGGTAGCATTGACCAGCACTTCTACCAAACTGCCGAGTGCACAAGGCGCCATGCCAGGTGGCGCTACTTGTATAAAACGCGGTAAAACACGAAAGAAATGACCACCCAAACTGTCATCACCAATTTCTACCACAATTTCGTGCATCCCATATTTATCAGGTACATAAACCCCTTCACCATGGGCATTCAGTTTAATCAGCTGGGCATTGCCAGAAGGTGAAACCACCAAGGCTTTAACGTTGCTCAGGCTAATATCTCGTGATAGAATATCAATACGGAAATGAGTCTGTTGAAAATAAAAACTATGATTATACAAATTTTGTTTTTATACGCTTTCCAGCATCTCTTGTCTTACCTGTTCGCCCACCCTACCCGAAGTACTTTCCAAAAACACATTTATCATATCTGAAAGAGGTGGTCGCGGTGGCACAAACTGTAAGTGGGCAGCATATGCCATTATGCCCAAATGTTCTACTTCAGGATTGGCCATATCTTTAGCAGTCAAGACAGGTTGGACACCTAATTTGGCACCCGCATCTATGGCTTTGCGTACATTATTCTCATAGTGAAACGGATCTGTGCTTAGTTTTTCGGGGGCTGGAGCAGGACCGCCCAAACCCTTTATTATTTCGCACATAACACGACCATCATTCCAATCGGTCTGAAAACAATAAATTTTATATAATCTGTCAACAACAACTGATAAATGTTTAACTTACAGTAAAATTTTTCACCGATTCCCTAACTTGTGTATTAACCCATCTTAACGTGGCGTTGTAGCCTGGTCCTCCTGGCTTCATGAAATATGATAGATAAGTCATGCCCGATAGCTCGTCCAACCAAGGCGAAGCTAAATATTCTGGCTCCAATACCTTGGGTACACCGAACTCACTCTGGGCTAAGTTCATGGCATGTGTACAATTGCGTACACTTTGACTAGGATCCATAGAACGCCAGTGTGGATACAAGCCAGGCTTACAATAATCCAATAAGGCAGCCAAATTTACACCGCTATTCCAGTCGGTGGTTAAATTTGTTATTTTGCAATCAGGCAGTGCTGCTTGCAGCCACGCCAGCATTAATTTACGCGGCGGGAATTTACTGCGACCAATTTGATAGCGCACAATCAGAGACCATATAAGACCCAAGATCAGCTTTACATTACCATTAACAATGTCCACATTGCCAATGTTCACCAGCTTTATGTGATCTTTTTCAATGGCATTCAGTGCTGTGGTTGCATTTTCCAAATAATGATGTTGATTGGCTGGCCGGCGATTCCAGGAGGGTTTCAAAGGGCGTGTCTGTAGTCCCTCCACCAAAGCACACAGACAAGTGCCATCACAAAAATCTGTAGCCCAGTCATGGACCTGCAAAACATAAAATAGAAAGCAAAAAAAAAATTATACTTGCGTCAAACAAATACGAGTAGAAACACATAAATATATATTTATTATGCAATTGAATGTTCTTACAATTAAAGCAGTTGTAAAATAAATCTGGTTACGTTTTCTTCAAACATAACAAAAAATGTTAGTTAAACAAATTTTATTATTTCTGTCGCATAAAAAGCAAACAACCTGAGACCTTTTAATAGAGGCGACTAAGGTTTCTTGCCCAAAAAGGTAATTTCAGTGTAAGAACATTCTGCAAAAGAAAATCAACGGGACAAATGTTTTTGAAACTCGAGATGAATTTCCAAGAGAGTCATCAAGTATATAATTTTTAAAATTGTCTCGCTTTTTGAGTCTCAAATGCACAAATTTTTACTCAGATCAGTAGTCTAGAAGGGATACAGAGTTGTTATGATTATTTTTGCGATCGGCCCTTCCGTGCATAATTTCTACTTGTGTTCTTTCCAAAAGTTAACTTTATGTTTTATTCAGGCTCTATGCCAAAAAATTTTTTCAAATAAAAAAACTCTTCTATTGTCTTTATTAAAGATATTTTTTTTTTGTTCAATATTTCGAACACCTTTGGTGTTCTTCTTCAGGAACTAAAAACAATTTTATTTTTTTAAGAGAAGTGACACTCAGGCAATTAGTATGCCAACCAACCAGTAGGCGTTCTTTGGGAAAGGGATAATGAGAAAGGACAGATGGTGAAAGTGAGAAAGCTTAATTATTACAACTCTGATTGCGCGCGTTATGTTAGTTTTTAGAGCAGTGTTGCAGCGCCTCTGTAAGAACTGCCTATGATTTTTCGTTAAAGACTTTATTTTTTAACTTTAGCTGGTGTAATCATAAAGAATCAAGTTGTACTATTTAAAATATATAAAAAAAAAAGTTGTTCATAAATAAATTTTTTAAGTGATGCTTTTTTGGAAATTGTTAAAATTTTTTGGTATTTTAAAATTTTTAATCGTACTTTTTTCCAAAATTAATATTTTTTATATGTAGTAAAATAATAATAGTTTTATTAAAAACAAATTTAAACTGACTGATAATATATCCAGTTGTTCTAAGAAATATTTGGGTAAAGTTTCCTGATGATCTGCATTAAGGCCGTGATTCACTATCCTACATAATCGTACGATCTGCCAAATATGGTAGTGTGACTATAAATGTTACTGTGTGTCAGATTTTTTTGACAACTCGTGCAATTTGGTAAATCTTATGAAAATTTTCAGAAAATTATAGTAGAGTAGTAGTAGAGTAGTATTTATTATTAAACAATAATGATAATATTTGAACCTTTTCTTCATTCGTTAACATTTTACGTTAACTTTTTCTATTTTTAAAAGAACGAAAGCAAAGTATTTTTTATAATAATGGATTTCATGTATATATACAAAATAGCAAAGAAATGTTTGTGCATCATTATTGTTGAATAGTGTGGCACCTAAAATTTTTTAAGGTCGCTCAGATTTATGTAAAATTTTCCTGTGAATGAATCGTGCGATCGTGTAGGATAGTGAATCAGGGCCTGCAACAATGAACAATTAATGCCTCAACTCATAAATTATAAAACGTCTGTAACACTACACGTTAAAAAAATCTTAATTTTTTTCTTGTATTTTAGTTTTATATTGAAAGGAATTGTTTGACTTGAGTTCGAATCTGTGTTTACCCATTTCTTTTTAATGTGTTTACAAATTTTTTTTTATAAATTCATAATTTTATAAAGATAGAAATCAGTACTGATTTTGAGGTCGCTACACCATCTCATCAGTGTGAAACTTATGGAAATGTATTTAATAAAACTTTTACAAAAGTCTAAATCAAACGAACACATAAATAATTTAATATAAATTTATAAAAATTTTTATAAAAATTTTTGAAGAAAAAATAAAAACCCATTCATTAAGTGTTTGTGTAAAACAAATTCAAACATTGGCTGAAATACAAAAAGTTACAAACAAATTTTGTATGCGTATGCGTTTGAATTGATGTAGAATTTCGCCAACATGATGTGAATAATAATTTTTAGCAAAGTAAAATTCTAGCAAAAATTCAACTTTATTAAATAAATATTTACAAATAGATTTGTAAGTTTTCTCTTATATTCGTAATTGATGGCACAACCAAAGTTTCCATAATTATGTGGATATAATAAACGATTAAAATATATTAAGTTAAGCAATTTGTTAAAACTTCGAGTTGTAGATATTACTTTCATGTATAGGCAGGATAAAAAAATATTCAGTTAAGAATAATTTAAGTTTCTGTTGTAAATAATTAATTAAATACGCACAAGAACTTTGGTGATATTTCTGCTTTGATTTTTTATATAGAATGGGGAAGTGTAAAAATCACATCTCTGGGGTGAGTAAGGAATCCAATAAGATTTAAGTGAGCCAGTCAGACACTGACTAGCAGGCTGCTTAGCTTAATGCAATCTACCACCCAAAATGTATTGGCGGTGCTGTTTGTAGCAGAAAACAAAAAGTGATAACTTAAGAATATCCCCATGAATTGGAAACATTCACTGCCAAACTCTTTATAAATAAGTCTTCATAATAATAACAAATCATGGAAATTCAATGTTTAGTCTGACTCTGGCTGGTTTTATTATTTAGCTTTGATATATGTGTCGTTCATTGTAACAGTGAATTGTCTACTTTTAATTAAATTTTGAAAAAAACGAGCCTTTTGAAAATCATTGTGTAGGAAAAAAAAAACAATTTTCCACTGTTTCTTTATTATCATTTATGGGCTTTTGTTGCAAATATTGGAGTTGCTTCACTGTTGTTAGCACGAAAGATGTGACTAAATGTGATACAATTATACAAAAATATGTTTTTATTAAAAATATGGAGTTACACCACTTTTACAATAAACGACACATATATAGGATAGATAGATAGATCGTCCATCTAATATTGAAGATACATACTACAAATATTTAAATTGTATAAAAAAGAATTAATAAATAAAAAAATTAAAATTTCACAAAAAGTACATGAGCTGCTCAGACCATCTCTTTCGCTATTCGAAAATAAAAATTATATAACAAACATTTTAAATATTATTAATTAATTATAAAAAACAAAGTTATTATATGTATGACTTGTATGACTTAAGTTATTATAAAATAATTTTCATAATGACATTATTTGTACAAGGAAGTCAACATCATCAATGTTGTTTTATGAACTAAAAAAAAATGGTGTTTTATGTTTTTCACTCACCACGAATACATGTGAGAAAATTTTTAAATAAATAATGTTAAAAAAGTTTTAATTTTTTTGTTTTCAATTTAAGCCATGGGAATTTTTGGTTTTTCTTTATGTGCAATTAATTTTTACAATCGTTTTCAAAGGTGTATGTATGTATGTCTTATTTCCTACAAATTCTTTTTTACTTAATAAATTTATTATACGAGATTATACCTCGATATCTTATTTCAAAAAGTTTTGTTTGTTGAGCGTTTTTATTAGTGTGTATTTAATTTTTTATTTAAACAATTTATTTATTTTTTGTTATCGACTGGCAAAATCACACTTTGGATTCGAACGCAGGCACTTCATTTATGGTGCATTTGAAAGTTAGCGCGCCTACTTTCCAAGCTGCAATAACATCTGAAAAATGAGAGAGTGAATACATTTGGTCATGTGCACCACGTGGTCATAAACTCCTTTATTCAAGTAATGAATCAAGTCATTCCTTAAGAACTACTTTCACTTCATTTCGCAGGAAATGTATCAGATACTTTGTTCTTCTTTTGGATTTCCCTGGCAGCGTTAAAAAAAAGAGACTTGATATTCCTTAATATAAAATATCATCTTGTAATAACCGCATATTTCAAGCGTCTGGCTGGGACTATAATTGTTAGAAACATGCGTGTTGTTGCATAGTTTTTGTTTGTATTGGCATGCGAATGAACCCTGTAGTAAATAAAATAATCGGTTGATAAAAAACACTAACTATAAACTAACTATTTTGCAAATGACTGCAAATTGGTTAAATCTCATGCAGATATCAACCAAACGAAAGCAAAATAAGTAAATGAAAAGAAAATAAGAAAACAAAAGAAGAATTCCATGAGCTTTTTTGTGAAGATGATGTGGAAAATAATTATTTTAGTTTGCATCCAAAAAAGCAATCCTTACGTAAACAATTAGGAGAGTGGTATCATAGAAATAAGCCGTCGCGTAAATGTTTTGATGAACTCTTGGCATTTTTAAAAGGAGAAGGCATATATAAGTGCTAATGCATTTTCCGAGAAAAGTGATTGTTTAATCTTCCCAGGGTTATATACTCATTTTGGAATTTTCAAACAATTAGAAAGGGTTTCGCATTCACTTAAATATTGTGACGAAATTTTGGTTGACATTAATTCCATTGTTCAAAAGTTCTAAAGCCCAATTGTGGCCAATTTTGATGAAGGTCGTCAATATTACAACCTTATCTGTTTTTCCTGTAGGAGGTTTTTTAGACCGAAGCAAACCCAGCAATATTGAAGAATTCATCGGCGAGTTTATTCGTGAACTGGACATTTTAAAGCGAAATGGACTATGAAGAAAAAAAAGTCCATTTGAGAAGATGCCCTATTTTTATATTATAATAATTATTTTTATATAAAAATATATTAAAAATAAATTAAGAAAATGATTTTTAAATAATTTAGTATAAATATAAATAATTAATTAGTAGTCAACTAAAAAGTCATGCAGAGATGGCCAATTGACTACTGCCTATGACATGCCTATGCTAAAATAATGTGTCGGCGACAAGGAAAAAAGTCACTTAATCCACTAGATGCGGCTATTAAAAATATTGTTTGAAGTTATTTAAAAATGTGTTTAACTTCCTACAGGGAAGTTTTGGTATTTTCATTCTGTTGACATGACACATTTCAATGAAATTAATTTATTAGTACACATGTAGATTTGAAACAATTGTGAATTGTTGCAATTTGTTAATATAATTTTGTGTTTTGTTATTTCTGAATACATTTTACAATTAATAGGAAGAGTTGTGTTTCATTACAAATATTTATGAAATCTGTCAAAAAGTTTGAAGTATTGTCTCGTATGTATAAGACAAGTATAGATAACATTAAAAGTTCAAGCTGGATCCGCAGTTAATAATTTCAATATCTTGCTATTATTTCTTTTGAAAAGTTTAAAATTCTAAAGGTTTTATATGCGAAATTAAAAATATTATTTATGCTGTTTAACACTTTTATATGCCTGAGTTGTTGTTTTAAAATAATTTTAAATTGTTTGTATGTTTTGCTTTTGTGTGTGTGTGTTTTTTTTTTGCAAAAACTAAACAACTACAAATATTATTTACACCCACGTAATTTTTATTATTTGTATTTCTCGATAACGTTCATGTGCATTTGACCGCGTTTTGCCAAAAACGAACCATCAGTGACAACAAAAAAAAGTTGTTAAATCAATAAACGCTTGTAAATTCCAATAATGAAATCATTAATACAAATAACGTATGAAGTCATGTTTGGGGTATTAAATATATAATTTTTTTCTAATTTTATGTTTGCAAAAACTACAAGCAAATATTTTTAAGTAAATAAAATGGAAAAAAGTGGAATTAAGTTTAAAGGAATTACTTATTAATTTCTCCTTCCATGGTGCTAAAGTTAAAAAACATAAAAATTAGATAATTAATTAAAAAATTCCTGAAAAGTAGTTTAAATTCTGCGAAACCTCTTTCCCAAAAATACGATTTCTCTCATCTAATCTCAAATCTATTTAATACTAGCTGACCCGACAGACGTTGTCCTGTCTAAATTTAAATAAATTTGTTTGTGATAATTTTGTGAAAATGTATTGGAAATGTGTAAACAAAGTAAGAATCAAGGAAAAAATACATTTCTAGTTGATGATTGTCTTAGGAATTTTTATCTTTATAAGATTTTTAAAATGTTTTATTTTGAATTGAGACCACAGAGATTCGAAGGTTGTTTTATTTACACTTCGACTGTAAGAACGACGTTCGAGTAACAAAACAAAAAATGTTATGTTTCGATCGATTAATTTTCATCTTTTCGTTTATTCCAACGCTTTCTGATACACGTAATTTTCTCGTTGTTGTGTGGCGCGCTTATGGTTTTCCAACACCGAACAGGCGACATAAAATTGACCATGCGAAAAGCATGGACTTTCCTCGTTAATGCCGCAAACACTCAATGACTGTCTTTGTTTATTGTCATTACGATGTCGGGATGTCGGTCGGAATCATTTGAAATGCGTGGTATCAAATCGTTATCTCCTCTGTACTTTGCCTTAAGAATTGTTGCTTCGATGACATTGTTCATGAACTTTTTCACTGCCAGCCGGGTGCCATTACAAAGTCATGATTGGTTGATAGTTGATGATATCGTCCGCTAGCGATTTCACTTTGAATCTTGAAATTTAATTGGTCTACATCAATGTTCACGTTCACTTATGATTTGTGTAATATTGTACAATGTTTGGGAACACCTTTACGATGAGTTCGCTCTTCGATTAATTGAACCGGCAAAAGTTAACAGAGAATTTAATGTATTCGGTCGCAATATCAACGGGGATTTTTCCATTACTAATATCTAGTACACTAGAGCCCAGACTTGCGTCGTTAATGGGGACCGGAGAAATGCGACGCAAATCGAAACGACGCAAAACGAATCACCTTTTTCTATATAAATGCACTGAAATTTAATTTATTGGGGAAAATATTCAAAACAAAGTAAAAAATATTGTATTTTTGATAAAAAAAAAATTATGAATACATTTTTATTTATTTCATTTACTGCATCAAATTTTTATAATTATTATAAAGAAATAACAAAACAATATATTAAAAAAAAACATAACAAAAATTAAATTCATTTACATATGTAGTCGTATGTATATTCATAAAAAGTAGATGCATTAAAAAATTGTAATTTATTTAGCTTACATTGAGCTCTCTTCAGATAATAAATCTAAATCACACGTAGATATATTTCTTTGTAACAACTAATGGATTGATCAACGGATGCTGCTACACCCGTGCTACGGTTTTCGTCAGGATCGTTTTTAGAAAATATATCCTTTGCATGGGAAATTAATTGCATAGCTTTGGAAATATTGGCGATTTTTAATTTTTTTCTTCTAATGTATCATCACTTATTATGACATCCTCTTCTGAAACATGCCGAATATTAGTGGCTAATATATTGTGCTAAATACTGCACTACAAATGCTAAAAATTGTAATCCAAAATGCTTTATTAAAAAATTTAACCGTTTTTAGCGACGCAAATCGAAATCAAAACGACGCAAGTTGAAATTGCAACGACGCAAATCGAATTATTCCCGTTTTTAAAAAGCGACGACGCAAATCGAAATCAAAACGACGCAAATCGGGGTCAAAACGACGCAACTTGAAATTGCAACGACGCAAATCGAATTATTCCAGTTTTTAAAAAGCGACGACGTAAATTGAGACGACTCAAGTCGGGGCTCTAGTGTAATTGATGTGAAAATAGTTCTCCAGATTGGTCGTTCTGCAACTCGACACGCATGTTGGTACTTAGTTTGAATTTCTGACGTGTTTCCATAAAAAGGTCGACTTCAAACATACATTCAATTCATCGCCTGACGTTGACCGTGGAATCAATGGCGAAAACCACCTGCTAATGTTGCGCAACACAAACCAGGAGTTTCATTCTCGTATTTCAATGCCTTACAATGTGTGCAAAGAACACTCATCGATGGCTTCGTCGCACTGTAGTCAATTAACATGTCGTAACGGAATGGGGATTGATAAGTACTCCACGCAACATATGTTTGTCTTCTTGTACGTTCCTTTAAATTCATTGCCACGCGGTTAGCCTCTATTGAACGATGATTTCTCTTTTGATGCACATCAGCTTCATTTGCATTATATCTTTCTTCTAGTGTACGTGCTAACCGTGTTTGTGATAACCGATTCCGTCCCATTTCATTTTGCTCTTCTGCCTGCTCTGCAGTTCGACTATTTTGAAAATTCTTTTGGTTTAAGCTCTACTGATGATTTGGCAATAGCACCAATGCAATGCCATGTATGTATATAGACTAGTAAAAAAACCCTCAACAAACAAAAGTTTTTGAAAATCTTTGAAAGAAGATATCGAGGCAATCTCGATTAATAAATTTAAAAAAAATTCATTTGGTTTGTTAAAAAAAATTCACTTTTTCGACAGCACTTTAATATTTTTCTGATGTTTTTACAAGAAAATCAAAATTTAAGTAAATTTATCGTAACTATGTATCCACCGTTGTAAAAATGCAATTTTGCGGAAACACTTCAATATTTTCAGATATTTTTACAATAGAATCACAGTTTAATTGAATTTTTTAACATGTAACCGATTAGGTCTATTTACAAGTTGACAATAAAATAATGAATGGTATCTGTTGGACAAATCGCGAGCAATACAAAAATAAGAAACAAATGAGTTATTTTCATATGATAATAATCAAAACAAAAAAGAAGAATCTATAGTGCATTAAAAAATTTTAAATTTAACGAAATATGTATGTATTTCGATTTGAAAGAAAATATTTTCGAAACACAATCTATAAGCTATACAAATTCGAATGATTTTCGTTTTTAAGCAAAATACATAATAACCCCACTGAATTAAAAACTTCTGCCCGACCGACAATTAAACTCATACATGCACTATTTCCAAACTTAAGACGTTATTCGTACTAAGTTTGAACGGAATCTAAAAATAATTAAAAAATTTAAAATCCCATAGAAAACACAATTTTATTTATTTTTTGCGAATTTTTCAATTTTGCTATTTTTCTTTCCATAAAAACCTTTTTCAGACTATTACAGACATTAAAAAAATGAGCGAAATCGGTAAAGCCGTTCTGAAGTTATGCGCTTGGTAACGGACATCATTTCATTTTTCCAATAGGTACTTGACAGCTTTGAATTTAATTTGTGAAAGCACTATTTCACTGCTCATCTATTTGTTACTTTTCCTTTTTTTCAGTAAACTCAACATTTTTATCATGGTAAAGTGTACGAACGAACAACGTATGGAAATTATAAAAATGTACTATCGAAATTAGGAATCGGTGACCGCAACTTTAAGAGCGTTAACTCAAATTTTCGGTAGTTATTCTCGCCCTAGTAGACAAGCAATAATGAGTTTAGTGCAAAAATTTGAGTCTACATTGTGTAATACTGCCGTGTCAGTGAAACAACGGGTTGGTCGAAGTGCCATACCATACGAGATGAAGCTGACTGAAGAATTGAAGCCGATGGACCATTTGACGCGACGTACGATCTCCGATTGGGCTCTGAATAAGATGTGTCAAGATGATGAATCTCATCTTCAGTGACGAAGCTCATTTTTGGCTCAATGGGTTCGTCAATATGGAAAATATGCGTTATTGGATGGGCGAAAATCCACATGTGCTTCATGAATCACTACTTCATCCAAAAAAAAAGAACTGTTTTGTGCAGTTTGCATGTCGGCGGCATCATTGGGCCATATTTTTTCGTCAACAATAACGATCGTCACGTTACTGTGAATGGCGATCGTTATCGCGACATGATCACTGATTATTTTTAGACCGAATAGGAAAACATGGAATTGGACGACATGTGGTTTCAACAGGACGGTGCCACAAGCCTCACAGCACACGTTACAATCGATTTATTGAAGAGTAAGTTTGGTGAGCGTGTTATCTCAAGAAATGGACCATTCAATTGGCCACTTCGTTCGTGCGATTTAACGCCTCTAGACTTTTTTCTTAGGGGTTACGTCAAATCATTGATCTATTCCAACAAGCCGACGACGTTGGGAGAACTCAAAGCCAACATTGAAAGCGAAATAGCGACCGGTATGGCCGAAATGTTTCCATCTAATCGACCGCTGCCGACGTGCCCGCGGTGGCCATTTGAACGAAGTCGAGTTCCATTCATAAATGTTTTGATTGTAAAGTTTTGGAAATATCTCAAATGGTTTGCGTTTTATTAAAAAAAAATTGTCAAGTCCTTATTGGAAAATCCGATACAAATGTTCTTGTTCACTTGTTGCCGTTGAATTTTTATATGCTGAAGCTGTTTAACCTTCCTGACCATTTCGTCGGTCTGTGAGACCGATGAATCACTTTTGTGTTAATTTCACGAAAACAAAAAATGGCAGCTCCGTTATTCTCTCAGTATCTTCATTATTTCTCATTATACAACGTTTAGTGTAATAAGTGCGTTTGAGTTGAAGTGTTGTACCGGTGATAACTATAAGACGGTCTGTGAAACCGACTTATAGTTAAGTGTTACATTTTCGTCAGGTAAGTTGGTTTTACTAAATTAGAAATCATCAAGAAACATCAGCGCGTTGAATTTTTAATCCGTCATGGAATAAAGTGCCTGCGTTCGACTTCTAAAAAATTATATCATGTAAATGTAAAATAACATATTATACTTTAGTATAAATATACGGGTAGGGATAAGCAATTGGCTTGGTATTTTTGAATTTGTGGGAAGTTTTTTAGATGTCCAAGAGAAAGAGCTCATTGGGTGTACCCGTTTAATCCCATAAATAACTAAAAAAAACTATATACAAATATTTTTCGATGTAAAACTGAACATCCGTACAATATTGTCTTGTTTATTTGTTTAAACATGTTAATTGCCAGTAAATATTAACCAGACCCAACAAAAGAACAAATACAATAAGGCAAAGTCATAAATTGTCTAAACAAAAACCATTTATGTGTTGTTCGATTTTTTCTTTTGAAATTTTATAAACATAAATCCAACAAAAAAAATTAAGGACAACATTTTAAGAACAAAACTTTATTTAGGAAGTTGAAGATTTTTCTACTAAATTATCGCAAGCTGTGACTATTTTTACAGCTTCAAACTTTAATAATGTTATACAATTTTATAAAAGAAATATGTAAATAAAAATAAAATACAGGGTGTTCGCCGGGAAGGTTTACTACTTTGTTTGTCTATAATTTTTGATTAAATGAAAGAGATAAATTGATAAATGTTTAATTTAATGTCGGCAATTATGTATGGAATACAATATCAGATAAATGTACGCCTCTGTTAGCCTCACAAATGCGAGCCCTTTTGAGCACATTTTTCATTACATTCTCACACATTTCACGCGGTATTTCATTAATTTCATCACGAATATTTTGTTTGAGTTGCTCAAGCATTTCTGGTTTGCTTGCATAAACCTTGCTTTTCAAATATCCCCACAAAAAGAAGTCCGCAGCAGTTAAATCAGGCGACCGTGGAGGCCAATCAATATCACCACTTCTTGAAATATTAATTACATTGTAATCCTGGCTGTATGCAATGTGGCACCGTCTTGTTGATACCACATGTTAATCAAGCCCAAAGTATGCAGTTGTGGCATTAAAAAGTTTTCAATCATATAACGATATCGCTCCCTCTTCACAGTTACCGTTACGCCGTTTTCATTTTCAAAGAATTAAGGCCCAATGATTCCTCCTGATCGAATTGCAAACCAGACTGTCACGTTTAATGGATGCAAAGACGACTGATGAATAATTTGAGGGGTTTCCATTGCCCAGAACCGACTATTACGATTATTCACATATCCATTCAAATGAAAATGTGCCTCGTCACTCATTATGACACTCTTTCTTCGAAATCATTCACTACACGATAAATAGTGGTTTTTGTTGGCACGTTGTTTCTCCCAAAATTTTCACGTAACTTTCTCATCGTCACAGTAATCGATGATTGATTTTGATAAAATGTTTTAACGATTAAAACACGTTGGCTTATCGAATATTTTTCCATAATAAATTTGCCACATGTCTACTTCACAACTGTCAAATATGAACTGTCAGGACTAATGTTTACTGAAATGGCGACAAAACAAAGTAAAAACCTTCCCGGCGGACAACCTGTACGTAAATAAAAATAAAATATAAATACGAGTATCAGAAAAATTACAATTGCCACCACAACTACAGTCGAGTGTATATTCCAACGCCAAGTATTGCTAGACTGTTACTGGTAATAAATTTATCTTATTTGTCTTTCAGTCTGTGGGGATCCATTCTGCTTAATAATATGTGTATATTTAAATTAAATTTGATCTATACCGTGCAGGAACCGTCAATAGTTTAACTGTACTGACATACTATTGACACAGTCACCAGTGCTAGTGACTTTTAATACCCCAGACAATGCTATTTCCTATAGACATTTAACATGTGCGTGTCATTGAAAACCCACTACTGACATTGGTACTTTTGACTAGGCATTTTCTTTAAGACCGTATGTTGACATTGGAACCAGTGATTTACTAGTAAATTTTAGCTATTCTAGTCTACACTTTTGGCACTGTTCTAAAGTCGATAATGAAAACAAGAAATTTGTTGACTTTTGGAGTTTTTTCAAACAAAAATTAAAAAACTAAACGGCACTAATTCATAACAGTCGTTTTTTTTAGTTTTTTATAATGACAAGAACAATTTAATAAAGCTTTAATATTTTTTGTATCGGTCGTTAAGAGTTTTAACAATAAAAAATTAATTTTAAAATTATAAAAATGTGGTGTCCAGGCCGTGTTGCCAGTAAAATTTCGTGAAAGATACATTCTAGTTTCCAAAAAGATACATTTTGAAAAAAATTTTAAAATCCATTTTTAACGTTTAACATTAAACATTTATTTAACGAATATTGTAAAGAAAATGATATCATATAAATTCATTTTTATATTTATTTAAGTCATAAATATGAGGTATCTAATTTTGAAAAATACAGTAAGCAAAGTTTAAAATTAATTATATATGGATGATATCAAAACAAATTTATTTTTGTAAAAATTTATATACGATTTAAGGCGTTTATACTAAGGCGATTATATCAAAAAGCTCATATAAATTTTTTGAAAATTAAAAAGATGTTCATATTTACTCAGAACAACTTCGCACTACTAGTAATCATCGATTTAGGTGGATCGTGTATTGAAACTTCCTTAATGTTTTCTTTCACCATTAGTAAAGCTGCTATTGTATTAGTATTGAGTCGGTTACGATGATCAGTCTTAATAAGCTTTAGCTGGCTAAAAATTCTCTTCACACATGCATTCGAAAATGGAAGTACAAATGTTAAACAAACTACTTTTCTCAGATTTTTATATATCGGCTCATTAACAACAGTTTTTAAATTAAACACTTTTTCCCAATACTCATCAGCGGCCATGTCAAGCTCTTCGTGGTTGAGGAGAGCGTGCTCACGCCATTACGATAAAATTTAACAATGACGAAAATTTTTTTAATACAACAGTTAAATCCTTTTCTTTAAAAGATTGAGCTTCCTTTAAATTTAACGCTGGTGCAACATTGATTTTCTCATGCAATTTTAAATGCGGCTTCCAACTGTATTTGGGCTGTAAGAACGGTCATGTTTGTAAGTGTTTTATCCTTAAATTCTCATGCTGCCAAAAGGTGTCATAGCCAAAATAACACAATAATATTTTTTTTTAACCCAGTTTTACAAACATACTTTATTCTACTCAAAAACTCATTGCATGAACGCTAAAAAATCTAACTGAGATTTTTCATTCATGTGAGCGTATAGTATTGCAGTTTGTACAACTTCGTTTCCTTGATTTTGCCATTTAACCCTCCGTCATGCACATGTATCTGGCCAGATATTTTACGAATTTAACTGTGATTTAAATATATTTCTAATTTAGCTAGGGATTTGAGTCTCCAGGTACCCTCTACAAATATTGTTAGGTATCGTTTTACGAAAAAACACATTAAATAAAAAACAACAAACAAAATACATTTTGTATGAAGACCAGCGAAATATGGCATCAAAATTTGGTGGGCTTGGGATTCCAAATCTAAATATCCACTGCAAGGAAAGCTCTATACCGGTCGACAAGAAGGAGAAGAACGGGAAATGAATCAAAGTGAAAATGTTTTGATACAACTCGCAAAGCCGTACAGCAATACTGGCCGTACAATTGTAGCTGACAACTTTTTTACTACTTTAGAAGGAGTAAATTTTCTCACTACGTTAGCTGATACATTGGTTCTTCCAAATATTGAAAACCGAATGAACAACATTCACATCATCAAACAGTTCAACACTCGTTTGGCCATGGAATCGTATTTTGAAAGACCACTAAATGTAAGTTTGATTGATATAACATTTGCCCTTCATTACATCTCAGTTTCCTCGTTTTTCTTTTTCATTTCAGATTCCAGTAGTACTTCCTAGCTCAAGTGGTGCTGATACTCTACAAAAGAGAAAAATTTGTCAGCTTTGTACATTGGGAGATGAAAAAATTCGCCGACTAATTCGTTGTTTTTTGTTCCAAGTGCTCGAATCCGGTACGACTACAACATTCGAAATCAGAGTATAATTGTTTTAGTTGCTTACCTGAAGCTGTGTAAGACTTTTTTAATTTAGAATTAATTAAAACTTACTTTATAACTACTAAATTTAATTGAAATGAACTTTATAACAACTATTTTTTAGAAATTAAAAACAAAAATAAAATTGTTCTTGTTTTATTTCTCATTAAATTTTTTTTTGCACGGGTAGGTGGTTTAGCATGTACTAAGAACAGAAAAAAATAGAAAATATATATCTGCCTGGCGTGATAACAATATAAAAATATAATATTATCACTAAAATAGCATATTTTTCATATAAATGTACTGAAATACACAGTGTATCTGGCCAGATACATGCGCTACGTACGTGACTATCGGAACATGTGCATGACGGAGGGTTAAGTTTTATATCTATGTGTGTTTTCTTAGACAGAAATTAAAATAAAAGTCTTGCCAAATTTTTGCAAACAAGTTTATCTATTCACAGAGCAGGAGGTGTTTTTTCATTGCTGCTGTCTACAGAAGAGTTGGACAAGTTTAAAGTACGCCATATAAAGTGTTATATGCTTCTTAGAAAGCTTGCCCTGCAAACAGGTATTGGTCATTTCAGCATCCAACTGTGCTAAAGTTTCAATAAATGCAAAAATGGCAATACAACGAAAATATACAATATTTATATTTTTTTTATTAAAAAATATTATTCGAACGTACATACTCACATTCACATCATATATTATGAATTATAAAACAACTTTAAAGACCACAACAACATTCATAATAAATAGAAACCCGCCGATTTAAAAGAGTTTAAAGTAATAACAACAAAATCTGATTTGACGTTGGCCGGCTTTATGGTGACCAAAAGCTGAAGCTGTTATTAAAGTATTTTTTTTTCATTTTTAGTGCGCTGGCCTCAAATGAAATTCATTTCACTCTCGTTTAGTTTAAATGCTGCACACAGACACACAAAAAGTGCAGGAACAAGAAATAAAGGGTGAATTTTTAGAAACTTTCTTTTATGCAACACTGTCTTTGGCAGCTCAGCTGTTTTCGTGTAACATGTTACTGTTAAACATGTTCTGTTTGGTCTATAGTTTAACCATGAATCGACTTGCCAACGAATAATTGTTAGCGAATAAACCACGCAGTGAACAAATAAAACACGACCTTCAAGTATTAATTCTTTATTACAACTAAAAATAATTAATGATACAAAAGTATTAAGCAAATGACAAAGTTTTAAGTAAAGACTGTTAAAAAAGTTAACGGTACCAAATGTAATACAAATCAATAAAACGATCAATGAGAAGAACAATACATAATAAGTAAATAAGAAAAGAATTTAAATTTTGTACAACAACAAGTATTGACTATGTATGAATTTGTGTTGCTTTTTACATAAGGACAATTCATTCAAAAATGTTTTATATAACATACGCTACCTCAACACAAAGCCTTACATACATATGTACATGCATATATATTTTCATAATTATGTACAATACAAAAATTACAAGAAATACAAATTTAATAATTTACAACAATTTTCATGTTTGATTTTACACAATATTTTTGTTAATAAATCTGCCACATTTTCGTCAGTCGAAATATAATGAATACAAATTTCATTCAGAGAAATTTTATGCTTTATGTAATGATACCTAATATCAATGTGTTTACTTCTTTTTAGAGTCATCTGGTTTTTAGCAAGAAATTGAGCACCTTGGTTGTCGCATAGAATTTTTGTTGGCTGTCCGATCTCAGATTTGAAACCCATCTCACTTAGTAAACTACGGTGAAAAGCTATCTCCTTGGTCCCTTGGCACATTGCAATATATTCAGCTTCCATCGAGCTAAGGGCAACCACATGTTGTTTCTTCGATTCCCAACTAACTGGAGCACCTGCGAAGAAAAGAACAAACCCACTAAATGATTTTCGGTCGATGTGATTCGATCCCCAATCAGAATCAGTGTAACACAGCATTTCTTCAGCTTTGCCATATGTAAAAGAAGCTTCTGAAGTTTTCTTTATATAACGAAGCACATGTTCCGCAGCAGCAAAATGATTTTTATGTGGATGGGAGCTGAACTGGCTCAAAACAGAAACCGTGTGAGCAATGTCTGGTCGTGAAATTGTTGCTAGATACATTAACCCACCAATCAGAGACTGGTATTCTTTCACATTTTCACCATCACATTGTTTATCGTCACATTTTGAAAATACAGTACCTAATGGTAACGGTGTTGAAGCTGGTTTACAATTGGACATGCCCCATTCGTTTAACAATTCTGCTGTATATCGCTTCTGATGTATTTTGAACTCTCCTCTTTCAGTTTTTCGTTCAATTTCTAGACCTAAATAATAGCTGACAGGACCACGATCAATTGCATCAATGTGTCGATTCAAATTTTTTATTATATCTTCCATAGTATTTTTATTACTACATGCTATGAGCATATCATCGACGTAAAGGGCGATTATGTTGACTTCTTTATTTCGTCTCATCACATAAACACAACTGTCACTTTGACAACGATAAAAACCAAGACTTAATAAGATTTCATTTATTTTTTCATTCCAGTCTTTGCCTGCCTGTTTGAGCCCATATAATGATTTCTTTAATCTACAAACTTTGTTGTTATTGTTTTGGTCTGCAAACATCTCTGGTTGATGCATATACAATTCTTCCTTTAATTCACCATTAAGGTAGGCAGAAACTATATCCACATGGTTAACTAATAAACCAAAACGCGCGGACAGAGCTAATATTAGTCTGATGGTACAGTGACGAACAACTGGCGCATAAGTTTCTGTATAGTCAACATTAGGCTTTTGAAAACAACCTTGGGCTACAAGCCGAGCTTTATACTTTTCGATTGACCCGTCAGAATTACGCTTTGTGGTGAAAATCCACTTACTGCCAATAATGTTTTTATTTACTGGGCGATCCACTAGATCCCAAGTTTTGTTTTTAATTAAGCTATCAAATTCAGTTTTCATTGCCAAACTCCATTTTTCAACGTCTTTGCTTTCCATGGCTTCTTTAACGTTTCTTGGATCGATGTTTTCCTCTGTTATTCTATTTAATACTTCAGGTGTCCTATCTCGCAAAAAATATTTATGAGGTCTATCTGTGCTTTTCTTCCTAGATTTATCGGCTGGTCTGCCTCTTTTTCGATTTTCTCCACAATTTTCGGGTTCCAACGTCTCGTCTTGATCTATCCCATCGCTTTCAACGTTTTTGGCAATAGGTTCTATACACACATCGATTAAAGGAGCTTGTGACGAGCTGCAATTGGTCTCAGAATTATTGTCATTACGATTCATAGTAAACCAGTCACTGCTACATTTTTCATTATTGATGCTATTAAACGAATTTTCAAAAAACACGACATCTCTCGATATAACAATATTTTTGTGAACTTTATCATAAAGCCTATAGCCTTTAGTAGTTGATGAATATCCAACAAAAGATAAAACATTTCCCTTAGGCAACAATTTATTTTTCCCAGGTTTTTTATTGAGAACGATAGCATCACATCCAAAGGTTTTAAGGTGTGAAACGGATGGTATTCTACCGAACCATTTATGGTATGGGGTCTTGTTGTTCAAAACTTTCGTGGGAGAACGATTTCGGATATAGGCCGCCGTATTTATAGCTTCTGCCCATAGATTTTGTGGTAGCTTGGAGTATTCCAACATACAGCGCGCCATTTCCATTAAAGTGCGATTTGCCCTTTCGGCAATACCATTTTGTTGCGGTGTATAACTATTCGTTGTTTGATGTAAAATGCCGCGTTGTCGCGCAAAATTTTCAAAATCCCGATTAAGGTATTCCGTACCGTTATCACTTCTCAATTTTTTCAGTTTATAACCAGTTTGATTTTCGGCCATGTTTACAAAGTCTTTTATAACATTAAAAGTGTCCGATTTTTGTTTTAAGAAATATACCGCAATGAAACGAGAAAAATCGTCAATAAATGTTATGAAGTATACCGAACGACTTTGAGAAGGAAAACGAATAGGTCCACATACGTCTGTATGTACCAGTTCTAACGGATGTTTTGAAAATACATTATTATACGACGAAAACGGTTTTGCTGCAATTTTGCATTTAGCACATGTCACACACGGATATTCGTTTATAAAGTTTTTATTAAAACCCCGCACAATTGCTTCTTTTATTAATTTATTCATATCCCGAAAATTTAAGTGCCCGAATCGTTTGTGCCATAGTTCATTTTCCGCGCCGTTACCGCTTGACATCACATATTCATTATTTGGTTTTAAATTTACTTTAAATATGCCACTGGATAATTGAGCGCTAAATATTAAATTATTATTTGGTTTAATTACATACGCTTTGTCTTTTTCAAATTTAACAGAATTACCACTCATAATTATTTTACTAACCGACAAAAAATTAGATTTTAATTCCGGCACAAATAATACATCTGATAGTGTAATGTCAGCATTTGCTGATTTCAATGTCACATTACCTATACCTTTTGTTACTAAGCACTCTCCAGAAGCTAAAAAAATTTGTTGTTGATGTTCTTTCAATGACGTAAATAGTTTCTTATTAATACAAATATGAGAGGATGCCCCGCTATCCAATATCCAATCACCGTTAATTGGCTTTAATTCATTCGCACATAGCACTACGGGAGAGTTTTTATAATTCGAATTTCTACATTCTGATCTTACGTGACCACGTTTTCCACAACCATAACATTTTATATTCCGTTTACGATTATATTCAGTGTTTTCTTCGCTTCTTATGTAATCTTTCCTCCTTGGGTAATTTACTACTCTGTTTTTTAATGCAAGCACATGTTCCTGATGTTCAACAGTCGGTCTGTCTCCTCTTCTTTGCTCTTCCTCCAGAATTTTTATTTTCAGATTCTCCAATGATGGTAATGAATCACGGCTTTCTATAGCAACCACAAAATTTTCTAAATAAGACGGAAGACTGCATAAGAGAAAAATACTCAACAAGTCATCAGGCATATCAATGTCAATTGCCTTTATATCACTGGCAATTGCACAAAAATTGTTTAATTGAACAGAAAATTTTTCGGTTGTATTAAATTTGAACCGCACAAGATTTTTTAACAAGTTCACTTTTCTAGCAGGCCCTTTTGCCTGGTATGTACTGACTATTTTAGTCCATGCTTCTTTGGATGTCTTACAGTCTTTTATGTACTGAAGCTCAGATGGCTTTACACTTAACAAAATAGCTGCCAAAACCTTATTATCACCGGCTTTCCAAGTTGGATACTCCTCCGTCTTGACAGGTGGACGACCTTCAATAAAACTCCAATAGTCCATGGAAATTAGAAGACTCTTCATCTGGACCGACCATGATGAGAAATTTTCTGGACTTAATTTTTCAATTTGGATTAGCTGATTCGACATTTTATTTTTAGTTTTATTATTTTCCGACGACACGATATCCAAATAACACAAGTATTACTTTACATTTATTTTTCACAAAACACGCGTAGCTCCTGGGCCCATAACCCTTGTTAGCGAATAAACCACGCAGTGAACAAATAAAACACGACCTTCAAGTATTAATTCTTTATTACAACTAAAAATAATTAATGATACAAAAGTATTAAGCAAATGACAAAGTTTTAAGTAAAGACTGTTAAAAAAGTTAACGGTACCAAATGTAATACAAATCAATAAAACGATCAATGAGAAGAACAATACATAATAAGTAAATAAGAAAAGAATTTAAATTTTGTACAACAACAAGTATTGACTATGTATGAATTTGTGTTGCTTTTTACATAAGGACAATTCATTCAAAAATGTTTTATATAACAATAATGCTTGCAGATTATTGAATTTTATTATCAAAATTCATGTTCGGATAAGAAAGTGCATCGTGCACTTCTTACATTTTATGGTCATCTTGGGCGACCTTCTGAGGCGGCTATTCGGAATCTCGTGACTAAATTTCGCACCAAATTTACATTATTGAAAATTAAATTACCAACACGTATACGAAGAGTGCGGACAGAGGAAAGTATAGCAGCTGTATCCGCCGTTGTTGCTAATGAGCGGTAGCAAAGCTGCTGTGAATGGCAAGCACTACCGTGCGATGATTATACATTTTTTTTGCTCAAAAGGAAATAGCTGGACTTGGCTGGCATGTGGTTTCAACAAGACGATGTCACATGCCACACAGCATGCGAAACAATGGCGGAATTGAGAGGCAAGTTCTGTGAAATATTTATTTCACGTTTGGGGGCGCTCAATTGGCCATCTTGATCGTGCGATTTAACACCTTTAGACTTTTTTGGTAGGGCTATGTTAAGGCTTATGTCAGTAAGGGCATGCTCGCAACGGTTGACGCACTGGAAGCCATTAGTAAGGAATTTATTCTGGAAATACCGGCCGATATGTTGGAGATTATGCCAAAATCGGACCCACCGTATGAATCATTTGAAGCGTAACCGCGATCAATATTTACATGAAATCATCTCTAAACATTGAATTATTTAGTCGTAGTTCGTTCTATCGACTCAAATAAAGATTTCATACATTTCTTTAAAATTGTATGTGTTTTTTTTTAACAAATCCGAAACCTCTTAAAAATTACCCATTAGTTTTTATACGTTTTTGAAAATACTCGTATTTAAAGATATATAATAATGACAGTCTCGTGAAAACTGATTCTACAATTCAGGCAATGATTGGCGAAACAAATTTTTATTTTCAAAATAAAAATAAAAACAATATTTTTAATTTAAAATAGATGAAACCCTTGATTAAGTCAACAAACAATTGACGAAACGTTGGATAAAAAATGTAATAAAAAATATTTTATTGACATCAGCTATTTGGTTATTCAGTTAGCTAGATTCTGTGTGTCTGAACTTTAAAATAATTTTGTCAATAAATTGAATATTGACTCAATTAAGAATGCATGTCTGAACATATTATAAGTTTGTTAATCTATGATGTCAATGTCTGCTTGGCTAATATCACAGTTAACTTAAGATTTGCTGACAGTAGGGAATGATTCTAGACGCCTATTGCAAGATATACTCGTAACTTGTATAAGTCGAGTCGACTATAGTTTTCTTGAGGCATTCAATTACTTTTAAAGGCAATAAATGGATTAAATAGTATCGTACATCGCCTTTGTCTGATCCCAACCGATTATTGTATGGAAATGTTAATCCCCATTTAGATTATATAGAAATCTTCTGTGGTTGGGGTTTTTTTTGGCGACCTACCATCTCTTCAGTATAAATTATTTATTTAAGAAATGATCTTTGTTTTCATGAAAGGATTTCACATTTGTTTTATTATGCTTACTTATCTGAGGTACTGAACTTAAATAAAATTGAAAAACTAACGAAGATAAGTCTACAAGTTAAGTACAACATCTGCCATTTGACATCTGATATGTAATTGTTTTATAAACAGTTTGATATCGAAAAATAGTCAGCTGTTAAATTAAATTTACCTGGTTGCAAATCACGGCATTCGATATCGAACAAAATCCCATACAAAATTTTTTTTAATTTATATGGGAATTTCGTTAGATATCGAATCTCGTAATTTGCCCGTTTATACACCAAAAAAATCCGTATAGAATTTTTTGCCGAAATTTTATAAAAAGCGAAACTAAAAGTAAATGAATTCATGTAAGATAAAACAAGCGAAAAAAAAACAATGATAAATTAAAAACCAAGGAATTTAGAAAGGCAGGATACTACGAACGTAATAGTTAGATAAGAAAAATAATTCTAGGAAAGAGAAATCCTGTTAAATTTTGTTCAACAGTTTTATTTATGTGATGAGCACGTGAATCTGCGTTTTTCCAAGTTGATAGTTTTTGTTTGGCTTATAACTTTAGTTCTAAAGGGTATCTCAAAATTAACGCATGATTTCAAATTAAATAAAAAATAAAGTTTTTAGTTTTTTATTATTTTTGAGATATTCTTCAATGATTTGAAAGCATGTTATTCTGCCGTGTAACGCTGTATTTTTACAAGCTCTAAACTGTTAGCTGTCAAATTGTTTGTTAGGCTGACACTTTACTGCAAAAATTTCCGAAAATTTACATCGGGCGTTCCTTTTGGGACACCCTTTACTTATGATAACTGAACAAATTTGCTTGCTTCTTTTACGATTTGAAAAAATATATGAGATTGATTTACCATGGAATTGCTCGACAATATGATTTAGCTAAAACCATATAACTCGTTTGTTTGTTGCTCTTAGATTATGGTCACCTCAAACTTGTTTGATGTTAGTTTTCCTGCACTGCCAATAATAATTGCAACAACATTTTTATCAACAACATTGTTTACCATTTCTTACAACATTATGATATTTTAGCGGCTTAAATTAATTTAACACAAATATTACCAAAAAAAACACAAAATAAGCAAAATGTGTAACTGATTCTCAGAATTACGTTTAATTAAAAATAAATTGAATCACATTAAAACAATTTATTAAAATAATTTGTATTTACCACTAACAACAGCAAGCACAAACAAAAAAGTAACAACAATTAAATAAAAAATTGTATAGAGTCCACAGGTACTTAAACCGGCAATTAGTTGAAATTGTTTAAACTTTATACTTAAACTTGATCAAAACCGTCATTAAGTCCCCCCTGATCATAAGTGACAGACAACAATAACAATTTCAAATTGTCTATACGAAATCAGACACATGTTGACTGTTTTGACAAAATAAAAATGAATTTCAAAATAATGATGAATGAAAAAATGATGTTTACATTGAAAATGTGAACTTTCCTTGTATGGTGAGGCGAATGCCAAGGTCGAGAAATTAAACAATATAATTGCGAAACGAAAAATCTCACAATCATAGTAACGAATTGAAAATACATAAAAATTTCCTTAATACATTTAATACAACAATTTAGGCAACATATCTTAATACTCTTAACGATTTATTTCATTTTGTGTGAATTTAATGGAGTCACATATTTAAATTGTTAAGGAAACAAAAAGAAAAAAAAAACTACTCAAAATAATTTAATGACATTATTTGTTTTTGTGTAAATTTTATTTAAATTACAACGAATAATTTAAATCAAAAAATACAAAAATAATAATAAAAAATTACGCAATTTTGTTTTATTTATTTGTACAGATTTGTTTGTGAACAATTAATTTTGATATGGCGTATATTTTAGGGTATTCAATTAACTGAACTTCTATTTTGATCGATTAATAATCGTTTAATCTTGGATTAAATGGTTAAACGATTAAAAAAAATTTGTTCAAATTAATTGATTTAAAAAAATACATAAATTGTTTATTATATTGAAACTTTATTAGCAAAAAAACAACAACATAATAATCTTAACAACTCTTGAAATAAATCAGGAGGGAAATTACGGCATTCGATATCGAACGAAATTTTCATTCAAAATCAAAAATTTTTTTTATGGGATTTCGTTCGATATCGAAGGCCGTAATTTGCCCCCTGGCTCAAACATCCTAAATATGTACAAAAATAGTGTGTATCATAGTTTAAGGAGGTCATCGATAATAATATTTTAAGAAAATAATTTGGCTCAAAAGTTTAGCTTTTAAAAGACTGTTGTCTGAAGTTTTAGTGAAACGTGACTTAGAGAAAATGCTTTCACTTATTGAAGATTTTAAAGAATTTAAAAGCAATTCATACCATAGAATATCTGCTCATAATTCAAAATTGTTGGCATTTCTCTGAACATAGGGTTTTTTCAAACTCTGAACCGTTCTAATAGTTTCGTTCAATTCCTATAGATAAAACTAAATATGTACAAAAAATGTAAATTTTTGTTTAATTGCTTAACCTTTAATCGGTAAACCGATTGATAACACTAATAAACTAAATTAATTGCGTTTTCTTTTCTAAAACAAAGAGCTAAATTTTTTGCCTTTTTTATTCAAAATTTCCAATATAATGATTTTTTAGAATAGTGAGCTTATTAGTAATTATTGTGTCATCACATACGACATTTTAAATGTTTTTAGAAAAGAAAATGGAATAAAAAATTTCGAAATAATTTTGTAGTTCACGCATCATCGCAGATATCTCAATGGCAAGAAAAACAGCAAGTGAAAAAATGGGCTACAGCTACTAAAAGCTGCAAATGTCGCCATTTCACTAAACGAAATTACAAAATTTCATAATTGTTACACTTAGTTCTCTTTTCACCACTAAAACTAAAGAGCGTCAAGAATAAAATTTGATATTTTTGTTTGATGTAGTTTTTTGTTTTATTTCTATAAAAGCCATTTACAAAACAATTAATAATTAACATTTAACAATTCTTAAAGTTTTTATAATTATCTACTAATAAGTGGAGTATTCAAATATATACATATATTTTTTTTAAATGATATCAAGTTTGTGCCCATACGTTCTTAGCCGTCTCTATGTCTACCCATACGTTTAATTATCCCATTTTGTCTGGTTATCGCACCAGCAAGAAACCACAACTATTTCCTTCTTTATGAATAGTAGGCCGCAGGAAATATTCCAGATATCTAATTTATTTAGTTAAAAATTCTAAAACTATAAAAAAACAATAGTTTTCTATACCACGCGATATTTGTGGTTTCTATTTATTAATAATTAGCTACAAATTCATAATCACCGGCTAAAATGTGTGAAAGCAAAAGTGGGCAAAGTAAAATTTACAGACAAGCCGTTCATGGTTTTGCACAAAGCGGGAAACAGTTTACATATTAAACGTAAGTAGGTTGTATTTTTAAACAAAAAATAAATTAACAAAATTAGTGCGACGTAAAATATCACGAAATTATTCTCAAGCGAAGACAGAAGTGTGAAAGTAAAAAGCAAAGAGATTTAAAGCTCATAGAAAAACAATTTAAATTAATTTTCATGGAAATATTTTTTCACTACTTCCAAAGTATCAATGGGTGTATACTTTTGTAAAGTATTAATCTCCATTTTATTTTATATACAAAAATATTTATTATTAAACAATATTAACCATGCAAAAGTACAGACAAAACTAAATAAATTTCTTCAATAAAAAAATTATGTAGAATCCATGATCCAACAATACAGGTCTGTTTAATAGTCCAGCTGATTTTTTGAAGCGTTGTGTTTTATAATAGTCGAAAATTGTTAAGCTGTCAAAAGTTTTGTGTTGAAATCAGTGATGGAAAATCACATTTTTCTTCGGTACAAAAAGCATTTTAATTAGTACATTTTGACTCGTCTTACTCCTCCGGTTCATTTAGTACTTTCAAACTAATTTGACTTCTACGTGTCCAACAATCGCTTTCCAGTACATCTCAACATATATAAGAAAGTGAAAGTATTTTAAAAGACTTAAAGACTTAGAAGACGTCTTAAGCTTGTCTTGAAAAATGCTTTTATAGGTCTCGCTACATATTCAAGTAATAAACAATTTCGATCTCAAATTAAGAACGATTTGCAATAACAGCTCGCAAATGAAATAATTTCCAACCAAAATGAAAAAAGTGCCAACGGGAAAAAAATGAAATAACAACTAAAGTGCAAAATAAAATAATTTGTAAACTGAATGATTCCTAATACAATAATTCCAAAAGATATTAAATATCTCCCAATGAAAGAAGCCCTAAGAAGGGTGAAAGAATTCATTATACAGAAAGTCTCAACAGAAATGAAATAAGAACAAAAGAATTACATGAACCGCAATTTTAGGCCAAATAAAATAACTCCCAAAGATATTAAATAAGTCTCAATAAGTCCCATGCAAAAATTAATTAACTGCATATTCCAGTATTTCCCCAATTTAAAAAGCCACACAAAAAGTAAATGTGATATCTCCCAAATATATTTCTTTGGGTGTTACCTCATTTGAAAAACATTTGAACAAAACTTCTGAAAAATAGGAATCTCCGTAAAAGTTAGGTTTTTTCCCAACTTGAGAAATGTGTTATTTCTTAATATGTAATTGAAATTAAATTATTCCATAATAGTTAAATTTTTCATACTTTTAAATAATAAATCTTTGGATTAATAAATAACGATACTCTAAGTTCTGTATTTACAGTCTTTAGTTAACTAATGAAGTTGGTTTAACTAAATACTTTTCATATAAATATCATTAGTTACAGCCGCATCGTTAGTTCGCTGAATACCGTGGATTTATGCCTAAGGACGACCTAATGTAACGGATGGTTGAAGTACAAGCATCTTTTTATTGATATGTTACTTTAACACTTATAGGTTTTTTTCTGTCCAAAATATTTACTATTGGTCAGTATCACAAACGAGGACCAAAATTAGTCGCTTTACGCATGAACAACGTTTTGAAATATTGTAAACTTATTAGGGCTCAAACATCAAAGTTTTACTTGTAGTGCATTTCTAGTTTGAAAAACACTAAAATTTAGGAAAATACACTTTCTTAAAGAAGATGAATGTAATTTAGCAGTAAGGTCAGCAACAAACATTTACACTCAACTGAACGTCAATTTGATTTCAAACTTTAATCTCAAACATTTTTTCTTGACGTGAAAAGGGATTAAGAATAACGATTGGTATCAGATAAAATAATTGTGTTTGTTACAATAATATAATGTAAACGCAAGAACAAATACAATTCATTATATGGTTTTAGTTAACAAAGAAAAAATTACAAAGATTTCTATTTAGTACTGGTGGGGTGAAAAAAGTACTATTTAAAATATCTTTTTGTACCGAAGAAAAATTTAATTTTCCATCACTAACATATAAAATACAGCTTTCATCAAATGTTTTTGACATATTTGCGATTTTATACACAAACAAAATGCGCGTTGTCTTTTTTATTATTGTAATTATGAACAGACCTGTATTATTACCCAGGGGTGAATTTTTCGCTTACAGAACCGATGATTTCATCCGCACGAGTAGGACAGTAATGCACATAATCTCCATTACAACATATTATACTTTTTCGAATACATTGCCGCATTTTTTGAGTGAACGCGTTATACTTGCATACAAAGTAAGCGGGATAGTGATGTGTTCATCCAATTCATATAAACTGATAGTGTAAGCAGGCAGTAGACAATCTCCATTACATCGTGGGAAAGTAGAAAGAGTATCGAACACAACTTCGCACACATTGTAAGCAGACGGTGGACAGCTTACACACATCCTGCATTACTTCGTGGCCAAATTTGCAAATTCCATATACTGCCTAAACACACTTTTTAAGCTAGAAATATTTGAACACAAAGTGTGGCAAATTTCATTGAAGAGATGTAATGTAGTATGCAATGTTCGCCTCTGGGTAGATCATGGTACAATCTAATATGTAAAAAGTAGTAATTAGATTATTAATTTACATTGAAGCTGAACTAGAGTTACATACGCAAAATATTTTTAACAATTTTCAACTTCTCATGTAGCTTTTATTTTAACAACAGGGAGATAATTGATTAAAAACAATATTTTATTTGAACAAAATTCTAATCGGTTTATAATATTCGCAAATAATTATTATATCAGTTGATTTTTTTAAGCAAATATTTGTATTACATTTTACTTATAAAACAAACAAAAAAATTCTATCATAAAGTGATTCTCAATAAAAGCTGTAAAATTACTTTCAAATAGTCGCTTTACAACACCCGTTGAATGATATGCAACTCTCACATTATTATAGATTTGATGAAATGTACTTCAGAGGATGACATAAATAAAACAATTGATTTCCTACTGAGGATATTCAACTACAAACCAACAATTTAACTCTCGCATAAGTGCTTTATCCCCTCGTCTTGACTAGCAATAAATATGTTGGCAATAAAGCGATAACGAAGGAAGAATAACGGAACAATATATCTTATTGCTTTGATTATTGCTTTGCTATGGGTAATCGTATTTATGTTAACACATAAATTACAAAATTTCAAACAGAAAGGTTCGGATAATAAAGAAGACGAAACTGAAAGACTTTTTAAATTTTCATTTGAAAAACTTATCCTGAAAAAAGAAATTTTACATTTTTATGTATTTTATAAAATATTTTCTTTTTAATTAACTTTTTTAATATCTTTTAACAATTTAATTAATTTTTTTTTGCAAAAAATTTCTTTTTGTTTTATGGTGCGTCTTTTTTTTCTTTTATTTGGAAATGTCAAACGGTTTATGACGTTTTATGTTCGCAATAATTGTCAACGAAAAACTAATTATTGTCGCAATTATTGCCAAGTACGAAAGAGATGCGTCTTCAATGGACATAATATAATTTTAACATTTGCTGCAATATATGTCAATGAATTTATGGCCAGTCAATTTGTAATTTCTTTATTATATATATAACACAAGTTGATAGCCTTCGTGCTTTAGCTTTAAGTTTAATTGCAATTTTAATACTTTCAAATACGAGCACCATATTCTCATCTATTCACAAAAGTCGATTTCTTGTGAGTCCATAAAAGTAATAAAAAATTATCTCTTTTGCACTGATAAAAAAATAACTTACACAAAGAACTTCGTGCAATAACAAGCAAATGTAAAAATCATTTACAATGGCTCGAATTCGCACTACTTTCTAGACACCAGTTTAGGATCTTACTGGCTTTTTTAAAAGTTTTTTCTGCTGAAATATGCATGACTTTCATAATGGTTTTTACTTTCATTGACATCACTGTTTTCTGTGGCGCTCGCTTTGCTACTCTTTGGTTGTTTTGAGTTAAAAATTTAAACATTAAGAAATGTTTAATTGACAATGTAACAAAAAACTTTATTTACCCAATATTTCGTTCGTTATATCTATGGAAAGCTTCTTCGGGGATATTTAAATAACATTACGATAACAAATTATTTGATTTAAAGAACAATAGAAAATCTTGCATAAATTTAAAAGGTGGCCTAGAGTGGGATATTAAGGCACCACTTCGCAGTGATGTGAAAAAGTCTTCATCTAAACTTTAACTTTGGTAATTCCCGGCTATGGTTGCATAAAAATTTGTGCCAACCGCTTAGAGAATTTATTAATTCGGTCCCATTGTGCAAACGATAAAAAGGAAAAGAAATTATCTTCCCACATACAATATAAAATTAATTTTGTGGTATCATCGTCACCGAAAAAGCTTATCGCATTAATATTAAAGAAATTAAAAAAGAATTGGCACATAAGATAACTTTGTATAAAGCAGTCGATATTATAGAAATTTATGACTAATGTAAGAAATTATAGAAGCCAACTTAAAGCTTTAGGATTCGTATTAGTTTTTGATTTATTTTTAAGTCTAATATTGGCCGGGTAGAGGAGCAGGAGGGAGGCTTACAAACAGCACGTTGTTTGGTGCAGTTTTGCATTCGAACACAAGAACTAAAGCAAACCATACACTACTCCAGAATACTGGCACCAACAAGTGATCTTGAATCGTGCTCGAGACACATACCATACAAACATACTGGTGAAATATTCATTTATTTAAAAATTTTGTACGGATGAGTTGTTGCAACTCCTTTATTATTGATATTGTTTTGAAGCTACAAATGAATGCAAATGCGTATATTTTTATTAAAAATGTATTGGATATGATTTTTTTTATTTCAGAAAGACTATAAAATACATATTTTGTTTCTTTTTTCTTAATTTATGAAATTAAATTAAATGTATTTTACTCTCTGAACACTTTGCCCAACTGAGCTAACACAATACCACAAACTGGAACCACCAGCAAAATATCAAACTCTGTTTGCAATCGCTACAGCAAACCGTTCAATCACAACAAATGCCTAAACACGACCCAACGACTGGCACCAACACTTGATTGCGCATGCATGTGGATGCGTGTATGGGACCCTTAAATAAGCTGGTTGTACAATGCGACGATTGTGGCTTACGCAACCTAAAAACCCTGGGTGGACTAGCAGATTAGTTGTTGTTGTGCTAGTGTGTCAGTTGGCAGTTTGCAGGTTCATTTCCCTGCACTCTAACGGACGAAGTTCTTTGTGAAAATATTCTCTGTATTAATTTGAAATATAATTTGCTATTGTAGACTGACATTTAATAAATATGTAAATAAAATTGTATGACTAAAAGATATATAAACAATAGTTTAGCAAATACTAATTCCATTTATACAAATTTTCATGTATATATCATAATGTTATAATGCTAATTTTGTTATATTAATGAATTAGATGAAAAAAATAATTTCCATATTAAAGCTTTTGCTGGAAAAGAACAAGAACTTTTGTGTTGCCAAACACCTTAAAACCAGAAATATAATTATTTTAAAGCGTTAAAATCCTTTGATATCAGACCAGCCATAAAAATTTTATCAAACTATTGCAAATACATTATAAGTTTTTAACAATTTTTTATATATAATTTGAATGCAATTAAATTTATTGTAGTTAACGCTTGACTTGTTAACAAAAAAAAATTAAAATAAAAATAAAAACAAAACAGAAAGAGTTAAAAATATATTGTAAATCAAAAATATTTGTAAATAGTTTGCGTTTCTTTTTTCAATAGAAATTTAATGAACCATTGTCATGACATTTTTTTTTCCTTCATAAAAAAGCATCACCTCTCAAATAGCAATTGGTTTTAATTATTTTTTTTTAGATGAAAAAAAAAAACAAACTTAACAAAACAAAAGCAACAAATTAATGAACGGCCAACTATTGATGTTTAAAAGGTTTCTATGAACGTTTAAATAGTTATACTGATAGACAGACAGACACTAGGCAAACGGAGACATTCAAAACATCATTAGCATCATCATTATCATCATCGTCATCATCGTCATCATCATCTTGTTTCACTTGTACGAGCAGAAAATTTCAATTTCCATGCAATAATTTTGTTGCTGTTATTGTTTTTGCATAAATGTAAATTTAATTCAATGGAAAAAGTACTCATATCAAAGCAAATATATTTGAAAATAAATGTAGGTGTGTTTAGAACCACTGTTGGCTATAAAATGCTTGATTAAATTCCCTTTATAATAGTTTTTATTTATATATACTTTTTTTTAAAGATTTTGCAAGAAATTTAAGTTGATCAAGTGAAATGTTTTATTTCGTTATATCATGAAAACAACGATGCACATTGGGGCCGCTTGAAATGCAAGATATAACAAATATGTGACTATTAAATTATCCAACCAAAAATTTGCTAATGACTTCTATTAATCCTTTCAGGCATAAAACTGTTTCGCAAAATAATTATATATTTGAATATGTTATTTCCTATATTAAGGGTTTTTGAAATACATGTATGATAAAAAATTAAACAAATATTTGTAAGTTATTAAAAATTTATAACGAAAAATTCTCGTAAAATGGAAAAATGTGTTACAAATTACATTTAAGAAAAAAACAGCTTTCCAAATAACCGAAATGAAAATTGAAATTCTACTTTAACTTTTTGTGCGCGACGCTGCTAACATAAGAGAAAATTAAAGCTCGGATAATGTTGAAAATCCTTGAACAAAAATTTTCTATTTGATAGAAATCACTTGTGCAAATTTCGGGACACCGGTATCTCATATGCATCAACGGGTTAAGAATAATATACTATTGCACATAAACTATTACATTACAGGAGTGATATAACTACTTACAAGTAGCTAAACAAGTTAATTATTGTTTGAGTGACGCGGTAGCTAAGCGTGCTCTTATCATGCCAATGTTCAGCCTCTGATGAAGGCATACGTTTTTTTTCAATTGTCTGTTGTGTGAGTCCTTGTTAAGAAAAGTTTTTAGAACGCAATGAAATAGTTGTGCAGTGGATGGCGATTAAACAGTTGCCATCAAACAGAACAATTCCTTCGAGAGCACGCGCTCACTACAGACAGCAGACAATTAATTTTTATTGTGTCTTTTGTAGTCGCTATTTGTAATACGAGTTGGAAATTATTTAAGTCCAATGACATGGCCATGCTAAAGTAATGAGTTAAAATGCTAAAGCAAAATTATGTACTTCATATGTTGGTTAGCAGTCTAAATCATTACTTGGCCATCAAAGTCATTCCTGGGTAGATATTTAGTTATCTAGTTGAAATTTTATGTGTTTTCCGTGTGAAAAAGACAAGTGCAACTTTCGTAGATGTTACTGGCACAAAATTGTATGGATTTAATTCAGATGGAATTAAGTTTCAATTACGCACCGGTTTCGTTTTATGATTAAACTGTCCAACGTTTCCAGTCACGTCTTTCAATTTAGAATTTTTTAACAACATATTTGTTGTATTCAGCTTGAATACATTTTCCACATGATCAACAATTTGCTAAATTTTATATGGATGTATCTTTGGTTTGCAGTTTTGTAGTTCCTGAGATTAAGTACTCAATGCAGTGAAAAATCACAACTTAATTTTCTTTCATAGAGTTTAAAATTTTTGCATCCAAATTTCATATACTGAATTAGATCTACCTACCCTTCACTTACTATCCGCTGAGCATTTGAGATGCCGAATAATTAATGATTGAAGGAAGCGGTTTTTCGGGTGAAAATAATTCTATAAAAAGTTTAGCTTGTTAAAATGTCATTTTATGGAAAATTATATTTAATAATTTATTTTACGAAATCTTAGCAATTCGTATTCCTGCTAGAAAAAGTGGAATATACCTTTTAAAATTTGTCTTTGGGGAAAATTACGGCATTCGATATCAAACTAAATTTCCATACAATTTCAAAAAATTTTGTATGAGATTTCATTCGATATCGAATGCCGTAATTTTCCCCCAGGACAAGTTTTAAATGGTATATGTCATTTGCCCCCTGTTCATAAGATATTAAGTAAAAAGGACATAATAAAATTGAAGCCAAAAACTTTGAGATAATCCAATTTCAATAGTCCAATTACATATTATTTCCAAAAAAAGTCCTTTAGAATATTCAAACCGCGTGATGCCAAATATGCATATTTCGTTGAGCCTAGCGTGCTTTTTAATTTTGACTCTTTTTCATTTCAGCACAAGTATTTTTACAGCTTTCGCTCAGTAAAAGGCAGACTGCTTTGCAAATACTCCCGAATTTATAATAAAATATATATAGATAATTTTTAAATTACGGCGTTTCTTGTAAGTAAGTTTGCACGTGAATATCTTTCTTATCTCCCTTACAAACCTGATCAACTGTCACTTCTAGCCTGTACTGCACAATTTAAAAGTGTTTTGGTAAATATATTTTGCAGATCTACCTATTTTAAAATAAGTTAATCCAATAATTTCTCTTTATTTTAAAGTATATTAACAGCAGAGTAAAATGAAATACATTTATTTGAACTTAAATGAAATAGGCACAAGTTGTGAATTTTAAAAACTATCTAAGAGCTGTTGTACATTTGAATACTGATTGAAGTCTGTCGATTCAAAGAGGGCGTTTTAAAATGCTGGCTACAAAAATATATCAATACATACATATGTACACATTTATAATGTACGTATATTTTGTCAATAAAGATTTTGTAATTAATTGGCAAAATGCATTTTTGCTGTTAATTTATGTATGATAAAAATAATATGGTTTTTAGACTTACTTGCATTCCGGTTCCACGTAAATGTTCATTTACCCAATTGCGAAATGTATTGGCTTGTATTTCTACCCATAAATCCTCATTGCCACGAATATTCATGCCCTTGGCAGCCGTTCCTTCGGGACTGCGTGCCACTAGACCGGCATGTGTGATCTTTTGCGTTTCCACCGTGCCATCAGCATTGTGCTTTAACAGGCCAGCATGAGTAATTTTAGCACCTTTTAAATCTTTTACTTCCATGGTGCCAACCATGGTGTTTTTGTTTAATATTTTATTTTTAAAGAATATTTATTTATATGAACTTTCTTTCTAAAATACTTTTAGTCTTTCTTACAAGATATTTAAAATCATTTTTTTTTGTTTCTGGTTACAAGTCGTAATAATTTAGAAATAAATTAATTATATATTTTATTGATTTATTTAGGCAAAAATTCGTTGGCTTTTAATTAACACTTTTCTTTATTTATTTTTAATATTATTTCCTTAACAAGTCTAATTATTTTTTTTTCAAATAAATTAATAAATTTAACAAGTTTCAATTTCGTTTGAGCTTAACTTTAATTCACTTTTTATTTTCAGTTTCGTGCTTACACATTGATCGTTTTATTCAGACTGAAAAAATTCAGGTGGGTCTTGTTTTCAATTTTGCAATCGCACAAAATCTTTTACAAATAAAACACACACACACACACTAACACATACAAGCACACACACACACAATGTAAATGCTACCTACAACATTCAGAGTCTTAACAGAAATGATATAAAAAAACTCGTCAAAACGCGCTTAAAATGTACAATTTTGTTTAAACTAAAATGACGTCAGAAGTGGTTTTTTATTTATTATTTTCTACTTTTAGCTGAGATGATGGGGCGAACAAGAGTTTGATTTTTTTTTCATTTCAATTTCATAAATCATATTTACTCCAATTCGCCTTAAAGCACACACACACACACACCAATATATAATATCTTAAAAACTTCTTACCAATTTTATGCACTCTATTTCAGTGTTGCCAGCTTAATGTAACTAAACACACCAATCATGATTTTTATTTCGGGCGGTGCCACACACATACAGGTTTCTGCGTTTTGAACAAAATTTATAGTAGTTTATAGGATTATGACCACCCCACTAATTCTTGGTTTAGTGAAAATAGTATTTAATGTTCCAAAGCCATGAATTTAGTTCAAAAACACAGAAACGTGCATTTTTAAACGCTCGCGAGGCGCCTGGCCTTTGAAAAATCACAGTATTTTTTTATGCCTTGACACACTTTTCAGGTTAAAGTTTTTTTCAAAAAACTTTTGTGTTCTAAAAATATAACGCAGCAATAGGTCTGTGGGTAGACTAGTTAAGCTTAACTCCACACTGACTTTGACAGTTTTTCAAATTATGATTTTTTGTACTTAGGAATTTCCGTACATTTCAAGGTATTTCAAAAGAATTGCGCAGTGTGAAATTAAAAAAAAATATCGTGTTTTTTAAGGATATAGATTATTAATATCATAATGCAATAAAACAAAAAATGTCCAACTAAAACAAAATTTATATATAAAATGAAAATTATAATTATTTACCATGAAAAAAGGAAAAGAATGAAAAGTAATGTTTTTTCAATTATTTGTCATTCATTGTTTTTATATGGATTTTTTAAAGGATTCTTTTTAATTTTTTTTAAGAACAAACACAAACCGCGAAGCCATTTTCGCTTGTCTGCAGAAAGACCCAGGGTCTAGGCAGGAATCGATCCTGCAATCCCTCGACTAATAGACTAGTACGCTATCTACTAATCTACGGGGGCTCCCCCGTAGAATTAATACTATAGCGAAAAAAATTATTGCGTAGGTCGAAGCATTTTTTTTTATGAAATTAAACATATGCGAACTACATTAATTAAGTTTTAATAAAATAAAATAAAATAAAATAAAATAAAAGAAAATAAAATAAAATAAAATAGAATAAAATTAAGTAAAATAAAATAAAATTACATAAAGTAAAATAAGTACCAATCAAAAATTAGAAATGTTTGAGCAATTTAAAAAGCCCCAAAAATTAAAAAGCCCACAATAATAGACAGCACAATGAAATTATTCCCAAAATTATATGAGTTGTGAGTTATTTTAATATGTAGAGAAATATTTTTTGTTGTTTCAGCTTTAGTTTGGGAATTGTTGTGTGTTAGCGCTGTAAGAGTAGTGTTTATGAAGACTTCGGCTTATTCTGTTATAGCGGCAAAATTGATTTACTTAAAGTGAAAAATATTCCAGATAGTTCAGGGGGGTTACTTTCTATTGCAATGCGAAAGCAATTTCAGTGTATCAATAGTTCGATTGCGTACGTACCATTTGTCTTTTCCATCGCATTAGAAAGTTCAGTTTAGAGTGGTTATTGGATCTTTGTAATTATAGATATTAGTTTTTGAGCAAGTTGTATAGTCGTTTGATAATTCAAAATCAAACTTCATAATGAACCATATTAGCGGTGATTCCGGTCCGGTCAATATTTAATTGAAGAAATTTCATAAAAGAAAAAAATTAAAGAAGAAAGAGTTTTTTTTGTATTAGGAATCTAATTTGTGCTTATTTTTTTTTAAGTCCAGTAATTATTGTAATTATTAAAAATTTTAGTTTTTCTATTAAAATTGAGTACCGTTTAAAAATCTTTATTTTCCATGTCTGATAACAGGCCTGCTCTCTGAGCATTCTCAAGCTTTTTTGTATAACATGCTTCCACATTGTTTGCTCACTCTCTTGCCATATGTGGGGTCTTTGCGCAATCGCTCTTTGTCAGTTTGTTTTCTATTCTGTTGTATGTGCCTGTGTGTGTGTGTGTAAGCGAAGTTTAACAAATATTTTATTTCGTTTTCATTTTCTTCAAGAAATTGTTTAAGCCAAAATTTAAACAAATAAACCAAAGCGAAAAAAATAACAATAATATGTAGGAAGTTGTAAAGTCAGTTAATGGAGAAGGTTACTTTTGTGTTGTGATTCTTATAAATTATAGCTTTGCTAATCTTGCTTCTGTTGCTGTAGCAAATCTAGCAAATATTTTTTGCTATTTTAAAACAACGGAACAAATATGTGCTATACGTATGATTAAAATGTTAGTTTGGGCTGGGACTGGCATATATTTGAGTATATAAATGAGACCTTCATTTCTTCAAAGAATTATTCCATTCGGCATTACTTGTAAATATATAAAAGAAAGTGCAATAAAATTATATGATGTATGTCTGTGTGATTTCTTAATTACACTTACTTCATGAAATATTTGCCTAGTTTGGCCATGTCTTGAGGTCGAAAATGGATGTGAAACAAAGGAAACTTTTTAAGCTGTTTAGGCTTGAGGTTCAAATAGATAGAAAGCAAGCAGTATTCTTGCAATAAAAATGAAAAAAAAAAATAATTTATATTATCGCTGGTTCTATAAATCCGAAAGAATATTTCAGACGATTAAAATATTAGTAATTTTATTTTTGATTTTGATAAATGGAAACGTTCGAATAAATTTTCTTTCAAAAGCATTTCTATTTTATTAGATCGGTAAGTCAATGTAAAAATGAAATTTTAATTTTTTCTAACAGCTCTTTTTAATAAACAATTTTTTTAAAGAAACCTTTTTAAAAAAGTATATAAAAGTTTGATAATTAGGCATTAAAAGAAAATAATAGAGAATATAAGAAATAACTAAAAAACTAACGAGGAATTAATCAAATGCCAAAATGGACAATCGGAAGGAAGTCTGTACAAAAAATTATAAAATTATTTTAAATACGCCATAGAACTTTTTAGAAGAGAATATATTAATAAAAAAACATAAACTTGTTTTATATAAATAAAATACAGAATAAAATATTTGACAAAATGGGCAAAGAATTTAAAAAAATGTACAAATATTAATAAATATATTCAAACGCCAAGTGCGTAAAAAATACTTATGAGTATTCATTAACGAGGGTAGTTCCTTTTAGAAGAAGCAAGTAAACAAAAATGTAACAGTGATATTAAGTAAAAGATTATTATGAGTGTAATATGAGTCTTCCATACTGCTGATACAAAGGAGCAAGCAATGCACCCAAACAGGAAATATTCCATAGCGTAAAATAAAAAAGGAGGCACTAAATATGGCAATTGTGAATTGTTTGTTGAAATAAAGCCCTTTTTGGTATATAAAATTTACACTAATTATAAAACCAGCGGAGCCTAACTCGTAGCGGAGCCTAACTAACCAGTGAGCCTAATTCGTACATACACAGCACAATATTTAATACAATATATAAAGGGCATCTTAAAAATTAACGCAAGATTTTAATGCAATGGAAAACAACGTGTTTAGCGTTTTCATTATTTTTGCAATATTTTATGAAATGAAAAAGCAAGTTGTTCTGCCGCGTAACGCTGCATTTTCACAATCCCTAAAATGTCAGCTGTCAAATTGTTTTCTTTTTTTTAAAGAGAAGTAACACTCAGGCAATTAGTATGCCTACCAACCCGTAGGTGTGTTACCTTCCTTGGGAAAGGGATAGTGAGAGAGGACAGATGGTGAAAGAGAGAAAGCCTAATTTTTTAAAACTCTAAAATTGCGTGTTATGTTAGTTTTTAGATTTTAGTTGTAGCACCTCTGCTGTTAAGTATGCGCATTAAATTTGTTTAAGCTGAGCAGCTATTTTATTGATTATTTTACTTCGCTGGCGATTTTGCTACAATACCGACGAAGGAGGGCGCTGTGATGTCCGCTAGCATACACCAGTATCAATTGCTGCCAGAAATGTTCAGGGACCAGTGTGCTATGCCTTCATCACTTAAACACTCCGACAACAACAAATACAATGGCATACTCTAATGCACATCTGAAAAATGCTGGATGTTATGACTTGTCTGAAGCTGGGCTCGAATGTAATTTAAAGCAAATGAAAGTTCACTTAAAAATCGGTCTACTCATTTTTCATTTAAATTGAACCAAAAGTTCATTTAATTTTTAATGTTAAAAAATTAATTGACTTAAGCCCGTGAAAATAAAAGATTTTTCCTTTGTTTGTGTAGGAGAAGAAATCTCAAACAAATCACAAAAAGAAAGCAAAGAAAAAAAACAGCACTTAAAAACAACGGACAATATTGAATGTAACCGAAAATCCGTATTAATATGTCCTTAGTTTTTTGAATGAATGTTAGAATCAGTTAAACATAAAATTGCTTACAATTTTAAATGTTTATTCTTTTAAAAATGACTGAGCGGATTAAAACTTGGCATTAATTTTTAATAGTCCTGTCAAGTGACCCCTTTAATTAATAATTTCCTTTATTATTTATTATTCGTAGCTACAGCGACATATCGAGTGAAAATTTTAGTTTCTATTTTTTAGACGCGTAACAGAGAAACAGATAAACGGAAGGACCTGATTTTATTTTTGTTAGATGTTGTTGTAGAGGGCATACTAATACGCACTCTGAGTACACTTTAATTATCTTTCTGGTGTCACAAATACAAATTGTTTTTATTTTACTAAAACAATTGTATAAGAATAACTAGTATTCGAATAAATATATCTGGGCAATTTTATTAGAAAATAATATAGTACGTTCTCGCAAATTAATTTATAAAACTGGAAGATTATTGTAGAAGCTAATTAAATTTTCAAAAAAAAACCTGGTTATTTTCTAATTAGAACTATTTTTATTCCAATAATTCTATTTGAATAATTTTATTCAAATAATTCGTTACAAATAATTTCATTTTCATAATTTGTATTGAAATAATTTTATTTGAATTATTTATTTAGAATTATTAATAATAATAAAAAATTTAGTTCAAATAGTTCGATAATTTTTTATCGAATAATTTCTTATGCAATATCTTCTTAAAAAATAAACCCAATCTGCTTAAGTCTTTTTGGCGTGTCTGTAAAACCACATAGCGTCTTGGCAGGAATTGAACCTGCAACCCCTAGAAAAATAGTCTAGCGCACTATTTACTAGTCAATGGGAAGTATTCTATTTTCCAATACTTTTATTTGTAAAATTTATTTGTATTTAAGTTTTAATAATTTTTATTTACTGCCAGGCCCACGATGTCACACGTATTCATCCTTTCGTACTATTACATTTAAAACAAAAAATATTTTAGAATTAAGTTTATTTAAATAAATTTCGAAAATAGATTTTCGATCCAAAATAATTTGTTTAAATATTGAAATTTGTTTGATCTTCTTATTATTATCATTAATTTTAGTCATTAGAGCTTGAGACTTTTTAATAAGTAACTTCATTTAACTCTGATATTTCGGTTCTCTGAAGAAGCTTTCTAATGTATAGCAAAACATCGGAGTTAAATATTGTGATTTATTAAAAAAAATCTTTTACATTATTGACAATAATTTAATTAATTTCAAAATTGGCCTCGTATTGAAGTGAATTAAAATTACTCAGCAAAAACTAAAGCACTTAACAAAAAAATTCTGGATTCGTAAATTACGTAAATCACTTAAAAATTTTAAAGGCAATTATTTTGCTGCATTTTTTACATTAAAATAACACTGAAAAAAATTAAATACACACAAACTGACGCAAACACATAAAGGGAACAATAAAAACGCAAAAATTGTCGGTAACAAAAAAAGCTTTACGCAAATATTTACACAAAACTAATTGCTGCTTATAGAAATTTAAATGAATTTTTTGCTTCTCCCCGACTTCAGCATCACGACAATTTGACAACATTTATCCGTAATGAATTTCAAATGATTTAAAAAAAAAATAAAAATAAAAACTTTTCATTGCCTGACAAATCGTATTTATTTAAAATTTGAATAATTTTATTAAATATTTTTTCTCTGTTTTTTTATGATCTCATTAAAAATAATAGTTTCGAATCAAAACGATGTAGCAAATGACAATAACAATAATTAAAATTATTAAACCAACTGAATTAAATATTTATTTCATTATTTAGAATTGACTTAATATTTGTATTTATAACTTTTAGATCTGATAAATTATTTTTATGCATTTGTCATTGACAATGAACTTTTTGCTGCTAAATAAATACTAATGATATGGTTCACTTTGAATTACTCGTACTAATATTAAAACAAAAATGTTATTGAGGCAACTATGGAGTGCTCAATAGAAATTCTCAAAATGTATTTGTATATAAAGCAGTGAAATGAAAATGCAGTCATTACTAAATATTTTAAGTATGTGTTGTATCTATAATTTGTGCATCACAGAGCAAAACAGAATTAAGCCAACGAAATGCTTAGCGAATTTTATTTTACTGTGATACTTAAAATTTTATAAAAAGGTGTGTAAAGTTGTTCGGCTCCGATTAACTATTATTTCTTAAGAGCAAATAATTATATTTTTATTAATAGTTATTATGTGAAATAAAATAATTTATCTAATTAGATTATATGGGTAAATCGGTCAATTAAATTGTCTATGCCGAATCGCTGGTGTGCGAAAAATTCAACACAACTTAACTGTTTATCCCATGATGTCGAAATAATTCTTTTTTTTGTACAATTGTATATAAAAGAAATTAGAATTTGGAATTGCAGTAGAGAAAAAACTCGTTCGACATTCAAAAATGTCGGGTTCCAAGACACGACTGACTCATTTTCTAATTTTAAAACATAAAAAACATGTTTAGCTCCACTAATGAAACACTTTCAAAGGAGAACATCTCAAGAAATGAAAACTTTGTTGGAGGAAGTGCTTGGCACTATCTTGAACTTAAATTAATTTTATCTTCGCCATGTATCTACTTATGATAAACTTCACATATGATGTTACTTCAAGTGACTGCCCATTGAGCTTAAAAGAAGTCACGGATGTATCAGTAAGTTTGGTTATTTAAATTTCAGACGCAACACCGACTATAAATACAATATGGGCAAGATGGATGCTTTGTTTGCCCACAATTAAAAATAAATATGACTTTACCCCTAAAACATGACCTCATCTCTATAGAACAGCAACTATTAAATTAGACTTTATGAAAAAGGAAACAACATAAATGAAGAATAATATCATTAGTAGTGAACTAATCAAGCAAAAATAAAAAATAAAAAATGTGAATAATAAAAAGCTTCACCATTTCGCAAACAAAAAAAATATATGATCTTTCTTCAAGACAAAACACTTGAGCAGCTCAATAGCGAAATATATGAGCTAACATTCGAAATGTTACGCATCCATATTCTTCTCCAAATTCAGGATTCATCAACTTTTTATTATTTAAAAATTTTAAGAAATATTTTGCTAATGACTGGACAAACGTAGAGGTTATCTGTGCAGGATAAACCATTTTTCCGATGCTTTCGAAATATTAATTTGCACAGCGAAAAAAATTTAAAATCAATGAATGCATTTCATCTTGGTTTTAAAAAGATATACTCCCTTCGTGAATATAAATTTTTTTTCTCAAAATATTTCCCTTTCCCCTGATGTTCCAATCGTGAATAATTCCCGAGAAAAATATTCACTTGAGAAAGGAAATTCCACTTGTCATGAATGATATTTTTCAAGGGAATTTTTCCACTCTACCCTTGATTTTGTTCATTTAATTTTTGCAGATGAAATGAATAAAAAATCATGTTATTTCAGCATTTTCCTTTTAATTACATATTTAAGCTTATAAATATTTCTTTTTACGACAAGATCAGTAAATACTGGCCATTATGCTTAATAATAATTCCCCACAAAATTTGTTTGGACAGAGTATGCATCTTTTTGGTATATAATCATTCACTGCATCTAAAATATTTTAAGCACATCATTATTTACATTTAAAAACATTTTGTTTATAACCCAAAATTTGTATTTCTTTATTGATAAGCTTGAATTTGTTTAATTTTGAATAAATGTTTAAGCATCACAAATCTTCTTCCCTTTTATAGATTGACTGTGATCTGATAGCGCGAAAAAATGTTCACGGGAGTTTCACTATAGCAATTTTCCCTTCCGCGGAGAATAAAAATTTCATGGGAACAAAAATTTCACTGGTTATTTACGATATGGATGATAATGTTAAATAATGCTTTTTCAAGTGCCTCCAGACTTCCCATAGTATAAAAAAAAACCGTGTGTATCAGAAAATGTATTAAATCTTCTACGCATAGTCTGCCTTGCGTCAATTTGTAATTTTTATAAGTTTGCGTATTATACAAATATTATTTTATAATTTTACCAAATATTTGCAAACTATTTCAATATTCCATTTATAAATGTAAATTTATTTTTTATTTATAACTAATTCAAATCAGCTCTTGATAAAATTTTACATCATAATCTTCACACAGAAAGGTGTGGGTGAGCTATTTTTGACATTAACGTACTTAAAAATATAAAAAACTTAATTTTTGCCCAAAAAAAACACTATCGAATAATATCACCATAAGACAAAACAATCTCTTAATTGATACTAAAATTCACACCTACTTAATTTAAAAGGAGAAGAAATACATTTAACACCCACATTGGCAGCTTAAGGAAAGAAAAAAGAACGAAACATCATTCATAAAATTTTATTTAATTCCAAGAATGTTTTATTCATAAATGCAACAATAACAAACTTACTTACATTTGTATACTCGTATTTAAAAATCTTTAAATGAAATTTCATTCATTGAAAAACTTGCTATATTTTTATTTTTTCAAAATGTTTGCATTAATTATTAGCAACCTACATACTACAGCGTTGAAGTAAGGTTGCTGCAGTTACTTCTAATGTGTTCTTTAACTAAAACGAGTTTCTTGCTTAACTCTTTTGTTTTAAATCATCGCAGTACACCAGTAACAACAAAGACTTGCTGATGATTCAGCAATTACATATGTACATAAATATGTATGTACTCTACTCTTGCTGTGTTTATTATTTTTAATTTCACGTTCTTGTTGTTTAAATTTGACGAAGAATTCTAAAAATTCGATTGGTTTTATAAAAAACAAAATTGGTCTTCGTCAGTTTCTTTAATGGTTTTTTATATTTAAATTCTTTTTCGCGTTTAAACAAGAAGTGCAAGTCATTTATTGATATTGTTGGACTTTAGTTTGGTGTTACTTTCAAATAAATATGTACATACTTATATTCATATGCTGTTAAAAAATTTGTTTATATGATATATTCCGTTTTCATTCAATATTACGATTATTTAAAGTATAAACATTTTATTTCTCCACGATTGGTTAACCCCCATTAACTGAATTTTGTAGTTATGCTTATTTTGTTTCAAAGTGTACTAACTTTCAGTTTGTCTAAACTGTACTTTGCAAACTCATCTACTTTTATCAACTATTGTGAATATCGATCGCACCAAAAGTTTATTTTTGGAACACCCTCATCTGAGCACGATTTCTGCATAAAGATATGCGTTTCTCAGATGATAAAGCTTAAATCCAAAGTATATTTATACAAGTGCACGTACGGTAGCTGATTAGAAACTTATTTCAACTTTTGTTTACATTTTAATGTTTATTCACATACATTTTTCATATTAAAATTTTCAAGAATTGAAAAAATAATAAAATAGAAAGAAAGATAAGTAACACATTGCAACAAAAAAATACCTGGGATGAGATATTATATTTCTTGTAGGTGCTGTCGAGTAGATCAAGAATCTGTATTTGAAATTTCCGGGACACCCCCAAAATCTGGAGTTACGGGTAAAAAACCGGTTTTTCGTTCTTCTATGCACTTATATGTCTGTAACTTAGTTGAATATTAACTGATTTAAAATTTAAGATTTAAAAAGAAGAGACTGAGGCCTTTAAAATGATGTATATGATGTTCGTGTTACTTTAAAAAACATGTTATTAATTTAACCTCAAAGGCATTTTCCGTTCAATTTTTTTCGCTATTTTTCATATTCGGACATGTTTTTTAGAAGTATTTTGTAAGAGAACCCTATTTTTTATACACATAATATGAAAGTATATTTTGTAAGAAAACCAATGCTACTTTGGTTTTTAAAATCCGTTAAAAATTAATTGATTTATTAATTCCTTTTTAAAATAAAATATTTGCAAAAATCTCTACATTCAGTTTTTTTGTGTTCTTTTAATACGATATTTGTTTTGTTTTTTTATTTTAAACAAAAACGATGTAAAAATCATTGGTACATTAGTGTTCGCCAAACTTTTTATGTTCCAGAACCCCATTAGTTATTTATACAAAACTTTATATTCCTTTAAACTAAATTAGTATTAAAATGGATTTTTCTAAAGATATCATAGTTAATAGTTAACATTGTAACGGAAAAAAGCGGGAATTTTATATAATTTTGTTTGTTTGCTTGCGGGAGGTAAAAACAATCAAGTCAAATGCTTGTGTGTGCTCCATGTGTTCATGACGATTATTTTTTCACTTAGTTGGATGTAATGCAAATCTGTGGTGCGATTCACTAACTTTTAAAAATTCGTCAAAAGCAAAATTTGTCTACAAATGTTGTTGTTTGCATTAACAATTTTGCAATTCACTTACTGCTTGTTAAAAAAAATCTATATAATTTGCTACCATGGGGCATCTCTGTCAATATATAGGAAAAGCACAAAAAAAAGATTTTTATGAAAGTTTAAAAATTTAATAAAGCAATAAAAAGGCCACTGAGTCAATAATATCGTGATAATCGCGAAAATGCGCAAAATTTTATAAAATTTAGAAAAAGCCATAAAATATTCTAGTATGAGCTAAAAATGGAAAGAATGTGGAAAACTCGCAAAAAATTACAAAAAAGTCGAAAATTCGTTATAACTTCCAATCATTGGGGAAAAAAGTTTTAATATCATTTAAAAGTCGATGAAACAGAAAAAGTCATCCACATTGCAAAAAACGCGACATTCCGCAAAAAGTTGCGAAGCTTTGAAAAATCAGTAAAATTTTCGAAAAAACCTAAAAATGTAAGGAATATGAATAATATTCCTTAAGTTCTTACCTCCATTTAAGAACTTTTACGTCTTTTTTCTAAATTTTTAAACTATTCGCGATTTTTCAGCTATTTTCGCGATATGGGAGTGATTCTTTGTTATTTTATTTCTTCATTGAATTGTACTTTTTGAAATTAATCAATTAATGTTAATTAAATTAATGCTGTGCAATACCCAGCACCGTAGAGTTTTTGGAATTCAGTGGCTGTTAAGTCAAATGGATTCTTCAACTCTCGGAAAACACTTCGCTTACTTGTAGGACCTTGTAGAGTCTACAAGGTGTGAGAGGAAGTGCTTGCCAAATATTCAAAAGCAATTCAAAATTTTATGTCGCTTGGTTACCGATAAGTAAAATAGAAAACAAAAAATTTTACCAATTAGCCAATTCGAAAAATTTTCGTTATACGTATTTTAACTATACGATTATCGTTATAAGTCTTAGTGAAACGACCTTCTGAACTACAGCCCAGCCCAAGGAATTCGCAATGATAAATAAACCATGTTTCTTGCATTTATTTTGGATATTTCTGGACTACTCCTGACCCCTTATGGATTATGCGGAGACATATATTGCATTTTTACACATGCACGCCATCAATATTGTGCAATTTTCTTTGATTATTTTTTAAATATACTCGCACATGTACATACATATATAAACGAATTTGTTTAATTTCTTTTGTTTTGCTTTGCTTATGAAAATTATTAAATAGCTTTGTTCATGTATTTTTTCATCAGAAACCATCAACGAGATATTAAAAAGAAATTTTGTTAAGTTGCTCGCAAAAATAATACAACAAATAAACACTTTACTATCCATAGCGTAAAGTAACGATTATCGAGTGTATCTTGGTACTCATAGTATACAATACTAAACCTATCACTTGATCTGTGAAAAATTACTGATTTTTAAGTAAAAAACACATTTTCTGCAACATCCGCTCATCCTGATGTACATCTATAATTGGTTCTGTTGATCCTAAGTTAAAAATTGATTTTTCTTTCTCGGTTTCAAACAATTGCCTGTTGTTTTTGTTGTTGTAGAATCAGGCGCACTTGTATAAATATACTTTTCTTAAATCTTATATTTTTAAGAATTTATGAAAAATGATTTTGAAATAATCGAAACGTAATTTATTTTAAATGTAATTTTTTTCAAGTTAAAAATTTAAACTCTTAAAATATTTCAATTAATTTTAATTTAAAGTTAGAACATGACGGAGCTTCGTGTAAAGGCCAAGGCTCATAGAATCCGTCGTATACGTTATACGTTGAATTTTTCAAGTGACATTAATATAAAGGCGGAGTAGGTTCGCCCGTGACTACTTTGTTGATATTAAATCAACTTTTTCTTCTTTCATTGCAAAGTTTTGCAACTAATTTTCATTCAAGTACACATTTTCTTTTAATTGTAATTTTTATTCAATTTAATTCTGCTAACAATCAACACAAAATCGAAATAAAACAAAAAATGGATTTGAACTTGAGCCAAATTAATACAATATATGTACATATATAATATATATATAAGTTCGACTAATTACTTACAAACATTAATTGGAAATAAAACAAGTCAAAAAAATTTCAGACTACTCAGCGTATATTAAAAGTTAAAAGATTCACAACTTTAGTATTTTCAGATGAAAATGCAACGTATAATGTACGACGAATTCTATGTGCCTCGCCCTTTAATGAATTTTTCCTAAACAAAGTTAAAGTTTTGAGATAAGTGTTAACTTCAAGTTAATTTTTTATTATTTACGGTCCTAAATAAATCCAGCTTTCAACATTGTTTCACAGTCTTGTTTGATCATAATAAGACATTTCTTCTAAAAGTTATTTCCTTGTACTTCAGAATGTATTTATCAAGTATAATTCGTTATACTAAATCGAATTAGTATTATTAGGGCCTAGTTCTATCACGGCGCGGTTTGGCTCTTTACCAAGAGTTATAATTAATTAAAGGACACCGGACATTTTTTACTTAATCAAAAACGCAGTATGTGTCTTAAGTCTTTTGTTTTAATGCTATTGAGGCCTGACGTGGGTTTAACTAATGACTTTTCATATACATCGTTAGCTAACTAAAGACTGTGAATTTGGATCTAAGCAATTTAGAAATACGTTAATAAAGAGTGTGTAATTTGTTTAATGAAAACTTCTTTGCTCGTACATCCGAAACAAAATAAAAAAAAAACTTAAAAAAAGTGTGAAACAAAATTTAGACATGTGATGGGAATTGATCGATTTCCAATCGCGCGATTTCATTTCAAATCAGATGATGTATTAGAATAGTTCTAGCAAAAATCAGTTAAATGTTAGTTAGTTAGTTAGTTTGTTAGAATTTGATTTTTGTAAATCGTTCGACTTCCATCACCTGCCGGATTATCTTTACCTACATTAAAACTGCAACACGAGCCTGCTTGTATATAATTTTTTTGGTTTAAAATTTTGGTGCTGGTTAAGTAAGTAATCCATTTTGAACTTTTTGGAATTTTAGTGTGTCCGCCTGCATCGCGCAAAAACTGCCTGATGGATTTTGATAAAATTTTGATAAAACCTACTTTGCTACTTTGTTTAGCATTCCAAATATTTTTTTTGAAATGAAAATTTTACAGAATACGTAATTCCGTAAATTTCGAACAATAAGAAACGAAATTCATTATAATAAAATTTTATGTGGTTTCTTCTAAACACTTATGAACTGAATATTAAATGGGCATAAGCGCAGGGTACATCTAAACTAATAAGCTTATTAAAGAAATTAATAAGATTACTAAGTAATTAATCTTATTAATTCTGCTAGTTGAATCAAATACAATTTAAGTCACTTAATTAAATCTAATACTGAACAATTAATAATAATTTTACTACTCTCATACCACATTTAATAATTAAAGTATGCGCCTGAAGCCTTTTGCTTTCAAGCAAATAAATTTTGAAAACCCACTTAAGACAAAAATATGAAGATGTCTAATGAAACCAACCTTATATGCCCTAAACATGCTTGAACATTGTTAATTTTTTTGAAAAACATAACTATTGTGCTGAACAAGAACGTGCAGAAGAAAAATGTTGCTGAAACATTAAAAAAAAGAAAAACTAAACAAAAACCAACAAACGTTATAAAACCCGTTATGAACTTAAAACATTTTTTTATGTAAAATAAAATTGCAACAACAACAAGAGCATACATTATAATTAAAAATAAATTTAGAAGAAAATTAACTCATAAAAAAATAATTCTGTTCATTAAGTTAGAACAGTAATTGACACAATTGTATAAAGAGAAAAGCAGTCACTCAGTTGTTATTTTAAGCGCATAAATTTTAATAAGTAGTTCAAAATACAATTGTATTTTGAAGGCAAAATCTTTCTTAACACAGCTGACCTTAATAGTTTTGATTTAAAATAAATATTTGCAGCAGAAATATCATTAATTTAAAAAAAGAAGACTCATTTAGAAGTTGTGGAAAAATTTTAAATTAAAGTGTAATTTTTCAATTAAACACAGAAAGCTGTGCAGAAATATAGAAATATATGAGCGTTAGTACTTACACCATTTACGTTTAGTATATTGTAAATTTAAAAGAAACAAGAAAGTATAGTGTAGAAGCGGATATGTGAAGAAAACCTACATACCAGAGCTGTAAATGAATCATTCTTTTTTGATTTTAATTCATTAGGATTATATAAGTTTTGAGTTAGTTCTTTTCCCAACAAAAAAATTTAATGAATTTTTAATCAATTCAAATGAATTAGGCAGAAATGAATTGAAATTCATTTCTTAATTCAAATGAATTTGTCAAATGAATTGCAATTAATTTCTAATTCAGATGAATTTGTGAAAGTGAATTGCAATTCATTTCCAATTCATTTGAATTGAATTAATTTTGAATTAATTCAAACGAATTAGGCAGAAATAAATTGTAATTCAAATGAATGAAATAAAAAATGAGTTGCAATTAATAAAACTCAAGAGCAGATCTAGGGGGAATGAAAAATGGAAATGTCTCCTGCCAAAATGAGAATATTCAGTACAAAAATTTAAAAGATTTGTCTTGGATTCGCGCTTGATCAAAGAAAATCTGGTGTTTGGAATTTGTTTTTTCAAGAACTGACTTTTATTTTAAATTACATTAATATTTTAGTTACAAAATAATGCTAATTAGATTTAATTAGAATGCATCATTTACCTTTAGCAACAATAACTTTTCAAAATTATTATCTGAAAGTGATCCACGCTTAAGGATTTTTTACTATATACAAATATGAGAGTATATAATCAAAAAATGATTGATAAACACACATTTAATAATATTTTCAAACAACTTGATAAAAATAAAAATATTAGTTTCTTTTAGCAAATAAAAAAAAATTGTCTCATTTTGATAGGATTTTCGCAGATACCTAATAATACAATAACTATTCTGCCGATATCATGGGAATTTCAAATCTAAGAATTTTTTGTCTTTGGACTTTACCAGGTAATATACAAAGCGAGAGTAATGCTTGCTGTCTTTTACATAAAAGAAATAATTGAATAACAAAACGAAAGTGATGCTTACTGCATATTTACTTTCAAAATCAATTCAAAATTCAATCAATTCAATTCAAATGAGTTGGTAATGAATTACCAATTTTTTCTACTTCATTTGAATGAATTCAAAATCGATTCAATTCAAATGAATTGGAAATGATTTGCGATTCACTTTGACAAATTTATATGAATTAAAAATTAATTGAAATTTATTTGAATCAGCAAAGGAATTGCAATTAATTTTTGCCAAATTCGTTTGATTTAATTCAAATTTCATTCAATTCATTTTTTCGCGAGAAAAGAATTAATTCAAATTTTGCTAATTCAGTGCATGAATGATTTGCGAATTAATTTAAAAATTAATGATTCGTTTGCAGCTCTGGTATGTATGTATCAGTAGAACAGTGTGACACCCGATGTTCTTTGGTCTTAATTAATTTAACAGTTAAAAACTTCGATTCGAAACAATTAGTTCGCAATCGTAAGGAGAAAAGTGATTAATGCTTTGTTGATTCATATTGATTCATGTTTGTTTACTTTATTGAATTGACATGTGCCGTCATTTGCAAAAATTATAGCATATTACGATAGAATGATGACTTTTGCCCCACCTTGTAAATCGTAAGAAAGTAATACTAAATAATATCGGGCACACCAACAAATTACTTGTCATATTATCTATTGTTTTATTTAGAAAAAGCTATCGAAAATGGTTTTTTCTAAACGTTTTTTTAGTAATTTTTTTCGTTACTATTATTTTTGTTGATACATACTCCTGGCCAACTCTAGTATCAGCGTCTTTCGATGATACCATTTCATAAAATAATAAATATATACACACACACATACACACACATACATAACTATATTTTCAGTTACAAAAAAAAAATACTAAACTATGAATCGCATAACAATCATTAAAAACGCAATTCGATTTTATTTTTATTTTTTGTTTTCATTAAACATTTTTCTGTTGTTTTCTTTATACGGCACTCTTCTCAAAATCACTTTCAATGATTCTTTTACAAAACTTGGTTATGAAATTGAAATTATTATATTAGCTCTTTTTTATATAATTTGTGAGTTATATTATTTAAACTTTGCTTCAATATTTTTGTTATTATATTTCTTTTTTCTTTCTTTAACTATTTATTACTTTAAATCCGCTTATGAACGTCTTAGCTAGTGTAAGCACAATTATCAACTGTTACAGCGCTCCTTTCCCCAGCCATTGGTATAAAGAAAGCTCTTTTTACAAGCCAAGCTTTTATCTCTTAAATAATCTCCATGATGTCATACATGACTAAAATAAAAGTGGTTTTGTTGTTGTCTATTGCTGCCAGTGTTTGGGAAAAAAGATGTTAGATCGACTTTTAAAATAGGCGAGCAAGAGACAAAACAAACAAACAAATAAAATTAAAAAACACAAGAAATTTCAAAGAAAAATTTATTTATTTTATTATTTAAAAAAAAAAAAACAAAAATTAATAAAAATTAATAAATTTATTAATTTAAAATGTATTCCCTAAAAGCCCAAGCACGGCATTAAAAATATATGACGTGTAAAATTATTAAGCAATCAACTGTGAACAAAGATTAGACTTAATTTTATTAAATTCGGAGTGCTATATTTTGTGTGTGTGCGTGTGTGTCCACAATATCGGATCGAACCCTGCAGATAACGCGACTAGTCCATACACGCATGTAAAGTATACTCCATAAAGGACCAGGAATAGTCCAAAAGTAACCCAAATGTATGAAGAAAACATGGTCTATTTAACATTACGATGTCCTAGGGCTGGACCATATGGTCCAGGTTTGCACTACATCGGACTAACCCAAAAACTACTCCATGTCATTAAAAATGGACCATGCACAAATAGTTTCTTCGGCACGAGTAATATCGTGAAAGCACGACCATTTGTCGTATAGCAATAACTTCTTCTTTGAAAATGACATAGTCCATGACTAAATTACATAGGACCATTTTGTAACTAGTCCATTTCAGCTATAATGGACCACGTAGTCCAATATTATCTGCAGGGAAATGGAATACAACTCTTATGTATGTGTCGCTGCTTCAAAGTCGGTTTTAAAGTAATTCTATAATTCACAAGCGGGCTAAAAGGATCATCGGTGTTAATGAGATAATCAGCTCATATTGTTCGACGCAGCGTGGCGTGTGGTTCACTGTTTCTTTGTAACTATAGTAGTTATGATTTAGATGCCTTTTGCTTAAGAGCACTTTTGACATCACAGCATAAAATTAATAAACAAATTACTTTTTCAAGTGCCGTTTTGTACCTGCACATTTTAGATAAATACCCAACATTTTTTTCAATTTTAAAATTATTTTCATACAAAAAATCAACGTTAGCTGCGTTTTGACTTAATTGCCCAAATATATATATTTTCTGTTATTATTCTTCTTAAAATTTATTTAAATGCATTTTAAATACCTGCTTATTTACTATATTTTTGTCAGTTTTAAAATTATTTCATATACAAAATCAAAGTTAGGTGCACACAATAAAAAAATATCGTGGGCAATTTTTCACGACAACATCCAACTTAAGCCATTTATAATTTCAAAAATCACTAACAAGTCACTCAAATCGCAATTTGTCATCATCGAAATTCATCTATATTGTTTGTATGTACATACGAGTAGATTTAAGATAACAGAATTTTTAACTTATCTGCACAAAAAAATCATGCAAAGTTGATTGTGCAGCTAATTCCAAATTACCGTACAATGGAGGCTGCTCTAATGAAATCATGGAACTGGTTTCCGATACCCGAACTTTGTTCTATACCACCAGCTTTGCATTGGGCCAGTGAATCACACTAAGATTTGCAGAGCAATTTCGCTATTTGAGTTGCACATTTCGTTTGAGGAATAAGTTCACTTCAAAGGTCTTCCTATCACTTCGCCAATATTTTCTTACTATAACTTATTTTACTAGATAAAAAACCAGAGTATCAAGAAAACTCGACTTTTATTTACAAATTACTTTGTAAATATTTTTATCATGAAAACTAAATACTCCATTTTGAAGGGTATTTTGAAAGTGTAGAAACTTTCATAAAAAGCCAAAGATATGAAAAAAAATTTCCGATGGTAAAAGTGTTGCTTCGAAAACACTACTATGACAATGGTTCCCATGTAACGAACGAAGGGACGAAAAAGAAGTAGTCAGATATTTTTTAAATTTAGTAAAATAGCTTAGATAAGAAGAATATGGATTTTTGGAAAAATCAGTGCAAAGACACGGCTACCTCCAATGTGTCCTGAAACAGAAAAATGTAATTTTAGCTTCAATGAAACCCACAAAAGACTTCAGGAAGCAGTCATACTGATACACATACGAATAGCAATGTCTCTATAAAATTTTATTAAAACCGAAGCAAGGACTCAAGGTCTTGGCATATATACTTTTTTTCGAAACATTATATTACCTACAAAAAGTGTCTGATCGTAACTAAACTTTATATATGAATTAATATTCATAAGATATATATTTATGCTTAATCAAGGTAGAATCAGAATATGTATTTATATGGAAAATACAAAAAAAATAATTTATTGAAAAATGGAAAAAATCATGAATTTAGGCATTTCAAAAAACCTGTTTTTTAATTTGAGGTCAAAAATGAGCACTAATTGTTAAATGCGCTATTAGATAAAATTATAAGTCAACAAAAAATATTAAAAATATCTAATTTTATATAAGTTTTTTTATACTCCATCAAAACATCAACAAAAAAATGTGTTTTCCGGAGCAATAAAAATGGTTATTTTTTTATATATACAAAATTATAAATTTAATTAAATTTTAATTTTAACTAAAAATATATTAAAGAATTTGAAAACTAGTTTTTAAAAAATGGATTTTGGACATTATTATTATTATTATTTTCGTGAAGCAATCAAAACCTATTTCCCTTTAAGTAACTTTTGCATACAATTCTCTGACCTTAGCCCCCTTTCGTGTCAGTAAAATTAATAAAAAGAATATATTTTTTCTAACAGTTATTTGAGATACCTTTTTATCACATAAAAAATCTATATTTGATCACAATTTAAGACAACATTTATATTGATTATTGTTCATAGGTTGAAGCTTATTGCGGGGACTGCTGCTGCGAATACTATCATAGCAGGAAAATACAATGTAGTTTCCAAGGCGAATTCATTTCAAAAGTGATATTGAAAGCATGGATAACTATTTTGAACTGGTTGCTGGATTATTCAGAATTTTTTTATATGAATATTTTTATAATATGTTTCACTAAAGAAAGAAATAGAAATGGGTTGTAATAAAAATGCTAAAAAATCTTAAACAAATTTTCTTTTTAAGTTTTTGACATGCTGAAGATTTGTCTTGGTAGTTTCATTTTCTAATTTTTTCTTGACATTCACCATATGCCAAAATAAGGCTTGTGGCATTTTTCGTTAAAAACCTGCTGCCATACTAGTGTTACGTCTCCCCTTTTGTTTTGTTTTTCTTTTATATACAAATATAATTTAAATATTCTTAAAAAATGATTTGAAAAATGAAGAGGCTTAAGTCAGAATTAATTTGTACGTTCTGTTCTGTTATGGATCAGCTGTTTTGTTTCTGTTCAATAGAAAAACTGTATGTGCGGTTTGTTGTTACTTTTTCGTTCTATTCTGTTGCGGACTATTCTGTAGAAAATAGAATGTAACGATAAGTGACAGCCAAGAGTTTGTATGTATTAAGTTTTTGTGGTGTGAAATATTACAAATTTACTACTAAAAGTTAGAAAATTTTATATTAATTGAAGTTTTTAAAGATTCATGTATTTTTGCCATAAAAAATTTTTTTTGCTGATATTTACAAAATTCATTCCTATAATTACTTCGTCCACACTTGAAAGTTCAGACACAGAATAGGTGGTTAAAAAATCACAGAAAAGAATGGCGCAGAACGGCAACGAAAAGTAAAAACTAATGAAGCTTTTCGAGGCAAAAAGGGGAGAGTATAGTGGAGTTTTCTCTTTACAATCTGATTGAAAATTTCCATCACAATGTCAATTTGAGAGAGTGACTATATTGATAAATTATTATTTAATTCTTCACGACTGAATGTGTTTATCGAAAGTAAATATGATTTTTGTCGCTTAGTAAAGACATTTAGATAAGATACATTACACATTTTTGTGCACAAGAAATCTGAGACAGATTTTCCTTTAGCATTATGTGGGTGGCATCGCGTTTTATATTTTACCTAAGAAACAAACGTCAAAAATCTTTAATTTTTGTAAACAAAGAGAGAATGAAACTACCTTGTATCATGATCACTGTTACCATATGTGAAGATTTGTCTTATTTTTAAAGTTTTTTGAGGTGCCAAGAAGATTTTTTAATGTATGATATTTTGCAATTTTAATCTAGTACTTGAGATTCCTGTTAACTAAATTAAATATTTTTTTTATTCATTAAAAGTGTGAAAAGAAATTAACCGGTGCAATACTGTTCACTTCCATCCATTAAATTGCAACGATGTTTTATTTTTATATACAAATGCATTTACTTTATAAAGAAATTGGTCAACTGATACATTCACTGCGCGTCATTAGGTTAACGCCCCTCTTTCTCCGGCCGTTAATGTTAAATATTATCTTAAAAATATTATGGATATATTCTTGGGAGCCCAAGTTCTTCTGGGAGCACTTAGTTCTACTAATAAATTATCAGATAAAGATGAAATGCCATTTCGAAATAATTGCCAGTTTGTTAAAAAAGTTTGATTTTGACAGCGAATTTTCAAAATGTGTTGAATTCCTAGCACCTACTAATATTATGAAAAGCAATAATAAAAGTATTTCCCAATTTACGAAATTCTTTCCAAATGTTATCGATTCGAATGATATTCAACAAATTGATGACAAATGCCGAGAATTTCTTCACTTCAACTTTAAAGAATATAATTTATAGGATCAAAAAGAATATTGAAAAATTTTGGGAAATCATTTTGAATGCAAATCGTTGCGACGGCTCTGAAGCTTTTCCTTGTTTGAAAAAAATTGTTTACACAGTTTTGTCAATACTAGTAGCAACAACTAACGTTGAAAGAATTTTTTCACAAACTAATAAGAAATAAATTAGATATACTTACAGTGTGTAGTATTTTAAGGACCAAAGACTTTTTGAAAAAATCTGATCGTAATTGTACAAATTTTGAACAAACAAAAGAAATGTATAGCAAAATTAATAAAAAGAAATGCATTTAATGTACATACGTCATTACTCTAGTTATAGGCTTTTAACTTCAAATTTGGCCTTTTGGTTTTTTTAAATAAATGTTTTGAATTTTCCAAAACGAATTCCGTATTTTACAAATCAAACTCAGCATTTTTCAAACCAAGTTCGACATTTTAAAAACCTAAATCAGCCAGTTTTAAATAAAACTCATTTGAAAAATGCCGAATTTAGTTTGAAAAATATTGAATGTGTTTTGATATTTGCAATTCTGCATTAGTTTTAAAATACCTGAATTTGATTTGAAAAGGTTGAACGTTTATATTTATAAGCAAGAAATATTTTAGTTTAATTAAAATAAATTTGAACTAAATTTGATTCCAATAAAATCATCTTAAAAACGATTTTTAATGTAAAAAAAAGATTTTTTGTTCGATTCGAAGATTTTTGAAAAAAATATATGGCAACAGTGATTATGATTACCATCAAGGTATAAAGTACTCTCCATGGCACAATAATGCAGGTACTGCTAATAGCACAGCTGACTTTGTAAATTTAAGAATGTGCTCGTCACACAGCCAACAGATTTTGACATAAAAGTTGTACGTTTCTACCAACAAAACGCGTGTGTTTCTTGGTGTTGTAATTTGTTGTAGAATCGATAATACCTGTAATAATTGTACCATGGTACTCTCTTTTTGATAGCTGATCTCTCTGCAATTGTTAAATTTTGTGCACATTAAAAAAATGTATGTGTTGTAAGAAAGTTTTTAATCATTGAAAAAAGAGAAGAGAATGGGAAAAAATTGTTAAAATAAATTTATTGGTGTTTGAATTGAAAATTCACGTGAGCGTAAATATAGTTTGGTAACTTTATTGCATTTGTACATATGCATATACAAATACAATTGTTAGGCGCTCTTTAGTAAAGTTGAGATCGGTGATGGCATTTTGGTGCTTTTCGGGTTTTTTTGGTGCTTTTTGCCTCTTCATACGCCCGAAATTTCGTTAAACACCCGTTTTTTAAAAGTGGTTATTTACAGTGCTTCTCGCAATTTCTCACAGTGCCTTTTGTGCTTTTTTGTAAAACTGACAAATGTTTTTAGTTACAAAAAATTCATTTTTTCCGTTGAGGTTGAAAGATCATTCAGTTTGAAGAATTTGTTTAAAACAAACATTAGGAGCCCGTTATCTTTAAATTCAGTAAATGTGCTACTGCATATTAAATATGGTTTAAAATGAATGTTGGAGCAATTTTCAACATTGAATATTTGTAGCAAAATAAATTCGGACGCATCATGCCAAAAATCTCAATATTTTATTACATCTGCTTTGTTGCCCGATGGATATTTTTGATAGCGAAATAAACGAAAATGAAATAACAATTGATTGAAATGCTATCATGAATTTCATTCGACTTTGAATTCCGTTTTTTAATCGATTTCTTATTACACAGAATTTGCAGAAATTTGTAAACTACACATCGCTCCTTTAATGCAACATGATCATATTTTAAAAAATCAAAACTTTTAAGTTACCGATGTTGAAGGTATTTCATTATACATATGTAAGCCAACAGTTTTTCAGTAGCATATGTATGCTTCATCCACACCAAATGTACACCTACTAAAAAGCCAATAACAAACAGGCCATATACATAACTGCTAACATTTTTAATATTACACTTTTGATAAATGGCTACGGTGCAATAAAAGAGCGATATGCAGATACATATACTTTTAAGTTTTGTATAAACAAACTATTTTATTTTTATATACATATGTATGTATGTACCTAATGTACTCGTATATGTACCATGTACCCGTATATAAATGTATAAATGAAATGTGATTTTATTTTAATTAATATGTTAATAAATTCTCCTATTTGATCTACTTATTTATTTTATTTATTTATTGAAGCAAAAATTTTAAATTATATTATATTGGGTATTTTTTACCTTAATATTTTTATAAATTACTTAATATTTTTTGGCATAGCTAAAATTTTTTAAATATATTTTATAGTGTTTTTTTTTACACATTTTTGTAATTTGCTTTTTACCATTTTTGGAACAGCTTACGGTGCTTTTGTTCTTCCTAAAGATACCAACTCTGGTTGATATACTGTTTCTGCTCTTCTTGTTTTTTTTTTTTGAATTTTGTTTTGATTTTCTCTTTAACAAATTCTTACATTTTCTTTTCTGGATCCCCCATGCTGCTGAGAAGTTTTAATTTTATTTTGTGAGTGCTCTTTAACGCTTCATGAAGGTTGTTATAGGCGACATGTTGATGTAGCAGTCATATGTAAAAGACTTTCATCTCTCGCATTTACCTTTTACAGATTAATGAGCGGTAGGTTGACCTAATGGTGAACTAGGACGAACATCATTGACGCCCATATGATGTAGGAGAGCAACCTGCCGGCGGAGAAAATATTTGTATGTCTGAACATATTAATATTTTGAACATAACCATACACAAGTTCTTGTTTGCATTTTAACCTTTAAATGTTACCCTCCATAGCAGCTGTAACATTCAAAATATACAAAATTATTTTTATTTGTCTGTAATCATGACTATTAATCATGTAAAAAAATTCAGCTTTTAAACACATTCATACACCTGTATATATACATCACATGAATGTCATATATGCTATAATATTAAAAATAATATTTATACGTAAGCATATTATATTTGCTCACTGTTGAGCATCGATTTCTTCAAGACTAAAGTTTGCGATAATGTCTCCTCGAAAATTCTATGATATGATCCGTATCTTTATTATATTTCACCACAATTTTTAAACCATTTTATGATTAGATTGATTTTTAATTTCTGTGTTGTTTTGCGAAATTTAAAGAACAATATTACAACGAACAGTAATATGATACGAGCTCAACCATATAATTCAATCGTATTATAGTTGAAATTTTGAAATAAAACGGTTCAGTAATCGGAACAGATGCATTTTTTTGCACAATTTTTTCTTTATTTTTCAGGTATTTTTCGTATAGTATTACAATTTGCCAAGTATTATAACACCTACTTTCTTCTTTGTAAACAAACACACATCTTTGTTTTGTAACTTCTTTCTAGTTCTTCGTATCTTATTATCCGAAGATAATGATTGAGTACGTGGTCCATTGTAGCCGAAGTCAACCAGTTACAACATGGTCCATGGTCCTGTTTGGAATACATATTGTGCACATGCCTATTTCTAAAAACCAATCAGTAATTGCAAAATTAACTTTTAATTTTAAATTTTCAAACTTTATTTTATTTTTCTTCTTTTTTTATTCTTTTTACGCAAATGAGTTGTTTCTTAATATATATTTTTTTAAATAAAACAGCTTTATGATCAAAAAAGTGATCATAAAGCTGTTTTACTACGTAAATATTTTTGAAGTTTGTTCAACATACACATTTTTTAACGATCTGGAACGCCATTTTTCGCAATTATTTTTTACATGATTTTAATTTGCACAGTTTCCTTAGGAACGTATTCACCATCTAAAGAAAAAGTTGGGTGTAACTCAATCAGGACGACCTCTGCATTATTATGATTTCCTGAAGCATGTTTTTCGCGCTACCTGTGGGAGGGTGGTGATTTGCTTTGATTTTCACAGAAACATAAATATTGAATATAAACAAAGTATGATCTCTCATGACTACCACTAGACAAATACAATTTTCGAGAGAAATGAATAAAATAATTTTTGTTCAGTAACAAAATTTTCTTTTAGCTCAACTATGTTGCACTTTTCATAAAGGATAATAATTGAAAAGTTGATTCTAAAAAGTGTATCTAGCATAACACATCTATAACATTGAAAATATTTAAAAGCCGCCGTAGCTTGTTGAACCATATAACATGTTTGCTATACAAATAATATAGTTTACGTAATCATGCCACAACCATGTTCTTCTGTATGTATAGATATTTAAGAGATCAGTTAAATTTACACCGATGTTGTAAATAAACAAAATTTGCTTTATGCATTGAATTTATATTTTAAATAACCCTCGTATATATTTACGCAAAGTCCAGTAATATTTATTTTTGCTAGTTTTTGTAATAATAAAACACTTGTTTTTTTATTAATCATTTTATTTTTATTTAATTTGTTGTTTTTTCTTGTTTGTTTTAATACTATTTCAAGTTTGTTGCGAATTTGTTCATTCATTTTACCTTGTATCTTTTTTATATCTTTTAGTTTTTCAAATTGTTTTTTTACATAATTTATTTCATAGAAATTACATGTGGTTTTAAGATTTTTTATTTAAATTTGATTTGACTAAATTTTTATTAGCTGAAACTTAAATATTTTATACAATATTTTGTATGTTATGATAAAGGAAAAAGAATATTTTAGGGTTTAATGTTTTATATTTTAATAAAAGAGATTAAAGCTGTGCAATTAAGATTTACAAAAATTTCAAGTTAAAGTTTATAAATGTTTTTTAATTTGTTTTAATTAAGCGCTTTAAGCTAAAAGTAAATAATTTAACTTAATATACATATTTATACATATTTTGTTTTTAATAAAACACAACCAAGTTGATGTAATTTTTTTTGTTATGGCAAAAAATATAAGTATTTAGAAAAAGGCAGAGTGCATTAATTATACGGCACGAGTGCTAATATGTATTCAAATAAAGGATAATATATATTTTGAATGGTCAAACAGATTTGCTGAAGCCAAAGATGTAATCTGGTAAGGATTTTACAATGTTTTCTGGCTTGTCTGTGCGAAATTGAACGATTGTTTTTTAATTTCTTTGTAAAAGAAGAATTCTTTAAACCTGAACAAATCAGCTGAAGACAATTCATAGGAAATAAATTTTTATAGTTTTTTTTCTTTGAAAAATACCATGGATTCCTCCTTTCTTGCCATTCAAAACAAAAATAGTAATTCAGAAGAAATCTCTGTTTTATTTCATAAATTTTAGTTTTCAATTGGTTTCTTATATACGATGACCTTTTGGTTTGACTATCCAGCGAGAAAGTTGGTGGCAATTGTTCTAAAAGTATTTATCAGATGACTTTTGAAATTGAGAGTGATTGAAGATTGAAAAATATTTCATTAAATCTATTTACGCAGTCTTCAGTTAATTTATTTAGTCCTTTTTATAGTAGTCGGTACCTAACATGTTCAATACGGTTACATCTGAGAAAAAGAGCACTATGCTAAATTGGAGCAAGAATAAGTTCTACCAGCCTTGTAACTATTTACACTCAAAAGAAAAATTATTCCATCCGTACTTAAATCAATCCCAAGTGGTGTTTAAAATACGGTAATCCTAGATTTACTAAAATAAAGTACAGAAAGATTGATTGATAGTCCGTACTATTAAGTGCTCAATTAAATTTTTTAGTTGACTCAAGGTTTTTCTCGTGATTAAAGAATTTTATACTCATTTTAAGAATTTCAAGGATCGCTTATCTAAAGAAATCTAAGTACGACTTGTACTCAAAGTAAGTAGGAAATACTTGAATTTAGTACGGCGTTTTTCTATCTGTGTATAGATTTTAATTTGCATTTATAATTTAAAATTGTGAGGCCCCAGCGGTGGAAGAGTTATCAAGTAGAATGTTGCCGGTCCGATTTCCACCAAAGATTCTGCTTAAAAATAAACTATAAACTGCATTCGTAACAATAAACAAGTTTGAAATCCATAAAAATTTTTTATATAAATAATATTTTAAAAGAGCAGTCTGTGTTAGTTAATGCAAGACACTGGGTCTATTGTGACTGTACGATTCTCACATGTCAAAGTATTTAGGCAAATAGACCAGATATAGAGCTGATGAAAAGGAAGTGCCGGCTGGTATGGCTTATCGATGTTGCAGTAACAAACAATAACAATCTGCAAAAACAACTCGACCAGAAAATATATAAATATAGTTTGCTCATTGGTACCATTAAAATATCATTCGATATCCCAATAATATTTTTAAGTACGGGTTTGAAGCCAAAATCTTAACACGATGGTCTGATGGAGCTTCAGATGCAAGGGCACCTGTGGCAGATAATGCAGAAAGCTGTGGTACTTGAGACTGCATGAATTGTTAGGAAGTTTATGTGGACATAATGTAATAAATATTTCTTTAGAATTCGCGATGGGATTTTCAGATATCTGTGCTTTTTTAAAAGAAGATAAAAATTAAGTTGAATTGTATCCAATTTTCTGAATTGAGAATAAAGTTGGAATAATAATTATAGATTTGTTAAGCTAACTAATTGCGTTGCTTAAAGAAATTTCACATTTCCTCTTTTTTAATTCAATTAATAATAAAATTTTATTTTATATATATATTTTTTTTAACATTTAATAACACGTTTTTTAACTTTTTTTATTACAATTACATTGAAACCCCTTTTGCTAATAAACTTTAATTTTATGATATTTTATGACAGAAAAATTTATTAACTATAAATAAAAATCATTTTGAGTAGGGTGTAGTTTCAAAAAATAAAATTAGCTTAAGATTATACAATTTCTTAGATTAGTTTTTTCTTGTGTAAATAAGTTTAAAGAAATGTTTTACAAATAAATTTATGAAAAACAAAATTTATGCAAACAATAAAATTAAAAATGTCTCACGTTTTTGTCTCTATTAGAAAAATATGTTATTTTTGTTATTAAGAAAAAAAACCTATTTAATAATTTATTCAAGCTTCAGGTCCAGAAAATAAATATAAATGATATTTCGCTTTCTCAATGGAAAGCTTCTGCAGGGATATATTTAATTAAAAATTAATAATAACAGTTATTGTTTTCACAAGCCAATAAAAACTTATTCTAAATTGTTTTGAAAAAATAATAAAAAATTGTCAAAAAAAATTTTATAATTCAATTACACAAAAATACAAAATTACTTAAATCTATTACAAAGACAAAAAAAAAGTTATTCAATTTCCTGTTTTATTTTTATAAATTAAATGTCTGTAATTTTGAGCTACATTTTCTGTATCCATTTAAATTTAATAAAAAAGTGGAATAAATCAGAATAATTAAAAAAACCATTAGATGTACAACATTGATTGTGGCCATGCTAAAATTTGTATGCTGTATTGAAAATATTAATATATTGAATTATGCTTATATTTTGAATTTATTAAAAGAATAACAAGCATCCTTTACGTGAAGTTTGTAGTCAAGCAAAATAAGATTTTTATGAATCAGTAGTGGTAAGCACGTTGCTGGCCTTTTAAATGTTTCAAGGTCGATTATTTTTATACATTTTAATCATGTTATGCTTGTGAAATTGCAGGAAAAGGTAAGCAGAATGAGACACAGCTACATAATTATCTTTGGTGATTGCTATTGAAGTATTTTGGGAAAACGTTGAAATGGGGAATGAATGGACTGAGGTTACAGATTAATTTTCATTGTTTTTCGCTTTAATTTGAATTACAATAATGGTGATGGCCAGCGCTTATTTTAGTTTAGTTTTTCCAAAAACACTTTATATTAAAAATATTGCGTGGGTGCCAAATGTTTACAGTTGAATATCCGAATGTGGTATTCGTTCTTGGCCCAAAAGAGGGTGTAAAATATTGACCTGTTAAGGAATCACACTTGGAGTCATAAGCTAATAAATAGCTCTTGAAAACTGAGCGCCAAGTTGTACATCTAATACCAAAAGTTTTAATTTAATACTATATAATCTTATTTGTTACCAACATTTTTCATTCAATCTATTGTTTCTTAACTTTCCTAGCAACTTTTTGGTTTTTTCTTTTACTGAATTTATTTATGTATTATATTTTGTTTTTTCATATAGTTTAGACAAAAAATTGTTTTTCTTATAATTTTTTAATGTCTTATATATTTTATTTTATTTTTTAGTTAATTAAACTTTTGAGTTTTAATTGGTCTTCTCAGTATCGAGGCATTTATTTTTATAAATACATATTACCATTTTGTTTTCAAGTAATATCTATTTTTAGTTTTATTTTGTTTTATTGTTTGTTTATTAATTTTGGTTAATATGATTTTAGAATTAGTTTTTTCTTTATTGGCAGTTCTTTTCTTAATTAAAAATTTTTTATAGGTTTTTTTTTTCAAATTGTTTTTTAGTTTAAATATTTATTTGTGTTATAAAGTAAATCGTTTCCACTATACATATACATTTAATTAATTATATTAATTAGTCTAAGCAAAAATTTTTTGTATTTTTCTTTTTATGTTTTGGAAATCAAAATAAATATATATTCGGGCTATTTGCTTTCCTGTGAAGCTTTTCTCATAATGAGATTGTTGTTGTTGTTTCTTTTTTTTAATATTCACCCTGATTTTGCATGTCGAAGTCGAATTTGTGACTCTGACAATTTTTCCTAGATTAAAGAAAACAGTTTTCCTAGTTTAATCTAGTACAAATCATCGCTGTCGAAAATTCTACTTCGACATATAAATATATTCACAGGGTGATTATTTAAAATGTTTAAAAATAAAATAATATAAAAATATATGTATGTATATGTTCATACATTTGTAGATGACTGAAATTTTGATTTTTTTTTCGCAAAAGATGAATTCTTTGTTTTCAAGTGGGACTCCCGAAGTTGGGTATTTTTTAGCCCTGAATGGCACATATCAGCATTGACCGGATAAATTCTCCTGACTGGGTGTACTGTGTTCGAACAAAGAATGGCTTCTTATTTAAAGTCCAACAACACTCTACAATTTCCAAAATTTACGCAAATTTTGTTTGGAGTTAGATAATCAACATTTTCCCGCTTAGTGCAGAGAAAATAATTTATCAAAATATGAATAAAAAATGGTTTAATTTAAAAAGCAGAAAGTTTAAAATAATTTTGTTATAACACCATCTGACGAAAATTCGAAACAATTTGTTACTCCTGACAAACCAGCTGATATATGGACGTCTAATACGATACAACAAGTAAAGTAAAGCTGCAGTTATAAATCTTAATTTCAAGAGCCAGTTTTCTTTTTGAAGAAATTTAAAGTTCAAAAGGACTAGACTTTCCAAAAATTAAAAATTTAAATACTATTTTCTATTCTAAGTGATCAATACTGGTGACTCAAAAAAGGAAACTGTCAGGTCCATTTTGCACAATTATTTTCATATTCCACTAAGCAAAAATGTATGCCTTCAATATTCTTTAAAATTTGCTGCTTAAAATTTTCAGATATCTAGACTTGAACGATTAATCTGTAACTTAATAAATGTGATCTGTCCATCAGACGTCACGCTGGTTATTCAGCAGTAAGTTCGGTAATACATCGTTGTGTCAGTATCTGGACCTTACGAAAATTATTACAAGATCGCGATCAAATGACTCCTTCTTCATATTCTGTCTCATGGCTTAAATATCCGATATGCTTTACCTATAAGTGAGTGGCACATGCTACTATCATCCGAAAAATTGGAAGTTTGACTGACAAAGTCTTCAAGAAAGTAGAAACATATAATGCAGGGCGGGAGAAAGAACAATGCCCTGTGGTAAACCTGAACTATTCGTAAAGTCGTTGGATGAAATCCCACCTATAAAAACTCGCATACTGCGATCTGTAAGAAAACTCTGTGAGCTGAAAGAAATGCTGAAAAATTCAATAATTTTTGTATATTTCTTCTCTGATTTTCATCATAATATATTTATTATTATTTTTTTTTAGTTTTTTAGTTCTCTGAACAAATGAAAAAACGAATTTAAATCGACAAGGATATTTGTATGATACGAAAATATAAAAAAATAGAAAATGTTCGGCTCTCTGCTTGAATATCATGCACTTCAATTGCAATAAAAATTGTCGGAGAGTGTAATATGACCGACCATACAAATTAATTGTGATCCATTTATATATTTGACAAGCGAAATGTCTTATTTGATCTTTAAGTCAACTGGATGAGTATTTAGAAAAGCCCGAAAGTATGTTCATGATTTCTTTAAACTGAATTTTAGTTTTAATTGAATAATATGAAAATAAATAAATATATTTAATTTAAGATGATCTTATTTATACTTTTCATTTGAATCAATTGATTATTATTTTTTTTATAAAAGTTGTTTCCTTTTGTAAATTTAGACACTAAAAACTATTTTCTATATTCGTTTTAACCTTTGAAATTTTCTTTTTTTACCTTATTAATTAATTTATTTATTTACACAATTATGATGATTTGTTTTTAATAAAATTTGTTTTAGATGGAAGAATATTTAGCTGCCAGATCTAAATGCCGATCTCTTGATGTATCCCTAACAGTTGATGACAATATAATTTTTCGTCCTTTACGGGAGGAGGATGTTAAAGATTTCGATTGGTGTTCAGGCACCTCAGTTGATGTGGTAGTGTTGCTAAAGTGAAATCTTTTCGTTGATGATGTTGGAGTTTGGGTGGCCATATTTGAAAAACGCCGGTATTTGTTAAACGTTGAATGAGGCGACGTAGTTGCATCGCCACTTAAAGCTCGTTTTGTTTTAGAAATTATTGATGTTGCAGCTGCTGCTCCTAAATGATGGTTATGGTTTTGTTTTTAATTTAAGTTTTATTTATTATTTAAATTTAATATAAATAAGGAATGAGTTAATATTAAGTTTGATTTATAATAGTTATATATACGATTACTTATTATTTTTTTTTAATTAAAAAAAATGAATTTTATTTTTCTTTGTTCAAAACATTTATGTATATAAAAAACAATTGTTATATATTATTTGCATGTGTGTATGTACATTCAAATACAGATGACTGAAATTGGTTTAATTTTTGTTAAATTTTAGTTTCTTTGTTTTATAGTTTTCATATGAGTTTTTTATTTTATTTTTCTTTTTTGCTAACAGAATTATTGTTCGATATTTTTGTTAGTTGAGCTTGCAAAATAGAATAAAGTTTTTTTTTATTCAATTTTAACGTGTAGAAATAGTAAAATTTCATAAGAAAAAATAATGAACTAAATAAAACATTCATACATTCATGAAATTTTTTTACATTTAACAAACTTAAAAATTTTATTTAAAAAATTTAAATGAAAAACAGAATTTAAATATTTCACTTTATCTATGATTTACAATATTACGTGTATAAAAACTTAAAGCAAAATATAGTAAGAGGTAAAGAAAATTGCATATGATATTTAGAGCGATATATTGAATTAAACTTATCGTTAATGCTGCAGCTACTAGTATTATAGTTAGAATTACCAACAATGGAGACCTTTATTCATTTTCCAGATCACACCATTTGAACAGTTGTCATGAATCGAGCGGTGACTACTTGACAGATGAGAAGTAAAAATTAAAAATGGAAATAGACTACGAGAACGCTGAAAATTTCGCGTTCACAGTTTACAAAACCAAAACATTTTTGGACCTTCTTCAAGCACATTCTCTACCAGCAATTGCGGCACTGGCTTACAAATTTGTGCTGTTGGGAAGAATCGAACTCATGCACGTCGCTCAAAAGCAACTGAGAATATTGCTGTTGCAGCCCATAGAGTTAAGTACAACCCAGCTTTAAACGAATAAAATAAAAATCGTGGTATTGGAATTTCTCAGTTAATATCTTATATCAAGAGAACTAATAGTTAAATATCACTCATACGCACCGCGCACACTTATTTTTTCTCAAAAAGCGAGTCCCCTGATCATAATGTTATTCATCATAAAAACTTCATTGAAAACTAAATTTTTATTTATTACTACTTAAGCAGAATCCTATTTTAAATACATAAAATACCTGGATGTTTGCTCTTTTTTTTATTATAAATGAAATACCACAAATAAATGTAGATTAAAAAAATGCGCCTTTTACGGTATTTTCGCAAATCGTGCGAGTTTTCTCTTTTGATTATACTTGAACAGGATTCTAGTATGAATAAATTTAAAAGCTTTAAGAGTTTTAAAATAAACATTTTGCCATATGTTCAGCACAAAGTTCGCTTTGCCTATAAAAAAGGCCACAGAAAACTAGTTTTACCAGCTTGTAATTTTTCTTGATTGATTAAATCTTAAACTTTGTAGCAAATTTCAGAACTATGAGATGGCTTCGCTATTTTTGCTTGTGAAATAGTCTCTGTATCTGATGCTTTAATCAATGTGAGAACTTTTTCATACCAATACAATATGAAAGAAAGCCGACGATGAAAAACCTAAGTGTTACGAATTGTAAAATATCACTCTAAAGAACACAGTTATTACAAGAAAAGCAATAAATAAATAAATAAAAATCTTTTTCATTACATTTATGTAGCAGTTCTATTCTCAAAGAACAAAAAAAAACTTAAATAAAATAAAAAATACATTCTTTCGTTAGTAAAAATAAAAAAAACAATTAGAACATGAACAGTTTATTATCGCAATTATTCCTTTGCGGAAGTTCAATTCAAAATCATCAACACTTAAACAATTAATAATGAAGAATAAATTCAAACGATTTGTTCTGAATGAATTCTGTATGTTACTTTTGTATCGCTATTGATACATCTAGTATATTTATATGTAAATTGTTAATAAAAATGATGAAGAAGGACAGATAGTTAATGATAAAAGTGATGATATTAGATTTGTTGTATAAGTATTTTGTATTTTGGGTGGTCATGAATAGCATGATATGTACATCATCGTCATACCGATCGGCTGATGGGGCAGCTCGCTCCCGTGTTATATGATACTTTCACGATTTCTTTCCATTTCTTCCGTTTCATGTTCGGGATCTAAGCTTGAGGTTGAAGAGACACCGCATATTTGCATTTCAATTTCAGCCAGCCGATTTTCCAGGTCCCATTGCTGTTGTGATAATTTTGTATTTAAAGCTTGATTTTCCGATTCCACTGTATGAAGGCGTTCACGCAAACGTTTAATTTCGTCTTCCAGAGCTTCATGTGAACCGAGAAGCGGTGTTGTACCACCTCCAACCACACTAGCTGCTGAAATACCGGTGCCGTAACAATCCAAGTGTGAACTGGAGTCGCAAATGTGTCCTAAAATGTAAATTTTTAGAAATACAATTCATTATTCTTAAAAAATAAAGAATTTTTTATTGGCTTTCCAATAGTTCAACTAATCTGTGATCACAAACAATAATCGCCTGAGAGAAAAATTACGTTTAATATACAAAATTGCTTCTAAAAAATCAAAATAGGGATTAAAAAAGAATTTTATGCAAAAATTTAAGCATCATGACACAAACGAACGCATCCAAAATGCTTACAGAAATATTGATTTAAGTAGTTATTGGGCGGGCCGCTTATTCTATATTTAGTGGTACAATATGCCAATTGAAATCAAATGATTTTAATAAGAAGTTTCATTTTGATGTGTAAAAATAATGAGCATTTTTGAGCGAAAACATCGGATGTTTATTTAATTGTGCCATCAGAATAATGAGTGACGCGGCTACGATTGCAGGTATATATTATTTTCATGAAATGTTTCATCACCAATTCGCAAATTAACTTTTGTATGTCCTTAGCCCCGCGAGTTCCATCTTTGAGGACTTGAATTAATTGTGAACTATTGGTATAGACCTTATGATTCACTTAGCCCCAAAGAAAAAAGTCTACAGATCTTAAGTCATGTGGTCTTGGTGGGCATGTGTGATCGCCTCTGTGAAAAATTACACGGTCACTTTTAACGCAAAACAGCGATGTTGTCGACACTTGTGTATCACGTAGCGCCATCTTTTTGAAAGTAAACATCGTTCACAAAAATATCCTTCAATTCCGTTCATACAAATTCATTAATCATCGTTCGATAGTGTAATCGATTCACAGTTGCTCCATCCTTATTTTCACAAAATGCATGTCCATTGAATCCGATAGACCAAAAATCACTCCAAACGGTTACACGTTGAGGATGCAGAAGCTTTTCAGCAAAAATTCTTGGGTTTCTCGAGGCCCAAATGCGACAATTCGGCTTGCTAACGTTGCTTTCGCACTGCAAATTGTTCTCATTACTCAAAATGATTTTTCGATGAAATTCCGAAATAATTTGATAAATTTCAAGTACCCAATCAGCAAAACGAATGGGTTTGAATTGCTTCTAACTTTTTTATTATAATTTTTTTTCTTTTCTTCTCAGTATTTTGTAAAGAAGACTTGGGGAATTTAAAATGGAGCAGTACTCAATTGAACAACGTGCCCAAATTGTTGAGCTTTATTTTTCAAATCAACGATCCATTGTTTTGACTCAGCGTGCATGTCGTCGTTATTTTAATGTTCGGGTAGGACCCTCAGAGTCAACAATAATCCGTCTGGATGTAAATTTTCGCCAACGAGGGACATTATGGAACCTTCCTGGTACTGGCAGTGTACGGTTTGGTGCGGTGTTTCATCGGAAAGGATAATTGGTCCTTTTTTTTTAAATGAACACGGGGTCGCCGTTTCCGTTAATGGTGTCAGATATCGGACAATGTTGGAAAATTTTTAAGGGCAGTCGTGGAAAACCATCCGCAAGTATGGTTCCAACAAGATGGAGCCACAGCGCACACTGCAAAGGACACAATGGCTCTTTTACGAGACATCTTTGGTGAACGAATTATTTCGCGTACAATTGATTTTAAATGGCCTCCGCGTTCACCGGATTTAACCGCTCCAGACTGTTTTCTTTAGGTTTATTTGAAAGGAAAAGTCTACATTAATAAGCCCAGAACCATCCAGCAATTAAAAATCAATATACGCGACGAAATAAATAACATAAAACCTGAAGTTTTGCGAAAGGTGATGGAAAATGTGTTGGTAAGAGCACGAATATGCGAAGCAGCAAATGGCCACCACTTGCGAGATATTATTTTTCATAACTAAACTTAAAATTTCCCCATTTATATTCTGTATAAAAAAAATTTTATAATTATGTCTTAAATAAAAAAGTTATAAGCAATTCAAACCCCTTCGTTCATTTCGGGCCACTCTGTATTTTAAGTTGTCCCAACAACTCAAATTTTTAGACTAGTTTGACAATTACTGCCCGAGAAGGTTGTTGACTAATTGCAATTTTTGAACTGGCGGGCTATTGAAAATGCAAAGTCTTACTGGAACACCCTGTATTTTTTCACTATCATTTTGCTTGTAAAATATATGAATTCTTACTGAAATCGTATAAGCTGTTTTACTTTATGACCACAGAAATTTAATTATTCACGTAGCGAAATCGTTCGCGAAAATGTTCGATGGGGAATTAAAAAAACAAATCCGCGAAATTACATTTAGATCTCGACGAGAGCGCTCGCTACTGGGCTTTTGAGAGCTCAAAGCAACCATAAAACTTGTACAAAATGTTTTCAAAATTTTTTTACCTGTTCTACTGGGTTGTGATTGTGGTCTCGTTGAATGATGCGATGCGGTCCTACTACGTGGTCGATCATCCGAACTATGTACACTAGGACTTAAAGAGCCCGGCGATTCTGCAGTGCGTTGAAGACGCTCAATATATGTTTGACTAGATCGGGGGCTGGGAGCTCGACTTAAAGTAAACGAAAAAAAATAGAAATATTAAGAGGAATGAGTATGAGTATTGAACAACTTATAGAAAAAGCTTCACTCGCATCATTCACCTAAAAGCCAAACTTTGTAAATGTTGCTGCTGCTGTTGTTGCTGTGCTGGCTCGTGCGGCGTTTGACGCTGCTGTTGTTGCAGTAACACTGCATGCGGCACTAATGGCGGTTGTGGCAAATACATGTCCTCCAATGTTGTACGACCACAACTTTCCACTAAGCCTGGCGTTGATTGACATCTACCCATGGCAACTGTATTAAAGTATTGTACTGTTTTGTATTTTTTCGCACACAAATAAATAAATAGAATTTAAATTTCTTTTTGGTTTGGTCTTTTTCTGATTTTCAAATTGTTTGGGTTAATAAATATGTGAAATGATGGGTTAAAATTTTGATGTAGAGATTTTAAAAATTCTCTATTCTTTTAAATGATTTTAGTGTGAACTTTTGAAATGGCCTTTCAATTACCTTTCTCCAATGGTGCTTTTTTGTATTTCTCTAGGCGTTTAACAGCAATTGCTTCTAGTCTAACTCTTGCTGCTGGATATTCCTTAAGCACATCCCACATGTCCTTTTTACTCAGGACAAATAAATCACTGTATCCTACTGAACGTACCGATGCTGTACGACGATTACCTAAACAAACAACATCACGATGTTCACATATTGATTTAAGTGTTTAAAGATATAAGCAGAACGTTCATAGAGGGAAATGAAAAAGTTTTAATTTGTTCTTGTTGTTGAAATTAATATTTGTTTAATTTTAATTGGAATTTAATTAAAATAGGATAAATTAATAATCTAGTAATAAGTAATTAAAAACTGTTCATGCGTTTTTTTCGTTATTGTAAATAAATAAGAACTACATGTGTAAGTTTTGATTGTACTTAAAGCTCATTTTTGGCGAAAATATGCTAATTCAGAAATAGATGTTTTTATTTGATCAGTTTTTTTTGTTGCAATTTGTTAAAATAATTTTATGAAATATAAATGATAATAGTTTTTCTAAAACGAATAAAATGCCATTGAATCTACAAAGATCTTGCACATGTTACCGAATCAAAATTCCGGACTGAAAGCCGCCCAGTTTGAGGATAAATAAAAAGTGTTAAAAACTTTTGAACAAAATTTGCATATTTTGATTTAGATTCTTCTTGCACCAAATGAACCCTATTCTACACGTGCTAGTTGCTAATCACTAACACACATACATAAATTCACACTTAATGTGTTATTCTTTTATTTGTTTTGTGTCGTTGGCAGTGATATATAAATGAGTATGTATGTATGTGTGTATACAAATTTATTTTTGTTTTGGGAATTAAAATTTAATTGAAAATTATAAATGTTTTTAGGAGACATGCAAAAACACGTTTTTGTGGATATTTCAATTAAATTTTCCTAAATTATAATCTGTTTGTTAGCCCCCTGATTATTTGTATTATCTATTGGAAAATATGTAAAATATTTTGTAACAATTTATTTTGAACATTGAATAAACAAAATTATGTTTACTTTTAAGGAATTTAATATTGTTAGCATTTGGCTTTGCAAGGAGTAAGAGCTGTAATTTGGAATGAATTTCCGTCATCCCACGTCAAATTTGGTTGATAAACAGACCGGTTTCGGCTATGTGCCATCTTCAGTGTTCTCTCAGTAAGAGCTGTACTTGTTTTGTTGAGATGGCGATATAATTGGCTCAGTTAAAGTGGAAAGGTTATTAACAAAGTTTTTCCTAAGAGTGAAACAAGTGCCAGAGTTGTGAGAACACAAAACATAAATGGAACACATTGTATACGAGTAATGACTAAAATCTCATTACTAAATTCTATTTCGCAAGGAAATCAATAAAAAAATTTATATTAAAAAATATTACAAAGGGATTTAATATGAACTTAAGATTGATTTAAATCAGAAGCCCATGTAGGGTGATTTCTTAATTGAATTTACGTGAATTGTCTGAAAAACACACTTAAATTCTACGAGCAATAAAAGAACTCAACAACTATTTGGTGATAAGGCTTTTCTCTTACGAAAAAGAAGTGACAAACAGGGCAAGTTTAAATATTTAAATATGCACAAAAATTATTAAAATATGCATGCAAATATTAAGAAGAAAACTTTTTTTAAATATCGGGTGCATATAATAAATTTAATATAATAATTTTTAATCTGTTTCATTTATACAGATGTTTATTAGAAAGTATAATCATATATTTTTTCAAGTTTTCAAATTGAAGGGATCTTCGATTGTCGCACAAAACAGTCGAATATATTGAAAATATACGTTCAACATCAGTCGATGTTACTGTATATGTTGTTGTTTATCTTGGTCAACGTTTGAATACCAACATTTCAATTAAATATTCTGTTAAGTTTTTCAATAAAAATGTTATTCTTAATATTTTGAAGTTTTTCTTTTACGTCTTCTAAGGCGGACAAATTTTCATGTAAAGGAAGTCCTTTGGTTTCCAATTTGATGATACTGTGGCAAATACATAAAAAATTATTTTTAATGCATGCTAAATCTCTTTTTGCCCATGAATTCCTAAATAAAGCATTTGTATTGCATATCGACTCTGCCTCATTATCAGAAAGCTCTTTTAAAACGCTGCTAATTTCTATGAAGATGTCGCAATTATATATATAGCAGGCTTTAACAATGATCCCAATCTACTGGAACAGGGCTTTGGAGAATTGATCATATTTCGATACAAAGAATGCACTACATTGATATGAGACGGCGGCTGGAAATTAACTAAGACAATAGGTTTATTTGGAAAAAACTACATACTATTTATGTAGGCACTTCTACCTCAAGAAAACCGGCTTTGCAATTTGCAACAGGTGAGACAACATTGCAAAATGCAAGCGTACACAATCTGCAATTCTATGCAACCCATGAGCCAGACACGTAACATCCAACATTTTCGGGGTAAAGAATTTTCAATGATCGCATTACGGAGACCATATATGGAGTTGCGCCAGTCACCACAAGTATTTTTTTTTAAAGAGTTTCCTAATACGCAAAGTTATATCAAAATTGATCTTCTTGGGAAAAATTTTAAAAATATACAAATAAATATTTTGCATGCAAAAATCATGAAAAACTTGCCCTGGTGATATAACATACTAGTAATTTCAAATTTCTTAAACGAAACGTGTAGCAAAGAAGATTTCCAAAAAAAACAAATCACAAACAGAATTTGAATTCCTCGCCTTCTATAAAATTAAGAATTTTGTTTTTTTCCCTGTATTCAAATTTAATTTATATTCCATATAAAAATAATAACGTTGCGTCGTATTTAAGAAAACTAATACGTGATTAATAAATCTGTTACCACTCATATTTGTGCCGAAGGTATGTAGATCGTGCAAAATTTTAAACTAATACTTTCATACTCGTAACTTAAAACACATTCAAAGTATTCTATAGTTTAATTTTATGTTTATTTAATGAACAAATTTTTTATTTTTGGATTAAATAATATTTAACTATGCATAGAATCTTAATTGGATATGAGAGGGGAGATCTCGACAATTAAAAAAAAAACTACATGAAGTTAGAAAAATAAATATAGAAATTGTAAATAGAATAAACAAATAAGACTAAACAAAAACTAAAGAAAAGTTTATAAAAAAATAAATAGATACAAACAATAGTTTTTGGATTCGGCCAGGCAAAGCAATACAATTAATTAAAAAAATTAGTTATGACAAGTAGAAGAGGAACTAATTATTAGTTTTTTTTTTTAAATATATTTATTTAAATCATCTATAATAATTGTATAGAAATATATAAAAAATACGTACAAAGTTTTAATGGGGATAATAAATATTATTTATTTGCAATGAAAATAAAGTTAAATTGCCGATCATTTATATAAACATTTTTTGTTGTTGTTATATTAGAAGTTATTTTACTAGTTCAACTACATAAGAAATTATATTTTATCAATAAATTTTTATTAGAGGCCTTTTTATTTTACTATTTTGAGTTTTATATGTCGATAATTTTTGGAAATTATATTCAGGCAAGTGATGGAAATCAATCGATGTTCTGAAATTGATTTTAAGTTCAAAGTCTAAACATGACTCCATAATCATTCATGTATTTTTTTTTTCTTTTTGCTTTTAGTTGATATAGATTTTTGAAATCGAGCAATTTTATATTGATCGATCTCCATCACATGACGGATTTTCACATCATCAGTATGTGATGAAAATCGGTTTTAAGAGCGAAACAGTTTCAAACTGAAAAAAGTTGTCATGTGCTCATTATTTCAGATTTGTGAATATTTTTAAAATAGTATTTAATACATTTTTCAATAATTTTTGATAAATTTCATTTTAAATTTGCTTTATATTGTTTGTGTTTTGTTTTCCGGAATGCTTTCTACAAGTTTATAAATTGAGATTGCCTCAAAAATCTATTCTCAATATCGTTCGAATTCATTTCAAATTTTTAAAACGATACTTTTGAAATCGATCACATTCCTAAATTTATAAAATATGTTTTTGAACATCCATTTTTGAATGCTTAGAAGTTTTTATGTTGTTTGAAATTCTAGTTAAAAAAATGTTGTTATACGAACAGGTCTACATCCATTTTCTTTGCTTTTTCCTCCCTCTACTGTATTTTCACGATTTTAGGTCGATTATGTAAGAGCAAAAACCTCACCATTATCCCTACTGAGAGTTATTTATCTTCCATTCATAATAGCCTTATAAATTAAAAAAAAACTTTAATTACTGCATATTTGAAATTGTGATGCCGATGAAATCCTTTAAATATTGTGCATACCAAAGTTTATCATACAGAAGCAGCTTCCAAAGTACACCACATTGGTTACACTTCTTACGAAGAGAAGCAGTAAATCTATACTTTATATTAGTAAAATGTAAACTATACTGCCTTTTTCTATAGAAATAAATACTAAAAATATACTCCATTTGAAAATAAAATATCTTTGTTAAATGCTTTGCCTCCCTCGTTTCTGGAAAGCGATTTTGTATCAGATATCGACGTTTTGTGGTCATGGGAATATATTGTGACCATTTTGACGAAAATGTCCCCGTATGTGTGTTTGTGTATTTATCTAAACTTTCATAACTTGAGAACTGAATAAGCGATTGGCACTAAATTTGCAGTTTTCTACAGACAACCGATTCTGTTCGGTAGATTTAAAAAAATTTTCAAAAATAAAATTTCCGAAAATTGTTAATAAATTTCAAATCAAAAAGCCAAAAAACAAAATCGACTGCCTACTTTTAAGACTTTCGAGAAAATATTGTTGACGAAAAATTTGGAGAAGACGCCTTATTTTAATAACTCCAGAAGACCTATCTTTGGACGTGAAAATTGCTTCGAATGCCGCAAATTTGATTTCATTTGATTAAACGGGCATCGTTGTCGAAAGATGTTGTTCAATGCTATTTTTATTTTTGGTTTCAGAAAGTTGGAAAAATAGAATATTTATAAATTAATGACCGCTTTGGGGCTGAGGTGAGCGGAAGACTTCGCCCTGAAGCGGCCAGATCAACCGTTTCACAAATTGTTTGTTAACGTAAAAAAATTTGAATATTTTTTTTTTAATTTTTTAACTATTTAAATATCTTATTTTACAGAATATATATGCTAAGGCAGTTATTTCCTAATGAAATAATACCCAAATGAAGAAAGGCATAAACAAAATGAAATTCTCTAAATACTTTGAATTTTGCTGACAATCGATATATTTTAGAACTTCTGTTGCTTCATTGACATTAAGTCAGAGTCAAGACATAAGATTTATTTCCCTTTCGGCATGTCGAATAGAAGCTTATCTGTCTGTATTGCTATTCGGCCGTGCTTAAGAATTTCCTCCTCTTGGTATGTCAAGTAGGAGCTTCGCCCGAAAGTAGTTTCACTGTGTAAAGAATTTCTGTTTTGTGGACCTTTGGCCGTGCTTGAGAACTTGCTCGTCACAAATTTCCATTAATATTTTCGCTGAACAGGCGCGTTTTGCTTAACTTGACTTTAAGCTCTAATGCAAAAAAATCCTTCTGAAAGGGCGAAGAGTAAACTTTTTAGCAAAAACAAAAAACCTTTACACAATAAAACCACTGTTAGACGTAGCCACTATTACACATGCCAAAAGCAGAAAATCCTTAAGCTCGGCCAAAGGGCCGCAAGGCCACTATGCTTGTCGATGGACGAAAATGCTTAAGTCTGTTAATCTATAAAGCTCTGTTTTCATACTGCACAGATGTGTTTTCTCATTCTATTCAAACATTTTCTGTTTTTTTTATTGATTTTAGATATAGATTATTGTAATTTTAAGGTAGAAATAATGTCCGTGGACATATTAAAAAAAATATATTAACTGCTTGCAATGCATTTTCGGTGTTTTTATTTCTGTGGGCATTATGAGGCATTTGAAATTTTTTTAAATGAAATAAAGTAGAAAAACTTCAGGTTGTAAATGCAGAAAAACGCTAATCATCTGTCACATATTAAATAAATGCAGTCTTCTGCATCACAAACGTGTAAAATATAAATTAAATAACATTAATATTCTTCTAAGCGAAAATGAATTGAACATTTTTGACTGAATTAAATATTTATAATTTGATTTAATATATTAAATGGAATATAAGTTCCAATGTAAAACATATTTGCTTTTATAACCTTATTGCGTTGGGTTTTCTAAAATAGTAAATAAACAATAATAAGTAAAAAAATACGTATTCGATCTTTCATACAATTACATTTAACAAAAAAAACAAAATTTTAGTATTTGTTTTTGTTTTAAAAGTAATTGTACGAAAGAACAAATACGTGTGACATCATGGACCTGGCAGAAAAATTTGGGTTAATTTTACTTATTTTAATTCGTCTTTATTAAATTGTATTTGGGTTTCATATTATTGGTCCTTCTTATTTAACTTTCTTCATTTTTTTGGCGTCAAAAACTGTAACGATGAATACATTTTTAAGTATCTTTATTTTTGTTACAAGTTAAAACAAGGCATATTTTCATATACTCGTAAGTATATGTTCATTCATACATATTCTAGCACTGACAAAAAAATCCTGCAACACATTCACAAAAATGCTAAAATATATATTACGAAATATTTCCTAATTTCGCATAACGAAATTCGTTCATAAGCTATACGAAATGTAAGAAAATAATTAAAAAATTAAACTAAAGAAGTTTGGCTCAAAGCCAATACCAGAGCTATAAATAAATCACTCATTTTTAAATTAATTCGCGAATCATTCGTGCACTGAATTAGCAAATTTTGAATTAATTCCTTTCACGCGAAAAAAAGAATTGAATGAAATTTGAATCAATTCAAACGAATTAGACAGAAATTAATTCAATTCATTTTTAATTGATATAAATTTGTCAAAGTAATTCGCAATTCATTTCCAATTCATTGGAATTGAATTGATTTTGAATTCATTCAAATGAAGTAAAAAAAATTAGTAATTCATTACCAACTCATTTGAATTGAATTGATTGAAATTTGAATTGATTTTGAAAGTAAATATCTAGTAAGCATCAATGTCGTTTTGTTATTCAATTATTTCTTTTATGTAAAAGACAGCCAGCAGGCTTTGTATATTATCTAATATAGACAAAATGACAAAAAAATTCTTAGATTTGAAATTCCCATGATATCGGCAGAATAGTCATTGAAATATTAGGTATCAGCGAAAATCCTATCAAAATGAGAAAATTTTGTTTATTTGCTAAAAGAAACTTATATATATTTTTATTTTTATCAAATTGTGTAAAAATATTATTAATTGTGTGTTTTTTATTATTATATAATATTTGTATATTGTGGATCCCTAAACGTGGATCTCTTTCAGATATTAGTTTTGAAGAGTTATTGTTGTTGAAGGTGAATGATGCATTCTAATTTAATCTAATTAGTCTTATTTCGTAGCTAAAATGATGTCGTATTTCAAAATAAAAGTCAGTTCTTGAAGAAACAAACTCCAAACACCAGATTTTCTTTGATCAGGCGCGGCTCCAGGACAAATCTCTTAAATTTTTGTACTAAATATTTTCATTTTGATAGGAAACATTTAAATTTTTCATTCCCCCTAGATCTGCTTTTGAATTTTATTGATTGCAACTCATTTTTGATTTCATTCATTTGAATTACAATTCATTTCTGCCTAATTCGTTTGAATTAATTCAAATTTCACTAAATTTTTTTGTTGCGAATTCAAATTTTAATTTCATAATAAAACAAAATCAAAAAAGAATGATTCATTTACAGCTGTGGGAAGGACCCACATATATTTATTTTACAAGAGCTAGAAAAGTTTTTTTATTTAATTACAACTGAAAACTATGCCAATAAAAAAATAATATGTGTTTTTTCGTTATTTTCGTTAATTCAAAAAAATATTGACTATAACGTTTTTCTTAATATGTACTAAAGTGTCGTATTCTACGAAAAAAGACACTGCGAAATTTTTTTTCGTAAAATCTTGCATTAATTATTTTTAGTGTATGCACATTTAATTTTAAAGGCCGAGGCACGTAGAATCCGTCGTGCGTTATACGTTTCTTTTTTCAACTGACATTAAAGTATTGGCGGAGGAGGTTGACACAATGAGTACTTTTTTGACGGACTTTAAATCAAATTGATTTGATTAAAGTATACATTTTCAATGGAATTCGAGGATATTCTGGAGTTTCTTTTAATTTTAATTTTTGTTTAATTCTATTTAATTTAATTTTGTCACCACTCAACGCAAAAAGCTAAATAAAAACGAACGAACGAACGAAAAAATTGATAGTTGTCAAAGTACTCAACGTACGTTAAAAGTGGCCCAACTTTAGTACTTTGCGTTGACGGAGACGTATTTATTTGTTTATATAAATTTAAACATTGAAAGAAATGTTTCATTTTAAAAACTATTATTCTCATTTTGGTACGTTTTCTACAGCTCTTGAAGATCCCTAAAAATGAAATGAAGTTTTTTTAGTATCATCGCTGTTGCGATCAGCTGGTTGTATTTTTATTCTATGTGCGCATATAGTGTTTTTTGTAAAAAAAGGTAAAGCTGCTTTATTTATTAAAATATTATAAAAATATAAAGTGTAAAATTAATATGGATGATGAAAAATTAATACAATTTGTGCAGGCAAATGAATGCTTCTACAAAAACATGAGCGTACATTGCAGAACTTGTTTATTTATGTCAAAAACATATGAGACATTTGTAAATGTTCTCCAAGGGCTTCTTTAGCCAGCCGTAAATGTAGAATCGTAAAAGTAGCCGTGTCAGCTGATCGTATCTGTTACATGAAAAAGCAATGAAAATGCTTAACTGGCCAAAATGTCACTTGGTCGTAACGTACCAACTTGTAGGAAATAGAATTTCATTGGGATTTTACTTGAAAAATGTAGACAGTGATGGAGTACATGTATGTTGATTATAAATGCGACACAGTAGCCTTTTTTGGTACTTCTTTTTTTTTGTATATTTGAACCATTTTAGTTGTTAAATTTGTATACATTCATGGTATATTGAATAAATTTAGTTTTATTAATCAATTTATCAATTTATTTTCTTTATAAAGTTTAGCAAGAGACTGCCAATCGTATGTATTTATTTCTTGTAGAACTTAAGTGTCAAAATTGAACATATATATGTATGTATGTACGTATATATGTACATACATACACACAGAAAAATACACAATGTAAAACCAGCGAAAACAAAGTTGGTTTTACATTTTTCGTTAATAATTTCGCTTAATGGTCGTTTCGTGTCAAAGCAACATGACTTTGCGATAACTTGCAAATAACAGCAGCACATGTGGATATAACATGTGAGTCTTATTGAACAAAAATGTACGTACCTCACATCTAAATAATATGAAGGATCTTATTGAATCAAAATTATTTCAGTTTGAAACAACATAAATTACATATTGAATGAATACGTTTTCAGCATGACTCAATTCAATTCAATTCAATTTATTGTGTTAAGTGAGATTTACAAAATTTACTTACAAAAGTATATATGTACATATTTACAAAGAGTTTAAGGGTTTTTCCTTTTTCTAATTAGTAATACAATTTCGTTTTATGATATATTTAATTTATAATATAGTATTTAAGTTAAGGTGAAAATTTTCAAAAAACCTTGTGAAATTTTTTTGGTATGATAAAAACTTAAAACTACTTAACTGACTAATCTAAAGCGGGGGCTAGCTCAGCTATGTGGTTATGTTCAGAATGTAAACAACTAGTATTGAAATTTTCATACAATTTGTATATCTTAACAGCAACCAAATCAACATTTGCCATTTGGTGCAGTCTAGCTGTGGAATAATGCCTGGGAAGATTATAAATTAACTTAAGAAGTTTGTTTTGAAGAATTTGTAGCCTTTTTTTTGTGGCATTTTGCACTTTTTGCCCAAGCGGGAACTGCATAAAATATAATTGCCTGAAATATAAGTTTAAATATTAACATTTTATTGTCAATACTTAAAGTTGAGTTCCTATTTATTAAAGGGTAAAGGGTTCTTATAAGTACGTTACATTTATGACCGATGTATGATACGTGATCTCTATAAGTTAATTTTGGGTCTAGAACTACACCTAGATACTTTACGTTGTTTTTCCATTCGATTTCGGTATTGCTAACACTTATACCATTTTGGGGAATGAAACATGATTTCCTTTTTCTGGTAAAATAAATTGCTTGACTTTTGTTATAATTTAATGCTATTTTCCATTTTGTAAAATATTTAATTAATATTTCAATAGCCGAATTCAGGTTTGCTAATATTTCCGATGAAAAATTACCTGAGCATAATACTGCAGTGTCGTCTGCAAACATGGATATAACACAGTGGTTTATAGTAGGTATATCCGCAGTGTATATATTATACAAAATTGGTGATAAACAGGATCCCTGAGGGCATCCTGCATTTATTTGCAAAACGTTTGAGCATTTCGAGCCTATGTACACTCTAAATGACCTTGAAGATAAATAACTTTGAATTATTTTAATAATATTTGGTGGAAAATTAAACTGTATTAACTTAAATATTAAGCCTTCGTGCCATACGTTGTCGGATGCAGCCTTTATATCCATCAATATCATTCCAGTCGAATTTTGTTGATTAAAGTTCGACTTAACAATGTTCCTTATGCGTATTAACGGGTGTACGGTATTATGTGCTTTGCGGAAACCAGATTGTTGGGGAGGTAAAATATCTCTACACTCTAAGAAATTAATAATTATATCTTTTATAACTCTTTCTAAAACTTTACTTATAGAAGATAATAAGCTGATTGGACGGTAAGAAGATGGGGAATCTGCCGGTTTGTTAGGTTTTTTAATTGCAATAACCTTCGCTTCTTTGAATTCATCTGGAAAATAACTTAATTTGAGGCAGCTGTTTATAAGATGTGTCAAGAACTTTATACCTTTTCTTGGCAGAGCTTTAAGAATTGTGTTATTGATGCCATCAGCACCCGGTGACTTTTTAATTTTCAAAACCTTTAATGTATCAGACACTTTCTTATACGTAACAGCACAATTTTCTGTGGATACAAAATTTGAATTGAATTCATTAATTCTATTCTTGACCAAATTTTCGGTTTCAATATCACTTATACTAGTTGAATATAAATGATTCTCACAAAACGTACTAGCTAATAATTCACATTTTTCTTCAGTCGAAGAGAATCGTAAATTATTATGCTTTAACATTGGAATATTTTTGGATCTCTTCCTTAATATTTTTGTTAAATTCCAAAAAGGAGAAGAGTTTTTGTCTAATGTAGACAATAAAATGTACGTCACATTAAAATAATATGACGAATCTTTTTGAATCAAAATTATTTCAGTTTGAAACATCATGAAATTCATTTAATATGTAAGTAATTATAATGTTGTGTTAATACGATTCAATGGTTGATCTAACACGAACTTCTTTTAAAATTAAACCGATACTAATATTAAAATAACACTTAATGTTTGTTGGTACAATATGATGCCCTTATTAAATAACGATTTCTTTTATGTATTTACTTCTTTAATATTTATGTTATTTACATACATTTGGTGCTAACGCCAAATCATCAGTAGACATTAAACCATATTTTTGAAAAGTTTCAAACCTCTTATCTTATACGAAAACTTTTCAAAAACCAATGAGAATTTCTTATTCTCCTGTAATTTTTGAAATTCTCATTGAAATTCGTGGAATACTGATTAGCAATGCTGATTTAAAATGTAGACATACTCGTAATTGGGCAAAATACATGGTTTGCTGTATTTAAAATACAAAATATAAAATACTTTCATTTATTGTACGTATTTCAAATACAAAATACTTCCACGTCTTGTATGCATTTAAAATACAAAATACACCATTTTTATTTAAACCAAAAAATACATTATATAAAACTAATCAACAAAACAATTGTTTCCTTTCATAAATATCAGATTTTTGAATGTTGCATCAGACAAACTGTTTCTTGTTGGAGAATAAATAAAACCTGCTGAAGAAAATAATTTTTCTACAGGTCCTGATGAGCACAAACTTATATTAAATTCTATGAATACTCTTCTTATATTTGGATAGCTGTCAAAGTGATAATGTCATTGCTCTTGTTACTGAGGAAACTGACAAACTCCAACTCCAAATTTGATTCACCATCTTCGCTATCTACGAAAACAACAAAATCATCGTTTTCTTTAGTATAAATTGCAAGATTTTGGATTCTTTACTTACACATCTTGTATGCATATAAAACACAATACACAAAATACTTGCACGTCATGTATTTAAAATACAAAATACGTATTTGTATTTTAAATAAGTACGAGTATTTCAAATACATGTGTTTCAAATACTGCCCAGCCCTGAATGTAGAAATGTTGTCTTTAGACTACTCAATGTTGATTTTATCAAATCCAAAGTTAATTTAATGCAATAACTTTTTAATTTTACTACGAAGCTGAGATGTGTAAATTCACCATTGCACAATTTTATTTAAGTAAGAAAAATGTTCAATCTACTACTCGTATTTGTTAGTTCACATTTAAAGTTTTTAACATTAAATCAATATGAATGTACGTTAGCTTTCAACAAAGTCAATATTTTAGCAAAAAATGACATGACATGAAATCAACATTGTTTAATTTTGGTTTTACATTGATGTTTTTTTCTGTGTGTACAAGCAAGGGTACAAAAATGATTTTTAGATAATAATACCAAACAAGAGAAGAAAATATTATTTGCAGATAATATGTGCCGTTTTCATAAAAAAATAATTTGTAAATGAAATGTATTTTAAGACATATTTATCATACAAATTTTCTTTGAAATACATTTGAAACTAAACTATTTTTTGGGATGCGGCTGTTATAATACCAACAACAATAATAATGAAATAAAGCTAAATTTTAATCTAATACGTATAAAATTATGTTTTGCTATCATTTAAATAGTTTTCGTACTTTTTCCACACTATTAGAAATACTTTGGACATATTGAACTCTCATCACTGTTTCGATTTTTCTTATGTACACATGAATTCGTTTTGTATATGTCAAAAATATATGACACGATTTTAAGTATTCTATAAGTCCACAAACATTTACATTTACGGTACATTTACGATTTCTACGATCGGTTAAAGATGCCTTAAGTCCCCGTTAGCCGAGCGTTGCTGTAGCCGTACGGTAGCGTATCGTACTGTTAGCACGTTGGTCCACTTATAGAACATTTAAAAACGTACGTTTGTTTTCTATTGTCTGTTTTATTGCCAGGAAAAATGAACAGCTGTTTACAACAAAGTGATGGGTAATTAAAATTTTCAATTGGTGACTTGTGCAGAAAAAGTACCTAAGATATTTAAATAATATCAGAACTTTATTTTGTGTATGTATGTATGTATACAACAATTATTTATTATTTCACATTTATATTATAAAATTATAATATAAAATATAAACAACAAATTAAAAAAAAATTATACCATTTAAATTATTTTAGATGTATATACGTACATATCATATTTATATAATATATGTATTTGTTTATTGTATACATCTAAGCATGTATATCGTCTTATCAAATGCAAAAGAGCCTATCTACATTAAAACAAAATTTTCACTAGAGATAAAAACTTAATAAAAAGCAAACTACTTTGATAACAAATATTATCTTTTTCAGCATAGTATCATTAATTCCGATTTTATTAATGATTCTGCCTACAAAAAATAGTATTTATGATCACAATAGTTTGATTTTTTAAAAGCTTTTTGTCTCTCCTGGAAAATTAAAAAAAATGGGTAGGCCGTTTTGCATTTTATATGACGATATGTATGTATATATATATGCAAATATACATTATCTTAAGTTGTTTTGTCAAAAGTACACAAATATTATTATCAAAAAGTACCACAAAATAAGAGCGTAAATACCCCCTTAACTTGTGCCAAAGAAACAGCCCATCACTGGCTTACAAAATGTCACGTAACAACGTAAGAAATTTCTATTTTATACAGATTGGTACGTTGCAACTACGCTACATTAAAATTCGGTAAGCTTTTGTAATGCTTTTCCCATAACATAGACGAACAGCTGATACAGCACGGTACGGGTGCGCTCCGCTAATTCTGTCTTTATGTGTACCAACGTGCTAACAGTACGGTACGATAAGGCACGGTGCCGGTACAGCAACAGTTGGAGCCGTTATTCCTTAGTTTTATGAAAAATTTCATTGTTGATTAAAATAATAATTGTTAAATGTTGTATCAAAACATTTAACGGCAAAAAATTATTTAATTTTGTTAAATGAGCGAGTGCACTTTATTATTTCAAAAGTTTTTTATTTCAGTAATATAGTTTATTTTGTAAGCATGAAGGCTGTGCCAGTCAGCAGTCTATAGGTTGTATTTAATATTTTAATCCTTATTAAAATGTAAAATCGCATTGCATATTTGATTATCTTTAGTAAAAATTGTAATTCATGTACTTATTTAATATTGTGATACCATGCGTATGCATGATCTTATAACTTGTTAATGCTTATACGCCTAGCATACGCACACACACACACACTTATACAAATACACGAATACAGTATATGCTTTGTAGTCCTGTATTCGTTAAATGCATGTATGGATATGAATGAAATGGTTAATAAAATAATACGCATTTATTTGTCTTTTTGCACAAAATATAATTAAATGATACTTTATATTTGCGCAGATATTTTGAAATATTTAATTTCAGCAATTACAGAAATTAAATTGATATTTATGTCCTTTTTTAACAATTATATATTCGTTATTAATTACAAATGATCAATAAAATTTCATTAACCTCAAAGCCAAGGCTCTAAGTGGACATGTTGTAATACACTTCGGTATGCAGTGATATCCATACATAAATACAATTAAAGAATATTTTAAAATATGTTCGCTTTTTATTATTTTTTATGTTATATATTTTATATCTCGCCTTTAATTACGACGCACTATTAATGACAATTAAAATTTTATCAACATTATACGAATGTTTTGCATGATGTGACTTCGAAGCTTTACTGGCTGGCGGTGACGATACTACGTATTCTGGCAATAAATGTTTGCATCATATGAAATTGTAAATAGTCATTATTGGGAATGCACTGGCATGCAGAGATAATTTTCTGCAAACAAATATAAATTAATACTTGTATAAGCAGAAAAAATTTTTTATTTCAATGAAAAAGAAAACAGTGTAATTAATACACTGATATACGTAAGTAGTAGCACAATCATAAAAGTGTATAAAAATTTACAAATACCAGAGGGAGAATATGTTTTGGGTGTATGCATGTGCAAATATGAATATATTAATTAATTAATTTTCGTATAAGAATTACAGCTTACAACTGAACTAAATTTATTATTACACGACATATAAATAGAACGATATTAATTTAAATTAATTAGCTTTCTCCTCATTATGACGTTTTCTTTTCTAGAGAAAAAAAGGGTATAAAAAATGCAGCATTATTTGCTCTTTTTATTGAAAGTTTGCAATATAATGATTTTTTGAAATAGTGAGCTTATTTAAAATTACTATATCATCACTTAAGGGCCTTTCGTATAATAATACTTTGTATTTAGACTTGTCAAAAACTGTAATAATACGTGCAAGTGTGATAGTGTGAAAGCAAAATGTTATTAAAATGACAAATAATACGATAATAATTTTGACATATCATAAGACTTTGAAATTTTGTGTTATTTATTGTAATACTTTGATATATATTATATATTTACTTTAACTGCTAAACATTTTCAAAGGCCAGCACGTTCGCCGGCTACATGAAACTGCTCAGCCGCCACATATTTTGCACTCATAATTTTTATTTTACTTGAGATCTAATAGTGTACCAAAATGTAATGCTACGTTAGATTTTTTGACAGTCGCAACAAATCTCGTTAGATATCTTTCATACAAAATATAATGAAAATCTTAAAACTTGTCTGATAGTGTGAAAGGCCCTTTACGAGGTGAAATTTTTGTTTTAAGAAATCTTTGAATCGCAATTTTTTTTTGATTAAAAGTATATATGAAATGTTACATATTTTTTTAGAAAAGAAAACTGCATAAATAACTATTAATTACAGAGGGTGTGTGCCAATCGGTAGCAATGTGTACTATGGTAAAAAAATATTTGCTTGTAGGGAAAAAATTTAATGTTTCTGCTGTGTCAAATGATATCTTTTTTTGCCAACATAAAATTTTGACGTCTGTAATAACAAGCTGATGAAAAAATTTATGCATCGGCCAGGCAAAACATTAAACTACAAGATGTCGGCAATCAATAAATTTTTAAATTAACTTTTTTATACACATTAAATAATATGCTCTGCTGTAGCGAAAAATTGAATAGTGCGATGTAGAATTACAATCGCAAATTATTAGAAACAATGCATTTTTCAGGCTAACTACATTTAAGAGCCGTAAAAAATTAATGTTTTTTGGGGGACGCCTGGAATTTCGAAAACGACGACGGCGGCTTTCTATGTTTTGTAATAGCATGCTTGTGATTTTCTGATTGTCAAAAATTTACAAGTTCTATTAAAAAGTCTACTAGCTATTGAAATTTTATTCACTTTAGCAGTATCAAACATTTACATACGAGAGTACTTTGCACACACCCAGAAAATAACAAACAATGGTAATAAATCTGTATCTTTGAAAATTGAAAAGTTTCGCTATTCTTGCTTTTGAAAGAAACGGCACGATAGAGCACGTCACACTACAAGGTTTTTGTTATTGCTATAATTCTTTTCCATGGCATTCCATTGTGCTTAGAGGTATTGTAAACTTTTTTTTAGTATCTAATAGTACACAAAAACTCCTGGCCAGGATTTAAAACTATAAAACTTAAATTAAAGAATAAGTTGGCGAATACATTAAATACACACGAAAACTGATGATGGAGGTGTGACAATATAGTGGTCTGAAACTATCGATTATCGACATTATCGATAATATGCGATAGCTGCTAAGAGGCCATCGATAGTTTTCGATAGTCTTTTAAACTAGCAATATATCTTACAAAATACAAAACTTTGTTTACAAAATCAGTAAGCGACTTTGACAAGCAAAACCTTAATCTGTTTCCGAAAATCTAAGTTTAGTATATAAAATTGTATCTTTGTTGTTTAATGACAAACATTTTTATACTGGCAAACCTAGAGTTCGGAATCTACGTCATGGGAATCTACGTAATATATGTTCATTTATAAAAATTCAAAAAAAAATTGTTAAGTTTATAATTCGGTTACGAAATATTTACAAATCTACAAATGCTAATTGTCAAGCAAACTTCATATGTACATATATAAAAAAGATGTTTGTTGTTGTTGGGGCTTGAAAATTGCCAATGGAAGTACAATAATTAGCTGTTCTATTACACTGACCTTATTAATAGGCCTTGATGCACATTTTGCTTGCTTTTGCAGCCACCTGCTCTTTTATTAAAAGGTGCTGCCAAATGTGTTACTACCAAACGCACATGAAAAGTGACAGTAAACGGATAAAACAATAATTAAAGAAAAACAAAAACTATCAATTGTGATACGATAGTCAAAAATCATCGGTAGTATCGATAATGCCATCGATTGTTCCACGGAACAGTTTGGAATATGTTAACGTTATCTTTTACATTTATCCTTAGAATATTGTCTTATGTCAATAAACTTTCTGAATAAAAACCATACAAACTTTGGACTAATAACAATTACTGTTGATTAAAAATACAGCAATAATAACTTGTTACACTAAGAACATCAAAAGGATCAAGATTTTTTGGAACATGACCTGAGATTCAAAGCAGAGTTATCCAAACGGAGAATATTTTGTGATGACAAGCCTTTATTTATTTCACCGGAAATATTCCGAATTTGCACTACTGTCGGCTAACAAGCTCACGATCTTTATTTTTGCCGAGGTGATTTTCTTTACATGTAATCATTTTCAAACAGTGCTAAGTTTAACTAAATATATAATAAAAAGTTGTAAATTTAACTAAAGCATACACATACATTCACCGACAGCTTTGAAAATAATAATTAAAATGGAAGAGGATTAAATATATGGTGGACAGTTTTAATTAAATATGATAATAGATAATTATATATGTGTGTATGTGTATTTTTTTTATTTAAAATATTAAACTTCGATCTTCAACAAAAATATTATGTATTTGTTTAACTGGTAATCGATACATTCAACAAAATAACACTTGCAATAGTCATGTAAAGGTCACAGACACACACAGATACCGGGCAAGGCACAGTTGTATAAGAGAGAAAGAGAAATACATTCCTACATACATAAAGATATATAGAGAGAAATAGGGAAACACATATGGAGTGGGACGTGTACATACATACATATAATATTCGTATTAAAGAAACTAAAATAATTAATATAATTTGTATTAAATTGTTTTCTTTTTTTTTAATAGAATAGTATTTGTTCTTTTATTTATTTGCTGGAATGGCATTGTATTGTTCCGCCTGGCATCCTAAAACTGATATTTACCAAGTTCTTTACCTGCTGTGCCCATATTTAATATGCTTATTTCTCCAAAATAGGAACCTGCCTTTAATGAAGCCATTACGGTTTTACCATTATCAGCCACTACTTGCAAGCGTCCACGATTAACAATGTACATCTCCTTACCCACCTCACCTAATAGAATGCGAATCCAGTCAAGTAAATATCCAGCCATATACATACATACATACACACATACATATATCCCCATCCATGGATTTTATATTTAAAGCGTTAGCGAGTTTGTTCAATAGCCAACAATTAAAGGCCGACAGAGAACGCAGTTAAAAAAGCCAGGTAGTGGAGGTTTTCGGATTTTTTGTTGTTGCATTGAAGTTGATGGGGTGAAACAAGTTTGCAGTAGTTTTTATTGTTTGTATTTGGTTGAAATTCGGTTGACCGGATGTTGTTGGTGGATGACGGCGTTGGAGTTGGTGTGGTGTTGGTGTTGGTGTTAGTAGTGGTGGTGTTACATTTAAAGGCACGGCGGTAAGATGAATTATTAAGTGGTTTTTGCAGTTTGCGGTTGAATGTACAGGTGATTTATTGAGCAATTTGTAAAAAGGGATTTTTATAGTAAAGTTCGACAGTGTGAGTGAGTGGAGAAAAAAATTTCGCAAATGAAATTCAGTTAAGTTCGTTTACAAATTGTAAAGTTTTATATATTTTTTTTTGTTTGTTTTTGTAAAACCAATAGAGGGATGGGCAAGTGCAAAAAATGTGAAAATATTTTTTCAATATTTGCATTGCAGTTCGATAAGAAAAAATAAAAAACGAAATAAAAGTTGTCAATATTAATAGTGAAAAATATGTATGTATTGACGTACACACATTTTCATACATTCAACACCCGTGGAGAGTGTTAAGTTGTTCGAATGTTAAATGTTCCATGTGTCAGTTTCAGGCAGCAGGCAAGAAAAGAAAAAAGAAACAAATCGAAAAAAAAACAAGACACCAACAAGTAATACGTACAGTTAATTCAGCAATATTGAAGCAACATCGGCAAATGAAAAAAGGATGTTTGTATATTTTTGTTTTTGATTATTTATGCACATTATTGTAGTAGTTGTTGCACATGTACATCCACGTAAATTACATTATGTATTCGTAGATACCGTTTTAAGTACACACACACAGCAGCAAGTGAATGTGCGAGCAAACAGGTGATAAATTCCAGCCATGAAAAAACATAAAAGAAAAATATAAAAGAAATTTTCAAAATGAAAAACACGTTTAATCAATTTAATGTTTTTTTTATTGGCATTTCTGCGAAAAAAATTTAAAATTGCAAACTCACCTTTACGACATATATAATCGCCGGGTGAAAAAAGCACAGGTCGCAAACGTAGGACCAATTCACACAGGAAACCAGCTTCAGTATTTTGAAAAATCTCAACTCTCTTGAGTGTATCTAAGTGGACGTTAATCGCTATTTCAGCCTGAACACATGCAAAAGGAAGACAAATAAATGAGAAAAGCGCACGATTTAGATTAACAGATAAAAAATAAGATAGATTTTTTACGTTAACATTTGTTCAGCAGAGATTCATATAAAAATGCTAGGAGAGGGTTTTTTTTTGATTTTTGTAATTAAAAAGTTTTTAATATAATTCAAAGCGTATTTATGGCAAAAGTGCCTATGCTCTTCTAACTAAACAAAATGCATAATTTTTTTGTTATAAGAGCATGGTTTGTTTTTCAAGTATTAAGCATTAAGTATCAAACATTAAGTTAAAACCAAATGAAAAATATAATAGTAAAAATACATAAAAATGTTAATTGTTTGACTGATTGAAATCGTGTATATGCACACATGTATATTTTTGAGTGAGCGCAATCTCAGCTGTGCAATAAAAGAAGCAAAGAAAATGTTTTCTTACATCGCCACTTATAAAAATATTGTATCATAATATTTTCTTTTGTTTCCACAAAGTTTAAAAGTATCAACTTAAAAAGATTAAAGTAGAAGCAAAAACTAACCTTTAATTTATCAGGAAGACATGATACCGCACGTTCCTCGTCGGAACATTTTTGCGTCAGCCACAGGTAATCAAACCATTTAATGACTTTTACCTGCAGATGATTAGGTACACGTCGCATACGCATATAGGTTTTGACACCATCAAGTTTAGCTGAAAATACAAATATAATAACATTTTATATAAAATTAATTAGAATTTTTTTTCACTTTTTAAAGCATTAAACATTATATATATTTGTTTGTATTATATTTCATTTTCTAATGGCTAAATTAAATTTATCTATGGTTTGACCACCACAGGTGTTGTTCTTTAGTTGTGATGAAATTAACAATTTATGATCGATTTGTGGCATTTTGTAATTGAATTTTTATTCACATTATTTTGTGATTTTGCTCGTAGATAGAAAAACAAGGTTTTTGTGTAAAATCAATTATAAATTTGTGTGCAGTTTTAGAAAACTAAAATCTAATAGTTTGCAAATACATGTACTATTTTTTCACTAAAATTTATTTGGTTTTAATTTAAAAGTGTTTGCCTAACTAATATTTGTAATATTCAATCATGGATATTGCAATAAATAAATGTATAAGTTTTTCTGTTTTAAGAAATAAGAAATTTAAATTTTAGGTACTGGCGCATTGGACATAGGAAAATATAATTAAATTATATGCCTAAAATATCATCTTTAAAATAGTTTATTAAATCAATATAAAAAATCTTTGCCTGTATTAAAGAGTAACTTTATATATTATGACGGATCTTTTCGCTATAATTGGAACAGCCAAAAGTAATTGAGAGACTAAACTCATGCCATTACATTTAAAGATGGTAAAGGCGATGTGTATGCTGGCACGCATTTAATCACTGACCCTGCTGAAAACGACATCATGTTACGATACTCTGGAGTACATTTCAATGCATCCAGAGATTATTATTTATATTCCTTAATTATTAAAATCGGACTAGTTTCTTGTGACATATGCCATTCCTTTTTTAATCTAATATTTCGTTTTTGAAGTCTGACTTTGTTATATGGATTTTTTTGGATGCAGTTCATAGAATCCAAACAAACGAATTGAGTGAACAATTTGTATGAATATCACTCAGTTATTCGAGAGATTTCTATACATATTTTCTACTCAAGTCGATTGCTTGGATTCCATGCCCACCACATAAAATTCCAAGGGATCTCAACTGTACATGGAGGCCCTGAAATTGAACTTTTTTCCATATGAAACTAGTTGTTATCAAAAATGTCAACATCAGATTCGACAGGGCTTTATTGTAAATACAGTCGAATTTATATTGCTCGAATCACCATTATTTAAAGAAATAATTTAAGTTACGGAGGCTCCATGTCATAGAATTTTTTTTTGGTGAAAAAAAATTCTTAGCAAATGATGAATATGTATATAAAAGATGCACTTACTGAGATATGCATATAATAAGTAAGTAAGGTTAGGTTAGGTAGCAGCCAGAAGCTCTGACTCACTTACACCGTTTTGGTCTAGTGTGATACCACGGGGATTCTGTTTATGCGGAATCTCCACCATCGAACTAACCAGAGCTCAATATAAAGCTACTAATACGTTGCAGCTCAACACTGGCGACGCACAGTGGCTGAAAATCGTTTTTCATTGGCCAAAATTCTGTAACTTTTGAACCGATCAAAATATTGAAGTAATTTTTATTTTATTGGATAGATATTTAGTTCAGCTTGACTCAGTTTAAATTACATTAAAATTGATTGAGGACTTTTTAAGGAATTCTAGGTCAAAGTTGAACTTTTGAATTTTTTTAACTTTTAGAGTGAAATATGGGTTTATTATTTTTTTATTTATTAAAAAATTGAATATTTGGAAATTAATAACAATTATAAATAATTTTTGTAATAATGGAATTTTTTTAATGTTACACTTAAAAAAATTTTACACTGAAAAAAATAATAAAATCAACTAGAGATTTTGCTATTACAGAAAAATTAAAAATTTGTTGCTGACAAATTTGCAAATTTGTTTACACTCAAAGAATAGTTACACTTAAAAAAAAAATAATATTATCTAAAAATATTGCTATTACTACAGAAAAATTTATTATTTTTTGCTGTCAAATTTGCAAATTTGTTTAGTCAAAGAATAAAAAAAAAACGTTAATAATATTATCTAAAAATATTGCTATTACTACAGAAAAATTTATTATTTTTTGCTGTCAAATTTGATAATTTTAAAAACATTTTAAAAATAAAAACTGCAATAAATTTTAATAGCATTTGCAACAATGGTAGGTTCTGTTTATTATTATTTTTTACGAATACTATGTTTTTCGTACTTAAATAACAATAAAAGACAATTATAATTATTATTCATTTGACTCAAATATTGATTGCAAATATTCCATATTCTGTTCTGTGCTATTTCTGTTCTTTAGTAGTTTTTTGGTTTCTTCATCTAAATCCCGATGTTCCATTTTCCATTGATTTCGAATACTGGAGATAAACGGATCTGACGTTGCCAATAATATATTAAATAGATCCTCATTTGTTGAATTTCGTGAAATTTTTCTAGTATTGTGGTCTCTATAAAATCTGTAGTCCTTGTTCCTTTTTTCCTGAGCCTCCTCTGATAGATCTCCAAGTGGCACCAAATGATATTTAATGACATCTTCTCCATGATAAAGGATTTTGTGAACTGTTGCAGACATATTTCTCCATGGGTAGTTGGTTGTATATATTTTTGCAGTTTCCTTAGCATAATCTCCAAATTTTCTAGAGTCAATTTCTTCATTGCACGCAAGTACTTCTAGGATTATTTTAAATCTGAAAATAAGGTTTAAATCCACTCCTGTTATTTCATCCACTTTTGTTAATTGGTTCTGTGATTGTAATTGATGTAGGAAAGATTCTTTTATATTTGTACAACCAATTGCATCGTTGATATCTTTAAGTCTCCACCTCTTAGATCTATCGCTGCAGTTGTCCAATGATTTGCGTGTTCTTCCAGCCTTATCTTGCTTTGCTGTTTCTGCAGCGACAGTAAGTTGGCCCTCTAACCAGTTTGCACTTTTTATATAAAAGTTTTGTTTACTGTAGCGAACTTATTTGTAGCGTTTTTTTAGAGCTTTGACGAAATTAGATAATTCCTCTTCCATTTCGGTGCTACACGAATTTAAGTTTAATTTTAACGTAACTAAGAACATCTTCCTGGTTTTTGTTTCTAAAATACTCTTCGGCCAGTTCTTTATAATTGAAGCTCTCCATATTTTTCTGAATATTTTTATTTGCGTCTGTTATGTTTTACCCGTACACTTAGAGGATTAACTTATTACTGAGTAATCCCTTATCGAATCCGTAGTTTTATACATTTTTAGATACATGTTATTCACACATTGATCTTTAATTTCATAGCAGGTAGTGCTTATATTGAACAAAACTACACATTTTGTCCAGACCTTAATATCAGGTAAAACTGATTAGTATCTCGCCAATATTTGTTCTTGTTGTTGGGTTGTTTTTTATCTTTAGTGGTTTAAAATCGCGATTATTGTCATAAAATTGTTTATGACTTTGGTTGACCCTAACATTTGATAACAGGTAAATTTAGAAACAGATCATATGTTTACTGTAGAATTTTGTGATAATTTGTGATAATTTGTGATAATTTTATTACCAATTTTTGGCTGATCAAAACAAAGCCATTAAACCCTTTCGCAGGTATTATATTTAATTTTTTTAGTTTTGCGTAGTCTAAAGTAAAAAAACATAAACTTTTAGGCAAAAAAGTGAAAATTATATACACCATTGTATACGAGTACTTTGGAGTAATTGCATTAAAATGAAAAAAGTGTTCTACACACGGCTCGTCACGGCTGCAAAAGTATATATAGCGGTAAAGAGGACACTTTCATCTTTCTCTGGATGGTATACATTTCTTGTTCCCCTTTGTTCCCTAGAAGTTCTATTCCACTAAAGTTTAAATTTGAGAAAAATATAGTAGTTTCATAAATATTCCGTAACGCCCTTAATGTTAAACGCTAGAGCCCTGACCACTTACAACAACTAAAGACTATAATCCTACCAATATTATAAAAAAGACCGCAGGCCATTATCGATGATAGCTTGCGAGTAGTAACCATTTATTTTTTATAAAAAACAAAAGAAAAACACCTTTTTCTGAAATTAAAAAAAAACAGTTGAGTTTGGCAGCATGCTACGCCCACAATTATCAATAGTTTAACCTAATTTTTTGGCTACCTTAATCTGGATATATTAGCTGCAAAAGGGCGTAAAAATTTTAAAAATCGGTGACAAAAAAAAATAGACTTTTGGCCAATGAAAAATGATTTTCAGCCACTGTGCGACGTCAGAAAGTTCCCTGACCTTAAGAACGCCCATTGTGCCCATTCTCTTCTTGCAAGTCCAGGATAGTGACACAGAAAATGTTCTACACTCTCCTCTTCCGCGATATCTAGGCAGCTGCGGGAAAAATAATTGTGTTCGACCTTTAAGCTCTGTGCATGTCTGCCTATGAGACAGTGTCCGAAGATTTGCAGCAGTAAAGCTGTATTTTCTCTATTTAGATGGGTTCATAACTGCCTGGTGATCATGCAATCATTTCTTGTTTCCCATCTTCTATTTGTTTCATCTTCTGTCTTGCGCCTAAGTCTGAGAGAAGGGGTAAACCCACACATTTAAAATCTGGTGGAACCTGTAAGGTTGTCCCAATTCTAGTATGTTCATCAGCCCTAAAATTCCCCTGAATGCGTCTATGCCCCGGGGTCCAGATGGTCCTAATATCAAACTGCTCTGCCATCTCGTTTAGAGATGATCGGCAGTCAAGGGATGTTGTTGTTCTTAGAAGCGGGGAATCAGGGGACATAATAGCTGCTCGACTATCACTGTATATGTTAATTAAAGTCGTCGAAGTAACATTCACTTTCAACCAATCCGCAACTTCTCTTATAGCAAGGATCTCTGCCTGGAAGACACTGCAGTTATCCGGAAGTCTTTTTGCGATACGAAGACCTATAGTCCTTGAAAAGACTACATAACCCACACCATCTTGTGTTTTGGAGCCGTCCGTATAAAAATCAACACTTTTTGTTCTGCCTGGAGTACAATTTCTCCAAAATCCTGTAGGTGGTATCCAGGTTTTATAAAGACGTTCATGTAACAACAAAGGGGTGGTTTGGTCAATCCTCCACCCCCAAGCTTCATCGTCGAGTATTCTGAAGTGGCCGGTACCATTTACGTTCCACAAAGAGGTACATCGAAGACGGATTGCTGAGGTTATTGCTCTACTAGGTCCAATGGTAGTAGGTGCAGTAGCATCCCCAATGAGTCCGTAGAGGTAGTGCGAAGAGCACTGGCTGTATACAAGGATGCAAGTCGTTGACCCTTGTATAGAATGTGTAGATACGACGTTTTCTCCAGGGACGGCCACCACACAATTATCCCATACATGGGAATTGGTAGTACAATTACAATATAGATCCAGTGAACGATTTTCGGGATGAGAACCAAGTTTTTTCCAATGGACTTCTTGTGTAGATAGAGTGAAATTGTTGTTTTCTTCGATCGCTCTAGAATATTAATTTTGAAACTCAGTTTCGAGTCAAGGATAACCCCGAGATATTTTGAAGTATTGGACACTTTTATCTACGTGTTATTAAGAGTAATAAGTTGGAAAACAGGTATCTTGTACTTCCTGGAGAAGGGGACTAGTTCCGTTTTGTTTGAATTAACAGCTAGCCCTCGTTTCTCCGCCCATCTTGTTAAATATGAAAGACCACTGTGTAGGATATTTCTTAGAGAAGTGAGGAATTTTCCTCTGACAGCTAATGCCACATTATCAGCATAAGCCACAATTTTACAACCACGTGATTCTAGAGATAGCAGCACAGGACTTAGGGCTATGTTCCACAACATAAGTAAGTTGCATTGATAATTTTACGATGATAATTTCTTTTTGGAAAAAAAAACACATTATTGTACCGTCCAATCAAATTTTTATTAAATAAAATTTTATTAAATATTTACTTCTTTGTGCCATTTTGCATATTTTTAAAAAAGTTCGAGCTATTTTAAACTTGGCCTAATAAACATATTAAAAAATTAGAAAGTGTATTTTGATATTTCATTTCTGTTTAACTTCTAATGTAAAGAAGAAATAGATTTGAAATAAAGAAAACAAATGAAGTAACAAAAAGTGAATTAAAGTATTAATTTGATAAAAAGAAGCCAGCGACGTCGTAAACTAAATCTAAAATATAATTCACAAATTGACAAAAAATAAATACTTCTTAACAAGTTGAAAGTTATTGGAATAAAGATCATTCAAATAAAAAATTTTCTTATAATATTATTCGATTAAAAATTATTTAAATAATATTATTCGAATACAAAATATTCGAGTACAAAATATTCGAATTCAAAATATTTGAATAAAATAATTCAAATAATACAGTTGTTTCGAATTATTTTCAAATTTTATTTCAATATAATTCAATAAAATATACATGCATGTATTCTTTATTTGACCGAAACTTATTCGATTATTGTTATTTTAATATTAATTTATATAAAAATTATTGGAACAAAAGGTATTCGAATACTCAATTGTAAGAATTCAGTTAATATTGTAAGAATAGAATTCGTTCGAATCAGGCATGTAATGGAAATCTATTGATTTCAAAACCTTCGGTTTCGCAAAATGAATCCTTCGATTCGGCATTAAATTCTAATAAAATATTCTTAACGTTGAAAACAATAAACAAGAAATATTTAATTTTTTTTAATAGAATTTGACATTTGAAATCGAGCGATTCCAAATCTATCGATTCCATCTCATACCGGAATATAGTTTAAAAATTTAAAAATTTCGAATAATTCTCAAAAATTATTTCACTAAAAATTATTGAAATATCTTTACTTGATTAAATAAAAAAAATTAGAATACAAAATTTTTAAATAAAACCAAACGTAAAATGCAAATTTAAAAGACCTACAATAAATGACTCGGCGTTTGAAGGTGACCCCCTAATTCTCACTGCACTAGAACTGGCGTTAGCCAAACTCCTATTTAAAACGTTGCTTGCACTGGTCAACTCTAATTCTCCTCTTACGGAATGTATACTGCATATGTGTGTATATATTAGACGGAACTTCGTTAAAACCATGTTTACTGTAAAAGCGTTCTTTTTATATTTTTTTATTTAAAATTCTTTAAGGAACTCATAACTTAAATATTAAAAACAAATTTTATTTCACAAACAAAAGTTACACCCTCTTAAATATTCATAAAAAAATCTCATTCTTAAAATTATCAAAGTTCGCTTTTACAAGTTTTAAGTATTTTTATCTTAAGCCCTGTTGCAAAATATCCACGAAACGCACTTTAGTAGCAATAAAAAACCAACTTGTTAAAATCTATTAAATATTTATATACATTTTTTCAATTTGTGCTTTTTATTATATTCTCAATATCACCGGCTTCATTGGTAATAAACTAGACATTTGCGTGCAACAAATGTTTTGCAGGGAAAATAAATGAAACAGCCTGGCAGCCAGTCAACGAGCTGCAACGTTGACAGAGTATTAAAATATTAATGATGTTGATTGAAATGTAATATCATCAACAATACCAATATAAATACCAATATTGATGTACTATGGCATACATATGTACATACATACATATTTGTGATGGTAAAATACATAAAAAACAAATAAAACAATTGTTGGAAATATATTAAATTTTTATGTATTAAAAAATTTTTTATTTAATAAATTTTATTTAAAAAAGTAGAAATGAACGATTTTAGCAGTTTTAGGAAAATTAAAAATTTACACAGAGAAAAATCTTTGAAAATTTTACACCTGTCAAAGTCTTACAAAACAAACCAAATAATCTTTTGCAAAACAAAATAAGCTTGCTTAACTTTTTCCGCATTAAAAATTTTCATTACTAACAAGTTTTATGTGAAAATGTTCCTTTGAAATTTCGTAAAATACACAATTATTTTCTGGCCATAATTATATTTTAATTGCTGCACCGTTTGCGACACTGAGGAGTGTCTCACCAAACAATACTCACTTGTTACACTCCATTTTTAAAATTATTTTAATTGTTATCTGTTACAATGAAATCGGAAAATCTTGTGAATGCCACCTAGATTTTGTTTTTAATTATAGAACTTACAATTTTTAAGCCAAGTAACATTTCAAACACATGGTCATTTAGGAAATTATTATATATAATTATATATATATCAAAGCAGAAATTCTGTGCATTTTATTTTTCCCCCACTTTTGATTTTCTTTTTCTTCTACAGTATTCTTGTATTTTTAGTAAATCATATAAATGACAAGGTTAGTAGTTAAGTGGTCTTAACTTTAACATTAACATTGGTTTAATGTTACCTAGATCGTACGAACATGTTTACTTTACGACACACACTACAACGCCACACAAATAGTAGCACATGCAGACACAGAGAACACATAGACACAAATAAACGCGTAAGGCCATGTTTAAACATGTTTGTACAGGCAGAGATTCTCAAACATTTGGGAGCAAGTTGATTTGAAATAATATGATATATAAATAAATGAATTTGAGTTTATTTGAAGAGAAGCTTTACGCAATTTCTATGTGAATTTAATATCTGTAATGTAATTGAAAGTTTCAGTTTTCTATAACCCTTTTGCAACATTTGATAGGACTGCAGAAAATATAGATATTTCATTAGATATATTTAGCTAATAGCACACTACCCGACAAATACCAAATAGTCACAGTATTATGTAGATACATGGATCAGCACATTGCTTTTATACGCATACAGCCTGTTCTTATAAAACTGAAACAAAATTTCACACAAAAATTGATATTGAAAATACGAAATTTTGTTTTTCTGTTCAATGTTAACGACCACGTGAATTTTTGTTTATTTTTGTAAAAGCAGCTTAAAATATAATCGTGCTAAACTTTGAAATTTTTGTTTTTGACTTCGTATTTATTTTGATTTTCGCGAATATCTTTCGTAATAAAGTTGTGAAAATCTGCACTAAATATTATCTTATTTAACAAAAAGTTTCAAAAGAAAGTATTTTTCTGTTTGCAATAAATCTGCTTGTAGAAAATAATGAAAGCAAAGCTTTTCAAATATTACTAAACTCTTACAAAGAGGAAAGTTCATTACCTTTGTTTTTTGTTTATATTTATATGAATTGTTTGTCTCAAGTTCAAATCCGAGTTTACCCATTTTTTTAAATATTAATACAAATCAAATATGTGTAAGTTCTACTAATTTCTTGCAAACATTAATAATATTTTTTTTAAAGAGAATATACGAAAAAATATTGAAATAAACCAGGCTTCAAACGTTATTGATGATGTAATTGTAATTGTAAATGCAATGCACGCCACACCCTGGTTAGCCCCATCTAGACCAGCATATAAGCGAATAACTCACCGCGGCTTTTTCAAATGTACTTAGCAACTTTATCCAATAGAGTATTTAAAATTAAAACGCTCAACAATTTTCATTTTACTTAAAAAACGGGGACAAATTTGCTGATTTTATGAATATAGTTATGAAATTTATATTAATCGAGATTGCCTCGATATCTTTTTTTCAAAGATTTAAAAACTTTTGTTTGTTGAGGGTTTTTAGCTAGTCTATATACATGCATTTCGTTGGTGCTTAAGCCAAATCATCAGTAGACCTTAAACCTAATTTTTAAATGTTTCAAACCTCTTTACTTATACAAAAACTTTTAAAAACTCAATAAGAGTTATAAAAATTACAATAGTACAGTAATGCTTTGAAACTTATTCAAAAATCCCAACAAACAAATTATTATATTCGATATGAATCTATTTTATTTTCTTTACAACCTTTTTTACAATTAAATAGATTCATATCGAATATAATAATTTGTTTGTTGGGATTTTTGAATAAGTTTCAAAGCATTACTGTGCTTATACTATTGTAATTTTTATAACTCTTATTGAGTTTTTAAAAGTTTTTGTATAAGTAAAGAGGTTTGAAACATTTAAAAATTAGGTTTAAGGTTTACTGATGATTTGGCTTAAGCACCAATGAAATGCATGTATATAGACTAGCTAAAAACCCTCAACAAACAAAAGTTTTTAAATTTATGAAAATAGTAAAATTTTCAGACATGTTTTAATTTACTTCATAAAAACAGTAAACATTTAATCATTTATTATTATATTTACTATACTGACCGTACTTACGAGAAATTTAGAAAGCATCACTAATTGCCTACTCAAAATTCTGCTGTCTAAAAATACCTTTAATAGTTTACTTTTTTATTAAAGATTTTCAAAAACTTTTGTTTGTTGTGTGTTTTTTAGCTAGTCTATATACATGCATTTCATTGATGATGATTGCCAAATCATCAGTAGACAATAAAAATATTATTTCTCAAGGAAAATAGGACTTTAAATTTATTGTACAGGGTGTCCGACGTGAACGTATACTACTTTGTTTTGCCGCCATTTTGGTAAACATTATTCTTGACAGTTCATATTTGGCAGTCGTGAAGTAGACACGTGGCAAATTTATTATAAAGAAAATATTCGATAAACTAACGTGTTTTAATTGTTAAAACATTTTAACAAAATCAATCATCGATTACTCTGACGATGAGAAAGTTATATATGAAATTTTTGGGAGAAACAACGTGCTAACAAAACGCACTATTTATCGTGTAGTGAATGATTTCGAAGTAAGAGAGTGTGTAGGTGATAGGCCCAAACTGTAATAGCTTTATTAAAAATACCCGGTGAAAATAATTTTTCCTGTAACTTGTCCAATTTAATTTTAATTTAATTTAATTTTAAAGTTTACTAACTTTGAGTTTGTCTAAACTTAAATTGTAATTGAAAATTAAAAGTGTTCATTAACAATAAAAAAATTTGTTAACTTACAGTTATCAACTTTTGTGAATCACATCAGGAATTTATTTTTGGGAAAAGAAAAAAAATAACACCATCATCCAAGGACATCGGAGCACGATTTCTGCACAAAGATGTGCATTTTTCAGATGGTAAAGCTTGAATCACAATTTTTTTTCAAGAATTTATGGAAAATAATTAATTTTTAAATGTCGTATATTTTCAAGTTAAAAATTTAAGCTCAGAAATTATTTCAGTTAATTTTATTTAAAAGTTAAATCTTAACAGAGCTTCGTATTAATGAATTTTCAATAACCAAAGTTAAAGTTTTGAGTTTAGTGTTAACTTCAAGTTAACTGTTTTATTGTTAACGGCCCTAAATAATTAATTTAAAATATTAAATAAAATGGCCTTAAAACCGATATCTCGGATAAAGTTTCTTTCCACTGTGTGCACCACTACGTATAAGTTATATACAAATTTGTGTAACTGTTTGTAACGTATTCGCATAGGAACACGTGAATAATTAGACCGAAATTTTTTTCACAGAAATCGAAATTCGCCTTCTTACTTGAATCGTATCGAGAATGTCCCTGCAACTTTAACGGGGATTTTTCAAGAGCAATTATTAAAAGTTTCCCGAATACTTTTAAAATAACAGATTGTCATGGCACTTAAAAATTGCTTTCGCTGATAAATCTGTTGTTCGATCTTTAGCAAAGCTTCAAATGTAACAATTAGATATATTTAGAATACATTGAGAATGCCTTTTGTCATGGGTCTAGAGTGTAAAAAAATTACAAAAAGTAATTTTTATTATTTCGTTTTCCTCGAGAACTTTTTTGTATTTTTATTCTTACTTGAACTAAGTTTTTTTAAGCCAAACCGTATGTGTGCTAATTTTCGTGCATGTAAGGATTTTTTACATACGCAGTACAAAAAACTCAAATAAAGAAAATAACAGCTTTTGCTTCAAGGAATTTAGGATTGTAATTTGTATATACTTCATGTCTGCATGTATTTATGCATGTGTGTATTTATCTTCTCTTAGTTGACTAAAGTGCATTACGAATATAAAATTTTGAATATAAAATTATGAAGTAAAATTATGCGAATAAAATTCGAATTTTAATTTCGTTAAAAAGAAAAGTTAACAATGCGTATGAGTTATGTGCAAAAGCAAAGCGAATTAAGTTTACAGATGGTGTTGAAGGCCCAGCTGACTTTTCCACTTTGCTGACTGTATATTTCAGTATTCTTCTTCTCGTGTGTGTCTTTTGTAGTGTTTTCAAATGGTTTTTTTTGGCAATACGAGTAATATGAAATATTTTAGAGTGTAAAATTAATTTTAAATAATTTTTTTTTTAGTTTTTGCCATTTTGCGTCAACCAGATGTTTGATATAAATTATATTTTTTTAATATAATTAACTATATTGAAGAAAAACACTGGCTCAATCAATTATAATTATAATAAAGAATTTCTGGAAAATTAAAATTAGCAACTGTTTAGTGTAATTTTTTATATTGTCTTTCAGGTGCTCCAAACTTAACAATATAAATTTTTTGCAGGATTAAGACACTCCTAAAGAAAATAGTTCAAGTGGTTGTCTTTTTGCCTTCTTATTTTTAACCAACTTCAAAAAAGGAAAAGATTGATAAATTTTCGGTAATTTTCTTTTGTTTGTTACTTTATAACTCCGCCATTTATAAACCGATATAGATTTTTGTTTTTTATATGGAAGCATTTACTTCAAGGGCGGTCCCTTTATTTTTTTGTCTGGCCTTCTAGCGGCTTTTTGGGGCCTTATTACGCTTGTCGATAATAATTCTATACGTCTCTCTATTTTTTGCTAATGGATCTGAATGTTGTTGTTTTCTTTTGGTTTCAAAGAATATACTTTTCGATTGGAGTTATTATTAAGCTGTAATTATTAAAAATAAATCCTATTTCGGATTATTTATTTCTTAGATGGATTTGTATTTTTAACACATGGTGTTCTTCATGTGTTTGGCTCCTATGTTTCTGTATTTATTTAGAAATAATGTTGCAAAATGAATGCGAGATTTGAACTTGAAGCCATTTGTTCAGTAAAATTCTGGCAGCCTTAAAAAACCATTTGACAGGCGGCAATTTAGAGCCAGAAAAACTGAATCGTTAAAAGTTATATGATAAGTTAAAATAATAAAATGAATAAAACAGTGTTTCTTATAAAACTCGTGTTTATTAAATATGAATTCGTTGTGCTTTCAATAATTTTACTCGACGCTTTTAAATGTTAAGTTTTTAGATGTTTTTGTTTTAAATGCAAGAAACTAAAATATTTGACCTCATAAAAATTGTCTGTATTTTATTTTCCGAAAATATCCCGAGCCAGAAAATACTCGAAATACTAATAAATAAGGGAGTTGCCAAATAAACCGGGAACCAGAATCTTGGGACTTGCGAAAGACACACAAAAATCAGACGAAGTGTCACAATTAAGTTTGTTGCACACAGCATTTTGTTTTAATTTATTATGACAATAAGTATTTAACTAATGTTTTTAAAGAACGCTGATGAAATATTGTAGCGATCTCGAAATCAGTACTGACCCATTCTGCTAGTCTGATGAACAATAAATTATTCCAAATTGTACTTGTGCCAAACAATTCGCTTTAATATATAATAAGTATTTAAAATTTTTCAATTTGCAAATGTTAAATTTAAAACTTTGAAGTGAGCTGGAATATTTCAAAAGACGTTTGCTATTTTTATTACTTGTTATCGCAAACATTTCTCCAAAATGATAAATAAGTATGATGCTATTAAGTTGTCATTACTGAAATTTATCTCTAAAGTGAGAAAATTGCATACACTTTGATTTAAATAAAAAATATATATTTATAATTCTGCTACTGCACTCAAGTGGCTTTTCATTGTATTTTTATTTATCTAAAAATGCTTCAAAATACCTCTCAAAGTGTAGAAATACTTCTTCTAGATTGTGTTGGCTTCAAAGTGCATTAAATACGCTGATAGTTGCATTGGAAGCAACAATTTGTTGCACTTTTATATCCCTTCTCAATTGGATCTCGAAGGATACAGAATGTTACTAAACTAGATATTTATCTACAGGAACACATACACACACACACACATACACGCGCAAACATATTCTGACACTCATTCAGGAGTAAGTTTGCAAATACTTGTAAAAAGTTTATGCTTTGCCTTCTTCTCTTACTCGTAGACGTCATACATTGTTTTAATAATAGTATTGCATCACCGGAAACGGATACGCTTTTATACACACAATCAAGCTTTATTTATTTATAACGTGCACACAAATCCTTTTCCTTCACTGTTTGTATTCAATTTACTTAAAGAAAAGCTGCAACATTTAAAGACGAAAGGAATTGAATTAATGGAAATGAAACCTAAGATGATATTTTAAGAATTGTGTTAGAATAGCGAAAAAAATAAGAAAGTGGAAGCAAAGATAAAATAACGTTATCTTGGGATATCAAGTCGCAAATGGTGTGGTAAACAAAATATGTATGTACTTGTGTCATATGTTTTTCTATTTTCAAAAAGCGCAGCCAAAGTACCCCGCACACTAATGTAGCCTTTAATGTGTCAATGATCTAACGGAAAGTAATAAAATATTTAGCGAATAGCTACAGGTTTTCTAGAGTGGTGGTATTTGTACTGAAGCCCAGACTTACTGTAGATAGTAAGATACAATAGAAAACAAAATGTTTAATTAGTTTTATACCAGCCAATATCAGAGGTGCACAATCATTAAGAGTTACTATTTTTTTGATGGCGATAACCGTGGAATGGCCCATAAGCAGAGTGTAGGGTTTGTGGCATCATATGAAAGCATCGCTTAGTGGTCACACTCTCATCAGACTATGGTGACAAGAATGGCACTATTTAGACGCTGAAGCCATTAATGTCATGTTCATGCATTCCTTGCCAAATAGCAAAAACTTTATTAAAAACTTCTTAACTCGTTTTTAAAACTTATTACTACTGATGCTTTCTTTTTCACATGTAAATAGTAAAATGCAATTTTCTTTTTTTTTCCTCATTAAATGTCATGTTATTCCTCTTTTAAATTCACTTACGTTATTCATTCCTCCCTCCTCTATTAGACAGCATTATTGTGAGTAAATTCTTGTGCATTCAAACTATTTTAACAGTTCGCATAAATCTGTTTTTAATGTGTGAAAATGAAATATGTGAAAAATACTAAAAATATTATATAACACAAGATTTGTTTGCTTAACAAATTTTATTGTTGCTGCTTTTCTATGATGACCTGTCATTTAAATACATGCATTAAAGTCAAATGTCAAGAACATTCATGTGTTTTTGTGCATGAAGGAAAAAATGAATTTACGCAAACAAAGAAAACGACTGCGAGATTATACTTTATTACAAATTGTATTACTTATAGCACTAAATGCATTAAAAATTTATTGTTTTCCTAAACTAACAGAAACTTATAATTGGTGCTTTTTATGGGAATCTTTCAAATTTTAGTGTTTTAAATTTTTATTCGCACTTTTTCCCAAAATTAATATTTTACTTATTCAGTAAAACATTAACCATTTTGTTAAAAACAAATTGCAATTGATTATTGAGGGGTATAGCTTGTTCCTATGCGCATTTCACTGTTGCTAATGCAGATCATCGGGGAACTTTACCCAAATATTTCTTAGAACAACTGGAGATATTATATTAAACCTTCATTAAAACAAATGAAAAGTTTAAACAATATCAAAGTTGTAACTTATAATTAAGCTCATTTTATTAACCCTCTACCGAGAAAGGGGAGGGGATTATATGCATATGGGCATATCAAGACGCATGGACAGATGTGGAGTTACTTTTAAGGTGACTTCTGCTAATGAGTTCTTAGCCATGTTTTACTCAAATTACTCCAGCCAGTGCGAAAAACAGACTACGGGGCATTTTTTAAAAATTAATTTTCATTTTATTGTAAAGCACAAAAAAGGAAATATTTTAAAGATTTCATAAAAAATACAACAACAGCAAATATGTATATCGCTCATTTATTGCAACATAATCATATCTCAAACAAACTCGTTCGTCAGAAAACGAGTTTAAAGTTTTTAATTTACACACAAATCAATGTAAAATACAGGGTGTCCGGCGGGAAGGTATACGACTTTGTTTTGCTGTAATTATAGTAAGTATTAGTCTTGACAGTTTATATTTGACAATCAAGAAGTACACACGTGGCAAATTTATTATGGAAAAATATTCGATAAGCCAACGTGTTCTAAACGTTAAAATATTTTATCAAAATCAAGCATCGATTACTGAGAAGATGAGAAAGTTACGTGAAATTTTTGGGAGAAAGAACGTGCCAACAAAACGCACTATTTATCGTGTAGTGAATGATTTTAAATAAAGATGGTCTCTAGGTGATAGGGCCAATCATAGACCACAACGTACTGCAAAATCGGCTGAAAACATTACTGCTGCTCAAGACGCCATGCTCAGGAGCTTGGCCTTCAAAGAACAACTTTGGCCACAATTTTGCACAAGGATTAGCATTTGTTTCCAAAGTTGCAAAACTAGAATTCCATAAGATGGACACTAATGCAATTTCAAAACAGAATTTTAAAAAATTGTAAGTCTGGACGGGGATTAGCGAATCTCTAAGTTGCCAGGCTTGCGCATTAAACCCGCAAGCTCCTTAAATGTAGTACATACTTAAAAGTATCTGTCTGTAGTAGTCTGTATAATAATATTATTTTTTAATATGCCATTTAAAGAATGTTCACACAATTCAATAGAAAAGAGCAAAAAAAGTATAATTAAAAAAAGCAATCGCATAGAAAAGACCTAAAAGTATTTTAAAAAAATTTAGTGAACAATGTCTGGCACTTGTTAATCAAAAATAAGTTTAAATGCGTTTTTGCCTGGAGCACATACATTGTTCTATTAGAAACACAACGCTTTCTAAAAACCATCAGTTTTGTCTGCATATAAAATGCCATCTTTGGTGAAACCTTAATATTCTAAGAAATCGGATAAAAATTATTTTAGCTCTGCTTATATAACGATCTTCTACAGCCTTCATTAATCTCACCAATCAGTCGCGAATTGCACTTAAATCTCTTTCATATCGCTTTGTATGTCATTGGATTATATTTCGGAAAGTAGTTACATCAGAGTGGTTTTGAGTGAATGAGTGATTCTTAACTGCTTGAGCTACTTTGCTAAAAATTGATTATGTAAAATTTTCCAGAAAAACGGGTACCGATAAGTTCCTTGGCCAATAAAAATTATTGATGAAACATGCATTCGCCACTTTACACAGAATCAAAGCAACAGCTAAAACAATAGAATTTACCGGATCAATCCACCTCATATAGAGTAAAGTTAATGAAATAGGTTGCCAAGGTCCCAGAGGAATAACAATACATCAAGAAAGCTGTTAATCACTTTGGGACCAACTAAACACAAAAAGAAATAAAAAAGCAAGAGCATAACGTAATTATCTTTGATATCCTTGAGCTGTGTTTGATGACAGCACAATTGACAGATAATTTTTATTATTAAAAATACCTTCTCTGTTCTTTTATCACAAAATAAAAGCTTTTCTGAAAATTTTTGCCTGCCACTGTGATTGTTGTCATGCACTAAAACTGTGAAATTCACTACACAGAACACTTTTAACTAGTTCATCTTAGTGCCTGTTTATTCTGTAAGATAAAAAAAACCAATTACATTCGGTTTCCTAAACGTTAAAGACATGTAACACACATCCAATTTTATCTTGATCTTTTGTCCCAGTCACTTCTTTTGCTTCTTTAAGTAAAATTGTGTCATTGTCATTTCAAACAAGGAAAACTTTGTGTTGTTTGAAATAATTATTTTTTGTCTGTTTTGCAAAGAACAGTAAAGTCCATGTAAATGGGGAAACCGAAGGCTTACAGTTTTATTCTATACACATTTAAGGAACTAAATGTTTTTATTTGTTCTAGTGGTTAATTGCCTGTCAGTCTGTAGACTCGTCTTAACCTGTTGTTCCTGTGGAAGTACATAGATAATAAAGGTGTTAATGTTTTGTCAAAAGTGTAATTTCCGATGTAAGAAAAAGTTTATTAAAAAATATAACAATAAGCAAAATGAATAGAAAGTCAGAGCACTATATTTGTAGTTGGCGATTCTTACGAACAATTAAACACGCAATTTATTGGTCTAATGAATTCAAAATCTGAAGTCCTCCATTCTTTAACGACTTAAAATTATTATATATTCGTGTATATTTCTTACGTTTGTCACTTTAGAGCTCTCTGCTATTTCTAAGGCACATATCACACAATTACTACAAAACAGTCATAACTAAAAAACTCGTTCTTCAGAAAACAACTTTAAAGTTTTTAATTTACCGACAACTCAATGGAAAAGTGAAACACTATTCTCCTCTCAATAAACAAGATATTTGTATGAATTTTTTACACAAGATGTAGAACGATACGGAGAATAGTTCTGTATTTTTATCTCAAAATTAACTTTTTTTACTCTTTTGCAGTGAATGAGCGATATGTATTTTTTGTTAAATTTAAAGTTTTTAGTTTCCTTACGTATTCTTTTTTAAATTTCTTTTGTGTGATTTGTAATTTATAGTGAATATCTTTTTTTACAATTAATTAATTTCTTGATTTTATTGGTATATACTTAAGGCAAATTCATAACAGGTAGACTCGCCTCAATTCGCTTTGAAAAATATCGGCTTTCTTTGTCAAAATCAATTGGAAGGCAGACGACAAAAACAATATATAAATCAAATATAAACAAATTTTGACAAACAAAACAGATCAAAATGCAAGGAGATGCAACGAGCAAAAAATACTCATCACCTGAGCTGTCAAGACCACCTGTTAGGAATTCGCCTTGGTACATACTATAGACTATGCCAAGTCAAAAATTGTACAAATTCCGAATCGCCTCGATTACAATTTAATTGTTATTTCTTCTGACTAGAATTGAAAAAATGCTATCACTGTAAGGATAAGTGATACATTCGTTTAAGGCTGCCGCAAAATATGCAATTGCGTGAGAATTGTGTAGACGCGAGTGTTGTAATAAAGCACAAAATTAAATGGTGTTTGTGGTATCAATGTTTTTGATGATAATAATGTTGATGGCTGTAACAGTGTTTCGTGAGCATTTGAATGTTGAACGTATTGTTGGCCAACTGGAAACACCTACACACACAACACACGCATAAAATCACTTCCTGTTCAATGTGCGGAAATTACTGTCGCGCCATTATAACAAACTCTTGCCGCAAAAACTAAAGTCACAACTGTTGTGGTTGGTATTATTTTCATGCACAACCAAACGCACACACACAATCATTTACCTGCTACGCGCATAAATGTACAAGGATTTAAATTTTGTTTTAAAGTTTTCCACCATTTCACATTTGTTTTCATAGAATTGAATAAAAATAGTTTTAAAATTTTGAAACATTAAGTTGAATGGTATTGTTTGGTCAAAGTTCAGGTCTAACTTTAGCAATTTCATTTTTATTTAAGAAATTTTCTTTAATAACTTCTAATGTTTTTTTTTTTATTGATGCAGTAATATTTTAATATAAATTCATGAGACTAGCAAAAGCGATCAGCACGAGCCTCTATAAATATGCTTTAGCTGTATTATTAGCACCAACTTGTGAAATTAATTAATTGGTAAATTCACAAGAGAGTTTGACTTGAAAATTCTTTACAGAGTGTGAATGTCAAAGTGATTTTATTTAAACAAAGAAAGAAATCTCGCAATATTTTTAAACTTTTTCTTTATTTTTCTCTTAAACTTTTTTGCAACCCATAAATGATACTAGTACCTCGTGCTCTTATTCAAACAAACGAATAAAGTTAAACAATTTTTGCAGTCCAAACAAAAACGAATTCGCAGTCACCTGGGCTCTTAAATTCAGCTCTTGTAAATACGCTTGGTTTTAATTTTATTGGTCATCCTTTTCAGCACTTCGAAATTAAAAAAAAATTAAAATAATGGATACTATGACTCCAAAATAAGAAATTTGTTAATCAGAAATTACCCGAACATAACAATTGTCTGGATCCCAGGACGCAGCGGAATAAATGTAAACGAATATGCTGATTGTGCGGCAAGAAATGTCTCTTGATATACCCTTATTACGACGCAGAACATAAACCGAAAAGATTTAATGATGCTTATTGATAAGAACTACGAAACTAATATTCACGATTTCACATTTAACATAACTTCCGACTGGTACAAAAATATTAATTGCAACAGAAAAACAATACATGATTTTATGAACCAGATGACAAATATTAGCAGGATAGACTGAGTTACTCATAACACTCTATTCAATATCAACACTCCGCCATGGTGTAATTGCAACATCTCTTACCCCACAAAACCATCACACTTCCTCTGTGACTGTGCAGAAACTCTCAACGCCCGTAGAACTGTTTTTCAAAACCAAAACCTTCTAAACCTCCTCTCTCATCCCACTACCAATAATGTCACACTGATTATAAAATTCCTTTAAATTTCTAATCTATACAATCATATATAAAATCATACTCATAGTCATAAATAAATATGTTTGTATATGTTTATATGTATAATATATTTGCATTAATTGTACGTACTACCTATGTAGCTATTACTCATAATATATTTTTTTCTTATAATTTATAATTATAAGTTAAATGTAAATAAATAAATAAAATTTGACTTTATTTGAAAATAGATTTGTGTTACTTTTATCTTTGCTATATTCCGAGTGTGTTACATATACAGTGTAATTTTGAGTTCCGATTCCTTAGTAGTAACGTGGCCGTTTTGAAAGAGCTGGATTATAAACATGAATATGCAAAAAGTGCAAATGATATAATAAGATTTTGCTAAATATAAATGGGTGTTAAAAGTCTTTTAAATAATTGTTTTATGAAATTTGAATATTGATAACATGAATTTCACAAGGTTTCAACATTGCAGTTTGTAGTTTTAAATTTCGTTTCGCATACTTCTAGCTAATTGCTTATATTTAGATACTACTTGACTGCCACAACTAGACCACACACTGTGACCGACCGCTGAAATAATGGTAATAAATTTGTATCTTCTGATCTACTGATCCACATACAAAATGATTTATGCAAAATTTGAGAATCTCAAAATTTTACCGTCCTTTTAAAATACGTGTGATTAAAATAGTTAAGCGCTCTTAACTGTCCCAAATGTAGACCGCTTGTAGGAAAATTAAAATTTTTAAATAAGATTTTTAAAAAAATTTTATATTCATAATACTAGAGTTCGCCTAGTCGTCCAAATTCAACCGCCAGTTCAAAAGAGAAAAAAACAAATAACTACTCATTACCTTCCCCATGGAAAAAACCATAAATAATATAAAATTGCATACAAACACGAACATTTATTTTGTTTAATCTACGTTCACACACTTCATGTCTTATTGACATGATTACTACTTTATAGAAGAGAGAGACGAGAGGAAAAGACCCGAGTACTCAGATGCATGAACTATCATTAAGTTTTGCTCTCTCATTCGTAATTTTAAGCATGAAGGTATTTGCAAGTAAATGTCGTTAACGAAACATGACGTGTGTGAACATCAATGAAAGTTCAAACAAGAAATAGCAAGAATCTTGTCAATAACACGCGGTTCGTGTGAATGCAGGCTAATTTTTTGCAAACACATACTAATTAATGAATATGTACGTCAATATTTAATTCTCATCTCTTTCAATTCTGATCTAATTTTCTTTTCCAACTTCACTCATTTGAAGAGACAAAATCTTATTAGTCATATAAATAAATATGTAGGTATTTTTAAACACTCTCATTGCTTTGCTTATGTTTTTATTTGAATCAATACTTACATAAGTGAATGTACGTGTGTATTTTTAGCCTATGTAGTGGTGTCAACGTTACGAGTCTTTTATTCCTGTAATACTGAACCGATTTGAACAATATGTAGTTGGGTCTAAAGTCAACAATGTCTACCATTTGTTTAAAGAATGAAGAAAATCGGTTGGCAAACAAAAGGGAAATTTGTTCCTGCTTATTGTTTAATAGATTACCTCTCCTTTAGTTCATCTTTTTGATTAGGCTGAAATCATTTTGGTGGCAAATAAATTGTAATTAGTATATGAATTATAATCTGTAAAGAAATCGGGTAAGAGCTTTGGAAATTGCTTTCGAAAGTAATAAAAATAATAAAAATATTGAAAGTTGTGCATCCCCGCTGCTTAGTTAAATTTTCAAAAGGCTTTGTTTCATTATAAAACTTTTCTGTTAGAGGTCATACTTATATAAAATAGTTAACTGTTGCCCAAATCGAAAGTAACGATATACATATTTTCCTTGTGCCGTAGCACGTGGAATGACTCCTCTAAAATATAAAGTGAAAATGTAAATAGTGAAATATTGAACATGCAGTTGTCCCACTTAAGAAATATTATATACCTCATATAAAATAGAATATAAAACTTTATATTTAAGAATATCTCATGAATTATTCAGTTTAAAAATTCCATGTGTTTTATGCATTTCATGCTACTTTGCGACATCTGCTCAAAATCTATTTTTGCTTCTCAAACAGATCTCACAGAAGTTATAAAGCAAAGTAATAATTTTTATTCGTTGTCAGTTTTTGACTTTTATTTAATTTCCAATAACAAAAGTTATATACGAGTACTTTTGTACAACCCAATAAATTCTTGAAAACATGAATTTTTCTCTGTGGTGAAAACCATGTTTAAATATTATTTTAAAGTACAAGAAGATAAAAATACAATGTCTGTGTATAACTTTGAATTATTTTGGTAATTGGATAACATAATAATTTGAAAAGGAAAACTGTGTAGTCGAAGTTGAACATAACCTGACACCATTACAAAAGAATAACAATAAATACAAGTTAAACAAAAGAAACTTGTACAAGGATTGCAAAATGAAGCATACAAAACTTGCCTGAATCAGTGGGCGTATGTAAACAAATGTCTGTCAAACAGTGGTAGTAACAAGATATTGATGAAGTAGCGCTTAAAATATGAAGGCAACTTAAAATTTAAAATGATTTATGGCAGCATTTGTGTAACACCACTCTACTGATTCTTGTTAAAGCCCATCTATTCTTTGAGGACTTAGAAGCAATATTTATTCCGTACTTTTAAATTAAATAACGCAAATTTCAATGACAAGATATATTTCTTTCTAAACATCTCGTTGCTTAAGAAAACAGCACATAGTGTGTGTTGATTGCACAATATCGCAGAATCGAAAAAAGAGGGAACTTTGGGCTTGTAAATTGTTTAATGTTAGAAATATTATTTTTTGTTGTTTTTTAAGCGCTAAATGTTTTAAAATCTAGACAAATCATACATTGAGTAAGAGTTAAAATTTCTCAATACGGATCAGTACTTAGACGATATCGTTTCCACTTATGGACCGATTTTCGGAGTTGTTTTTCATTAGTTAAACAACAATATTTCAAGTCATTTAAAGAAAGCTTGATATCTCTTCTGAGTTGCAAAATATATACAGTTTCAAAGTTAAACATTTTTAATTTTTAAATTTTTAACACACTTTTTGACCAAAGGAACATCATCACTCTCTATAAAAAAGTTTCCTTGCAAATATATAATAATTTTACAAAGTGTCTTCACAGATATCATTTAAAAAAAAACAGTGTCTCTCAAATTTACCATTTTATTTGGAATTCATCCTATTTCACGGCATAACTTAGAATTATGCACATTAACTGCCACGTCCGTGATGTCACACGTATTCGTTCTTTTGTGCAAAATTTTACAATTTGTTTTTGTCTTAAATGTAATTGTACGAAAGAACGAATACGTGTGACATCGTGGCCCTGGCAGTTAAATTTTCTGAGCTTAGATTAAAAATCAAAACTCCTTTCACAATCTTTTATGTGCATTAATTTGTTCCCTAAAGTTTTTTAATGGCTCTGAATCAAATAAGGACTTTATGTCCAAAACTAGATAATATTACAATTTTGGCAATTTCGCTTCCTTTAAATAATTTTCTATGCTTTTAATTAGTTCTTAGAAATTTTCACAATTATTTTTCTTAAATATTTGAAAAATTGCTTAAGTCAAACGCCCTCTTGAGTCGACAAAAAGGTTAAAAGAAAAAAAAACTTTAAAAAAATGATAAAAATGCATCAACATTTGATAGGACAAGGCAGTGTGAAGTGTTTTATACAAAATAATTCTCACAAGAAATAATACATAAAATTGTGTTAACTCAAACCCACAAAGACTAAGTATTATTATTTTTCTTCTTAAGTACGAACGATTATCAAATACTGAGAAGTATTTACTTATAGTTCTATTTACTGTGTCTAAACAAAAAGCAAATAGGATAAGCAAAGACAAGTATAAGAGGCAATTCCAATTGTATAAATATTATTGCAGCTGAAAAAAGCCAAATATTTGTTTTAAAAGTTTCCTAAAATGAAAAGACAACAAAGCAGTAGCAGAAGTTGTGTTTCTATTTCCAAATTCAGCAAAAACTGCTCCCAAACAGACTGCTGAAATACAAAGTTTAATTTAAGTTGTTTAAAACATTTAGATAATTATATATTTATTTAGCAGAATTTTTTTTAACGTATTCAAGACCACTGCGATCAAGTTGGAGTGAACGGTGAACGTAGTACATCAAAATATACTCGCAAATATCTAAGTTACCCCCATTAACACAAAGTTCATTCTTATTTAATGTGAAAGTTTACTTACTTTCAGTTAGTCTAAACTTAATTTTTAATTGGTAGTTAAAAATTTTCATTAACAATAAAAAAATTAGTTTACTTACACTTCTCTACTATTGTGAATAACACCAGGAATTTATTTTTGGGAAATGCAAATAAAATAAATAACACCATCATCCAAGGATATCTGACCACAATTTCTCCACAAAGATGTTTATTTTTTTCAGATGACAAAGTTTAAATCATTTTTTGTTTAAGAATTTATGAAATGTTTTTTTTAAATAAACAAAAAATAATAGTTCATTTTTAAATGACATATTTTTCAAATTAAAAATTTAAGCTGAGAAAATATTTCAGATAAATTTAGTTAAAATTTAAAACTCAATATAACTTTGTGTTGATGAATTTTTACTAAACAAAGTTGAAGTTTTAACTTTACTGTTAACTACAAATTACTTTTTTATTGTTAATAAGACCAGAAAGAAACCGAAAAGTAAATTGACATATAAGTTCGACAAATGCACCACTATTCTTTGCGTTGACTTACGAATAAAATTTATCAAAAAATGCACAAGCTAATGAAAACATACATAATTACATTGACGAGAAGAGTAAAGATATGAAGTTACTTCGAAATGAATTTAAAAATTCGTTGAAACTTAAACTTAAAAACGACGAATCATAAGTTCGTGAGAAATCTATAATATGACTGAAAAATCATGTTTCTCGGAATAAAAAGATTATTTTTGGAAAGTTCAATGCTAAACAGATATTGGAAATTATACCAAAAAAGCCTTAATTCCATTTGAAACCCCCCAACATCGTTAAAGAGGTTGAGAAAACATAGAAAGTCGAATTGGTTTAGAAAAAATAATAACATTTCGAAATATTGAAAAATCCTAATAAATTATTTTAATCTGCCAAAAACTCTCAATTTCCACAAAGAAATCAAAAAGCTAAATTTCTCCGAAAATTTTTGAAAAATCTGAGAAAATTCAAAACGTAACACTTAATTGCTATGCAGCAAAATTATCCTGGAACTGACCTCAAAGCATAATACCATTAGCGACTTCAAAAAAGTACAATATAGCGATGTTATTTCGAAAAAAAAACCCTCATTAAAAAAACACTTATAAAAGTACGCTAAACGTGCTACAAGTTCACTAGAAGCCCATCATCACAACTTTATTGATTTCAATAGAAATGTTTTTAAAATATAGGAAAATTTTTCGGAATTCAAAAACGATTTGCAAAACACAATAATAAATTTCTGTTATCTTATATAGTTCTTCTAATTGAGCTTGAGGTCACTATTTTATAAAAGAAAACATCAAAATTTAATTTTTCTTAATATTTCGTAAACCTTTGGATAACTTCTTCGGGGAAAAAATCGTTAAACAATTTATATAACAATAAATTAACAAATTACAAATCAACATTTTCTTTTTCTGTTTTTGTATTTGTATTAAAAATTTGTAGTTAATTAAAAAATTTGTTTAATGTTTTTAAATTTTCAGAATTAGTGCATTTACTCTTTAAAAAAAAAAATTTTAAATAAATTTTCAATTGACAACCCTTTAAATTGTTTAACAATTTATTTAAATTATTTAACAATTTATTTAAATTATTTAACAATTTTTTCCTTCTGAAAAAGTTACTCAAACGCTTACGAAATATTGAGAAAAAATAAATTTGAATGTTTTTTTTTTTATATAGAAAAGTGATCTCAAGCTCAATTGAAAGAATATTATGAATATATTAAGAAAAGGTCGAAGAATTATATATTAAAATAAAAATCTGTTTAAAATCGTAGAAGTGCATTCAATGATGGTACAGTTGAGACGCCTGAATGCTTCAGAATGAAGTCTTTTTGATGTCAACTGAGTCTCTGAAGCTGGTATTTATCTCTTATCTATTTAAAGGATTTAAAAACATAGTTTATTAAAATACTTTTCTAAGCTGAAGGTTAACAGATAACAGTACAACAACTTGATTGATCCAATATTTCGCTTTCTCTATGGAAAGCTTAATTTCAAAATAAAATAATTATTCTAAATTTTATGAAACAAATAATTATTGTTGTTATTTAAAAATCCATGAAGAAGCTTTCCATAGATAAAGCAAAATATTAGATCAGTTAAGTTTTTATATTGTTATCTGTTGATCGAATCCACTTGTGCAGTCTCCAGATCAACCTGGCGCAAAATCTGCCATCGTACTGGGGATCCCTCGACATCACCTCCGTACGCACGTGGCAGTCCTACATAGCAGGGCAATGTTTCATAGGAGCCCACTGAATTTCTTTTTCACTGTCCACATCAGGCATCACAAAGCGATCTATTTCCTGGACCCAAGTGGGCCAACTGCTTGCAATCGGTGGCCTGTGTAACCTGACCTATCTGTTGATCTTAAGCTTGAAGAAGTCTTTTAATAAAATATTAATAAAAATTAGAATACGATTTAAAAATAACTTTTAAGGGGCTTTTTCATTCATATGTACATAATAAGCACCTACATAAATTTAAAATGAATATTTTACTTATTTATTTTTATACACATACGAATAACTATATATATTGTTTCAAATAAATTGCAAACGATTGATTATTATTTTCTCAATTGCCTTAACAATATTTCCTGCTAAATTTTCATAGCTGGGACAACAATCACATTCAAGTTAATGCTGGTTTTATGATGTCATTGTTGCATGTGAATATTGATTCATACATACATATACTTTTGTGTATGAAAAGGAGTTTGTATTTTTGTTTTTATTTACGTCCTTTGCGTTTGTTTGTGTTAATTGTTTGGAATGGTTAAATTGCATAAACGTGACCAGGAGCCTAAACAAACGAAAGCAAAACAACAACATCAGCAGTAGCAGCAACAGCAACAGCAGCAGCACCATCAACAGTAATTTGTTGTTTTTATTGCTGTTGTTATTTGTTGATTTGCCTACTTTATAATATTTTTTCTCTCATAAATATTTACAAAAACAAAGTAGACACACATAAATATACGATGAAAGTCAAAATGATAAGGCATACACTGTGAGCTTTAGTTGATTCATTTGAATTGACTTTTGTATAGAGCAGAATAACTTAGAAGATCGCTAATATTCTACTGAACAAATATAATTGAAAGTAAGACTCTGATGGATGGGGAGATTGTACTGTGCTCGAAATACGCCAAGAGTCTAGGAGCCGATCACAAAAATAAAGGTAATAGATCAGGTTACAAAACGTTGTATGCAAGAGTCATGGAGAAGCCCACAAGCTTTTATAAGATACAAACTTTTGATTACGCTGATGGTCAAACTCGACCATCTTGAGTTTTGAAAATCTTTTATGGCTCGAACTTTTACGACTATTTTTTATTGATAATAGCAGACTTACTTTTTAAAGTTTTTCTCAAGCTAAAAATAAAAAATTTAACTTGTAATTTAACCTTTTCTGTATTTGGTTTTTCGCAAATGTCTTCCGTAATAGCAAAGGAAAAATTCTTAAAGAAACATTTTATTTAATTGGTTGTCAGTAGTTTTTAATCCAAAGTGATTATTATTATAGGTGGCGGCCACCTAAACAGTGGCGGATACATGGAAACACACATCAGGACTAATGATGGGAGTGTAGCGGCTCCCGAAAAACAACGTTGTTTCTGTTATGCCGTGTAAGTTGAAATTAATTAATGTTAAAATGTTCCCTTGCTCCTTTGGAATATTGTCTCATGTCCAATTCTTTCTGACTAAAAATGTTACTAAAATTAGCCAAAATAATAATCACTTTGGATTAGAAACATTTTCTTATTGTAAGTGTGTTTTAAATAATTCCATAATAACTACACAAATAATAGTGTGTGAAGATAAATATGCCGAGTTGAATATATTTTATAGTTAAATATGTTTTGAAGTGCCAACACTGACATATTTAATTTTGTAATATTTAGGATCTCCAAATAACTTTAGATACTTTGAACGTTTCGGTGTTTCCTCAAACCGCCTCAGATTTCCTCTATATAGTAGAGTCTACATCTCTCTTAATATTGTGAATTGGAATGTCTATCAGGATCAGTTAAGTTATAAGATGATTTTAATAGGAAATAACTACTTAAATAAATATAATAAAATATGATAAAATGTGCAATTGAACAAAACAAAGATAGTAAAGACTATTAAAAACAAATTTGTGTCGGATTTACGTGTGCGGATCATAAACATAGTGTGTCATCAACGCTCCACAATTTGCATTGCAAAAATACGTTTCCACTGTTTCTCAGCAACGCTTTCTTATGGTTTTTCTATCAGTCTGTATCATATGTTCCACGAACCAAAATCAGCGGCTTTGCAAAGCTGCCATTTTACCTCTTTAGAGTTTCTATTTTGTGTTGCCGTTCAAATCCGAAGATATGCGAATAATCTAGAAAGCTGCAACAAGATATTCAAAAATTGGACAGACAGGATAACCTACTGCGGAACCTGTTGCAGCAGTCACAAGTCACAAGAATAAAATCGTGGTCGTGGTTAATGGGAATATTTGTTATTTGTAATAAAATCCTAATATACCAAATGAATTTAAGTTTAGTCAATTTTATTGAATTTTTAGAAAGATACCTGCGTACAGGGTTTGTTAATATAAATTATTCGTTATTTAACTGATTGAATGCTTGTAAGACACCACTTTATTTTCATTTTAAAATGCTCTTAAATACTAACAACGAACATAATGAACATCTTAAGCTAATTTAGTATGCATGCGCTTCTTTCTTATCAACTATACGTGCGATAGATAATAAGGGTTGTTTACTAAGATTATATTAACTAATCTAGAGAATATGAAATACAAATATGTAGGCAAAAGACCACTTCTTATCTCTAAAACGTACTTAAGCTAAACAAACAACATGAAAACCAAAAACCGTAATTAGTCTAGACAATATATAAATATTCAGGCATGAAAACAATTTTTATCTTTATGAACCTAAATAAATATGAATTGAATTCTATCCTGATAAAACTATGTTCAATTACATTTGAACAGGGTTATTGATAAAATAACACAACGATAGTAAAACTCGGCCCAATTTACGAAAATCCATTTTTGATTCTTAATCGCACATATCGTCGTCCGGAAATTATCTTCACGTATCTCCAAAAAAGTCTTCTTTGGGAAATTGCGTCTAAAGCTGCAACATTATATACAACAAAAAAACTATTAGATGATCCGAATTTGCACTACTCCGGAAGTAGATTTTAGATCCGGTTCACACATGTCGGGTTTGATTCGTCAGTTCTTGAGTTTAAAGGAGAAACGGTTTTATCAAATTTTTTGATATACGTGAATATAAATTCTGGAAGATATCTCATAAAAACTCATTCGTCTGAAAACGATTTTAAAGTTTTTAATCTACACACAAATCAATGGAAAAATAAAAAAGTATTCTGCCTTCAAGAGGTGAGTAAATAAGATATTTCTATACATTTTTTACATTATTTTGTTGAATATTTATGCATTCTTTACTTTTTTAGAGATATAACTACGTTGCAATGTTCACATTATATCCTTAAACTTTTACATTTTATACATGTTTTTCGACATGTTTCACTTCACAGAAACTCGTTATAATTCGTGGAGTATCGAATAACGTCATTAGAAAATTATTCGCTATCCAAACTATTTTCTATTCGAAAACCATTTCAAACACGACTACCAGAATCAGCCGCCAGGACTCTCATTCCTTCTGTTTGTTGTCTTTTCTGCCACACTCCACATAAGTTAAATAAATGAACTTTGAATTGAACAATTATTCCTAAAAGGTTCTGTTTACAAAAACATCTAATAACAATCTACTGACGCCAGTTAACGAACAAGTTTATTATTAAATTTTTCTTTCATTAACAAAACCTTAACAAAATGACCTTATCCTTTTTCCGCTTACAAACTATTTACTCACATACAATATATTCTTAAAAATATTCAAAAACAAACACAAACACATGCATGTGTTGATAAGCAAACGATGTTGGTGGTTTTAATAGACATGAAAAAACAAATATTAAGAATTTGCTCAAAAAATAATATTTTGCAGAACTGGCAGCAATAATTAAAACTTTTAACAGAAATTTGTTAATTTCCTTGTTTTCTACCGCAAATCTTTCACCCATTATGAATTATTAATTGAAATTATAATTGGAAATGTAAGTTAATATTATGCAATTTAAAATTATTTTCTTATTGTAGAAAAGTTTTTATTTTTATAAATGTATATTTAAACACAAGAGCGGGATGTGTGGTTTGGCATCCCGGTTCATTTATTAAATAATAATGAAATAAACTTGATAATTGATCAGAAAGCATGTTTGTGTTCGGTAATTCTGTTTTATAATGCTTGTTTGTGGAAAATATAACGCAGCGCGCCCTAAATATCAGAAATGTAAAAAACCTTTAATCGGTTTAAAGAAGGCACTTTGGAACATCAACCAGGTTTTTGTTAAAATCAGTTTCAGCCATTTCTTCTTAATTTTTCAGCCATTGCTAGAAATATTTTCCGCAACAAATTTCTTTCGATGTGATGAGAAGCTCAGCATACGATGCCAAGGCGGATGAAAACCTCTCAAGCCATCACGTTATTAGTTTTTTCTCCTACAGACGTGTTTTGTAACTCAAGACTCAGAATATTTTTCATGTGAAATTTTGTAAAATTAAAGAAAAAATGTAGAGTACAGTTTTCAAAATGGAATACTGAAGTTATTGATGTGGTCACAATCGTTAACCGAAAAGAAGATATTTAATTATAAAAGAGAGAAGGTATTTAGTTATAAAAGATGTTTATTTTTAAAGCGATATAGAAATTTGAAATGGAATAAAACAAAGATGAATTTTTAAATTTACATGAAATGTACTTTATTCGAAAGATAATCTATGGCTATGACTTCTGATACATGACCGCCATGGCTGGCTCGGACATAATCTTATCTGAAGATCTAATTTTCGCTGACTTTTTCCAACATTTTTGGCCGCATATCGGCAATAAAGCGGTGAATATTGTCCTCCAAGTGGTCAATTAATTGCTTCGGGCTTATCGACTTCACATTCCTCACAGAAAATAGTTTAGCGGCGTTCAATCGCACGATCTAGGAGGCCAGTTTACGGGTCCGAAACGTGAAAGTATGCGGTTGACAAACGTTTCCTTCATTAAATAAATGGTGGCACGAGCTGTATGACATTTTGCTCTGCGCAGTATTGTTAAAACTGCAGCTCCTGCACATCATGGTCGTTCAATTGCTAAACGGAAAAAGTCAGTAGTCATGGTTCTATAGCGGTCACCATTTACTGTACCGTTCTGACCAGCTTCGTTTTTAAAGTAGTACGGACCAATGATTCCACCAGCCCATAAAGCACACCAAATAGTCAGTTTTTCTGAATGTGACGATGTCATAACATACACTTGAGCATTATTAGGATTCCAAATACGGCAGTTTTGTTTATTGGCGTATCCATTTAAATAAAAAAGTGAGCTTCATTGCTAAAAAAAATTTGCTTATGAAAATCGGGATCAACGGCAATTTTATTTTGGACGCACTCAGCGAACCTACGCCTTGCTACGTGATCGTGTGGCTTCAATTGTTGCACGAGTTGGATTTTGTAAGCACGCAAACGAAGACATTTCCGCAAAATCTTCCATAAAGTGGAGGAACACATATCTAATGACCGTTAAATGGACGTAGTGCGCGATACGTATTACGAACAAAACCATGATGTTTAAAATAAATTTGTACAATTCGGAAGCTTTGTTCAGATGTCGGTCTATTCATGCTGAAAGGCCAAACCAAACTAAACATAAATCACTTCATATCTGACAAAATGAGCGCCACTTAAAAAAGTATGGCCAAGGTTTTATACCTCTATAAAAATCACCCTTTATATGCTACACTATTCAAGTGACAAAACTTTTTATTTACATGAAACTTTAATTTAGATATGTTGATAGTGTTGTAGATTATTAACCTGAGGGTTGCAGTTTCGATACCTGCCACCACCATGCGTGCTTCCGCTGACAAACGAAAAAGACGTAAAAAGTGCAGTGTTTATTTTTAAAATTGAAAAACATTTACGTTACTCTTCACAATATACTTAAAAATATATTGTCACAAAATGTTGGGTACGTTCGCAAAGTCCACTCTATTGCGATGCGAAAGAAAAATGGTACGAAATCGAACTATTTGCACATTGAAACTGCTTTCGCATTGCAATAGAGAGTAACCACCCAGTTATGACTTTGATTTCTTCCACTCTTCTGTATATGATAAATAAATTTTCTGGGAAGTATAATCTTCAAGTTTGTCTACTAGACTGAGGGAAGAGGACGCGTCACAAAATAAACTAGTCACTTTTACATGGCGTTGACATTAAGGGAGTCAATTGAAATACTCAATAATAGATACAGGATCTATCCTTAATTTGCCTGTTTAGTAGTAATAGTGATTCGTGTGTGTTTTTTTAGTGGTAAAAATATAAATCAAATAAACGCTGATGTAAGCAATTATCAGTTGGAATCAGTGTTGCATAGACTATCGAATCGGTGTACTCTTGTTTAAAAAGTAAGCCATTATCGGCTCACTAACATTGTATTTATATACATCGAGAGCGGAGCTGCAAGCGATCTTGTTGATGTGCCAATCAAGACATGCAAAATAGAATGTACTGAATGTAGATTACAGTCCCATTTGCAGTTGTGTGGTAAATCTAGTGCATCGCATCATGTTATCCTACGGATTTTGTAATTTAAAGAATAGTGAATGTGTATTTATATTTGTTTTAATGCGTTTGCCAACCCTTTTAAGAAGAAACGAGAATCTTGCATATTTATTTTATTAAATTATAAATGCAATTCAAAACATATTGAACTTTGAACTGATACGAAAAATTAAAAGTATTAATTTTTTGTATGTATCATATTTTTTGGAAAGAAATTGAAGTTTATTGCGTATTAAAAAGAAAAAAGCAACAAACGCTTCAACTTTAAACTGTAAATGAATCCTTGCTTCGGTCGTAATCGAAGTTGTAAGTAGTGCATGAAACGTTAGTTTACACATACAATACAATCTTAGCACTTAGATTCCTCACCATACTGACATCCTTGATCCTTGTCTAATTACTTTGTGTAATTTACCGCTAAAAAGTTAAACATTTTTTGCCAATACCGGGATTTAAAAAATTCAGGCAATTTGTGTGTCATTACAATGAAGTGCTCTGCTTCCAAAGTCTTGATTATATTGTGTTGAGAAATTGAACGGCCACTACATTAAATTACCTTGCTTCTATTTAACAAGAAGACAAATTACAAAACCTTTCGAAGCACGTCTATCTACTGCCAGTTATGAGACGGCGGCTATTTCAGGGAAAATGGCACAAATATCCAGCTAACTTCTGATCACAGATTTATTATATTTTAAATTTTGGTCTTTTGGTCAAAGATAAACTTTAATATTTTGCTGATGCAATGTTTATCGTATGTGAGCTCTTAATGTAAACATCAACTTTGCTAAAACAATTATTTGTACAAATTGAAAGCAGTTTTTTGTCTTTTTCATTCGTAAATGTAAAAAAAATTCTAACGTAAATTTATAATTGTTGTTATTGTTCTTACAACAACATTAGTTCTCTACAAAAGGAAGCATAAAACAAATAGAATTTTAGTGTCAATTGTAGCAAAGTGTCATTTAAATGCAAAACATATAAATCAATTATTCCATCAATTCATCAATCATCCAGTCAGTCAGTCACCACTCAACCTCGATGCATAGACACACACTGATGCTTGAATGCAAATAATTTTCGACGCAGCTGCGCGCAGCAGTAAAATCAGTAGGCTTTCGAATTTCGGTCCTTCAATTTCTTTTTTCATTTAACTAAAATTTGTTCTTCCCGTCTAGAGGACTTCAAGAAAGTGGAACCTCGTCCTTTTAATACATTCGTTACGTATTCCAACTTTCCTTCTACTGAAAGCGAAGGCGAACGTATTTTTTGTATGCTATAACTAAAGAATGTAAAAACTCTTAAGTAGAGGACACACACAAATTTTGTTTGTTGAGGGGTTTTTAGCTAGTCTATACACATGCATTTCATTGGTGCTAATGACAAATCATCAGTAGACCTTAAACCATATTTTTGAAATGTTTCAAACATCTTATCTTATACAAAAACTTTTAAAAACTCAATGAGAATTACAAAAATTACAATAGTATAAGCATAGTAAGATTTGAAATATTAAAAAATCCCAACAAACAAATTATATTATTCGATATGAATCTATTTTATTTTCTTTGCAATCTCGAATAATAAATTTAAAAAATAATGAAAAGTAGAGGACACACTATAGAAGACGAGTGACAGTTTTGCAAAAATTTTGGCTTGATCGATAGTGTGAACACGAATTTCGCCAGTCAACTATCAACCACAATAATTGTAGCGGTTGAGTGAAAGTCAGCGACCATATTGGTTATTGAGTGATAGTGCGTACCAAAAAGTGTCAGTTAAGAGCAATTTTTGTAGCATAAAATACACAATTTGGAGGCAGAAAATTATTTTTTTAAGAAATTTATATACATGTTTTTATGAAATGCAAAGTTGTGTCAGATGTTAAGACGAAATCGTACCAGGAGTTGTTAGATAATTAGAAAATTAGTTCATTTTAATTTGTTTTTTTTTTTTTGCAAGAAAGCGCATCCAATTTTCGTATTTTCCTTGTTTATGTGTCGAATTTTTTTCTTGAATGACGGTTTGAGTGTCAAACGTGATCGACTGTCTGGTCGGTCAAAATTTTCATCTTAAAACTAATGAATTTTTGACTGTTACTCAATTTCGAAAGTGTGTACCCCAGTTTACAAAAACAAGCAGGGATTGAAAAAAGTAAAAAATTAGAAAATAAATTTCGTTGTGTTGAAAGATTCAACATTATCAAAATGAAAAATTATTTCGTTGTTGCTTAAAAACAGAAGACCCTTTAGCAATCGCTGGATCAAAATCTTTATTAGGCTTTGATTACAAAAACTTCCTTTTATTATGGAACCTTTTATATTAAACCTACTACGGAAGGCCTTCTAAAAAATTTTCTTTCCTATGCCTTTTAGAATCCTTGCAAATGGAAGGGAGTGTGGAAGGCCAGTGCGGCAATGAAAACATGATAAAAAAAAGTATGAGTGTGGCGTGGTATGTGATGTCCTTGTATCTTCTAAATAAGGCCTTATAGAAGGCCTCTTTACTCCTGAATTTTACCGCGGGATATTGCTGACTGCATACACACACACACACACACTTACAAAGAGAACATTTTCAAATATTTCTAAGAAAATACAATTACCCACATAAACATACTATATGCACTCCTAGTATTCTGCAAATTTAAATACAACTTTGTAGGAGCATATCGTTAGCTAAAATTCAAAACCACGTTACTAAAAAAAATGAGAAATAGATTTTTCGATTGGTTATAATGCATATCATCAACATCCATGCCCCAACCATCAATTTTTACTCCCATATAATAAAAATTAGACAAATTATAATCGAAAACAAAAAGTACGTAACTACAAGTGCAATTATTATATAAACTAAAAGCACGTAACTACATCCATGTTTCCTATGTTACAGATGATTATAAGGAGCTTCCGCAAAGAATGGGTATAAAGTTAAAAGCTTTTGAACCCTTGAAGTTACAATTAAAAAAGAATAAAAATTTCAAGCAAGAAATGGCAACATCTTCAGAATCTTAAACCATTTCTTCCACCGGATTGTCATTCTTTTTACAATGAAATTTAATTTGAGAAATAGTTTATAGACTTTTTTATTTTCACAATTTCGCAAAAAATTAAAAAATAAATAAAAGTAATATATTGAATGAAAACAGAAAAACTTTCTTAATTATTTTACATTTTACGAATGCAAAAGAAAATCTATTTGAATCTTAAATCTCCAAAGATTAAATTAAAAAGGAACTTAAGCCAAACCAATTAAATAACAATTTTCATTGTAGTTAAGTGTTTTTGTTGAAGAAAATATGACTTAAAAGCACGTAACTACTCGTGACGTTACTCTTTGAAGCATCAACAAATTATAATTTTTATTCCAGAAACTAATAAATCGTTCAATATTTAGTAAATTTGTGACATTTGATTACCAAAATTGTATTTATTTTGTTTCTACTGAAAAATAATAAAAATGTTAGTTACGTGGCTTTGGATTTCAGCTGACGATATGTAAATGAAAAAATCAAAGATGCATAACATAAGAGTGTGCCTTAGAGGGAAAAAATATTTATTAAATAAATACCATTTTGACATCATTGGCACTTTTGCAGTGACATCACCGCTAAAAATAGGCAATTTTCATTAAAGTTGTGATTTTTTGTAATAAGTTGTTTAAATTGTATGTATTAAAACGCCCAGCTGTAAATTCCTTAATATTGTATAACAACAAGACAAATCTCTTCCCTCCAAAGTTCTATTTTTACCCATTTCGTTCAGCAGATATTCGGGCATGTGATAAGAATCAATCGACTTGAGATCGCGCGATTTTACAAAACGTATCATTGTCAAATAGATGTGCAGTAATTCAGACTATGGTAAGATGGAATTTAAGTTCTAATTTTATATTATGAACATCGAAAACAATAAAAAGCAGGAGTTAGTTTGCTTTCAGTAGAATTTGATTTTTGAAATCAACTGATTTGAAATCGATCGATTTCCATCGCATGCCTGATTATTTATGAACACAACACCTATTTTGAAGTACCTCTAGCCGTCTAAAGGCCGAGAAACATGGAATCCGTCGTCGTTTTCAACTAACAACTAAGTTGAAATACAGGTTTTCTTATGAGCTTTGTTACATTCCGTACGTCTCCGTCAACGCAAAGTACTAAAGTTGGGCAACTTTTAATATACGTTGAGTAATTTGACAACTATCAGTTTTTTTGCTTCGTTTTTATTTAGCTTTTTGCGTTGAGTGGTGAAAAAATTAAGTTAAATAGAATTAAACAAAAATTACAATTAAATGAAACTCCAGAATTTCCTAGAATTCCATTGAAAATGTATGATTTAATCAAATTAATCTTATTTAATGTCCGTCAAAAAAGTACTCATTGTGTCAATCTCCTCCGCCGATACTTTAATGTCAGTTGAAAAAAGTAACGTATAACGTACGACAGATTCTATGTGCCTCGTCCTTAATTCTTGCGCCTTCAGCCGAGTTTTCTGTAAATTTTAGTGATTTGTGGCCTGCGACTTATAATTATCCACTTTCATTGTCCTCGTGGAGTCGTTTGCCATCGCTATCATATGATTAGGCTGAAATCGTCGTTCGTTACTTCTCATCCAAAGCTAAGCACTCACACAACACACTAGACTATCCTACACCAGTCTACAAGCATCACCCTCTCAAAATTTCATTTCACGCATCGTGATATATGAGTTTCCCGTGACCTACCTTTAAGGCAGATATTTACGTTAACATGCTGCGGTTATACGAAATCACTTTTTTCGCAGTCCCATCCTTCCAGTTTGGCCGTGATTATTCAAATAAATTTTGATGAATCATTTCTTTTGGATATCCGGAAGTGGTTTTCATAAGCAGTTTTTAAAATACAAAATCATAAGACGTGAAAAATAAAAATGGAGTGCCAGTACATTTAAAAAAAAATCTGCCTAACTTTTATCGCCTTCGAAATGTGTTCCATTCTATTTTAGTGCTTCTTTTTAAACTGTTCATTTATATTCTCCTTTTTAGCTAAACAAACAAATTTAATTCTCGAAGGTCCTTTTGTGTTCAAATTAATATTTAATTTTCAAATACATCAACAGCAAAAAAGAGTAATTTTCCTTCACTGCTTATGCATGTAATATTCAGCAAATTCTTTTTTTAATGTATAAATTAGGAAATTTTATTTTTATCAACAACATTTGCTCAATTCACAAGCCACTTTGTATCGGGTATCATGTATTAAAATACATTTTTTGTTTATAACTTGTAAACTCCATTTTGATTCTGTGGCTTGCAGATACATAAATATGTTTGTATCGTTGAGTTCGAAAGTATTCAAACATGTACATTGTAATAATGGATTTATATTGTGACTTTGATATTTTCCCGATGCTTGCTAGTTTTCCTCTAAGTAAACGGGATAACAATTTATCGACATTTATTTAATTTTTGGGATCTCTCACTTTTTGAAAAACTTTTGCAATTTATGTTTTTTCTCAAGTCTTGGTGTTCTTCAAATTTTTTTGCAATCTTAAATAAATTTGGATTTAATAACAATCTGAGAAAATTTTCTAATATTTCTGTTGTTTTCGTGGCATCAATAAAGTTTGCAAAGTTGTTTGCCCATTTCCCTCTTTGAGCGGATATTGTAAATTTTTTGATATTTGCAATATAAGAGATTTTTTTAAATCAATATTAGGGTTTGTTTGCAATTAAAAAGAATTGTTATGCTAGTTTTCTCAATTTTCGCTACTAGCAATTTTTTAAAGTTTTCGACGAATTTTTTGGTAAACTTTTCGGATCAAAATTTATTTTTTCAAGTTTCCAACGATTTTTTGCAAATTTTTATCATTTTCGCGATAAAATTTATTTTTAAATTTTCGTCGCATTTTTTTTTTAATTTTCGCCATTTTGGTGATAAAAAATTATTATTTTCGACGAGTTTGTTTTTTTAATAGTTTTTGACAAATCTGAATAAACAAAGTTTTTATCGTCATTTTCGCAATGTTTTCTACGTTTCTGTCATTCTTTACCGTTTTAGCTGTTTTTATTAATAGATTTTAAGGCGCGTTTTTAATTTGGAAATTTTTCTGGATTTTTTGTTGCTATTTTTGGTGTTTTCTTCTTTTTTCGTCTTTTTTAAATATTCATAAATTTCAAATAAATTTCAAAGCTTCTCTAGAATTTTTACCACTCAAAATCGGTACATTTTCACCATCTTCCCGAGTTGTGATATTTTTTTTATTTTGAGTTTTTGTCATTTCTACAGCTTAAGAGTTTTTTCATAAAATTCTAAACTTCAAACTTATTTTTGTGATTATTGAAAAATCATCCGGGTGCAATATACATTTGTGTGTACAATTATTTAAGTACTTTTGCAAAGTTTCGACCTTTGTTTTAATTAATCAAATTAGAGAACCTTCTCGAGGCATGAACTCACCGCAACTACATTAAAATATATAAAATTGAACTGTAGAGTTGTATCACATTTTTGCAATTTAAACAACCAGCAATAAGATGACACTAGTGTAAATTAATACAATCGATACAACATTACAAGGAGATTGCATTTTTAGCAATTCTGTATAGTTTTGAATTTTTTTTAAATATTTTTCTTGAAATATCTAGCGGCACAGAATACAGGAAAAGAAAAAACAGATTGCCTCGCTGATATTAAATATTATTTTATTTCCTGTTGAGTGGGATGGAAAAATCATTTGAAACTGTAAGCGAATATTTTTAATGCCGCAAGTATTACGTTACAGGCGCTGATGTTGTTCATATTGTTATGTTTTTATTTAATTGTATAAAATTCAATACAGCAAGTAAAAAAATGTACGAAAATTCCAATTTTTATAAAATTTTATTGGCTTTAAAATATTTTTGAAATTTTTAATAAAAATTCTTCTAATTGGGGGAGGTACTATATTTAGACATAATTAATTTTCAAATAAAAATTAACGAAATATTGATTTTTGAGTCGTAAGATTTTTATGTATTCACATAATATCTGTAGCTTCACTAAAAATTCTTAGTTAGAGTTTCACCCACTCTGACGATCTGCACTAGTAACATTAAAAAGCTTGTACCCCTCAATAATAACTTTTAAAGCATTTTTAATAAAAAATAAAACTTAACTTTCATTAATAGATCAGTTTGACAAGCAGCACATTATAAATTAAAACAATTTGTATTGAAAAGGACTATTATTCTACAATGTTTATATATTTATCTTTTAAAATAACCTTTCTAACAACTATTTTTACAGAACTATTTCTCTTAAAAATTTTGTGCTTAAGTACTTCTAAGTTATGTGGAATAAAGCCCAACAAAATAAATTCGTACAAAAATTAAATGAATCACAAAATTTTCAGAGTTATTTTAGTAAGAAATTATTCAAAATATTTAAATTGGAATTTATGAATATATAAACTATTCTATATGCGAGGAAACCATCTGATGGTGTCATATAATAAGTTCATTGTAATTTGGGTATGCTGTTGGCAGCTCCGTGTTGCAGCGAACGTGTTTCGCAAGTACAATTTACCGTTTGTTTAAAAAAAATATTAAATGAGACTCATATGAATCGCTTTTAAATTTACTTAAAAACAAATTAAAATAAATTTTTCTCCATCTTTTTTCTTAATCTTTAACTTTAGATATAATTCTGTTTTTCTTACACGTAAAGAAAGTATTGAGGAGCCTTTTCATTAACAACTTATTAACTTCATTAAAAGTCCGATATGCATTCTTTTTATTTAGATGCGTTTCAGTTTTCGAAATACATGTAGAAGTTAGCGAACTAAATAAAACCTTTTAATCTTTACATGAAAACATAAAAGCATCACTATATGAGTTTTGGCTTGCAACTATTTTTATTTCTCTACCAAAAAAAACCTGTAAATAAAAAATTGTTGGCTGATATGTACAACAAAACTGACATAAAACGAAACCAACTTTGATTTTGATAAATATACCAGTACAACAATGGTGTCAAGTACATAAATATATTTAAAAAAAGATCGTAAAACAAAGTTTAAAGATGTGCTCGTAACATAATAAAACACTAAAAATAAAGTTATGTGGGATTTTGATACAAAAGAGCAAAATATGGAAGAGATTTTCTTTACACCGCCTTTTCTGAAGACAAACTTTTATGTCAAATTTTTTCTAATAGATTTTTCTGAACAATAAACTAAAAAGGTGCTGCCGTAAAATAAATAGTTTTTATTTTGTTCGTTCAAAAGTTGGGTTTTGTATAAAATTAATTGCATGAAAATATTTTGACATTTTTTTCTACAATTTTTCTACTACTTTAGTTCAATTTTGTGTTAAAGACAAAGTTTTAGCACGCTTTTGCTGATTTCTTTTTTTTTTATCGAATATAAATTTGTTGTAATACTTATTGATTTACTACATACATACATATATACATACACACATACATACATAAATGAATATTTGCACATAAATCTATGTTTGCTTCATGGTCATATTATTAAAGCTTTATCATTTGAAAAACCAATATATTTTTTTAATTTTATTTTTTGTGGGAATTAACCTTTAAAGAAACGTCTTTTGCTCAAGTTCATATTTAAAGTCCATATAAAACTTTTGTGTGGAAAATAACATTGTATGTAAACCAAAACTAAAATGTAGTTTCTTGTTTGTTAAGAAAACTCAAAGTCCTTCCAAAGATCACACTAAATTTGACAAATATTTTGTTATAGAATAACAAACAAAGAACCATGGAGTTTTTGAATAAAAGATGATTTAGTACAGAGGCTGACAGAATGAGTGGAAAATAATGCATGAAAGTTCTATTTGTTTTTCTGTTAAAGAAAAACAAGCTTGATTTGTATTTTAGTGATTGAAATTACAAACTTTGAACAAATCATTCATTTAGGCAACAGTGACATGGAAAATTGTAAATGATGAAACAATATTCAACAGGGAGTTCTTCATACTGGTACATGGCACTGAATGTGGCAGTGATAAATTACACGATTCATTCAAAAGCTTTTTCTAAGGTAACTTACGAGAGAGAAATCAACATGTCTTTATAAAATTATGCAAGAATACAATTAAATGCCTCAAATTAAATACGAGTACATCAAGAAACTATAAATTGAAAAACAACTTGAAAGGTCTGGCTGATATATATTTTTTGCTGATGTTGTTCATGTTGTTATGTTTTTTTTTTGATTTTAAAAAATTCAATGCAGAAAGTTAAAAATTATGCGAAAATTCCAAGTTTTATAAAATTTTTTTGACTAAAATATTTTTTAAAATTTTTATTAGATGACGGAGGAGGTTCCATATTTTTGAGACACTTAATTTTCAAATTAAAGATAACGAAATATTGATTTTTGAGTCTTGTTTAAGATTCTTATTTATTCACATAATATTTTTAGCTGTACCAAGAATTTTTGGAAAATAAATATGAACATAAGAATCATGCTATGGTTGAACATTTAATTTTAGTTGAAATCCAACCCCCCTTAAAAAATCATAGAACATGGTCCCAGATCCGATTACACAATTATGAATGCAAAAGTCATAGACGAGAACCTAAAGCTGGAATTTTTCATGAAATTTTTTTCAGGATAAATTTTTTATGGGTGAATCCAGCTTAAGCTTTCAGAAAATTGAACCGCTAACCACTGTGTTGGAACGTTTGATGAGTCGCAGGCTGTCAAAGTCTCATACTTTTTTACACAGAATTTTAACTGATTTTAATAATATACAAAATCTTATAAAAATTTAAAAAACACGCGATAATTTCAAATATTTTGCTTTGAATTTATAAATTTCCTTGAATTTTTAAATTTACTTTGATCTTCGCAAATTTCATCAGCAATAGCAAAAATCCTCAAAATATATTTTCTGATTTATAAAGTAAAATTTCGTTTTTTGGGGAAAACTTAAATAAGTTGGTATAGTATCGAACTAAAGCAAGACTATATTTAACAAAAAAATATAAACCATAACAATTTGTTTCCTTTATTTTGATTTTTAATTTTTTTTTTACCTCCGTAAAGTAAAACGTCCCCTGTTCACTTTAAATTTAATTTTCAATACAGCATGTTGAACTCAAATATTTGTAAATATAAAAATTAAAGTGCAAACACATTAATGCCTGCATTCTTATACATTCATATACATATATGTGTGTATGAATATGTTTGGTATAACAATAAAATGTGTAAACTGAATTTCAGTGACTTTTCAAAATTATCAAACGAATAAAAAATTAACTTAAAAAAATAACTAAAAATATTTTACTGCACGTACAAATGCTTTATAAGAAAACAAAGGCAAGCAAGCTCACTTACATTTATGCACTTAGTTACTTATATATTCACAAATACGCACGCGAACTTGTTTATACAAACGTACACTTATGAAGAACAAAGTAAGAGTTTAACCTTGATGATACTCATACTTGTAGATATAAGCGCGCAAACCCAGAGAAATGCATCATAAAGGAAAGTTTCTTCTCTCTTTTGTATATTTTTTTGTTGTTTTTATCTTTCAGCAAATAATACGAGGCGACTAAGTGCATAGACATTTGTGTACATGCAGCCCTACGATATTTGTTTTTCTTCTTGTTGTTGTTGTTCTAGGAATGGTAATCCATTACGTACGACGTTATCTACGTACATAGTACGTATTTATAAAAATGCATAAAAATAAAATACAATAAAAATATCCATGCATTGATGCTAAAAATAGCAACGACAATTGCTTTTCTTGTGTTCTATATTTAGCTTTTACCTTCAACACAAGCAACACATTCACAGTCAGCACACTTGGTCACACAGACACATAGTGATGTAATTGCGCTCTCATCAGTGATGGAGAAGTGGTTACGATCGCACTTTTTTATATGTATACTATTTGATGTTAAAAAATACACTTTCCAGTATATCTGCGTGGAAATATTAATATCCTGAAAGAATTTGCAGCCAAATCCGAACCAAAGTTCAATATTAATATAATATTGATTCCCATAATACTACTTACTAATGCCTTTTGAAATATTAGCACTACAAGTCGTGAATACCCGTTAAGATTTGAGTTCGCGAATGTTACCCAGGAAGATGTCCTAACGTCTATTTTTGACATAAAGTCCGATTCGGTTGGGCATGATGGCATCCATCCAAAGTTTATAACTTCCCCAATTAACACACTTGATAAATGCAATAATAACAACTTCAACTTTCCCATTAATATGGAAGCAAGCAAAGGTTATATCTTTGCCGATTTGCGATACTGCCGTATTTATTAAAAGTATTTGAAAGATTAATCCATGCGCAAATGTCAAACCAATTATGTGATAATTCTATACTATCTGATAGGCAATCTCGTTTAGGAACTAAACATAGCTGTATATCTACGCTTACAAACATAAGTGTGAGGAATTACGCTCAAGGATGGATAATGGTATGATATCATTTCTCATTTTACTCGATCACTCCAAAGCATTTGACACTGTCGAGTACATCGTACTTTGCCAAAAATTAAAACACAATTGCCATTTCTCAGACACCGCTGTTAACTTAATTTCATCGTACCTTCGAAAAAGAAGTCAATTTGTATATTTTGGATCTGAGCAATTAGACATTAGCTTAACAACAAGAGGTGTACCACAAGGATCAATTCTTGGTCCACTTTTATATAAAATTTATTCCAACGACCTGCCATCTAGACTTTACTATAGTGAAATACACATGTCCGATGATGATGTAAAATTATTCATTAGCTGTTTGCTATCCAAAATCAATGAATACATCGGGAAGTTAAACCATGATCTTGACAACGTGTATAAATGGGCTTCTGTAAATGGCCTTTGCTTACGCGCAAATAAGTCCAAGGCAATGTTAATAAGTAAAAATAATTACGTACACTCAAACTTACCACCGATAGGCATTGGGAAATCCGTAATTGACCAAAAATCTTGGAGACTGCCAAAAATCTTGGAATTGTAATCAATAATAAACTAACTTAGTCAAATCATGTAAATGCTGTATGTGGAAGAACTTGCTCTATGCGAAGAAATCTTTGGATCACTCAGTATTTTACACCATTTCATATACGCATGCTTCTTGCCAAGACATATTTACTGTCCACCCTTCTTCATGACTGTGAAATATTTGCAACAATATTGCAAGATATATTTATGGTCGAACCAGATATAGTAGAGTCTCGCAGTTTTCTTATCAATTTTGGAAATCTACTAAAATGCCGAACTCTACAATTCTTGTGCAAAATGATCTACAGTAAACAACCTGACTATCTTTACAATAGCATAACTTTTTCTAGATCCAATAGAGGCTAAAGAATAAACTCCATTCGATACCAAAAACTAATTTCAGAAAGACACTTTTTTGTTAATGCAATGCTAAGCAATTCAAGTTCGCAATATTTACACATTTTGCTCAAATAAAATTATCTACATTGTTTTTTTATTTTTTATATATTTTTCCTACTTGTTTTATACTTTTTTATTTAAATTCATATTATTATAATTTATTGTTAATATTATTGTATATTTGTTAAATTTTCAAAGCCAGAGCAATTGCCTAAAAAAATCTGACATTGTATTAGGAGTACTTTTAAGTAAGATTAAGTCTGAATGTACTGGGATTTTCTGACATAAATAAATTAAATTAAAAACTCTATCTGCTGACCCACAATGTCAAATTTAAAACAAATTCTAAGTTTTTGTTTTTGTTTTAAATGTAATTCTTAGAAGGACCGAATATGTGTGACATCGTGGGCCTGGCAGAATGTCCCTTAAAAAAATATTTGAAAAAATATATATTTTTTGAATTTGCCAAATTTATGCATTGGCAACTTATTCTCAAACGTTTATACGGCTTTTAAGGCTCTTCGTTTGCTGCAAGAACGTCATAGTGGAAAATGCTAAATAAATCCTCATTCTGTGCTTCATTTTATGTATGTAAATATTTTATACAACCCTCTACTCTCATGTTAATAGGAGAATATTATTTATATTTTCAATTAAGTTCAAAGCAAATTTAAACAAACTATATTCCGTAAAAAAATGTATGTTTAAGTATTAAGTCCATGCATCAAATGAAATCTCTAATTAAACTAAACCAAATAGGTTTGATTTGAACTTCAAATTGTCACTTGAAATTTATTTATTTTTAGTTTGAGCAAAATATGGGGGCCTAATCCAGAGACAAGAAATAACATTTAGTAAGAAGATCCATAATTTAATAAAATTTTCAAAACAAAATTCAATAAAATCCTTTACAAAGGCAGAAACGTGACCTTTTATTTTCAATTTGCAAATAATATGATTAAAACTAAGATGCAGTCTTTTCAGCACAACACTGTTAGTATCTGAAAATATTACCATAGCGATAGCGTATATCAACTGCAACAGCAATTTAACTTCTTTATTATTTTAGCTTTTTTTCCTTGACTATAATTTTGCTTTATTTAGTTCATTAGCCATTAAGGGAAGCATTTTGTCTTTAATCCTTTTTCTACACAATTTGTTAGAGTTTTTTTATTTAAATATTTCATATGGTAACTTTGATATTTCGGAAAAATTTTTCTTTTAGAACGTAAATTGTGTTGCAGTAATCTCTTAGACAACAACATTTTGTCCGGACCGAATTAACTCGGTAAATCCCCCTTTGATTTACTTTCTTTTCCCAAATATTTACAAATATTTTTTTAAATTTTTATTTAAAAAACTATTTTGTTTTTTTACATAAACCCTTTATTTATTTGCAAATATATAATTCCAATTTTATACTTATGTTAATGGCATTCATAATAAATACCTGTTATAACTAATTTAGCTTAATGTTAAGATTTGAATCCATTTTATTGTCTTTTTTTGAATTTGTGCTATTTTTCTCACTTTTCAAAGAAATCATAATACATTTTTACACAAATTCAATCTAAAAAATGTTCTCTGTAAAATGTTGTATATAATGTTCATTAGCACCCAGCGGTTTAGGTGATGGCACAAAACACATAACTTTTCCCCTGTGTGCTTTCTCGCAAATTATTTTATATCTGTCTATTTAACAAACAAACTATTTATTCTAATCGAAAAAAGTTACAACCAAACAAAGTGCATTTTGCAAAAAAAAAAAAGAGCTTCTAAATACAGTAACTTATTTATGTAGCAAAGGCAAAAAAACATCATTTCTATTTGAATTTGTTTATCTCGTATGTGGATCTAATTTAAAAATTAACAAATTTGTTAAAACACACACACGAAAATTCTCCGTAAAACAGATACCCAAAAACGTGCATACTTTCAAATGTTTTGTAATTGTATCTACTTTAAATTCCAATACAAACATGCCAAAGTGTTCATCTTTAACTCCCTTTAAGGATTCACGAATAAGTACACGCACACACACACAGCATAGTCAAGCAATGAAACAAACACATACGCAAATACTGGTACTTTTATACCAATAGAAAATTGTGTACATTTTCAAATGGCTGCTGAGTGTGTATGAGAGAGTGTATTTATGTTTAAAGTAAAAAAAAAAACACATAAAATTAAGAGTGTATTTGTAAACGTGAATAAGGAATATGAATGAGCAAGAATGTGTGTGTTGTTATAGTGTACAGCAGAAGAGTGTGTTTTGGAATATATGTATGCTTATGTGTTTATATATATTTACTTTTGCAAAATAAGAGGTACAAGGACATTCATTGCCAGCAGCTGTTCTCTCCACTTCAAATCATAGATATTTTATGTTGCTGAACAAACAAACAAACAAACGTATTAACATCCCTACAATATACAATACATACAAAAATATATATATATAGACACAAAAACAAATACAAACACAGCTTAGTAAACGTATAAGAGTTCATTCATATCCCTTTGTAAAGCTTAGCAAGTGTGTATGAATAGATACAAGGCTACATGCATGATATTGGTCGTTAGGTTAGTAGAATTCATTTCATGTATTTTTAAATACGTGTACAACAAATGCTTGGTGAACTTTTTGGCGTTGTGTTGTATGCCAACGAAATGAAAGTAACAACAACATAAATATTATCAAAACATAGAAAAAAATATCTAAAATATAATAAAATTTTTAAATGCATTAGCAAAACATGAGTAACATGATGGGGATGAATGAACTATGAGTAACTGGCTTAATATAAGATTCTAGATTTACAATATAAAAAGGACCACATATCATATTTTTATCACTTTGGCTTGTTTTTAATCGAGCTAAAAGAAGCAATAATATTTTTAATATTTCAAAAGGTCAGGATCAGATTTTAGCACTTGTTTTAGAAAAATGAAACTTTAGAAATGAAACAAGAACATAATTTCGATGATGTTTCTTGATACATTAAATTGAAAGTGAAATGTGTTGTTATAATAGTAAACAAAAATTGGGAAATATTATCGTTGTGAAATATTTGCAAACAGGCAGTTTATTTGCTGACAGCCAGCATGGATTCCTGCTCTTGAAAAATATGTTGTGACATTTTAGTATTATTTTTTAAGAACCTCAACAGATGATATTAAACTTTGAAAGCGATTACAACAGGAAGAACGAATCACACGCATTTGTCATCAAGAGCATTCTGAATTTCTGAAATAGCACTCAATGTAATGAAATAAGCGTAATCAAGTTTCCTATGCAAATTGATTGCATACAATGGATGGTATTTATATACATATATAGATATCATTACCAAGTGGAGATTAATAATATAAACATGTAGATGTGTTCAATTTTATTTAAATAAGCCAATTTTATTTAAATAGCGAAAAAGAGTAAATTATATATATGGCCTTATTGACAAACGATTAATACACGCATACATTAACTTTATTCATCGTTTGTGAAAAAGGCCGCTAATGTTTACACTTTATTCATAAAATATTTGCCACTTCTGATCATGACTTTATACATCAAGTTTTTCATAATACTATTGCATACTTTTTGGAGGTTTCGTTACTCAATGCGTATAAGTAATATTGAAATACCAAAAGCAATACGCATCCTATGAATTCAGTTGAATTGTCTTACTTTTTTCAGTAAAGTTTAAAAATGTTTCTAATTCTATGATTTAACTGGAATTTATTGTTTTTGATTATCGTATACCTCTAATAAAATTTCTTTTTTATCAAAATGTGGAATTTTTGATATGGCATCAGTGACTGTGGAATGGATTTTATAAATAAAGAACAAAAACAGGAACAAATCGCATTAAGCAAACCATTTTGCTATTATTTTACGTTAACAAATAATCAAAAAGAAAAAGTATGTAAAAATAATTCCTCTCGTTACAATTCAGTTTTAGCAATCGTTGAATTTGAATCTTTTCAAAATAATACTTTAAGATTGTTCTTTCAGAATGTTGCCATTATTGGTCGCTTCGGATTTTTTTGTTTGAAATCGCATACTTCCAGATTGGAGAGTTTGCTTAGGTCTTTAACTTTGAATTTAATATTCTGCTGTGGACAAGATTTTTTTTGTAAAAATTTATTTTTTTTTCTTATTTTACTAATAGAAAAAATATTGAATACAATTAGACACATAAAAAGGTACTATTATCCCTGATTACAAGAGCTACTTCAAAATCATAGCATACTTTGGAATTTTTCAGTAGGTAAATAATTCCGTTATTCGTTCACCGAATAATATTAGGTGTTTTTGGCTGTCAAGAATTGAAAATAATGGACTGGATTTTAATGCTTTTGAAATCATCTTTAGTATAGTGTTTTTTTTTATTTAAAAACAAAACTAACATTTTCTTTGCAAATGTTTATATATATTTTATATTCAAAATAAAATTTTTATTTTTCTTTTCGAATCATAAACAAACAAAAATAAAAAAATAGTGTTTTCTGATATATAACAGAAAAGGTAAAAACTATTTAGAAAAATTCATCATAAAAAAATAACTCAAATTGCTTTTGTTCGTGCATATACATGCGCATGCAAAATAAATATTTATGATTTTGAGTTTGAAAGAAAAGGAAAAATCAATCAGTTATTTTTTTCTTTTCTGAGAGTTGTATTTTCCATTCATCATGATGGATATTTCCATTTAAAAATAAATATGAATAATTTTTTTGTAAAAAGGAAAATAAATTTTAAGTAACAAAGATATTTATGTATATAATAATAAAATAACAAATAAAAAGTTTGCGGGTATCTGAAGAACACTTAACTACTGCTCAAGGAGTCTTTCATTTCAGTAGAGATATCTTTAACACATTTTAACATTATTAGATTGAAAATACTTCTTAAGTTTTTGTCAATAAAAATTTTATATATATTTCGGAGAAAGTTTGCTTTTAATTTTGAATTGATAAACTAACAAAATCAAGGTTGCTTAAAGAAAAATTTTTAAACTTGTTCTTAACCAATTGTGCGATTTAATTTTTTATTCACATAAGATACATGTGTGAGTATGGCAGGCAGTTAAGAGCTATGACTAGCAAGTCTAGACTACAGGTTCAATTCTCGGAACTTCTAAAATAGTTGTTAAAAATAAACATTATGCTCTTTAGTTCGTATTACCTACTAAAATGTTAAGCTAAATTAAAAACGTTCGAAAAACTTCACATTTATACTATTTATGTAAAAATGCAATGGATATACTTATTTAATGGTTCTACTCTAGCAATTTTTTCTCTGTTTGATCAATAGCAGAATAATTTAATTATGCGCCTGCAATGAAAACGCGATGTGACAGGCTCTTTTTGTAAAAAGTTCTAGAACATGAACCTTTCCTTGCCACTTGGAAACTGGTCACACGAGTTTTTTTGTGACAGGTGATCTTCTCAGTAGTTTATTTTTTTAAGTAGCCAAAAGCAAAATGTATTAAAATTTTTGCCATTTCAAGTATCGCAATAGCAAAGAATACCTTAAAAAATATGTCCTAGAAATAATTCTACACATGATTTGTTATTTAAGAACCATTAAACTTAAAAAAAATAAAAAATAATCCATTAGGAGAAATAGAAAAACACGTTTATAATTGAGAGAAGCAAAAGACAAAAAACAACATGACAGGCCAATACTGCGGAAAATATCGATATATTTTCTGCTTGATTTCATAAATTTTTATATACTCGGATGTTGACTTGATATTAAGAAAGCAGTAAATGCTTTCTGTGTACAGATATTTAAAAACGAGTACAAAAACGTACACATGAATGCAGATATTACTTATCTACGTATAATAAGAGCACACACTTTTCCACAAATAGAAATTTAATCGAAGTAATGGTGCAAAAGAAACACATGAAGTGCTTTTTATGTGCCAATAAAATACCTTAAGAGCAGAAAAAGCATTTTTAAGCAAAAAAATTGTGTTAAGTTTTTTTCTCAGAAGTTTTAAAAAAGCTCGTTTGAATTAAATATACAGTTAACTACTTTACAGCATTTTTTATGGGTTCTCGGTTTTTTACAGCTCGAGCAGCTTTTTCCGAGACACGAATAAAAGTTGCCAAAATTATAGCCCTGAGTTAATAATGCACACTGAAATACACATTCATTCATTTACTGAAGATATTGTGTAAGAAATGCAATTAAATAGTTTGTATACACATCTCTTGAGAGAAGCATTTATATTTTCTTGCTTTTCCATAAAGTTGTGAGTAATTTGTAAACTTACAACTTGTTTTCTGCAACAACTGCGACATTAAATCACAATTTATCTCACGCCCTAAGAACCGAGACATTATGATAGCGAAAGAAAACGTGTCCTACTTAACTATCGCTATTAAATGAAAGATTATTTCTTTTATATTCTTTTACAGTTTAAGGTTAATTTAAATTTATTTTCTTTGTCTTTAAATATAAGAAAAAACAAAGCATTAAATATCTTTTTAGAATTCAGTCATTTGGTATTCTTCTTTTGTTTAGCTCTCATATATTCTTAAAATTCCTTTTGTCTCAACAAAAATAAAAGGGGTAGAAAAGAACACAAAAACATAAACAGCTGCCATATCAATCACAGATTCAATGGCGAAATCATTTTGCCTGTATTCCCCATGAAATAGTAAATGTTAGAGAACAAATAAAAATTTACTTGATTTTAAAATTTAACCTTACACAAACCAAAATGTTGTATTCAGCCAGGACGAAACTGTATGTAATGAAAAAAGTTCAAGTTTTGTGAACATAAAAGTGGTTTTACTTGTACATGTTGCCGCCTAACTTTTTTTTCTTGTAATCGACGTATTTTGATGACATACTTGATGACAACATTAGTTGTTTCTTTTAAAATTGCTTCTAGTCTATTGCAAAAATAAATATTTTGTAATTTATTACCGAAGACTGCAAGTTATAACAAAGCAATCTATTAATAAGTACCGCTGCTAACCCAGCTGTAGTCCTAGTACCCATTTATTTAGCAAGTCGATACGAATAACTTCACATCGTGGGTGCAATAGTGGAACGGAAGTTTTCGCATCATCAATTGATAAAAAATTGGCAAATTCTAGATGAATGAAAGAAAAATGAAAAATGAAAAAAAAGCTTGGCTTAGCTAAAGTTTTGAAAAATTTAAAGAAAATTTTTAAGAAGTGTAGCCAGATAAAAGAACATTTTGTTGAAAAAAAAAAATAAAAGAAACTGTTTCTTATCTTTTTGGAGAAAGTCGTTCATATAAGAATACACTTTCCCTTTTTTTTACTAACATATTAGAAAAGATTTTTAACAAACATACAAAGTTTTGTTTTTCAAATATATAAAAATTGTCATCATAGACATTTTGACAATTTTTGTTCTGTGAATGCAATCAAATTAGTATGACCAAGTTGTCCTTTCTATCGATGCGTGGCAAATTTGGACAATTTTTGTTGTTGTCATTTTTGCAATTTATTTGTTTTTTCCGATTTTTGTATTTTCTTAACAGTTTAAGCGGTTTTCATAAATTTTGGGATTTGCATTTTTGCAATAGAAGTGATTTTCTAAAGTCTTTAGTCTTTTCAGCAACTTTTAATCAATCTTGGAGTTTGATTCTGTATTTAGCAGTTTTGTTTTTTAAGATTTTGCATAATTTTTGCATTTAAAATTTTTTCGAAATCTGCAGCAAATTTTATCAGTTAACACAGAAAATTGAAGCAAAAAGTTTATGGATGCGTAGTTTGGTATTTTGAGATAGAGCCCTATTCCACGGTTAAAGTTTACTTTGCGAAGTCTTGTGTTTTAGGGTGATAAGGAAAAGAACACACACTTCTATTTGGTTGCATGTTCATCCAACAAACGAACACAAAATTTTTCAAAGTAAACTTTGCGTGTAGAGAAGCGAAACAAAGTTTAAAAGAAAATTGAAAAGACTTTGTCAAAGTAAATTTTGATCGTGGAAAAGGGATCATACTACTAGAGTATCCCGCGACTCGACCGCATTCTACGAATTAATATTAAACATTTACATAAATACATACGATAAAATATAAAAACAAAAAACATTCTAAATAAAAAAATTAAAACTATCACACATGCAAACTTTTTTTATTTTTCAAGGTAAAGCTGATACATGCGTGTGTAATAAGTGTGCATGTGTTAGTAGCAACTTCAAACGCTTATGGCTCCCTAAATATCGAAACGATTTAAATAAAATTATGATTGTGCATATTTCTAAAATCGGTTCAGTATTACGGCCGTAAAAGGAGTCTAATTAAAAAGTTTTTGCCTATTAATAATATAGATTCATATATCAGCCAATCCACAAAGCTGCGAATCTTTTAAGCAAATGTTTAGCCGGTGCTCCTATATGAGTGTATAACCTGGAAGGTTACAAACGATAGAGCAAGACGACTTCAAACTTTTATTAATCGCTGCTTAAGAAAAATATTACGCATCCTTTGGCTTAAAACGATATCAAACACTTAGTTGCTAGCAAAGACAAATCAAATGCAATTAGCAAACGAGATACGTAAGCGAAAGTGACACCATCTTTCGAAATGACGACAATGTATCTAAACAAGCTCTTAGATTGAACACATGCTCAATACCTAGGCAGATGGAGACCTGCTGTTATTGGCGCCCTACGCTCCAGTGGAAATTAAAGGAATATTTGAATTTTTACTTATTTGATTTGAAATAGCTCAATAATATTTTATATTACAAACTACACATACCTGAGAATAAAATTTCTATGAAGATTTTGCCTTTTTCCATCTGTGGCAAGGCTTTTTTTTAATGTTTATATTTACAACAGACACCAGAAAATACTCCATTCTTGACAAACAATTTTAAGTGAAAATACCTTGTGTTTTTTTCTATACCATCATAAATTATGTATTTTTTCTAATGAAATTTCAAATGGAATTTTAAAAGACATAATAAAACTGCGAGTTAAATAGTTTTACGCCAAGATTTTGGCATTAAAATGGAATAGGAATAAAATAGGAAGGAGTATTGATAGATAGAAAATAGATGATTTTCCATAACTGGTGTATGAGTGCAATCGCAACAGCTGAATTCGTATTCAAAGTTAATGTGATGAATTTACAGTTGAATGGAGCTGGGTTCATTTCATTGTTAGTCCTTTTGTTTCTTTTTTGTTCTTTCCTTTTTTATTATTTATTATTATTATTGTTTTCTTGTTTCTTTTTTTCCCCATATCAAATCAGTTATTCTGGGTCAACGCACTTTGAACTATTGAACAAGATTTTAATGTCTATAACATGATATAAAAATACAATATTTTTCATTTAAAATTGTTTAATAAAAACTGAGGTTTATAAATTCTATTTTCTGTATAAAAATTTTGAAAACTCTTGCCTGATGTGAAATGAAGTATGTATAGTTTGTAATACTAAATATTATAATCTTAACACACTGAAGTAGTGGCATACATGGAAGTAGTGGCACGCCATTGATGTATACATTTTATCAATGAAAAACTATTCGAAAAACTCCAATCTCTTGCAATTAGATTTTCTGTTTACACATGCGAGTGCAAGTTCATTTTCAAAATGTCGTCGAAGAGTAAACTTGAGAGCAATTTTTCAATTTGCTTTAATTTTAACTTTTTGCTTGTTTACAAAATAAAGTTACCGAGTTAATTATATGGAGAGATTTTTGGGAAAACGGTTAACATTTATTATTATTAGCAGGACAAGTCTAATTATGCACAAAAATATGCATGCAAATATTCCGAAAAAATCTTCAAAATATGCACAATAATATGCACCCGAAAAAACACTGACTAATCATTTTTAAACAGTTTTATTAACACAAATGTTTATTACAAAGTATAATTATATGTTTTACAAGTTTTAAAATTGAAAGGATCTTCGTTTATCGCAAAAGTTCAACATCAGTCAATGTTATTGTATATATTGTTGTTGAAGACCAACATTTCAATTAAATAGTCTGTTAAGTTGTTCAATAAAAATGTTATTCTTAATATTCTGAAGTTTTTCTTTTACGTCTTCTATGACGGATTAGCTTTCATGTAAAGAAAGTTCTCTGATTTTCAATTTGATTTTACTGTGGCAAAAACATTCAAAATTATCTTTATATAATGTATGCTAAATCTGTTTTTACCGATGAATTCTTAAATTAAGCCTTTGCATTACATATCGACTCTGCATCATCATCACAGTGCTCATTTAAAACGGTGCTTATTTCTACAAAGCTGTTAACCAAGATCCCGATCTAGTGGGTGGTAAAGGGCTTTTTGGGGGATTGATAATTTTTGGGTGCATAGAATGCATTATACATACATATACATATTATACATGTATGTAGTTCTACCATAAGAAAAATTGGTTTTGAAATTTACAACAAGTGAGTTAACATTGTAAGCGAAGAAAATCTGTAATTCTATGCAACCCATGAGCCAACCATGTAAAATGAAACATTTTCAGAGTAAAGAACTTTTAATGATCGCATTGCGGAGACCATAGATGGAGCTGTGTCGGTAATATGCCTGCGTAATATGCAAATTTATGAAAGTTATATCAAAAATGCTTTTCTTGGGAAAAATTGGAAAAGTATGCAAATGCATATTTTGCATGCAAAAAGCATAAAAAAATTGCCCTGATTATTAGTATTATTTTAATGATATTAGCGATTAATAATTAACACATTTGCGTTTTGTATGTGCATCTGAAGAAATTTAGCAAGATAAAACTTAAATTACAGTTTTATAATAATCCAGTAAATTTGCATAAAATGTTTGACAGGGTAACATTGTTTATCATTTTGATATTTAGTGGCATGCAAGTGCCAAATTTTTACTCGCTTGCAATATAAGGTGCCACTGGATCGAATCTGCAATTACGAAAAATGTGGTTGTATTGGTAAAAAAGTGTGAGTGTGTTGAGTTTTTCAAACTGACAGTGGCAGGTGTAAACGCTAAGTCAAAGCAATTTAATTGATTAAATGTACTACAAAAAATCGATCTACGCATCTTTAAGCTTCTTATTACATTGCAGACATTTTGCTGTGCTATCTGATACAAATTTGTGCAGATTGCAAAATAATTTGAAATAGAGAACATGAAAATTTCTTCTTACTCTTCTATTGGAAAAATTACGAAAAGTCGCAAAAAAAAATTATTTCTGAATTGGGAAACAAACTTGAACATTAATAAAATTGTAAAACAAAATCTATTATTTGAATATGATTTTAATGTTAAAATAATTATTAATTAAACTTTGTGAGACTGACTTAGTTAATGCGGCTCATATTGTCATCTTCTAGAATTAAAGAATCTATACCAGTGTCAGCTATTATTGTATTTATACTGCTTAAAGATCAGGAAAGAAAGCATTTCCAATCAAAATAGATCATCGCAGAAGCATGTTGGCTTCTTTTTAAATTGAACAATTTCTATAATATCATATACTGTAGTCATGATATGACTTTTCATTCGATAGTCGATTCTACCTCATCTGACCTGCTGCCCACGCTCCCACACATTCAGAATATCTATTATATTACAAGAAGGTTAGTTTACTTTGCTTGAAAAAATCGTTAAAACTGTTCATAATGGTAACGGAACAATTTAAAAGAAAAATAATTCAATAGCAATCCACAAATCGATCATTTAATTTATGTCCAAAAACTTACCCTGAAATTCCTTTCGCGCCGCACTCACCGATGTCACTATATTCGCCACATGACCCAGTACCGTTGCAAATAGCATTAATCCAAATAGCAATTGTAATATCACAAATACATATTCACCTTTTGATCGGGGCTTGGGTAAATCACCGATCGTTGTTAAAGCTAACGTACACCAATAATAACTTTGTAAATATTGTTTAACTACATCGGCCGATTCGGAGTCGTGATAGACCCAATTGCGGCTACCAAAACCATTGTTCTTATGTATAATATGATAGAGACACCCGTTCCAATGGAATATCACAAGTAGATAATGTATGAGAGCGATTGAACGAAATAAATTTGGATAGTTTGTGTGACGCTCGGTGCGATCCATAAATGCCCAAAATCTATAGATTTTAACTAAACGAAATGATCGCAATATTGAATTAAATCCTATTGATAAATATAAAAAATCCAATGGCAGCAAACACAGGCAGTCTATGTAAAATGTTGTCGAATTCATATAGTGTTGACGCAATTTCGTTGCGTCCGTTTGCAGTACGCCGTCCTCCAAGTAGCCGGTACGAAAATGAAAAAATATATCTATAAGATACAGGAGATCGGAAAAGTAATCGAGACAGAACCATATCACTATTGTGCGTCGATTTATTTCCTGAAATGCAAAACGATAAATTATCACCCAAAAGTTGTAGAGAAAGGCCAATGAGACGACCATCGACCAGTAGTAACACAAACGCCCCGCCGGATCGAAAACGAAATGAAATTTTCGAGCAGCCGTTGCAGCGCGCAAACGCTGCGAAGGTGTTCGTCTGGGTTTCTTTTGTTGCTGCTGCTGTAGATGTGCGGTCGACGAACGATACTGATGATGTTGCGATTGTTGTTGGTTGTGTTGTTGTTGCTGCTGCTGATTCGCATGATGATGGGTATGTGACATAGAGGCAGAGTGTTGTAAATGATGCGAGGAATTATTATTTGAGGATTGTTGTTGTTGAAATTGTTGTTGAGTGGCGGTTGTTGTCGTTGTTGTTGTACCGGAACGATTGCGGCTATAACTGAAAAGTAAAGTAAAAAGGGTATTAAATCAAAAAGTTCCATGGAAAGAGATTTTGAAAGCAAATTTATATTTGCTGGTCGTTTGTGCTTGGCGTTTTTGTGGTGAAAGTCAGGCTGTTTTTTTTAATTTATAGTAGTTGGTTAAAACGAATTAAGTGTTTGGCGTATTTGTGAATCAAAAGTTTCTAAAGTTGTCGTTAAGATTTATCGTCTTATAAAATTTAGACTAAGAGTCTGTAGTGTTGGCTTTTCGTAGTTAGTGGAAATAATGGATCAAAAACCTTTTTTGGCAGAAGGCTTCCAAAAAACTTAATTCTAAAGAGGAGTGGAACACCATTTCCGAAGACTAAAATTTCATTGGCCTTCCATCGCGTTCCGGGGAGGTTTGGATAATGGTGAGGGGTGAATTTGAGTTTAAATTAAAACAAAAAACTCGCTTACAATAACGCTGAAAGTCATGCTACGGGTGGCGGATCTTTCAAATAATTTGTTTTGTCACCAGTCGAGGAAGCAGCAGCTAATTTGTTAGATATAAATACTGTTATTGACCATAAAGATCCATTTGGAATTAAGTGGCCTCCTGCTATTTCTCTAGATTCCGAACCAAATTTAGCGGCTAACGCCAGTATTGATGAAATCAAAGAACCATGTAGGATGAATAAATATATTTGTTTGCTGTCTTAATTGTTTCCTTACATCATTTACATATTTGTTGGGCGCTGATTGTATCTTCATCTTCAGAGGATGAATAAAAAGCAGTACTCAACATTTTGATTAGTTGTTTGAAATAAATGACAAATCGAACCAACAAATTTTATCATTTTGTATTTTCTAATTGTTTATAAACATCTGCTTTTGACACTTTTTGGAACAGATTGTATCATAATCACTTAATATTGTGTAATCTCTTACATTATGATTCTTCTATTCTTCTATGTATAAGATTTTAAATTCGACAGCAACTACGACAGTTGGCATAATTTGACTTCGCCAATCACAATCAGGGTTTCAAAACCATTTATTGCAACTAGTGAACATACGATTCGTAATCTAGCGGAAACTATATTACATGGTGTCCTGTAACTTGCCCATAAGTTATGTTGTTAGTACGAATGGTCTTTAAAATATAAAATAAAATTGCTTCTAAAGGAGAGAAATATATTAAGATTGTAGCATGTCGTACGCTAAACATATTATTATGAAATTAAATGTCATATTATGGTCTACATTTTTCTGGTTTTGATCATATTCAAAATATGGGCACAGAAACTCTCTAAGAATGTACTTTCGAGTCGGCATAGTATGTTCTAGTGCTGTTGCACATACATATCGCACTTGATCAAAAAGAGGGTATTAACACGAAATTTTAATTTTTTCACTTTTCTCCAAAACTTGCGTTCTAATATTCATATTTAGCTGCTGTAAAAATTTCACATTGTTTTGTCTATGTTTCGCTAATGAAACGGATGATTTAAAATCTATTTTTCATATACCTTTGATGTAAAATCAAAAAGTATTTTGCTTCTGTTGAAAATGTTAAAATTTCGAGTTAATACCCTCTTGTTGATCAAGTGCGATATGTGTTTATTTTGAAACATACTTTGATTACAAAAGAACAAAAAATTTCTGTGCAGCAATAAAAAGTTGGTTGCACCCAAATCAACAATTTAGTTGCTAATATATACAAGTGCTTCTTTATTATGACTGAAAGTATATTTAATACACAAACTAAAACGAAATAATAGTTTGTTTGCTACCATCATCTGTTGTTTGCAACAATAAAAGAATATCAGTCGTAACCAAACCACAAATGAATTTTTTTTCTTTTACATTTATATTATTATTTGAACTTGATCTTGCCTGTTTCATAAAATGTTAATAATTGAAAAGCTGCAGATGTACATACAATGTAGAATATACCATTCGATCTGATGAATAAACTCAATAAAAACGTGGTGTAAACTTTAATGGTAGTTAGTGTGCACATAATAAAATCCATTGGAGTAATGAAATTAACGCTTAAATCCTACTTGCTTATTTATCACCATTAAAAGAAATATAAAAAGAAAAACATCCAGCCCCCTGAACAGTTCACTTTAAAATATTCGAATGAAAGAATGAAAAGAAAAAAATTTACTACTAAGCAGCATAATCAACATCAGCAACTAAAAAATCACCTTCACAATGTCCTTAACTAACTTCACTAAGCGACAAATACTCAAATGTACTTTGGTTCACTGCCACTACACTCTGTACTTAACACATTGCCTTTCTATTCCTACTCAACACTGTCACTTTGACAGGTTCACAAAAAAATAAAAATAAAAAATAATATGTTAAGGAGGGCGGGACGTGGCAGAAAACCAATCGACATGAATTTCAAACAGTTGTGTTTTCCCCCTTTTTGCAAAATTTTTTGCCAGTATTTTTGTTTAAATGCACTTGGGTAAAAATGCAATAAATTGAAGTAAATCTATTAAATTATTCTTTACTCATGCTCATACAAAGTTTCAAAATATATGTATGTGTGTGTATATGGAGTATAAATAAATGGAGTATTAATAAAAATTGAATTGTTCTATTTTTACTGCCTGCTAAAAAAGAAACTGATGGAATGGAACTGCTAAAACACGAAAAAGTGTTAGATAGAAATGCTTACATACAAAAAGTTCACTTGTGTGGTTTTTGTTTCAAAAATTACAACAAAAAAAATTCAAAAAGCTTTCCTAGTAAATAATTTTAAGGCACTTAACAAAAGCAAACAAGCCGATAATTCTTTCCGTAATATTAAACGGCGAAGTGATATTTCATAAGCCTGGTAAATTGGCGAGACCAGGTGCTCAAGAAAGAGCCTTCCCTAGCGACAGTGTGTTTCCCATTGGTGCAGAACGACCACGAACAACTGTGCGTATTAAAAGAAATACTCAGCAGGGCACTTTCAAAATAACGGCGATAAGACAATTATGAAATATCTTCTTTGTCTTTGTTCTAATCTGTAGAAGGAAGGAGAGTGATATTGCAAGGCTAAGCGGCTAAATTGGGTCTCAATACATTCCTTTTATTATTTTTAAGAATGTAAACAAGTTCTAAATGAACCTGAGATTGTGAGCCTCGGGCTGAAAGTTTGGGCAATTTTCCATTAACTTTTTATATATCAATATTATAGCAATCGCTTCAAGAGTCACAGATATATTACTATTATTTTAGTGATGTTCTGAAAACAGCGTTATATTGAGGCCTGTTATAGAAATTGAGGGTTTTCAAAACGAGCGATATCAAAATGCAAATACTGATTCCATTGTAATTTTATTAAATCCCACATGAAAATTGTACAAATAAAATTTTTTTTTAGAATTCCGCTGATTATGATAATTTTGTACAGATTTTTAGGGAGTCCATTAGCATGGTGTGCTAAAAAATTAAAGTGTTACTACATTGAACATCGTGAAGTTATTGTGTCAGAACATTTTTATAAAAACCATTTCAAGTTGCCAGTTGAATATATAAGTTTTCTTCCACTCACGTTCAAGCCCACAGTGACTGATCTGTATAAATAGATTTAAAAATTATTGTAATTTTTTCACTTGTTCGCAATATCCCAAATTCTATTATAAATTAACTTAGTGAATACAACACGCCTGGTTGTATTTAATTTTACCAAGAGGGACAGTAAGCAAGGTGGGAGCCAATCTAAAGAGGGGAATTTAATTATAGTCACCCGTTCTCGGATGAATATAATTAGGGTTTAGACAAGAGGGGGAGAAGAAATTAGTACAACTGATATGGTTTGTTCGTGTGCAGATAGATGCTGAACAATTCTTACCTTTAGGGGATGATAGTAACGAAATTAAATTTGGGAATTTAATGTTGGGTACAATTCACTTTCAATTTATTTGGTTGTTAATAATTACAGTTGGTTAGCGTTAATTTGTAACTCTTGCGGTAAGTATAATAGGGTTTGGATTAATTACAATTTCAAAGGGTTCAAAGTAACTATTACTGCGATTATTACAAGTTAAGGTGTTGATCGGATGATCGGTAAAACCCAAATAAATATTTTAAACGAAATTTTTCATTGTATTTCTCACGATTTGACAAAAAAAAAAGATTTAATGGAATGGAAGTCTTAAGCCCACATTACTACAATTTTAAGAAGTACTGCCAAGTTTGCAGCATATGCACTTAAAGCAATAATTATTATTATTAGGAAACTTCAATGCAAGATAATTCTTTTCATAAATTAATGTTCAAACGGAGTTTGGACACTTAGAAATTACTATTCCTTACACATTTCCACTAAATAAAATATTCGCAAAAACGTTTGCTTGGTTGAGTTCAATCAGAATATCAATTGTAGTAAAAAAAAAACTTTTTCAAAATGTGCTTCAAAAAAGAAAGGTGTGATAAACACCTACGACCGCATACAACTGCTAAAAAGAAAAGTTTTATGTTGAACAACAAAAATCTCAAAGTAGTAAAAATTGCTCATAAACTCTACATAGAATTAAAAGAACTAAAGAAAATCTACTGGCAAAAGAGAAAAGCAACAAAGTATTTAATTTAGATTAAACTTAAATGTTCTTTAAAGCCCAAATAGCTGAATTGCAAGTGTAAACTTTAAAATATTTACCGATCTGTGCCATTACAAAAATTTCCAGTTAATTGATGCGGACCATTGAAGGTGTTATCATGCGAACCGCGTCCCGTTGATCGTGACCATGTTCCCAGCAGTGGTTGATCGTTGTCTTTCAGGCGTCCGCGTGATTTTCTTCGATCGCTTTGTTGTTTGTTGTGTAATAGATCCATATCGGAGGCAGTGCTTGTATTGGCCACATGTAAATTGGAAGCTCGTGATGCACATGGTGTGGCGAGGCTATCGTGTGATGTAAAGAAACCTTGCTGTGAAACACTCTGGCCAAATTTTGGCTGTGCCATGCCAAACTTTGAGCCTAAATCTAAAAATAAGTAGAAAAGAAAATAACTCTAATTAGTCAACTATTAGACTTGAGATAAAAAACGGCAATTAGAAAACAATTAATGAGCATATAAAATAATTATAGTAAAGGAAAACCTAAAGCAATTCAATAGTCTGTATCATATAATTTTACCACTGAATTACATTGTATTAAAATAAATCTAAGCAAGCCATTAAAATTCATTTTCATTTCAAACCGATATGGATATATTTCATAAATATAATACTTTATATAATGAGTATTTAATGAGGGCTGACGATATTCCAAATCTTTGCTGAGGTTCTGAAAGATTTTGGTAACCCTTCTGTAGTTCATTCGCAATGAAAACTCACATTATTTTTAATTCAAATAAAATAGAACTTTGCACTGTTTGCCAACAAGTTATGGAGACGAAATTTAAGTTATTTGATTAAATTTTATACGTGGCTTTAAAATCACCACTTGATTTAGTAAAGAGTTTTTCAAAGCGTTCCTGTTATAATATTTGCTTTCAAATGTACTAAGCCTGCAGGCACACGTTCAGGTTTTTCTTTCAAGTTTTTCACACATGCTGTTTATTGAAATTAATTCAGATTGTTAGCTGTGTCATACGCAGCAGGCAATTTTGAAGTAATTTTATTTCTTAATATGTCATGGTCGACAAAACCCTTTCAAATGTTTACTCTATGAATCGCAGCACACCATTTATTACTTTTATTCACAAGCATATTTATTTATTTGATTTTTATTTGTAGTTTTAAATTGCCGCAGAATATTTTAAAAAAACTAATCAAAAAATAATGGCGGCAGAATATTTGTAAAAAAATTCTTCAAAAGGATTGTAATCAGCTGCTTCCTTGACTGTAAATTGGAACACTCAACTGGAAATAGAGTTTGAAAAGCAACATCACAGCAATTTTAAAATGTATTAGTGTATTAGTTAAAAAGTATGAAGTATTGAAACTTGAAAGACAAATGATAAACTTCCCTGCAGCCAAAATTGTAACTAGTAAAGTTTTGGGACAGTTATAATAGTAGTTGCAATCAGACTATCGGAAAATTTGTAGATTTTTACTAGTCTAAAAGTATCCAAAACAAAAAGTAAATTAAAAAATTAAGACCGCTATAAGTGACGACCTTTCTAACTAAATTGCATGTTATTAACTTTTTCTGAGAAAAAAACTGCTCATCAAGCTGATAGAAGCAAATCATTTTTTTTTTATAAATTTTAAACTTGTGTTTTTAGGCAAATTGTTTTAATTTTCATACTTTTATGTGTCAATCGTCAATCATTCAGTCTTCCGTGTTTAATTGAAGTTGTGTTAATTTTTTATGATATTTAAAATTTTAAATTGAAAGATGAATTCAAACATAAAAAAAAGATTTTTAAAATACCAAGTAAGTATAAAAATATGTTATGTTATACATATTTATGATTACTATTCTTTGCCACGTATGTGTATAAATTTATTTCATTTAGGTAATAATCAAAATAATTTATGATAAAATTGCAGACGTCAGTAACTGCTGCTACAACCTATTTCCTATTGACGTCTGATGAAATGCTCAAAGATGTAGAAAAAAAATTTGCGCTGACAACCACAATATATACGTAAGTATAAAATCAGTTTACTATTTCTAATACATATGTTTTTATTTTACATGAATTTAGGTCTCTGCAATGAGCAGACTATGGAAAAACTTCGTGGGAAAAATTTGAGAAGACATTTTGGACAGGAACATTGTTATGCGGAATAACATAGACGTATCGCACGGAAAATCGCGTTCAAAAAACTATAAAAATTTTTATAAAACGCTGATTGGTAAATAGTTCATACATTTATTGTAAAATTTCAGTTGTTAACAAATTCCTTTTATATTTTTTCTGACTCCATTTTAAGTTTAAAAGCTATGGAACAGAAGGATCCAGAAACGATATTACGCCAGGCAATGCAACTATGCAAAAAAAGAATTCTGAAAGCAAGTTCTAAATCAAAAACAGGAGGATGAAACGGAATCTAACTAGCTTTAATTTTAACGTATTATATTTTTAATCAAATCGTTTTTATTAACTTTGTTTTTGTTCCAATGAAATGTACAAATTTTTCTTGAATAAAATTGCAAATTTAATAAAAAAGAAATTATTGCTAAAAAAAAACATTGTAAAAGAAACTATGTTTCTGTTCTGCCGTGTAATTTGCAATTAATTGGTGTTAAAATTTTCCCTTGTTGCTTTGGAATTTTGTCTCATGTCTAATTCTTTCTGACTAAAAATGTTACGAACTTCAGCCAAAAATAATAATCACTTTGGATTAAAAAACCACTAGAAACTATACAAATTTGTAGACCGAAACTGGTATAGAATGGAGTGGTAAATGTTCGTAAATTATACAAGTAGTATGAAACTACTTTGCAAGGTACTAGACGAAGACCCTAATTACAAATCTAGTCAATGCTACAGCTAATAATAACGGGTAAATTTACTAGTATAGAATTACTAGTAGTTAAACTAGTTGGGCTCCTATGACAACCTAATGTTAAAATCGATAGTTCGATGTATGGAAAAAAGACAGATAGGCAACTAGTCTGAAGTAGAAATGAACTAGTATAATTCTAACCACATACTACTTATTTTGGCTACAGGATTGTATTCCCCCATTTAGACTCTGAATACAAAAAGAGGACCATGTCAATACTAAACTTAAATATTCAGTTGCAATAACTTTATTTATTAATCATCTGTGATTAGAGTATTAAAAAATTATAACCGATTTAACCGGTTAAACAGTCCTTTATTTCTTTAAAAAAAATAGCCCGTGTCGAGTAATTTATATTTGATGTCGACTTAACGGGGTTTTCATGAAAAATAATAGTTTCATTTATAACTAAAAATCTTTGATAAAATAAGAAACGTATATGGTCCATTTAATATTAATGATATTTGAATAAAATCTATATAAGTGGATGACTCGGTTGCTGTTGCGGTGTGTTGCGTACATGTTCCCCCAACAAGGAATTCAATTTGAATTTCTGATCTTTTGTTATCATAAAAAAACATTTTCATTTGCAGATGAAGTCTGTTTGTATTCGAACCTCAACCCCCAACAAACAAACAATACTCATCAAAAACTAAACAACTTTATGATAATTTCAATTTACTGACAATAATTCTTTTCATGCTCTTCAGAGGTAGAAATAAAATATTTAACAAATATCATGTACAATTTAGCCAAAAATATCTTTAAAATTTCTTTAGGTGACATAAATTTATATTTTTTTAAATAACTACACAAAAATTTCAATTACAAAAAATACACATTCAATTAAATTCGTTGTTAATGTTCAATCTACGAAGAAAATGGCATATTCAAATACTAAAATTGCAATTTTTAATTATTAAAATATTATAAGAATTGTTAGAAAAATTAGCTTTTAAGCTTGCTTCAACAACGAAATTAATTAGTCTTTCAGAAAGTGTTTTAACTGAAAGTATTTAAGGTTAATTTATTCGTGGTAGCTAAAGAAATTTTTGTTTTTGTTTGAATTTTTCCCTTAACTTAAATAATTATTTATGTAAGCGAATAGAACAAAAAAAAAAAAATAGCAAAATTTAAACATACGTTGCTTTTCAACTCTGAAAAATATTTAGAAAATGAAAATAAAATTGTTATTTAAAAAAAAGTTTTAGTTATTTATTTTAAACTAAATTAGTGCCCTTTTATAACTTTGTTTTTCAAAAGATGTGCAAACAATTGTTCAAATCACATGCTCAGTCGTATGTCTTTGCGATTAAAAAAAGACGATATTTGCTTATGTGCTTGTGAGCACACAAATTTGTTGTATCGTCATTTTATCGCATTTTAAATTTCAATTCAATGTAGTGAATTCATTGTAAGGAAATAATTTATGTCGAGCAACAAATTTATTTTTATCAAATACGAGTAAAAAAACATGAAAAGTGAAACTGAAAAAAATCAATTAATTAATGCCTTATGACACCAATATAATTTCGATTTCTTAAAATTTGTTTTCATTAAAATCTTTTTCTTCCACAATAGTCGACACTAAATTCAGTTGATACCATGAAATTAAATCAGATATGGGCATTCTAGTTTTACGCGAAATAGTTAATAACTTTTTTCGCGACAAACAATTTTGATTGAAATGGTTTGCAAATTAAATTGAAATGAATCAAGTATATATTTATCATTAGGAAGAATGTATTTTCTGGACTTACTTATCACATATTGAAAAGATTTTTACAAATTAATCTAACAAATAGAATTTTTCCATACCTGGCCTCAATACAACCATTTATAAAACATATAAAATTCAAACGTATAATTATAACACACTTTTGTATGAAAATTACCAACAAGAAAAATACAATACTGTATAATTAGACGATTACACAACACATACGAAGGTAATACGAGCTTGTAAAATGAAAAAATTTTAAGTTTTATTTAATTTAAAAATCTACTCACACTGTAAATTCGTCTTATCGCAATAGTCTTTTCTCTTTTTAGGGCACTACTACACGTACAATATATATTGTGATATTTGGATTAAGAACCATTTTCTGGATTACAAAATATTAAGTGATGCAACAGTACTTGCGTCAATACTGTATGCTAGACGTTCAATAAATATTGCGATACTGGATCAAAATCAATATATATTGAAGGTGTAGCAGTCCTCTTAAAAAAATCTGAATGAAATTATTGAAGTCAAAATTAATATTATTGTATAACACATAACTCAAGCCGAAATATCGGCCATTAAAAGGGCAGTTGAATAGTTAAGATACGATAAGGCATATAGGCAGGATATCCGTATATGTACGGATAGTAAAACTGCACTGAACGCTCTATCGGGTATTTATACAACATCTGAACTGGTAAAGGAATGCCGGACATCCTTAAACGAGATGGCGTCACATTCAAACCTGGAGCTAATCTGGGTACCAGAACACGCAGACGTGCCTGGTAACATAATAGCGGAAAAGCTTGCCAAGGAAGGCTCCCGTTTGCAAGAAGGGAACACCGATCGACAAGTCCCTCTAAAGAGCTGTAAGATCCTCATACTCATAGGGACAGCACAATCTAAATGGATCAATGAATCCACTTATGCAGTCTCAAGATCAACCCGGCCACAATATGACCGAGCCAAAAATGCCATCTTCCTGGGGATCCCTCGACATCAGCTGCATAAACTCGTGGCAGTCCTAAAAGGGCAGTGTTTCATAAGTGCCAACGCAAATAGTTTAAATCTAACTTTCAACGATTTCTGAATAAATTATGCCATTTCCAGCCAGAAAAATTCAGATATTTAAGATAAAGTTTTCTTAATATTTAAACTAAAAAGTGGACATTATTTCAACTCATCAGTCAGTAAACGTTTACCAAATATTTTTGAAAAATTTCAATCCTAAAATTTTTATATAAACGTCTCATAAAATGAATGAGAATTATTGACCATACAATGAGATGTGAATAGTTTTTATGTACGATATATTATATTCATTCTTCACTTAATATTAATTTAATTTTTTAGAAAATGCAAATGTTGTTTTTGCAGCCTTATTTTTTTTTAAATTCATTTCTACGGTAGCGCAGATTTGGGTAATTGAATTTCTTTATATTAATTTTTAACTGCACATCCGCTTCTTCAATATGTTACAATGGAAATATTTCAAGCACATATCGAATTTATGAGAGGAAAATTTCAAATACAAAATTTTTAACAACGAAACTGTTGTACATCGAGAGCTTATATTCAAATAGTGCTGCCTACATACACACAAATCTTTTAGAAGGCTGAAAGTTCGCTTCTTTCTCTCATTAATACAGTTTTGGAAAATTAATAATGAAAGTTTATAATATAAGGGTTTCTATTATAAGATGATTGATATAGCAAAACTTTAAAAATGTGAAACGAAACAAATTAGTTCAAATAATCTCCTAATTAATTACCCAACAGTTATTTTTCAATCTCAAAAATACAAATAAATATATGTTTTTTACCCCGCGGCACGAGGTACGAATATGGTCACACGTGAGTTAAACTTCTCGAATATTTCAAAATGTTAGAACATCAAGATGAGAGGCATTACAAAGATAACCTGCCGTCGTTGAAATAAGATATGCTTTCTGATGCAACTGCCAAAATATTGATCACTTTTTGCGTCAGTGTCCTGTACTAGAGACATAAAAGATTCTCAACATGGGGACTTCTCTCATCAGGGAACTACTGAAATGAAAGCAAGCTAAATTGGCGAACATCATTCCACAGTACTGATTTCATGCTGTCGCATGTAATCGAATTAAAACTTAACTGAAAGAGCAAAAAATCACTTGGAGCTTAAAAGTTACTGAAAGAATATTTTCAGTATGAAAAATAAATAAAATATCAAATATTAAAATAAAATGTTAAATTCTATTTGAGAAACGAATTCACTGAAATCATTAAATAAAAATTATATTTTATGTTATTAATTCATTCAATATTATTATTTTTTTTATCAGCCAACTAATTTGTGCTCAAATACTGTTGAATAAATTAAAAAAAAAGAACACTTCAAACGTTAAGCGTAAAAAACATTCAATTAAAATTATTTGAAAAGATTTGATATTTTTATGTTAACATCACTCGTATGTTGTATTTGATGTTGCAAAATAAAATGTTCCCAAAAAGCAATTAAATGTTTTTGGTCTCTAAAAGAAAATACTCGTACATTAAAATATTTGCCATAATTCAAATAAAACTTTACGAATGTTATAATTTAGCAATTTAAATAAAACTAGAACGACAAATACGAGTATTTATTTCCGAAAACAGCAGCAACGTCATTGAAAATCAAAATAAATAATTTGCACTGCAGTAGTCTACATGAAACATGAACTAAATGAACTTTTTATATAAAAGCAATTTAAAACAACTAAAACTATGCAAAAGCAATAGAAACAAATAGCTTACAAAAACAATGTACTCTTACCCAAAAAACTATGACGATCTATGGAAAAACGGCGTAAACTACCCAAATCGATGCATTGCTCATCACCAGCAATAGATGGTGTTATAGATAGTTCAGTGGTGTGAAAGTGAACACCACCAGCACTACTAAAATCACCCAGGCCAGCGCCAACAATACAGACGCCACCACCTCTACCATTATTGTAATCCAAGGAAGTTGTGGTAGTTGTAAGGCCCATGTTGCTAGTTGACAAATCTAAAATGCCACCATCAGTAGCACCAACTGCTGCTCCCTTATCCAGTGTGTTGGTTGTGGTCGGTGCTGTTGTTAAGTAGCCGCTACGTGTTACATTGCCATAGAAGCTGGTATCAAGTTCAGACATTTGCTGCTCATTAGCCGTAAGGGGATGAATGGAACGTGAACTGTGATCACGATAAAGTGGTCGAGGTGATGGCACCAAATGACGCAAAGTGCCATTCAGCGATAAACGAGGATTCATAATTTCCGGATAACTGGCGCGTGGTTTTTGTATTGCAGCTAAATTCATTTGTTGCTGATGTTTTGCGGTTGGCAAAGTTGCTGATGGTACTCTTAACGAGTTGTTGGCACGGCTATTGCTACATGAGAATATATTGTAACTGTTGTTGTGATTTGCATTCATTTTATTTTTTTTGTATATTGTATTTTTAGCTGCTTTTGTTGTTGCTTAAGCTGCTGCTGCTGCGGCTGCTTCGACTGGCCACAGACATATTTACATTCATGATAACTCTGTTGTTCATGCGGTATTTGCAACAATAATTTTTGCAGGCATGTTTTTGCATTTATTGTTGCTCTAATTTCTCTCGTTTATGAAATATTGTATTTGTTTGACGAAAGCAATTTGGGTTAAAGTATTTTTGAGGACAACTTTGGTTATTTTATTTTTAATTTTATTTTTCTTTTCTAAACATTTTTATGTTCGTTTGCCAGAGAAACATGTTTGTTTTACTTGTTGTTGATGCACCTGTTTGCAAAGCATTTCCTTTGACTCGTTCGACTAATAAAATGAAATCGAAATTGAGTTTTGCTTTTCAGTTTTATTTATTTCGTGCAGAATTTTTAAATGTGTACACTTAAAAGAGGCGGTGGCATTTAGTGTATCGGGAAATTGGAGTTGCAAATAGGAAGAACAATGAATTGTGTGTGTTTTTAGAAATAACTAGAAGTGATTAATATGATATCGAAATATATACAGCTGGAAGGAAGTATTGTCTAAGCTGGGGAAATTTATTGAGTTTTTCATGCATGTGAATTTACTAATGGAAAGCATTGAAAGGAAACTTGTATAAAAGTGCGTTTTAAAATACTCAGTAATGTTTAAGCTTCAATTTAGAAAAATTATTAGGATATCTTTAGTAATAATAATTATAAAACTTAAGCGTTTGATATAAAAAATATTCCAATAGTTTAATAAAAACTAAGGATCACGAAGAACCAAGCATCATGTGCAAGAAAATCTTTATTTTCATTTCACTAAATATTTCATAATTTCACAGCACGAAATGCGCAAATTCTTATCTGTGAGTACTGCTCGAGGGTGCAGGACTCCGGATTTGATTGGGACAACATCTTGCATCAGTCATCAAACAAAGAAAGAAGCAAATCGGTAGACAAACAGATATGAAAATACTTGCGAACTGGTTTAGCCATGACTATTTGCCAAGGTTGGCAATCGACACCGATAATACCAATACCGATGCAATACCTCTTAAATTACATACCGCTATCAATACCGATAACGTAATTCATTTTAGTTGCAAAATAACGTTATCCAAATACAGTTTCCTTTAATACCGTTACCATGCCGGTATAAAAAATATTATAATACAGCAAGAACTAAGAAAATTTTCCAAATAAAATGTTCCAAGCAATTTCCCTTGTTATCTCTGTATGGAGGCGATGGAGAAACTCAGACTAAGTCAAATGCTAATGATTACTAGGGACTACGTATGAGAAAGGAAGTCTGTAGTTAACACTCAACTGGCCGAACTTATTAGAGTCTTAAGCAAACGCTGGTGCTGGTGTTGGTACATGTCTCAGTGATTGAAGGATGCATGCAAACCAATGGAAAAACAACCGCAACAGCTGTGGTCTGCTAAGAAATTTTTTATTATATATTTGCATTGAACTTTTTATTTTAAAAATAACTTTGAGACAACTTTAGAAATATTGAATGTCAGTTCCAACACAAAAGATTTGTCAAAAATAACAAATAAAATATGTTTAAATAGTGTAAAATTTAAGAATGCGATATTTTAAGAATTGCAAATTTTTACTTAATACACTTAAATTTATTCAAAATTGTGTATTTCTAGAGGGGTAAAGATCGACCGACTACATTTTGCTTGGTTTCATATACTAAATTATAGAAGACTTATTTGATAAAAAAAATTAACCAGTGATTGAGCGCAACCCCTTCCGAATCAAGCCAAACTTCGTATCGCAGTTAAGCTAACATTTGACCAAAGCCGTTATGCAGATATATATTCGTGTATGAATGTAGAAAATATTAAGAAAACAACAGTTCTTATAAAACACCGTTTAGCAAATTGTAATTTTGTTTTAGTGCGGAAAATCTATTTAACGTGTCCATTAATCCGGGGACAAAATATATTCAAACTGCATACTTGATTTTTCACTTCCTCATGACATTTTAAAGAAGTTTGGAATTTTAAGCAATGTTTATTTAAAAAATATTTTTTTTTCAAAAGTGTCCAGTAATGGGAGAGCTCTACAGAATTTTATTAAAAATATTTTTGCTTCGGTTTCCAAAAAAAAATTAAATTCCATTTATGTTCTTGAAAGTTTTCATCCATATATATTTAAAAAATGCGTTGTAGCCTTTAGTGAGCTTTATAAGACTTGGAAATATAATGATTTTATATCTCTTAGTTGTTGATGTATTAAACATGTACATATTGTGTCAATATCTTCTGTATACATTTTATTGAAATCAACATTTGAAAGACAATCTTTTTTAAGACAAACACAATCTTCAAAACCTTTTTGCCTTGTCTGCAAAAACTCTTAGGCTCTAGACAGGAATCGAACCTGCGTCAGCCACCCTAACAGCATAGTACACTATCTACTAGTCTACTAGTGATAAGTTTTATTTTTACAATTAAAAATAATTAGAATGTTGCGCTTAAAGATTTTTACGAAATTCAATGTCAAACAAAACTCTTATAAAATTTTAGAAAATTTATACAAAAACCGGACGCTTGCTTCGCGTAAAAATTTTATCTGCTGCGTTCGCATTAAAATATATTGTCCACGGCTTAGCTTATTCCATGCCGCAAAATTATTCATTCAACGCTGTAATTTCTAAAATCTGCAGTAATAATTAACTAGATAAAGGCTTGAAGAAGACACTCACGCTCTGTAACTAAGTAGTACTGTAGTAAGAGACTTTAAGACTTATGTATAGAATTGTAATAAATAAATAAACAAACAAATAAATAAATAAATAAATTAAAAAATTATGCTATTTTATGTTATTATATATTATAAATTATGTTAAAACTGCAAATGTGCAACGAAGGAAGAAGCATTTATTCTTTTATTTGAGATGTAAATCGAGCATATTATTTCCAAAATAGTCGAAATCTCTTTAATCGGTTTTCAGATAACATTAAAAAAAAAGCACGAAACTGCTCAAGCCTTTTTAGCTTGTGTGCTGAAATACCAATGGTGTCGTGACTGCAATCGAACCTGCGACCCCAGACTAATATTCTAGCACGATATACACTAGTCTATGGAAGTGCCCAATTCAAAGTGTTCCGCTATCAAAACATCACCCTGTATTCTTGTTTAATTTTTTATATAATTAAATCAAGCAAATGTTTATTCAACTTAAAAAAATTGTTTGCTACAGTTCAATTGCTTGCAGTTATGTTTTCGCTCTACATAAGCTACAAGTGAAAATATTTCGAATAAAAAATGAAGTGCAAACACTTTTAACTATCATGGTTGTCCAGAGGTGGATAGAATATTTAATTTAATAGCAAACTTTTTTATTCAAAATACATATATGCACGTCTACATACATACATACATATTTTGTTAAAGTTACATTTTTTTCACTGCTCTTCCGTCGTGGAATATTGTGGCAAAAGGATGGGATTATAATTTGATCTCAACGGTGTTAACTTAAAAAATAAATCCATTTATTTCATTTTATTTAGACATTGTTGATGGTGGCTGCTTGCGAGTAAAAAATTTATAAAAATACAGTAAATAGTTTTTGCGTTCGCATGCATTTTTAGAGCAGTAAGTAATTGTTAAACAAATATAAATATATTTTTTGTATCTTTTTGCTAAAAAAACAAGCAAATTAAATATGCTTCATTAATTTAAAATTTTAATTGGAGGGGACTTTTTGTAATTCCACAATATTCCCGGTAGATAATATTTGCAATCTTTTAAAAAGTTGCAATAGCTGTAATGCTGCTGTTGATTTTGATTTCTTTCTAGCTTTGTGCTAATTTTAGGCTACTTCAAGAAACTATAAATGTTCCAACAGTAAATTTGCACTACAAAAAATATTTTTCTGTGTTTATAGATACCACTAATTGAAAACAATCCTTTGATATATATTTTTTTGCAATATAAACTGACTTTACCACGAATGCTTTAGTCGTAGAATCATATTTAAAATATAATAAAATTTTAGAATGCTTTTTTTTTTTTTGGTGTACTCGTGGGACAAAAAGAAGTGTTTCAACATCGTGGATAAAACAGTCACTAGAAGAATGAATGTCAGAAAGAATTTTTAGCAAAAATTTAGTAATTATTTGACTTAAAATTTCACAAAAAAAACATTAAAATACTTCTTAAATTAATTAAAATATTAACCGAAAATTCTTTCAATTATTAATGCAGACTGAGTGCGAAATGAAGCATTACAACCACTACGTTCTTTTGTTATCTTCCTACGAAGTCAAAATCATGTCGTGTGATGTTCTGCCACTTTAAAATCAATAATAAATTATTTCTCAAAAATAAATTCGAAGGTTTTTTCAAAGTTAATATCAGAAAGAAGAATTCGCATTGTCTATTTCACTTTTTTATTTTTGTATATTTTTTTCGATTTTTACTCCAATTTATTTATTTTCTATTTTTTTGTAATATATAATTTTTATTTTTTTATTTTTGGAGAATTTTTTAAATCTTTTATATATTGGCGATTTTTAGATTAAAAAGGTTTTTAGCATTTCTTAAATTTAGTGCAACTTTATCATTGCCAACTTATTCAACTTGAATTATTAATTATTGGCCGCTGAGTATTTTTATCTATTGAAAACAAAAGAAACTCAATGGCAGATAGATCTGAAGAAAAATGTTTAATAAATACTTGATCGCTTTCTCAAATAAAAACACAAACCTTGAACAACTTCGCAAATGAAATGCAACATGTGTCTTTTTCTTATTCATTGTTAAATAAAATTGCCATAAATAGCAACAGATATAAAATTAATTCTTAATTTCTTATGCAATTTTACCAAATATCTTTATTCTAGAGACTTTAGAATTCCGACTAATTGAAATACCTAAAATACTGTTTTATTGCAGCACGTATTTTGTTAAAATAAAAAATTCTAAGCACGCAATTTTCCTTAAAATGAGCAAAGCATTAAATGGCCGAAAATCGCCGAAGCATGTACAAGGACTATTGATGGCTGCAATGGCTGCCTTTTATGATTAAATTATGTCCTTAAATTAAAAACCAACTGCAAAATACTAAAAGAAAACAAAAATTTTCAGCTTGAAAGTATTTTTTAATGAATAAAACTGTAATAAATGACATAAATAATAATTCTTGTAAAAACAAAACCGATTATTTCATAAGAATCGATTCAAAAGAAGTATTTAAGAAATTATATTTTTTTAGCCCGCCTCATTTGTTACACATCACATTAATTTCAAAAACTTTCGCACAAAATTTATGCAGGTAAATTTAAATGAAAAATCATTTTGAACAACTACAATTTTTTACTTACATGCCATTTGAAATGTGTTATTTGATTGTTGTTTTGAGTTATTTTTGAATTTTAATTTAGGAACCTGCCAAAATTGGAAATATTTGTGACATTTCAACAGAAAGCTTAAAATTTGTTTATAAGTTAAATATTTGGGTACTAATTTTTAAGAATTGAAAATAGCTGAATATTTTAACTGCACAAAACTTCATTTTAATTGTGTAACAGTTTAGTTTTTCAACCACAGCCATAAAAATAATAAAATATAAATTTTTTAGTTCCGCAAATACGCAGCAAACATCCAATTTTTTTTTTAATAAAATAAAGTTGAAAAAACTTTGCGGTAATTTGAATACAATGTTTAAAAATAAAATAAACTTTTTAAAAATTCATTAAGCTTTTCAAAAATATTTTCAATAAACAGAGGCACAATTTTATTTTTCAAATATACAAAACTCGTCATTACAGAAAGTTTAAAAAGTTTTATTTATTGAATTGACATTTTTCTTATTAAAATATAAACATTTACATGGAAAAATGAACCTTTCAAAAAGTTGACATTTGTTTGTGTAAAAAAACTCTATAAGTTTAACTTCACGATAAACTTGTGCAAATGAAAGTAAAACTTTTTTAAGCGTTTGTGTATACTTGAAATTTACTTATTCTATATTTTATTATCATTCCTTTTTTTATAATAAATTAAATTCATAGTCGTGAAACATACATGCATATAGAATTTGATCTTAATGCAGAGGTTATGATTTTTTTATCGGCTGTTAATTTTACTGTATTTTTTATATGTAAAATAATAAAAGTATTTATTGAAAGTTAAAAAATTAATGGTCAAGTCTTTTGGCTCACTGCAACACATTTTCCAAAGAAGAAGGTGGCCAAAAGTATTTTTTGTTAAACGATTTCAAAGCTAGACAAAATTGAGTCAACCTTTTCATACACACAGTTTTCCTTGAGATTTGTTTTATGATGTAAAATATATTTTTAAGCTTAAACTTTAGTAATTTTTGAAATTCTTATTTGTTTTCGTAAAGTTGTTGTGAAAGTTAGCAATAATGGATTGAATATTCATTTATGGTCCAGTTCAACCCACATCAAATAAAAGTTTTTGACATTTAATTATTAACTTCAATTTTTTAAACTACATTTAATATCTATCAGGACAGGACAGGGCAGTACAGAAGAAAGAAGCCGAAGCGTTTAGTTGTGAATGATGTTTGTTTACTGTGCCAAAGCCTTACTTTACTCATGACTGTTGTTTTCTCATATATTATCACATAAAAGTAATTTAGTTTCTTTTAATTGCTGGACTGTTGGTCTGTATGACGATATATTATAGGAAATAAATTTTATTATTGTTATATTTTTTTCGGTCCTTATAATACGTAATATAAACATTTATAAATAAATCAATACTATATACACAAATATGCGGGCTTATCACAACTTTAGTGCAAAATTGAAATTATTTCACATGCATTAAAAGTAGAGTTTTTCCTGCTTCGAGATTTCCCGGGAATTTCAATCTAAAGATTTCCCGCTTTCCCGGAATTTTTCACGCGGAATCCCGGGAAATAATAACAAAAAATAATTGACAACTTAAAGGCAGAAAGTGGGCGGGCGTTTTCGGTAGCAGGGCAATTTGTTAATAAAATTAGAAATAGGCTTTCTGACGAGTCAACAAACGCTTTAAGCATTTTAAAAAAATATTTAATAAACCAAAAAAAAAATTGAATTATATTGTTAAAGTATTTTATTATTTTAGGAACTTAATATTTTTGTTTTGGAATTCAAACTTCGAGTACCTTTGTATTACCTTTTCTATATTATTTTATATTTAGTTTATGTTGGAAATAACCTCTAAGAAATTGAAAAACTTAAAGTTAAAAAAATAAATTTCCTGTGTTAATACCCATATTAATTAACATATTAATGTGTAATTAAAACATAAGGTGTGTTTTAGTAAAGGCCGCGTAATACTATCCTACTTGATCGTGCGATCTGCCAAAAAAGTCGTTTGTGTTCAAAAAAATAAAATGCACTTGTGAGGCAGATTTTTTGACAAGTCGGTCCGACTTGCATATAATTATGAAAATTTCCATAAAATGATAATTTCATGCGATCAGAGACGTATCTTGTTAAGAAATTAAGTTGCAACGAAAGCAAAATTAAATTATTTTATAAATCTGCAACTATTTAGGCGCAAAAAATCAATAAAATCTAAAATTTCTTGAGTGAAAAATGCAGATGTATGTGTTTGCATCTTTTTTGTGTGATAGTGTGGCAAATTAAATGCGATTTTTAAAAGTGAGACAGAATTCTGTCAGATTTCCCACTAGATCGTACGATTGTGTATGATAGTGTATCAAGGGCGTAAGTGTTTCAAACCTTCTTATACAATTTTTGTTAATGCCAAGCAAATTTAATTTTTATTATTTCATGGACCGGGATCCCGAAAATTAAAAAAAAATTCCCGCTTTCCTGGGGAATGAAAAATTGGGGGAAAAAACTCTAATTAAAAGTGTGTTAATATAGAACATGTCGCACTTATTTAACAATACTATATTAGGTAAAAATTTTACATTCATCCTTATTCCAGTTGTCAACATCAACGCCACGTGAATACAATACCTAACAATTGGGACTTGTCTACCCGTTGTCGAAAACAACTGAATACTATTGTTGATAAGCTCATGTTATTTTCTTGACCTTAGAGGTCAGAAATATACTATCAGAAGCACAAAATTGTTCTCAAGAGCATTGACGTGACGTCGATATTGACAACTGGAATAACGGTGAATTTTCAACAGAAGAAAAATACTTTTTGAATTTACATTGAACATATATATAAAAATGTAATTTTTAAATCTTCCATTTTGCAACCAAAATGTGGACAAAACAATACGATTTTTTACAGCAGCTAGATATAAATGCTATATGTAAATTTTTCATAAAAAGTGAAAAATTAAAAATTTCGAGTTAATACACTATTGTTGAACAAGTGCGATCTGTCAACATAAAAAGAATTTACTCAGCAGAGAAAAGTTGGAAAAAAGGTTTAACAATATCAAAAGGTGTTAAGAGGAGTTAACGAATTTTTACTTGTGTGCATTTAAGAAAACAAATGCTCAGACAAACGTCATTATTGGTGAATAATCGTACAGCAAATAGATGATTTTGCATATCAAAAATCCCTTTTTGTTCATAATATCCTAAATACTTGTGCAGCCATGAAAAATCGTTTAAAATAAAGCTGTTTCACATTAAAGAAAACAATCAAGGATGTCACAGAATCCAATGTAGCCGGAATTGAAATTGCAAAGCCGACAAAAAAATACTTTTGCGTGATGAATTTCAATGTTATCGGTTTTATGTTCAAAACAGATAGTAATTTTAGATTGAACATTAAACATTTTGTCGTCTTTTCCAATCCACTTCTGGCTACATTGGATTCCATAACACAGCAAATGTTCCATAACACAGCAAAACACATGATTTTGAAAATTGCAACCTGAAAGTAGCCCCAAAAATAAGAACTTTTGCATCATTCGTTTTGTTAAGTTGGCTGCATTAATAATTTAATGACAAAACGAAATTTTTGTTCGAGGTGGATTTTTATCGCTTTTTCTATATTTTAACACGATTATATATCGGTATACCGTACGTATACTTGATATATGCCATATTGAAATATTCAATGTTCTTCTGGTTTTAAAATGTAATTATTAATTATTAGGGCAGCCAACTTGAAAATTTTATTTTTGGGGCTACTTTGACGTGTAATTCTTAGAATTGAGTCTCAAAATCAATGAGCTGAAAAATGTTATCCGGGGCCGTATGAACAATATTCGGCGACATTTGCTGAAATATAAGTCATACGCAAAGAGTTGTAGAAAAACAATAGCATGTTTTGTTCAAATAAGTGCAGTAAGAATTTTGTGTCCCAACGCGTAAACTATTATTATTATTTATGCGCACTAAGAACGTTGGAAATTGAAGGGCTCACAGCTAAAGTTAACCAAGTCATAATATATGAAAAATTTCAAAACTAGTGCGAAATTCTCCGCAAAGTTTAACTCTATTTATTTTCGTAACGGACTGAGTAAAAGTATTTCGTTCCTAAGGTAACTGTAAAAAACCAAAGTCGATGGCTCACATTTTATATATTATTTATGACGATTCATTTACTGAAACTCAACATATCTTCGCATTGTCTTTTGTGACTTGGTTCACTTTAGCTCTGAGCCCTCCAATTGGATTTTACACTTTTTAGGATTTCAGAAATGCTATTTAATCAATCGGGCTTCTGTTTTAATTGGCTAATCACTTGAGGTTTTGGTAAAATCGATTAAAAAGCCGGTTAATAAATATTTTCCACAACCATGTTAATTTCAATAAAAAAAAACACTACTGAAATAAATTATTATCTTGAGGTTTTATTAGATTCAAAAATAAAAAGCAATAATAATTTTTATGTTATTGCAGTTCTGGCATAAGATTCCTAGCAATTTTGAAACTGTTTTGCACTTTCGCAATTTGTAACGGAAGATCGTCAGTACGTCTGTCAAGAAGTTGCACCCATCGAAATGGTCTGGTTCGTTAGAAAACAAATTCGAATCGTCGGTCAAGGAACATAAATAAAACTCAGATTTTATAAAATGCCTTCAGTCCAGTGTTCGCGGACCAAGTATACAAATGACTTTCAGTAATAACTGTTGTCATCTAACTTTTATGATAAAAATCATAAGAATAACGCACCCTGGTTATCAACGTACATTTTCTTTTGTTTTATTAAAATTTAACGAGAAAAGTTCTTTTACTTATGGCGTTTTCTTTTCTAAAAACAGTGCAACACTTTGTGCTCTTTTTGTTGATAATTTGCAATATAGTGATTTTTTTAAAATAGTGAGTTTATTTAAAATTATTGTATCATCACTTACAAGGTAACATTTTTATCTTTGAAAAGAAACTTTTTTGATAAAAAGTAAAAAAAATGTTAAATTTATTTTAGAAAAGAAAAGGGCATTACGAAACATATTTAACATATTTCACAAAACTTTTTCTGGATTTCCCTAAATATTTAAAATCTTCCATTACGTCGATTGAATCCAGTTGAATTTTTTTTCCAAGTTCTTAACATTTCTAAAACTTTTTTTTGCTTTCGCCGAATTAAATTAACTGCCTCTTTTTATAAAATGAAAACAAAATTGCAAGTGAAAATTAGTATTGAAAACAACAACAAATTACGAAAAATTGTTTTTGCTTTCAATATAAATTCTTTCTCACTATTTTGTTTTCATTTAATAAAAACAGGCAGTAAATACAAAATAAAATGTGTTCTTATAATTAAATCGTTTTTCGAAAATATTCAATTTTGAATTAATCAAACAGCTAATCGGATGTTACTTAATCTGTTATACCAACTATTGGTTGATTAATTGAACACTCTAGACTCAACTCTTTGTGGGTAGTTTTACAAAATAAATGCCAAAAATCGTTACAATTTATCGACGTTACATCAAGGCAACGCCAAAAAGTTAGCTCTTGCCTAAAAAGTGGTAAACTGTTGTCGACAGCAAGTGTAAAAGAGTTTATTCTTCTTGATAATACATTGACAAATAGTTACAAAATAAAAGGGAATATGTCTTTAGTTTCCAAGCTACTAAAAAATGCAAGAAACAAAATTTTATACAACTAAAAATGCAAAGCTCTTTTGATAGATTTTTTTAATTACCGCATTTAAGAAAATTGAAATATTATTAGGTATGAACAGATTAAAACGAGATAATTTAAAAAGAAAAATTTTAAATTATCTATGTATGTATTACTCCATATTGATACATTTTCTTTTTTGTTTGCAATATTCCGAGCTATCTTACTTTTCTTAGAAAAACAACAATGAAGAACGATCATGTATTTCAAAAAATTATTTCAAGCACGCAAATTATAAATCTGCGGTATATTTTAATTATTGTAACTTTTTTTGTAAACAATAGGCGCGTTCATAAGACGTAACTGTTGAGCTTAACTGTTGCGAAACTGTTGCCAACTGTTGAGCCCAACAGTTACGTCCTAGAAACGGCTTGATGAAAATTGAAAATTGAAAACAAAAAAAAGTACTGCAAAAGAAATAATTTAAATTTGCTGAAGTAATTAGTTTGGCTTACACTAAAAAGTATGCACAACAAAGAATTTGTACTGCAGTTTTTCTTTATAGCAATTTTCCACTTTCATTTTAAAATCTGCACCACAAATTAAATATTCACAACAAAAAAAAAATGCACAATAAAACAATCAATAAAATGACAAACCCCCGCCGATAGTATCAATATTTCAACGCTAAGGCGCTACTGTGTTCAAAAAATCTTTAAACCTTATATTGAACTAAATGTATAATTCAAATAAATGAGCACCATAAAAAACGTATATTTAATGAAATTATTATTTAATTTTTATTTCATTATTTTCGTTACTTTATCGCATTTGTACCGCAAGATTTAACAAATTAATTTGCAGCCGCCACCGAACAAAGCGCATAGCTCTCTTGATCAGCTGTGGAGGCTAAACACAACATGCTGACTATAAGTGCGTTCGAGTACCCAAAAGTTTTAAAAAATTTTTACTGAACTTTACTGCATTTTACTAAATTGCGTTGGTTTACCCAAAATAAGCATTTATTAATTTTTACTGCAGAAATTTCCTGTAGTAAAATGCACTAAAACCAAAAAACATATGATTCAAAAGGTTAACAAACAAAATTTATACAATTTGTAAAAAAAAATTACGAAAAGAAAGATTGAAATAATAAGATAATAAAAAATAAAAAGTGAATAATTATATTTAAGCTATTCCTTCGTTAAACATATATATTCCTTTTAAAAGGAAATAAATGTTGTATAAACCATTTACAGCCATTTTTGTTGTGTTTTTTTTAATTCTTTGCAGTTGTGAAAGTGTTAAGTATATGGTTACTTAGTAACTGCACTTTAAGATAATCAATACCAAAAACAAATAATCACATACTTTTGAATAAGTTTATGCAGAAACCAATTAGCAAAATCAAATCAAATAAAAATATGGAAAAGATTACAGAAAATAATTTGTTTAAGTAAATATTGCATCGAGTTCCAACAAGCAAAAGAGTTGAGTAGTCCAGAGTGTAAATATATTTCTACACTATTTTTATTTGCAATCAGCTGCAGCCCTAACCTTACTAAATTTAACAACAGCTTTTTGGAGAGTAAATTTATAAGTTTAATCAGTAATTACTTATTTACTACATTTTGCTGTAAAAGTACTCGAACGCACCTTATATGTAGAGACAAAAATGTATCATGGAAAAAATGGCAGCAAATACTCAACTGATGTGTTGAGCGGAGCTACTCAACTCTGTGTTTTTAAAGACAAACACTCAAAGGCTGCGCAATAGTTGTATGAGTTATAGATCTTATGAATGCGACCAATATTTATGTATTTTGAATTTAATGCCGCTTAATATTTGGAAAAATTTTCCAAATGCGTGAACAAATATTTCAATCTTCTATTAATTCTATGACTGTTTTTGCAGACAATCATTTTAAATTAAAATATATTTTTTTCTTTTTTTATGAAGGCCTAAAAGGTAATTTCGAAAAAAGGTACAATCATTACGTATGCAAGGATACAAAAAATTTACAAATAAAAATATGCAAACAGAAAATAGGAAAATAATCTAACTTTTGTAACAAAATTAAAAATACTGGGTTTTTTTTTGCATTTGTAATTTATATGATACACACTGCAGTCGACATAAATAAGGAATTTAATTTGCCAAACTGACGTGCTTTAATTTTGAATTGGCTACCTTATTCATTCAATAGACATAAATTTGTAGATAATGTTGCTAAGTTCAACGGAGGGCGAGCCATTTAAAATAACGAAAGGTTATGCTAAAAGATATTACTTGATTAGAAAATTTTCAATATTATTTTCCTAACAAAATTAATTTGAAGTTAACAAAATCTCTTAATAAAAACCAAAATCGGCAACGTCAGATTTGAACTTAAGCCTAACAATGGGTTTCAATTTAAATCTATAGTAAGCACTTTAACTAATTACGCATAAATATTAATTGATAACGAAAGCTTTGCATAATGCATTTAAGGGAAAATGGAAGCTTTATATTATAAAATTTTTCGGATTACCTCTTCAAATCCCACTTACATAAATTTTTTTTCGACTATGGTAATTTACTTTTCAATTAATATAAAAACGCTTTTGACATTCAACATCCCTATTCAAGTGTCCTTTTAAAATATTGTGTAAAAAATATATAGTGTAAAAAAAGGGATGTAAGTTTTTCATAAAAACTCTTTATTTATTTTCTGCAACTTGTTTACACAGAAAACATTTCAAGTATATTCTTTATTTCTACCAGCCATGTCCATAAATCATTACAGCCTAAACAAATAAAAATTCAGAAGTCTAGAAATAAATCAATTTGCCTTCGACAGTAGCAAACCCATCAGCCGTTTCCAAAGCAACAGTGTTTGACCAGGCCAGCAAACTCTGAATTGCCACAAAGATTTTATTTAGCAATTTGTTTAGTTTATCTTTTATTACGGTCTCATATTGATGTATATTTTCCCTCCACCTATCATTGAAGTGGTTACCGTACATCCTTTCTAATAATGCCAAAGCATTAGAAGGCTTTTGTCTTCAAACTAAAGTTTGTTATTTTAGTAGATACGATTCTTAAAGTTTGTATATAATCTCATATCTTTCAGTACAGAGTCAGTGTTTCAAACTTACGCTGCTTTCAGTTGAGGTGATATTAAAATAACCAGCAAACTTAAGACTTTGTTAAACTTGTACGTGTCTTAAGTTTTAGTTTGAGTTGGATTTTCTTGTGTTTCTTTTTTAAAATTTTTATTTTTAAATATTTTTGTTCTCCCATAATTAATTTATAGCTCATATCTTTAAATTGATTTTTTTGTTTAATTTATACTAGAATTTTAGATAAAAGTGGGTGTCATTAATCATTGGAATTATAAATCGAAAAATATATAAAAGCATTTGTTTCTGAAATGCATTGCCATTGATATTGCGACACGTGCCGTAGTTAATATTACCTACAAGTTTTTATTTTTTTATTTTTCATTTTTAGCTCCTGCAGCAGCAAAACTCTCAGCTTTTTACAACAGCTCTGATGCAGGTCAATAAAGAAACAGAGAAAACTAACCAATGAGCATAAGTTAAAGTAGTTCAAGATAATTACTTTGGAACGTACTAGTATTTATACCACAATTACAGCCTGTTTTTGAAAAATGAAAACAAAATTGTGAGTGAGAATTGATATTGAAAACAAAAACTAATTTTCGTATTTTATTGTTGTTTTCATTATTAATTCTAACTCACAATTTTGTTTTCATTTTCTAAAAACAGGCACTTCATCCTTGCAACTGTGAATTTAATAATCAATACACAACTGTAATTTCATAAAAATGTGCTTAACAAATTTTGCAGCAACTTGAATTATAACAAAAGCCTGTAATTTGAAAGAAATTAGATAATTATCTGTTTAATTTCCTCTTTTATTAATATCCAAATTATAATCGTTGCCTTCAAGCAATCATTATTAATAATCTTCCCTGCGATAGCATACTGTTCCCGTCTCAGCAGCTTGTGCCTTTTTCGTACAAGTAGAGCAAATTAATTAACTTTAACATACACATCAATATAAAAGAATTGTATTGACGATTTTGCATTGTTGAAATATTTTGTTTTAGATTTGGGTTACAACAATTACAGGCAGTATATAAATTTTTAAGGCCTCTTGATGATCGCTGGTTTGAGATCAAACTTTAATGAGTTTCTTTGATTTTATACCATATTGCTGACCAAGGAGGAGAGGTCTCATTCATTTTTCTATTTGTCTTTATGTTCGATTTTACATGTTAAATTGCTGAACCGCTTTTGATATGCTTTAGAGCTAATTTCAACAATTTTATTTAAATATCAATTCATATTTAAAAGTCGTTTTCAACTTTCATCAACATATCGTTGGCTTAATATAGAAAGGTCGTATCTCGAGTTTTTTACGAAGCGCCGTTCTTAATCTTTTCTCACATTACAATTCCAAACAGACAAGAAAAGCTTAGAATCGCAATTTAAAAAAAATAAATATAAGTTGAAAGTTGCTGCAGTCATATAAAATAGGTAAGCGTTATCATAATTTCTTGTGCTTCATTATTTATGTTGGTAAAAATAAAAAAATCTTTAAACTGACTTTAAATAAAGATCTTCAATTAAATCAAAGTGTGGTGAAAAAATCTCTTAATTAAAAAGATTATTAATAATGTTAAAAAAAAGATCAAGCTGTTTAGAAGATACCACTTATTTCCTTGCTCTGTCCTCTTGAGCCTGTGTAGCTTCTAAATGGCAGCATCGAATTAAATTTTGTTTTCTTTTTGAGAGCTTACTTGATCTTACAACAGTGTAATAAGATTTTAAAACTTGTAATCTAAAGTTATTAAGAATTTAAAAGTTAATAGCAGGGAAACCGGATGAATGCTCTATAAAAAACACTAAATGTGCATTTAATATGCAACAAAAAAGGGAAAATAAGCTCTGAAGATTTAAAAAAATGGCTTCTAAAAAGAAACAAAAATTACTTCCTTAAATATATTACATGCGCATAATTTGTATGCAACAACTAAATTGCATTAAAGATGAGCTGCAAATTAAATAAACATAATAAGAAACAAAGCAATTGAATATAAAACGAAACTTAAATTTATAAGGAGATCTCGATAGCAGAGCTAAATATTTTTTATGAAATAAGACAAGCTTTTTAATGGTAATTTCTATTGCAATAACTAACAAAATATTAGCATAGATTCAGAGGTAGTATACGCCTTTTCCTTACTAGACGTCTCCATTAGCCATAAACTTGATATGAACATTATATCGAACATCGCTTATGGCTAATGTAGACCGCTCATGTCCATCTTTCATTCATCCTCTGACAATGATGCCTGAGCATATCGCTCAGCAACTGTGATCGACATCAAATGGAAATTTTAAAGGAGATTAAAAGAGACAGAAGAAAAAAGGAAATTTTATTTCTATTGCACAACGTGAAAATTATATGATTAGTTAGAACATGAACATCTAGTTAGATTCGCCACAAATAAAAATACGAACATAAAAATATCGTTGCTCTGCCGGTGTCATGTTCATGTTCATGTCATGTTCAAGTCTATGCACATTGGTCAAAAATCCATTTTTTCTGGCCAAAATGTAATTTTTTTTATTTGTTTTTTTTTGTACTTTTTATATTATAAAAAAAAATTTTTTGTTTTTATATATCGGTATTTATTCTTAATGTGTATAGCGACAAACATAAAACTTTTTAAAATTGGTGAAGATTTGAGTGCGAGCAGTGCATTTTAAGTGTTTGGTTAAACAGTATTTTAGTTATTTAAACAAAAGTAATTTAACTAAAATATTTATGGATATTGAAGGTAAGTGTTTATTGTATAAAATGTTAAAAGAATATTAACTAGATTTAGAAAAACTTGCATTTTCTAGAAGCATATAGAAAAACTTTTGAAATATTTTTTTGCCGAATTAATTATAAGTTATAAAAAAATTTACGAATTTGTCCGGCGTCAAACAAAAAATCATAAAATAGTTATAGTCTATAGAATATTATTCTTTAAATATTTGCTACAATTATTTCCAATTCTTTAAAATAAATGAATTTTCTTTAGGTAACCTGAGCACAAAAAACACCGATCTTTTCCAAATATGACTGAAAATTGATTCCATAGAGGAGAAAAAGAAAGTTTTTTGACAGTACATAAAGTTTTGATTCATTCAAAGCTGAATCAACAATCTAACAGATGTTTCTAATAAAGCATTAGATACGTCAGATCCCTTGATATCGTCCTTACGCCTAAACGCTCGGATACATCAAAGAAAGCGCCAAACACTCTATTGGAAGTTATCACATTCGGCTTCACTTAAATTTAGCTGGTGCCTGCCAGAGAATCATTTAATTTATTCACTATAAAAATTATGTGTTAAAATTCCCGCTTTTTTATTATTGAACCAGTTTTAAACTGTTTCGAACAAATGATGGGAATTCCTGCTATGACAGGAATTCCTTACAATTAATCTTTGGATAATTAATTTAGCTGTGTCGGAAAAATTTTCGGGAATTCTTTAAAGGCGGGAATTGAACTTTAACGGGGATTTCCGTCATTAGTTTATTTAAAGCGAAGTGAATGACGGGAATTCCCGCAATTCAGCCGAATGTGTTATTATACTTTTATCTTGTGAAGATCCTTGTAAACAAATATCATTTGCACTGGATACAGAGGATGTTGATATCACAGACGAAGAAGCATTTGAAGAAGAGTTTGAAGAAGATTATTTAACATTGAAAAACGAGCTGATCCATCAATTGATCTCTGTTTAATAATTATCAAATCAAAATAAATACTTTTGCGCTTTTATGCATTGAATTGATTAAAACATATATTTTTATTTAATACAAACAAACGTGTTTAAAACACATTTGATATTTCTTCAGCTTAAATATCGCTTTTTAACATTATTTTTATATTTAATCCCTGAACTTTAAATATTCTATAATTTTTATAGTAGCTAATAATAACTGATTTGCTAACAAAATAATGTGTTATATTTTATATAAATAACTTTGGCCAGAAAAAATGGATTTTTGACCAATGTGCGATGGCTTGTGAAGACGTAAGATTAATATAATATTGCTTCTTCGGTTAAAGCAAATGTAGATTAAAAACGAAATGTTGATGACGAAAATTTAGCAACACGTTTCAACTGATAGATGTAAACAAAAATAAAACCTATTTGTCGATTACGATTTTGAAACAATTTTCCAAAGTTATTTGTTAACGTATTAAAAATATGAAAAAGAGTATGAAGAAATGCTCCAAAATAGTAGAATATGCGCCAAATACGCTCTTAAGACTGAAATATGAAAAAAGTGCTGTAAAAAGTAAAATATTCAAAAATATTAACATATAAATTCGTATTTCTGAAACGTATAAAAATTTTATCTTCGTTGCCTCCAAAGCGTGCACAAGCAAAATCCAGCAACTATTTATCTGTCGTTCTTCTGATTATTTTCAATGAATTATAAGATTAATTTAGTTTAGAAATAACAAAAGCTTAGATTTCAGTTTTTTTAATTTTTCTTTTGATGCTTTACTGACTTTACTTCAATTCGGCCATATTTCTCCTGGTCCACTCGGCTATATTGCCTTTGAGTAAACTCAAGTCGATCAAAGTCCAATCACCTATTTTCTAACCCCGTTAAAAAATACCATCCAAAATATTTAATTAAATGCAGATTTTTCTTAACGAAATTAATGTTTATTGTAAATTTCTAACATAATTAGGATTGTCAGGGGCAGGAAGTTGTCTTTTCTTATTCCTATTCAACGAAATGAAAACAGAGTTGACAATAATAAAAAAATATTTATATTGCATTCTATAAGTGAATTTTTTTCTCTGGACACATATTTATTAAATGAACCCTCAACTTCAAGTTGTTTCTTCTTAAATGAATTTAACCTGAAAACAGGGTTTCGTGTAATTTTATTTATGTAAATATATTTTCTTGTTCCGAAAGTTACTCATAACATTTTTTTAACAAAAGCATCGTGAGTGTTGGCAAACGCTGCAACCGAATCACAAAATACATTTTAACTCGCTTTTCGGATCATTCTAATTTAACACAAATAAGTCGAAAATATATTGTCGAACTAGCAGGTGGGCCAGAAATGAGATGGCATTATGCATATCAAGATCTTTTGTCATTTTGTTCTTAATAATTTTGACTGCCGACATTTTTAAATAGAACTGGTCCTTAGTTTCATTTGTGTTATGTGTTTGTACGGAGCTTTTGCGCAGGAAGTTAACCAATAATGCATAGACATTTCCATTCAATAATAAAGCAGATTGCACGTGAAGTCCCAAAGAAACGGAAATTCTCTTTACGCTTATTTTCATCCTTATAAATTATTCCACGTTGAGCAGCTGCTAGGCTGATCGACTCGGTTTTTCAGTCGGTTTTCAAAAACGGTTTTTTACAATGCGGTTGTGGGCTTTTCAAATGTTGATTTTTCGAATGTCGAATAGTCCGGATTTTTTATAATTAAAAAACCGGAGCAGTCGAATATTTTTCGATTTGTATATTTTTCAAATAAAATTAGTCCTTACTAAATTAAAAAAGAGGAGTGTTTTCTGTTGAGTTTCCAAGTATTTTTTTAGTGTAAATGTTTTAGGTGATTTTTGGATATAAAGTGATAATTTGACGTGGGTGCGAGTTAAATTGGCTTTCTGGTATGTATTGAATATCAAACTCCATATGTGAAAATCGTTATTTAGTTTTGTTGACATTTTGCTTCATATTTTATATTGTGTTAGACATCCATCGCAGACCAAAAACGAATAAATAAACATCGGCATAAAGCATTTTAAATGATTTCATATATTATGAAAAATGACAAAAAAATAACTCAAAAACTTGACAAATTATATAATACTTTTCTAACCACATACTCGTATATGTCTCACAAGTACATTCCCAGCGGGAAACCCTGGTCATTGATTATATATGTAATGGAAGATATAATGTATTATTATCCAAAGCAAAACAATGCAATCCTTCGGAAACGAGAAGGTAATTTGATCACACACAAAAATTACACATTGCTTACCATGTATATTACCACTCCTTACGAAGATGGAATGTATTGTTTTTGCTTGTTGATTGCGAATTTATTACTTTCCTAGGACATGTTCTGTGTTAACAATTCTAGAATGAAAAATTATACATGCTGTACATTACTCTCCCGTTCATTATTCATTACGTTTTCCCGCTGGATTGACTGAAAGAGCATTTGAAATTTGTAATTTCATAAAAAAACTGATATTCTCTAAAGCATTTAAACTGTATTTTATTTTTAAAATATTATTTTAAGCAAATTAATTAGACAATTTTTTTTTGCAATATGTAGCACGAAAATCGGGGGAATCTCTAAATATTTCGATTCGAAAAGAAAAAATTGTTTCCTTTCAAATCGAAATACATACACTCAAAAAAAATTCAATCCATCCGTACTTAAAGCAATCCCAAGCGGAGTTAAAAGTACGGTTATCCCAGATTTACTAAAATTAAGTACAGAAAGTGCGAACGGACTTAAATGCTAAATTTAATTTCAGAATTTTTAAGTTGATTTAAGATTTTTCACGTGATTAACGAATTTTTTATTAATTTTCAGAAACTCCGGAATTGGTTATCTAAAGTAATCCCATTTTCGGCTTGATTAAAGCACATTTTATTGTTATTTGTACTCGAAATTTTAAGTACGAATCGTACTGAAAGTAAGTAGAAAATACTTGAATTTAGTACGGCGTTTTTCTTTCTGTGTAGTAATCCCCACCAGCTGTTGATATTAATCCAAAATACTTCCTTAATGTTTAGTTTTTAGGATTAATGATAAAATCTGATTTTGATTGTATACACATTTTTCTATATGAACTGGTAAATCTTTTTTTAATAAGGGAACGTTTGAATAATAATTTTCTCAATAAAAAATCGGTTGTTCGGTTTTTCTTGAATTTTAAAAACCGTAACCGGATTTTTCAAAGTTTCCAATAGTCGAACTGAAAAATGTCGAATAATCGATCACCCTAGCAGCTACACACACATTTTTTGCCATATTATGATTTGTATACCAGACTTTATACTATTTGTGTGATGTTCGAATTAATACAATAGACGTATATGAACTTTATAGTACAAAACAAGGCATTTTCAGCAGAAGATGCAAGTGCAATTGTATTTGTCAGTTGTTATGGTAATTTATTGTGACAAAACACACAACAGCCTGTTAACAGTCACTAATGCATAAACGAATGCATAAAGAAACTGCAATCAGAAATTGGAATATCTTAAGTATCGTATTCAATATTTTAAATATAAAATAGAGTAGCACATTCACTTTTGTTATCCACTGCATACAATAAAATGCATACCAGCCACAGTCTTTGTACGAATATAGAAATAATATCCTTGCATATTATTAGCATTAATTTAGTCGGATGTACATAAGTAGCTTTAAAGGGATTGTTGTCGTCTTTGAGTGCAGGCAGAATGAATGAATGCATCTAGTTCACTTTGTTTACGCTAATCATATTAAAATATACACAATTGGAACAATCAATTAATAAAAACTCTCGTTAGCATAATTTATAAATAATATTTTTGGAATATCAAAATGTATAATAAATATTCATAAGAGTGCGTGGCAGTTAAAAGTGTTCATATCATTATTCTGCTTCTAGTTCAGTATATTAAAGGAATGTATAATGTCAACCTGCATAAGAAACCTATTTGATTAAAAACTAATTTAATAAATTGAAAATTAATTAGCATCCATCATTTCAAACTTAAGTATAACACCGTGCTTTTAAAGGCAGTTTCAAGCAAATTATATTAATTATGCTGTTTTCTTTTCTAAGAAGAAGTGCAACATTTTTTGCCGTTTTTATTGAAAATTTGCAATAAATTGATTTTTTGACATATTGAGATTATTAGAAATTATTGTATCATCACTTGTGAGGCAAAGTTCTTGTCTTAAAAACACTTTGAATATCAATTCTTTGATAAAAAGTAAAAGAAAAGTTAAATTTTTTAAAGAAAAGAAAACGGCAATAGACATTCTACTCGTACAAGAGGAGGCACTAAACTTTAAATAATTATTTTTCTTTACGTTCCATTTTTCACAAACATTTCGTGACAACGTGACCATTTCGCATGAAAGTTACCGCCAATAAGCTTATACAGGGTGGCGCAGAATCAGCTATATGGTTTCAATTTATTATAACATTTTTAATTAATTAATTTTTTTGTTTGTTTTTCTTTCAGAGTCTTGTAAAGAAGACTTGAGGAATTCATTATTAATAACTTAACATTCGATTTGAAAATGCCATTTGCTTCTGCGTAGAAGCAGAGGAAAATACAGACTTTATATACAATTTGATAAAGAACTATAAAGTCCATTTCCTTTGAAATGGCTGCGAGAAAAACTGCAAGACTTTGGCCACGAAGAATCCAAGAGCAGTTTATTAGCGAAAATTACACCCACTTGAGTAAACTGTTTGTTGCGGTGTATTATTCGACAGGGTAACAACTGGCACATATTTTTGGAAAAATTATTAAAAACAAAATTAAAAAATTATTTGAAAAATAATTTGAAATATTTTTAGTCCTGAACATCACAATAGGGATTTGAGCTTTAGACAAAACAGCAAAACTTTATTTGAAAACATTAGCGATGAAATCGTTACCGAATCGTCACACTAAACGGTCGGTCAAGTACTTCAAAATCCAATTGTTGCATGTTCAGCCCATACTGGATCCAGCAGTTATTTAATAAATGTAGAGATTGCTGGATCCGAAAGCAAAAGTTATGAATATTTAGGTTACTGTTGCAGGAGAATCAATTGTTTTCATAAAAACAAATATAAAAAAGATATATTTGCCTACTTGTAACGATAACGAGAATAAAATTAAAAAAATATTACAGCTATGGGAAGACGAGCCTGGAATCTGAATTTATGGCGGCTCAGCACACTCACTGAATCTGTTATACAAACACATTACTCTTGTTTCAATAACAACACAAGTATTAGCGTTACATAAATATTTTTGTCATCATCGTGGACTCCAGCAAAAGCTAAAAGAAAAGCAAGGACTTCAGCCTCAGCTGCAAAGAAAAGCTTTTTCGAACATTAATTAACATCTTTTCCTTCTAACTTCCATATTTTTGGGCATAAATGATTATAAAGCATAAAAACACTCGGAGTTTTCTTTTATACAAAATTCTAGGGTATTCATTTAATCGGGCTATTGCTTTAATCGGTTAATTGCTCGATTAACTACCCGAGGTTTTGGTTCAATCGGTTAACAATCGGTAAATTTTGTTGTTGATCGGTTAACCGATTAATAAAGTTTTTTTTTATATATTAAATTCCTGTTTTTAGCAAATGAAAAGAAAATTGTGAGTGAAAATTTATATTGAAAACAAAAAGAAATTTTCGTGTTTTATTGTTATTTTCAATAATAATTCTCACTCATAATTTCGTTTTCATTTTCTATCAATCAAAATACATAAATTATTTATTAATTGGAGTTTATTAGTAAACAAAAACTATAACATAACAATTCTTGAAGTAAAACGAAAAAAAAAGAAATAAAATGTGAGATGATTTTATCAGTTATTTTAATAGTTTAAGGCGATCTTATAAAATAATCTTTGAAAAAAATAATTTGTTTAAGATGTTTAGGTTTTAAGCGATTCTTTTCTTTTGTTTCTATAAAACTTGACTTGGAAGAAATTCTTTCACTTATTTAGATGTTGGAAAAATCGAAAGCATTTAATAATACTGAATATCTAATTTCTCAGTACTTTTGCTGGATTCTCTAAACTTATAAAATCCTCAATAATCCATCAGAGTCCTGTTTTAATTTTTGAAAATTTTTAACACTTCTAATTCTTTTGGTTTATTTTATTAAAAGAAAGTTTGTGTCACTATCGAGAGTTTCTTCTGTTGTCATCCTGGCGAAGTTCAGCACCGAACTTTTTGCAGAAAAATTATTTCCGATTTTCTTAGTTTCTGTTTTTGAACTGTATTTTAAGAATGTCTTGCTAGAAGGAAATATGCCTGAGTATAAAATAAATGTACTTAAAGCTTGAATTCGTCTCTCATTAAATCGAATCCTTATATTTATAATGAAATCATTGGCAAAAGTGTAATAATAGTGCAAAAGTACGTGAAATAAAAAGCTGTTGACAGCAAACACTTATTGAAATTAAAGATCACTGAACAACTTCTTTGTTTTTATGAAAAAATATTTTCTAAGCACGAACAAATAATAAAAAACACATCTATTAATAGTTTAGTCGACTGAAATTAACCGATTTAATTGTTAATCGAAAATAGTAAATTTTAATTTAACTGATCAGTTAATCGGGTAGTAATTAACCGGTTAACCGATTAACAGTTAAACGAATGAATACCCTACAAAATACCCATTAAAATCCGGGTAAGTATTTTAGGTTTACGCAAAGGGTAGCCAAGCTTGTGTATGAGTCAACTGGCCTTAAACGGATTAGAGAAGGCTCTTACAAATGTGTAGTAGACATAAAACTTAAAGCAAAATTTATAACTTATGACTTCCTTAGAAGATTCAAAAACTATACTGTTGATAAAAAAACATTCGACCATTAGAGTAGTAGATAGCTTCATACAATAAAATAACTTAAGTGGAACACTCGCCCAATAACAGATATCAGATATGCCAATAAATCTAAAAAATAAATAAAAAAGAAATCGTTTGTTGTAGACAGCCGTGCATAACAGTCAATCCGCTTTGATAGTCGTAGACAGCGAATAAAATAATGAATTGTAAGCAGACAGTTTTATAAAAGAAGTTGAATGTTAAATAATATATTCGACTACTTAATATTAGAAAAATGTCTGTGTAAAAAATTAAATAAAAAAAATTAAGTATTTAAGCAGAAAAGAAAAGCTTTTCGTTTAATAGAATAAATTCATATATTTAACTCTGTCAAAGAAAATGATAAAAGATGACATTTATGCAACAAAAAGAAAATGCTGAATAATGAAAATATCAAATATTTTGTCCTAATCTTCTTTAGCAAATATTTATTCATAAATACTTAATATTTGCAAGTGAAAACAAAATTATTTTATTCCATTTAGTTAATATTATTTTTCTTATTTCTTTTTGTCCGTTTTGGAATTTGCATTAAGTTTCAACTTGTAATACGAAATCTTCCAAAAATTTAAGTCCTACTCCCCCTCTTTACTTATTTTGTTAATAATCTGAAAGGAATTTTTGCAAATATTTATGACGCCTGAATGGACAAAGATTACTTACAATGAATTAAAACATAAAGATTTAAGAGTGTTTAAGAATTTTATAAATTAAATAGAATGAGCTAATAAATGAAATATGTAACCGACGAAAATTCTATATATTTTAATTTTTTTTGGATTTTAGATACTCAGTGCAAAAATTTTTAATTAGTTTGTTAATTTTATTACTTTCAAAGTGCATATTTGTTTGCCACCTTTGGAAGTTATATTAATAACTTCCAGATAATTTATTAAAATGTTATTCTATATTCGCAAGCCTCTCTGCCAAAAAGATTTGCCGTGTCAGCTATTCTGAAAGTCATTCTATGTAAAAGTTATCGTTTTGACGTTCCTTGTTTAGTTGGTGATTTGTCTGAAGTGTTAATGCATTGAATTTTAAACATGTAAAGAAATACATAAAACACCTTCGACACCCTACTCATTGCAGTCGACAAAAATTTCAATAAATAAAATTTAATCACGTGAAAAAATATTAAAATTATGCTTTTTAAATCTTAAAATCCAACGAATAAGTACCAAAAAGAAGAATTTTCGCAATGAAAAGCCCATATCAAAGTCATTAGAAATTACGAGCTTGGGATCTTATTGAGTCATTTGACAGCTCCCTTTTAAACGGGCACAAATTTCCATTTTTTTTTAAAGAAGAATTTGTAGGAACAACTAAAGAACGATTTCTAAAATCGTAACCTTCTTAGCACTGCCTTCACTGGGATTTTACAACTTCGCTGATAATATTTTGAAATCTATTTATTTGTTTTTTCACCAAACACAACTTCGTTAAGCCTCATTGGCATATCTGCAGAAATATCTAAGCTTTTTCTCAACTTCAATTCTTGAATTCAAATATATATAAGCAGTAGTTTATATACATATTTTCTAGTGTGCATGATTTCGTTATTACAAAAATTATATAAAAAAATGGGATTTAATAATTTTCCTTTTTTCAAGTTTAAGAACTTTTTTTTACAATTCCGCACAAATAAACAGAGTACATATGTACATGTGTATATTTCCAGTTAGATTTCTTACGCATTTTTGCTTATTATTTAAATATCTTCTTGATGTAAATTGAAATTTAGGGGAAAGTAAAAAGGAAATACAAAATTTATACATATAAACACATCTTTACTTGCATTTAGTATTTAAATATCTACATTTAGAATAGTCGAGATTCTATTTAAGATATTTAATTAAAAATTGCACAATTGATTCAATTATATAGTATTTGAAAGCACAGTAGGAAAATCCTTTATGTGAAAGAAAGCCCAAAAATACAGATACAATTAGCAGATACACATGAATAATGTTGGATTATGCGAGAATAATAAATTAATGGAATTATTTTTGATATAAATGATAAAGATCATTTTACTGTCTCATAATATTAAATATTATATCTACTAACGAGCTAGAAGATTCGCTCATAGTCTCGTTCAGAACTGAAGTAGTTGAGTTAAATGTCCCAACAGCTTCTCCTTTATAATATTAAGGTATTTATATTTAAAAATAATCTGACTCTTTGTGAAATGAGTTGAATGTCCGCTGCCGTATACTAAAATGGACTTGGAAAACAAAAATAAAAATAAAAAATTTCCATTCACATGTTTGTGATATCAATTAAAAAATTAATTCTATTTGTATCACTAAGCAATTTAATTATCTTCAATAAAGTATTAAATATATTAATAAAAAGTATTGGTTGTTGGTTAACACGCAGGCATTCAAAAGTAAAATCTAGATTCCTTTTTGAAAAGACCACGCCTCTCGTCGGTGTCAACCTATGTATAACCGTCTCTAAGTACTCGGATACGGTGATTGGTATTAGATCCAACCCGTTGCATTGAGATATCTGATAAGGTCACTCAGCCCAATCTCTGATAAATCTGAAAGGTCAAAGGTCAAAACTTTTGTCTCGAGAGATGCAAAGCTGGACATTCGCAAAGAAAGTGGAAGATTGTCTCTTCTTTGCTTTCTTCTCGACAACTTTGGCAGAACTAATTGTAGGACAGGCATATCCTACTAGCATGTCTGCCGACCGTCCATTGCTCCATCGCGACCGCAAAAAACCTCGAGATGTCCTTGTGGTTTCTATATATTAATTGTATTGAGCGCTTATCATTGTAGCAAGGACACATTTTCTTTGCAACGAGTCTATGTTGGACCATCTGCATTCAGCCTTATAAAGATAAGGCTTGAATATGCAGTTTTTAATAGTGCCAAACGGCGTGGCTACCGTTTCGGTGTTGGAGGCATTCAGAGCAGAGCCAGCCCTAGCCAGTTCGTCCGCCTGTTCGTTGCCTGAAAAATTGCTGCGTTGGAACCCATGTGAGGTTAGCCTGGCCATCCAGTCAAGATAGCACGCTCTTACACTGCACAACTAGAATAGAGGAAGTGGTATGTGATCTTAGTGATAGAAGCGCTGCTTGGCTGTCGGCAAAGATGCTGACTTTGCTCTATCCTTTCTTGTCGACCAGCATTCTGGCCGCTTCCCTTATAACCAGGGTTTCTGCATGAAAAACAGTGGCTTCGTTAGGGATATGGAAAGAGCGTTCTGTACACAGATCGTCTGAAAAGACTCCAGAGCCGACACCGCAGACCATTCTTGATCCATAAGTATATACTCTGACGTCGTATTGTCTTGCTATTTTGCCTCCCTGGCACTCTCGACTGAATGGAATTAGAACTTTAAACACTTTATCAACGTCCATAGGTACCATGTACTCAGTAGATTTGCACAACGTAGGCGAAAGTTGATCCAGGATTCTGGAGTGACCATACGACCTGGATCTCCACCAGACAGATGACGCGAATCTTGCCGGCTGATTGAGGATACCGCCAATACATGAATACACGCAGAGCCTCCGTAGGGCTAGTAGATAAACATCCTGTTATCCCGGTATTCTGCAGAGCTGATCTACCACGTATTTATTGCTTGTGGCTGGCAACCATACTACAGTAAATCAGTATTGAACGCACAATCCATAAACTTTAAGACACACATTTTTATATCGCCAATTAAACGTTTAATTGTATCAGTTCAATATTGAAGGAAGACAAATTACAAATAGCTTAATCGCCATAATACAAAACGTTTTAAATATGACTTATTTGTAGCAACTTAAGCGAGCATACGCAACCTCATCAGTAGATCTTCAACTATATTGCCAAAAAGTTACAGATGTTGTATTCTAAAAGCTCTAAAGAAATTAATGAGACTTGAAGAGCATAAACATTAAAACAAATTTATCAATAACAAATAACCATTTAGTAAATTTATTACATATTTGATATCTAATTTAAAAAAGTTTTGTTTGTCTACTCTGTACAGGGTGATTTTTTAGCAACTTCCTTTTTCATCAAATAAGGGTTTCATAAATTTGACTAAATTTTTTGTGTTTCTTTTTCAAATCAAATCCGAAAGCTCTTAAAAAAAACTCCCTTACATGCATTTCATTGGAGATTGTGCCAAATCATAGTGTCGCTCCTTTATTGGTGTAAAAAATGTATACACATATCTTGTTAACTCACCTCTTGAGGGGAGAATACATTTTTATATTTCCATGTATGTGTGTGTAAAAACTTTAAAATCGATTTCTGGCGAACGAGTTTTTTGAGATACGTTGCATTAAAGGAACGATATCCTGTTGTACTTGTACTTTCGTAATATTTGAAATTCTTACAGGATTTTTTTAATTTTTTTTTTTAATAATTCTAATATTTTCGCGTATTATTTTATCAACATTTAAAAAGATATATATTTTTCTTATTCAATAGGATATACTTTACTCCTTATATTTTGGTCACATTTTTTGTTTATTTTGAGTTCTGTGTCCGTCCGTCTGCTTCTTTTGAAGTAACTGTGTTTTTGCAAGAATTATTTATTTATGTTGTTCGATTAAACGACCAAATGTTCAGCCTCTTTTGTCTTTTCTTTTGCAGTTTATTTAATGGCCATCAGTTATTGATTTTCAAATATTATCTACAGGGTGGTCAAAATACAATTATATTTTTAAATCAATTGTTATTTTGACTTTGAAGGATTTTTTCTGTCTCAAATATTAACTCTCTGTCAGAGAAATATTTAAAACTTATTTCCAATTGAATAAGTAGTGTTGAACAAACTGAGCATTTGAAAAATAAATTTCATCCGAAATGATGCACTCACCGCAAATGCTGTACGCAATTTTCATACGTCGTGTACTAACAAAAACTTGCCTGCTATGGACTGTAGTTATCATTGGTCCTTAATTCTCCGAAAATACTGCTCGAAACCCCATTTTGATTACGGAATTTTTATGGCTTCAAATAGTACATATTTGCTTAAAAAATCTATGCTTTCAGCAGTATGGTGCACCAAGTAACACAGCTACTCCAACAATCAATCTATTGCTCGATAATCTTGTTATCCGGCATTTTGGCGATATCAAATAGTCGCCTTGGAGCTGCGTAGTGCCGTTGAATACAGATGTTGTGCGAATAACCAAAAGCAATCCACAGCCTTAAAGTCCGAGCCATTCATAAGAGATAAAAAAGTCAAGAACCACTAAAGAAGTTTTGGAAAATTGAACTGATAGGAGAAGTTACTCCGAAGGCATTTATGAAATCGTGTTTCATAACTATTTGTTACTTGGAAATTTGTTTATTTCTAAAAAGATCCTTGTCTTTTGACCACCCAACACATGCGAGTCATATGAATGGTAGTAGGCGTTTTATTGCTACATAAATATTTTTGCAACTAATTATTTAAGACTTCCTCCTACTTTCTTCTTATTTTACGTTTAATACATGTTGTACATAGAAATAAGCTTTCTCTTTAAGTCAATTAGTTTTCTCTTATTTATATTAAACTATTAAGAAAACAATTCTTTTTTTCTTTTTTCTACGAGCATATAAATTTATCCCAAATAAAGAAATAAATAAATAGAACAAGAAAAAATAAAAACAAACCGCAGATAATTTTCTACAAACACAGCAAGTTTGCGTGTTAAGGCGTTAATGTAAGGAAGCGTTTCTTAAATGAACACATTTATAACTCCTGGCGAAAATAAGCTGAACAAGAATAAACAATATTGAAGAAAGTAGTTAACTTGAATTATGAGATAAACATGAAGTATTTCGAAATAACAAAAGTATTTCAATTAAAAAAAAAAAAAAAAAATATGAATAAGTAAAATATTAATATTGGGAAAAAGTGCGAATAAAAATTTAAAATACTAAAATTTTAGCGATTTCCATCAAAAGCACCAATTATTAACTTGACATGCACCCGGTCACAAAATTTTGTTTGGCATCACTCTATCTATACAAATGTATAGCAGTTGTTGTTTTTATATTTTCTACAAACCTCTTACAACTACAATTAGAGTTGAAAAAAAGTCAGCCTAGGTAGTAATGGTAAAGTAAGAAAACGAAAACAATTGGTTAATTATTGAGTTCTTGTTACAACTTTGATATTGTTTGAACTTTTCATTTGCTTTAATATAATATCTCCAGTTGTTCTAAGACTTATTTGGGTAAAGTTCCCTGATGATCTCTGCATTAGCAACAGTAAAATGCGCATAGGAACAAGCTATACCCCTCAATAATCAATTGCAATTTGTTTTTAACAAAATTGTTAATGTTTTACTGCAAAAGTAAAATATTAATATTGGGAAAAAGTGCGAATAAAAATTTAAAATACTAAGAATATGAATCATTTGGTTATTTTAAAGTAGTTTTTAGTCTAATAAAATTTTTCGGAAGATTTAAAGCTGCTAATAAATATCGTATTGCAAAAAATCACATCTCTAGTTTCTATTTTGCTTATTTGAAAAACTGGAAATTTTTTTCTAATAATTATGTTTTCTAGGGAAGGAAGTTCCTTTCTATTGCGATGCGAAAGGAAAATGGTGCAAACTCAAACTATTTTTGCACTGAAATTACTTTCGCACTGCAATAGAGAATAAGCACTTCGCATTCTTATGTAAATAAATTATTTTGCACTTGTAAATCTACGGCTTTTTTTATTACTTTCTTATCTTAATGTTGTTTTTCTTTTTTGCTTTTTATTATATTTTCTTATATATAAAATTCATGTGTTTCTATTTAAACTCCTTTGAAATGGCTCAACCAATTTTTATGAATTTTTTTTATGTGTATTTCGTAGGTATGTGGATATGTCGTACAGTATATTTGTGGGCGGTGGGGCGTGGCAAAATAAAATTTTAATGTCATTCCTGAACGGGTTTTGCTGAAATTTGAAATATAAAATACACAAAAACTGATCAAGGCCGTAGAATACTTTTCGATGGACCACACCCACTCTTACGTCCATTTCTTTCATGTATCTAAAATTCCCATTCAACCAAATTCATTCTATATAAAAATGTTAATCTTATAATTTATAAATTCCCTTTAAACTTGATCTCTTGCCTTCGAAAATTGACCAAGTACAAGTTTAATTGAGCACTTCTTTATCTATGGTTACTTTTACGCCCACTTTTGTCAAAATATTTAAAATGAGTATAAATGACAAATTTATGGTTTGTTTGTATGTTCGGTTTACAAAACTCTATTTGCTTAAAATTAGGAACATATGTATGGCAGGGCAGTAAAATATTCTTCAATTGGACATGCCCATTTCTACGCCCACTTTTCCCTATATATTCAAAATTCCTATTTATCATAATTCATTCTACATATTTTTTTATATATATTCTACTTAAACTTGTTAAGAATAATCTCTTAACCTTAAAAAAATAACCAAAATGTTTATTAGATATAAGTTATCTAGTTATCAGTTTTTTTATAATTTCTTCTTAAATGGCATAAGTTTGACCTTAACTTCAGTTTCAGCTGAAACTAAATTTTAGTTTCAACTAAGCAGAGAGCTCGAAACTAAACAGACTATAAATAACAATAACTTTAAGGCCGTGTTTCACTATCCTTAATAATTGTACGATCTGCCAAATATGGCATGTGTACTAAAAATGTATGGTGGTGTGGACTAAATATGCAACTGTGTGAGAGATTTTTTTGGCAAGTCCTGCGATTTGGTATATTTTATGAAAATTTTCATTAAACTATTGTTTTCATGCGATCACAGCAGTATTTATTGATAACCAGCGCCAATGATGATAATATTTTAACTTTATCTTCATTCATTAACATTTCATATTCACTTTTTCTATTTTTAAAACAACGAAAGCAAAGTATTTTTATTTTTTTCACAGCGATTTTGTACAGTCGGTCAGACTTATGAATCAGGCCCTTTAGCACTAGCTATAAATATATAAATAAATAAATAACTAAAATCATATAGCGAATATGAATATGCAGGAAAATTTTAAGCATATAGTATTGTCACTTTCAATTAAATAAATTAAATGAATTCTTAACAAATAAGCCAATATTTATTTAGAAAATTTAAGCCTCCATACATTGTAGAAATGAATACAATCAAAAAAAAAAAGAATAAAAATCATTAGTAAAATCATCGATGAACTCAACTCCAAGTAGGTCTATTGCTGATGAAACATCAATGAATTTAATACGGAGTTGTCATAGGACAAAAGTGATCCAAAAAATTGCATGGTATGCGATTTAAAGACTGTCTGTATTAAAAGTTGCTGACAAACAACATTTTTAGAATATTTAATTGAGTACTTGTATTTTTATACAATGGAATTGCTTTGCCTTTGCTTTGCAGTTTAGAAAAAAAATTTTTAAATGTTTAATAAAGAAAACAGATAAAAAAATATCATACAGTTTGCTTCAAAAGGACTTCTAAGTTTCTTAGGAATAAATGAAAAAAAAATGAATTTTTCAACATGAATTGTCAATATTGGAGTCGTTGTAGACAATTATTTTACTGTCACTCTAAGCAAGAGATTTCAATATATTTTGAATTTTTAAACAAAGATTTTCGAGGAAGCTACTCGTACATATTGAGAAATGAAATAAAAATAAAAGTTTAAGAAAAAAAATATTTTTTTCAGAATTAAATTAGTTGAGTTCCCAGAATTTAATATTATTATTTATATGTTTTTATTATTGTATACTTTCTGTAAAATATGCTATTTAAAATTTAAAGTATATTGAAGGATTGGTTTTTCAAAGTAATCTATTGTCATCATTTTTCGCTCAGGCGGAAATAATCATAATTATATTAAAATTTTCCTTGATGTCCTCTTCTATGTAAGATGAAGTTTCAGAACTTTAGATAAAAAATAGTATTTTAAAATAATTTTATTTCGTCCTTAAAGACCTTGAAGTTCTTTAAGAGGAAAAGTTGATTACGAAACAAAAATGTAAGTGCAGCTAAGCTCTATTGGCTTGACCGGATACGGCAGGAAACGATTATGGGTAGCGTGAGTGGGCTTAAGGCACAGACCTAAGGCTGATGGTATTTACCGTGGGTCTCACCAATTTTTAGAGAACCGGTGATTAAATGTTGGCATTGAGCATCGTATTCATCGTATTCCATCATATAATATTTTTAAAATTTGTTTTTGTCTAACCTTTAAAGATTCTCATTTTATTTATTAAACCCTTTTAATATTAACAGATCTTATAGTGACAGTCTGCATGTTTTAATTGCCTCATTATTACTACAGATTTCTAATCGTTGCCAGCTATAAACTGTGCGAGTAAATGATTGCTTATTGTGCATTCGAATGTAAGTTATGGGTTTTAATTTCTTTTTTATTATCCTTTTTTGCAGTTGCAAAGATTTTCTTTGTGATCATTAAGCTCCAAATTTACGAAAACAAACTCAATTATCTGTTTGGGAGTCTGTGGATTTATGACTGTTGTACAATTAGTTTTAATGCTATTTTAAATCTTTTGTAATGTCTTTTAGTTGAAATGAATACAAAATTTTTAACACTTTGATATGATTCAAGTTGTTTTAATTTCAAAGGAATTTTTTCTTTTTGCACTGTAACTTCAGATGGGAAAGCACAAAAACTAACATGAAACAAATGTAACAATTCAAGGAGAATTAGTTTGAAATTCTTTCCAGTTTATTGTAGTCATCAATAAGGAAGCAACTAAAAGTGAAATAAAGGAAACACGTTCACGTTGAAGCAGCAAAGAATTTATGTTCATTTTTTCTCGGTATGTATACATATTTTTTACAAAAAAAAAAATATGATTTTATTTATAGTTGTCTTCCCTTAACATGTACGACTTCATATGTATGTAATTCATGGAAAAAATGTGTACAACTTTGTAAGCTGATAATCAAATAACGGGTGTTTAATCGTTGAGCCTTTATATTTTGCAATGACTGCAGTGTTTTAAAGTGCTCAAGATTCCTGGACGTTGTTATATCAACTCAAAGAAGCTATGATGACAATATTTAAATGTCATCAATTTCACAGACAGCATGGAAATTTATTCACCTCTTAGATACACACCCTGTATTGATATTCTCTAATATTTATGCACGTAAATACGCTTTCCTACAGATTTATGACAAATTGGATAACAATGTTGCATATTTTAAAAAGCAAACACACTTGCACTTCAACAAATATCAAACTTGACATTTAAACGATACAACAAAGTTTATAACTTTCAACAACAAGAAAATTAAACAAACAGCATTTCGTTGCCTCCTTCTTGTCATCCTGTTTGTTGTGAAGTGTAATATGATACAAATACTTAGTAGTTGAACTCCATTTACATCAATGCACTTTAAGTGTAAAATTTATCATAAATTTATACTCTGTAATATATCAACCTACCAGCAAGTCTGTACAGATGTATTGGTATCACTTTACGAAGTAAAATTATTAGCTTCGATCTCTTTCTCTCTCTCTCTCTCTCTATCTATCTCTCTCGTCTGTTTTTTGTTCATCCTAGATGACAATTTTTCTGTTTTTTTTAGAGAAACAATCAATGCATACACAATTTACGGTTTTCATCTTTAATATTTATTGCTAATATGTATTGTTTATTTTTATGAGATTGATATAAAGCAACGATAACTATTCAAGATGTTGCGATGACAAAATACTCGTTCTTTAGTGATGTGTGCAAATGTGTTATTATCAGGGAAACCACAAATATGCAAATGCATGATTTTTCTCGTGCAACCTATGGAAGCGAGGTTTAAATATTTATCTGTTACAGAAATTTTCATAAGATTTGGCATAGATTTTTTGCATTTCAGAGTTTCTGTGTGCCTATTTAAATTTTAAGTGAATATTTGAAGCCTTTTTTTATATTTAAACAGTATGTTCGTTCGTCTTCTTAGAGAGCATATTGTGCCACTTTCTTAACATTTTACTTGTGCTTTAAACTGTTTTACGATGCAAGGAAAAAATATGATTTAAATTCCGATCAATAGTTGGCTTTAACATAATGTTACTATATTTTCGCCATCTACATTTCATTTTTCCAACGATTTGTCGGTGCATATTTTTGCATATTTAAGACTTAAGAGCATAATTGCAGCATTGAAATTCTTAAGTATATCTTTTTAACTGAATAAAAAAACTATTTTAAATTTCGATCAGCATATATGTATGTATATGGCTTTCCTATTTTGTGTACCTATCAGATGAGATGAAATTTACATATATTTAGTTTTTAATCTGCATTTGTTTAAATCAAAGGAGTTTGGAAATGTAATGCTATAGACTGTTATCTTCCAAATACATCAATGCATAAAAATTCATTTGTTTTTTATACATTATTTTATATTTTATATATTTTTGAGGATAATGAAGCACATATTTTATCTAAAAAGATTGTTTTATTTTATTCTGCTTTCATTATTCATTCTCATGTCTGAATATAATTGGCATTTGTTGAGCTCAGGCTTAATTCACATTTACTAAATAGTTTCAAAACCACCGTCTGGCAAAACAATCTTTTGAAATATTTGTTATCTGAAGTGTCACTTACTTAGTGCAAGGTTTGTCATTTAAGAATATGAACCGAAATAGTTGAAACATACTGAACATGTGGAGGTTCAAATGTGGCCACTTTCCGAGCATTGCGTCATGATTATGTTCGTCATAATCGACCTACTATGCAAGGATTTGGCAATATTATAAAGAAAATTTAAGACACTGGAAGCGCTATAGATGATGTCAGGCCTGTGCAATGCTGAAAATAATCTGTTAGTGAAAGTGTAACCGATAATACGAATTTGCCGCCTATCCTACAACTCATTATGACGTATTTTGCACTTGAATTTACACCTCCATCCAGAGTCCAAAATTTATTGCGAAAAAGCCATTACATACGGAAAAAGTGACTGTTTGGTGCGCATTATGGTTTGAAGAATCATTTGGCCATATGTTTTTAAAAAAATTACGCTTGAATAACCGTTGCAATCAATTCAGAGCATTATGGGCTTATGCTAAGCCACTTTTTTGGCCTACAATTGAAGATTGTGAACTTGAAAAATGCGGTTTCAACAAGACGCTGCATGAGTAACACAACACGACCGATTTTTCCTTTATCGCATGAGAAGTTTTCAGAACACGTTGTTGCGCCGTCAATTGGCCACCAAGATCATGCGATTTGACACCGTTTGACTTTTTCTGTAGGGGTACGTTAAAGATACTGTCTACGTTGGACCATTTAAAAACCTGAATTCGTCAAGTTTTGCCCGATATACGACCCGAAATGTGCGAAAGCGATCGACAACAACCTCAAAAGGATCGACTGCTACAACAAATCTGGAGGCGGTCATTTATATGACATTATATTATGTACATAATGGCAAAGTCCACTCATTATAATGAAATAAAAGTGTTATCGAAATCAAAGCTTTATTTGTGTTTTATTTAAATTTACTTTTTAAAACCTAAAAATAGACAACGTTTATCAGGATGATTCAGTAATAAAGCTCGCACTTATAAACTTAAAATGGTTATATGGATTTTAAAGACTTTTTAAGGTGAAAGAAAATGTTCTCTTCAAACACATGACAAGTCAATTTTTCTTCTATATATAAATATGTGCCTCACCAAAACCAAATCGAGTCATTATTTATTAGTACTCGTATTCTACCATTTAGAAACCATCAAAATTTAATGTTGTAGCCTTCGAGATTTTAGTTTTCGTTGAGAGCTGCCACATCGCATTACCCGCCTCTGCCACAATATCCGAAGTTAAACTAAGTTATTGTTTTTCCAGTGTGCCGATTAGTGTGTTAGTTTATCGATCTGTTCGATTACAGTCGAACTTCCATTACTCGAATCACCAGTATCCCAAAAACTAATTTGACTTACGGGGACTTCGAGTCTTAGATTTTTTTTTGTTGAAAAAAGAAACTATTGAAAACATGCCCGTCCTGTAAATGATGAATATGTATTTTTTATTTAAAACAAGCACTTGCTGAAAAATTCATATAATACGCAAGTTACAGTGAAGTAAAATATTCTAAAATTAGTAACTGAAAAATTTAATTTTTTTATTTTCAATAACAAATTACAGCCTGTTCATCGAACACAATTAACTAAAACAACGAGAAAAATATCAACATTTTTCCTGTTTGGGTTCATGCAACCCAAATTTCAAGTTTTTAAACAAAACATATTTTTTTGGTTTGTGTATTGCGTTTTTAAATGTCAAAGAGCTGAAAGCAAAACGAATAGAGTAAATTATTCGCTGTGGAAAAATATAATTAGACAATCTAAATAAATACTTAAAAACATATATAAAAAATTGTTCAAAATAGTAATTTAAATGTCATACAACGAACAATTGGAAACGTGTTACACAAAACCCCATTTGTTACGTAGTCGTTAACATGTCGCCAAGTTTCGTTTTATTTTTGACGCGTTCCATGAACAGGCTGTAAATGTTCATCAAAGCTTTATAGTGCTCGTTCAGTTGTAGTACCATTCGTTCGACAAATATAAAGTCATTGTTCGGTAAGACTTTTCTACATCATTTCTGGAAGTATGAAGAATAGTTTCTTCATCAAGATGTATGCATCAGTCCAACTGATGATTATCATAACTCAAAGTTCTCTATTAGCCAAACTAAAATACATACATATGCATACTTATAAGTAAATAAATTACCTCGAGTATGCATATGTATGTATTTTAGTTTGGCTAATGGAGAACTTCGAGTTCTCGAACTTCGAAGGAAGTTACGGAAGGAAAATTTTAAGTTAAATAATTTCTTAAGGCTACCGCCAATCGAATAGGTTCAAGTTAGGAAAAATTTTATTTATAGAAGTTCGAGTTCTGAAAGTTCGTGCGTTGAAAGATTGACAGTATGTTGTGATGAAAAATTGTAATGTTATATACAAATTAGATTCCTATAATTAAAAAAAATTAGCCCAATAAAATTTGTTTAACCCAAAACAAATAAAATTATTTCGTACAGTATTTAACTACAAATAGGAAAAATAACATCAATCAATTTCACCAACCTACACAGAGAGAGAGAGAACAGTAGGTCGCGCCAACACAGGATCACCAGAATTCCTGCGTTATTTGGAGATCTCAGAGCTGAAGTGACCTAAGACACAAAAAGACAATTCGAAGATAATTTGAGTTTCAGTAAATAAACTGGCATAAATAAAATATAAAATGAGAGCAATTGATACATGTCGACGATACATTTTTTAATTAAAGGATTTAAGCATTCACTCGTATTCACGAGTGAGTGCATAAGCAAGCGGAGTATATGTATTTCGGTTGCATATGAAGGGCTCAGTGCTGAAGTGAACCAAGTTACAAAAAGGTAATTCGGAGATAGATATTGAATTTCAGTAAATGAACAGCTTCAAAAAAAAATATAAAATGAGAGCCATTGACTTGAGATTTTTACCATTACCTAAGAAACGAAAAAGTTTTTTTACTTAGTCTGTTACAGAACTAAATAGAATTAAACTTTGCGGAGAATTTCGCACTAGTTTTGAAATGTTTCATATTTTATGACTTGTTTCTGAGTCGAGCCCTCCATTTCATGTAGTTCAACTCACTTGTCTGGCTTTGCTTTTCATAAATAAACTTGAATCTTTTATTTACACAAATATTTCAAAAAAAAAATTCACTACAAGAATCATGTAATGTTTCTAACGTATACTAGTGTTCCTTAATTATTTCAAAAGTTCACATCTTTTATCACGTTTATGTTTTGCGATATTGCTTAAGATTGCAATTTCCAAACAGCAGATATTAAATGACAGAGATCAGTCTTATTTTTCTAAAAATTCAATAGTGCCTAGCATAAGTCTCTCTGTAAAAATCTATTGCCGCATCATATCAAATAAGAAATAATATAATTGACTTTATAAAATACATTTAATCTCTTTAAACCACAAATAAAATACGAAATATATAACATTGTCATGTATCGAATACATTAAAGAAATCATGTATAAATAAATAGTAAATCGACTTCCTGCATGCATGCGTGTGCAGTGAAATATCCATGTATGTTTTGTATTTATGCACCAATAACAACATACGCACATAATAATGAAGATAAATGTGTGCAGAGAGTGTTCAGAGTGGTAACATAGATCTGGCGACTGTTTCCAAACCAGTAATTTATCTAGACACGAAGACCTATTTAAGCTTCTTATTGAAAATTTTGATAAAAAGCTTTAAATTTTTCTTGTGAAACTCATAAAAAAATTAATTTCTTCTTTCTTAAACGGGCGCTTGGAAATTTCTTAACACTTAAATCACAAGAAACATGTATCTGTTGCAGATTAGAAGCTTTAAACGTCTACAAACATTTGTAATTACTGCAAGACAGAAGTGTCTCACGAAATGGCTAAACGAAGCATTTAAAAACAGAGCTATGAATAAGTATAGAGATATAAGCGGTATTTATATAAAGCTTTTATTTAAGAGAACTACTGGGACGTATTCAACACAGTCTGCTTAAAAAAAACTTTATTTCATAGATAATTTTAACAAACACATGCCAAAACGGAAGTCGGATTTAACTGTCATTTTGGTATTTGATTGACAATATTTGTTTATCATAAATATCTACACGTTAAAAATATCATGGGTTTTTCTAAAGGGCACTTTAGTTTAAAAAAAACACAGAATTTTATTTTTATATTCATGCATTTGGCTTGAATTATACTTATACGAGTACTTGCATGAGTAAAAAAGTTACTTCATATTTAATAGTGATGTAACGGATACGCGTATTGATATTTGTCTTTGGGAAAATTTGCCTATTTTTGATATCCACATTCGTATTCGTTAAATTCATGCGAATATTAATGTTTCAGGGAACACATAAAGTGTAAATAAATATTAGGTAAATGCAACAAGGAGATATTATTTTGTAAAATTTCTCATATCTAATGCAGCGGTGTTCAAAAATAAAATTGAGGATGTATTGCTGAGAGAGTTGCCCAGCCCAGTAAGAATTTTTGTCAGATATAACCAACTTATTAAATGAATGTACTTTAATTTTAAAATATACATTATACGGCCGAAATTTTCTTCAATTTTCAATATTTTTTTACTTCCTTTTTTGGGTTCAATTCTAATTGAAAAGCGTGTGTTTGCTTGGCTTCAACCAACAACAATGCTTAATAAATTTCTGAGAAAAAGTGAGGATCGTCCGCCGCAAGTTTTTTCATCGCTTGCTCAACGCTGAATGAATAAAAGAATTTAAAGAGCGTAACAAATGTGTGTAAATTCTTTATAACAATTGTTGTATGCGACGAGCACCGCTGATCTAATGATAATGATTGTTCTTTATATTCTGTTAAATTAATAAAAAAACCATGATAAAGAAATATTAAACTAATAATCTATTGCGATCGGTTGGTTACGTGACGTCTCCACGCTCAACATTTATTTCCGCACATAGCATCCACTGCATGACGTCATAAATATGGTCATGTACAGGGTGCCCGCCAGGAAGGTATACTGCTTTGTTTTGCCGCCATTTTGGTAAATATTGACAGTTCATATTTGGCAGTCGTGAAGTAGACACGTGTTTTAATTTGTTAAAACATTGTATCAAAATCAATCATCGATTACTGTGACGATGAGAAAGTTACGTGAAATTTTTGGGAGAAAGAACGTGCCAACAAAACGCATTATTTATCGTGTAGTGAATGATTTCAAATAAAGAGGGTCTGTAGGTGATAGGCCCAAGCATGGACCCCAAGGTACTACAAGATCGGGTGAAAACATTACTGGTGTTCAAGAAAGTGTTCAAAACATTCCATCACCCTCAATTCAACGCCGAGCCCAGGAGCTTGGTCTTCAGAAAACAGCTTTGCACAAGGATTTGCATTTGTTTCCATTTAAGATTCCGTTGGCACAAGAGCTTTTTCTACAAGACCATTTACGCCCTCGTACATATGCCAATAGGATGTTACAGCTCGCCCATGACAACCCCGATTTTCATGAAAAAATAATAATGAGTGACGAGGCACATTTTCATTTGAATGCAAATGTGACGAAACAGAATAGTCGGTTCTGGGCAATCGAAAACCCTCAAATTATTCATCAGTCGTCTTTGCATCCATTAAACGTGACAGTCTGGTTTGCAATGCGATCAGGAGGAGTCATTGGACCTTAATTCTTTGAAAATGAAAACGGGAAACGGTAACTGTGAATGGGTAGCGATATCGTGATATGATTGAAAACTTTTTAACGCCACAACTGCATGCTTTGGACTTGATTAACGTGCCGTATCAACAAGACGGTGCCACATCGCATACAGCCAGGATTACAATGGAGAGACTTCTTTTCACAACAAGTTATTTCAAGAAATGGTGATGTTGATTGGCCTCCACGGTCGCCTGATTTGACTGCTCTGGACTTCTTTTTGTGGGGACATCTGAAAAGCATGGTTTATGCAAACAAACCAGAAACGCTTGAGGAACTCCAACAAAATATTCGTGATGAAATTAATAAAATACCGCGTGAAATGCGTGAGAATGTAATGGAAAATGTGCTCAAAAGGGCTCGCATTTGAGAGGCTCACAGAGGCGGACATTTATCTGATATTGTATTCCATACATAATTGCCGACATTAAATAAAACGTTTATCAATATAAGATCCATTCTCTGTGTCGGGTGACACCCTGTAGAATCCTATGTTTTTGGTGGAGAACACTTAGTTCACATTGGACAGCGTTTCTTGTGCTTGTTTAATTTTTTATTTTTTTTGAATAATAAAGTTTATTTAAAATTTGCCGAATGCTACATGAACTATGACACATGTCAACAACGATTTTAGTGTCGCCAAAATTAAAACTGATTTCATATTCTTTATTTCATTTAAAAAATTACTCATATTTTATATATTTATATTTTTTCACAGCACAACTTTTTTTTAAATTAAATTTGCGGGAAAAACAAGTGTCTGAGAAATTACAGCAAAATTTGATAGTTTATTTCCAACATAATTGTTTTAAAAAAAGTTTGAAGAACTATTTCGCAAAACATGTGCAAATAAATGTTTCTGCGGTCCACACGTGAACATATTGTGTTGGAATAGAATTTGACAGTTGAATACATAATTATTTCCAGGCTTATTGCACGTGGAGACCCCCAGTTAAGTAAATAAGCGGCGACCACCCAAAACATTCCCTAGCTCGAAAAACTTGGTGGCGTTGGTGGTGTTGGTGGTGGTGTGACTAAGTTTTATACCGCTCACATTTTTTTCAAATTTAATTTCCGTCCTGTCAAAGTGACGGCGTCATTTGCCAACCGTATTTTTGCTAAATATTCCAAGATAGTTTTCCGAGTTCGAGGATAAGCAGGTTTCTGGAAACAAAATTAAGAAATCTGATCATCACCTTCACCCGTCTTCATGAGTAAATTCATTCCACCTGTCAAATATGCACGTTTATTGCTTCTGTTGAGTTTAAGCTGCTGCTTATCGAGTTTTGACTACGAAAACGTGAAGATGTTTGAGCGCCTTTAAGCGAATTCAAAATGTTTTATGTAATACGCTTTTTAGTATTTTTAAACCACTAAACTTAATATCTCGGATCAATTCAGATTGTCATCATGAAAAATATTTCGTTTCCTAAAATCAATTAATTCTGGGTATGAATTAAACTCATTACGAATACATTGTGGCCAAGGCAAGCACATATTGTGAAAAACTAAATACAAGTTAAGAAAAATTATAAGAAATTGAAACCACTCACTGTGCAGGATAACAAATTAAAATTATTAAAGTTCAAATGGAAGAATATCTCGAGTAATAAATTTGGAAAATAAAATTGTATTCTTTCGAATAAAGTGTGAATACCAAAAAGCTAAACAGCATTTTCAAATTTTCATCCCATTCCGGTTTTTTAGCTAGATATTCCCATCAGGTCCGTCTGAGGGTCATGAACACGATTTCCAGCAAAGACTCTCCGAAACGTTTAATGCACTCGGAATATAGCTTGTAAATATATCTGCAAACATTTAAAGGCAATAAAATAACTTGCCGCTTATGAATGAATGCTCCTAATATAAGTCAGAGTTATTATATCAAACACTCCAATCTTAATATTTTATTGTTTTTTTTTTCGTTTTGCCATTAAAATGTCAAATAATGTTAAAACGAAATGTCATACACAAACATATTTAAGTACAAAAAAAGCTCCCTGATATGCATGATACTCTTTACAGCTTTATTTGTGTACAAATCTTGTTTGCAGATTAAATTTGTGTTTTTTTTTTCTTCGTTTTATTTGCAATTTTAAAATAATGACCACATAATACTGTGTGACTTTGGTTTAAATGGACTTTGACATCTTTTCAACCCAGAAATGATACATGTTTTGCTCCCTCCCTCCCTCTCTCACTCACTCTCTCACAGTCACACACACACTCTTAAATTTATTGGTCATTTGCTATTTCAGTTGTTTGATCTTACAAAAGTTAAAATATTATTTATGCCATTGTGGGATTGTTTTATTTGTGTTAACACGACTTTAAAGTATTTTGAAGTATTAAAATTGTTTAAATATTCATTATTACCCTCAAGACTTTCGAAACTATTTTAGAGTGTTTTCTACTTAAGGGATTTGTTTGGCAACAAAAAAATTCCAGGCCGACAACTGGCAACAACAAACACAAAATTGAAAATATTAAATAAAGTTTAAATAGAAATAAAACGATACCGATAGTATATTTTGCGGCCATATTTTGATTAAAAGGTACCGAAAATATACCAAATAATATTTATATTTAAAATATATGTAAATCAAAAATGAATATTTTAGTTTTTAAATCACATTTAAAATAATTGATATGTTAATCAACTCAAACAATAGTTTAGTTAAAGTGAATAGGAAAAAAACAAACTGGACTAATTAGAAAAACTATTGTAAAAAAAATAAGTAGAAAAACAATTGTACGAATTTTAAACTCTGTCGATAATCCGGTATTCCAAAAAGTATAGTCTACGTAACCGCAAAATATGTAATTAAGATTAAAAATTATTAGAAAAACCTGCAATGCGGTATTTAAAAAAAATTACTTCTTCAGTATATTCCTGACAAACCAATTAATCTTAGTCATTCTTCGTATTAATTTGTATTGACAAAATAACTTTAATTCAAAATTTAGTTTCTTTTTATTGTCATTAGCACCATTATAACATTTGTGATTAATACTTTTATTAGTATAAAATTTATATTCATAAATAAGACTATTTCTGGACATATAATTTTTTTAAACGTATGTTTTCTCGTAGAAGTTATGAAAAAGAAATCAAAATAGATTGAATAACAAAAACAGTGAAAAACTTGTGAAAATTTAGGCCGTCTCTTATGTCGTTTGAATAAATCAATTTGAATGTGGTTAAGTTGATTAGATGTGTGCTTTTGTTTGTAGACCAGCTCGGTGCAACAGATTTTTTAATATTAATTTTTTCATATATTTATATATTTTTGTGGTGTAAATAGAGAAATAGAAAAATAAGTACGTGAGTAACCAAATATCTGGTTGATTTGTAAGAACGAAAAAAATGTATTAAAAACAAAGTATTTGTTGTGTTCGAAAAATTTGGTATCAAAGGCCGAATAGAAACACCTTCTATGGAAAACAAATTAATTTTGCAAAGCATGTCCGTTTATATTGACATTTTTTTATTCTTATTTTTTCCTGGATAAATATTTTGTTTTAATGAATTGACGATTAATTCATTAAATATAACAGAACCACAGAAAATTTAATTATTTCACCAAAAACAAAACTTTAGAATATTAAAGTTTACAGAGTTTTTTTTTTGTAAATAAAATCGCTCGCCAAAAACAAATTAAAAAATTCCTCAAGAAATAAAAAAATAATACACTCAATTCTCATTGTGGACGCCTTCTTCAGAAATTTCTAGAGACTTATTTAGTCTTTTTTGTTTTCTTCCTTTTTTTGGGGAGGGAGGGGAGGTCTATTTTTAAGAAGTTATTTATTTCATGGCGCCAAAATACGGTATGAGGAGACGGGAGGTATCAATGAAATCAGACCCAGCAAAAAGAATAACAAACAAACATGTAAATGCGTAAAGCCTGACACCAGTATTTGACTTGAAAGTAAATAGAGGGCGAATGAAACCAGGACAAAATTTTAAAAATAATATGATATAGAAATTTAAAAACCAATTTAATTTTATTCATATGTAGAAAAAACTTAAAAGTATAAAGTGAAAAAGGAAAAAGCTAATTTTTAATGAAAAGCACAAACACAAAACTTACAATTTCAATAGCTGTACAGGAAGTGAGTTTTGCTAAAGAGCCGCATACTAATATAAATTAAAATAAATTGCCCTTAACAGTTCAAATTAATTATAAAAATTAAATATAAATATTGTTTTGAATTACTGATGCCATGACACCATAAGTAGCAGGTTAATATCCTAAATGAAAGACAAAATTCTAAACATTAAGACGGCATTCAGACGTTGAGGTTTTCACGTGTTTGTTCAGTTCTGAGTTTTGAGTTTGTTAGTGAATGGTGTAGAAATGCAAACTGGGATAGAAGAAAAGTTTTGATTTGTGTCTTCGCCACTTTTTTTTTACTTCAACTTGATTTTTTTTGTAAGCTTTTGTATGTAATTGTGATAGAATTTGTAATTTTTAATAACAATAAAAAAATAAAGAGATATGAATTAAAAACTCATGCTTTTCAGTAACAACTTCAAAATGAAAATTGAAATAAGTCTTGTAAGTGCAGTTTACCATAAACTTACTAAATGTTTGTGCAAATAATCGTAATTACAAATCCAGGCAAATATTTGTTCAACCGGCCTTGACATATGAATTTTTGTGTGACAAAACTATAATTTACATTGTAATTGTTGTTTTTAATGTCACAGAGTTGATATTAGAACTTATTAAGCCAACTTTAATATCTGAACATTTTACATCAGTAAAAAAATGTATTAAGAAGCCTTAAGAAACTCAACTTTATTCCCACTGAAAAGCCAAGCAAAATTATAAAATTTTAATAAACGCAATGAATAAAATTTCAATTACTCAAAAGAGAAAATAAACAGTCACATAGAAGCAAAAATCTAAAAATATGAGAGTAAAACTTGTGAAAAAAAAATAACTTTAATGAATACAATATGAAACCTGCATACCAAATTTCCAATCTATGAATCCTTAAAAAAGCAAAATGAAAAACTAAACAAAATCATACAAGACACACAAATTGTCAAATAGAAATTCAGGTTTCAATGGCAAAATGTTGTTGAGTGGAATATTGCAAATGAACTAAACATGCGAATGATTTATATGCAGGCTTCTTCTTATCACAGTGTTTTGAGCAAATGAAAAAATCACACCTGATCTTCTCTAAGATCTTTGAGAAATTATATATTTTTTTGAAAGATAAGCGTTCAACTTAAATACTTAAATAAGGCTGAAGGAATTTTTAGCATTTGCCTTCTCGACGTAAACGGGTGCAATGCTCAAGTACCTTGCGACAGAAAATATTTAGCAAAATATTTATGATTTTGCATGCTTAAGGGTGAATATTATTAAAGTTTAACTGTTTCAAGAACTAGGAACTCGTCATAGCCTGTCCTACGCCAGATTGAGAAAAGATGAGAGAAGTCCTTCCTGTCCAAAATGGCTGAGAAAGCGTCCAAAAGAGCAGAGAACTTCTCCCGAAGTAGGTTTCACTTTGCCTACAAAAGAAGGTTCGGCTATAATTTTGGATGTAATATTTTTTATTGTATTTGGCCCTTTTTACTTATAACACCGTTTGACAAATTTTATTTATCCTCATTGGCAGAAATCTAACTATTAATTCATTATTTCAGAGGAAAAACATAGTCAAAGCGCATACTCGATTTTTACTTCCTCATCCTTTATCCTTTTTAAAAGCCTTGACTTATTTTAAGAATGTTATTTTCATTAGAAACTATGAAAAAAAAAACAATACATATTCTTTTAAAAATATATCCTTTCATATCCTTGAAGATTGTCTTAATTAATTAAAGTTTATAACACCTCGAAAAAGTCTGATTTTATCTGTGTTTGTTCCTAAAATAATTGTGATGTAGATATTATGTAATTTTCCACCGTAATAACTCTAATTGAAATTAACAGTTGCAAGAAAAAAATCCGAGAGGAAATATTTTAAGTATTTTGTTCATACGAACTTGTTTTCTTAATTTCTACAGATCATTCCCTTTCAGCTAAAATCAATATGATATATTAATGTACTTCAAGGTATACGAACAATTGAAAATATTATATTAGTAATGAAATAATAATTTAAGTTGTGTAGCCTTGAAACATGTAAAGTACCGTCAAAAGGACAAAAGATGAGGGAATAAAAAAGTGATTATGTCGTGGTAAATTTGATTTCTAAATTACTTATTACTCATGTATCAAATAATTTCAAGAAAAAAATGTGAAAGATCACCGGAACAAAAATTTAAATCATGTCCTTGGAAATCATTTGCTTATCTTTCCTCAAAAGTTTATATGCAAATAATGTAAACCAAATATAAAACTATATGTGTATTCATTTTAAATAAACTCTACGATACATACGCACAAATTTTTTGCTTTTATCACTCTTGGTTCAAAATGTATTGTTGGTTTTAATAAACTAATTTTCTATATAAACTTTCCATGGAAATAAAGTTTATGCCGCGAAATAAAAACAATTATAACTTTCAAACTGATCAAGTAAAAATCAAACAAATTTCTTATAGCATTCAAGGCTGCAACATATCATTTTTAAACGATTTCTTCAAGGAAATTTACAAGGATTTGAGTAAGGATATATGTACTTTTAAAAGAACACTGGTTTTTTTTTGTACAGTAACTGAAGAAATAGTTTTGAAAGGATTCTACAAAGTCCTGCATTTGTTTATCATGATTGCTTACAAATATTACATATAAATATGGAAAAAAATAACTTAAATAAACATTCTTAAAATAACTAAAGTCCTGAAATGGAAAACTAAGCACGCTATTTCTCAATATTTTTAATAATAGATGTGCAATGGCTTTTCTGCCAAAAAATGCTGTCACATGGTGAAATTAAAGGCGTAGTTTAAATAATGTTTTTATTAGATTTCAATGCGACCTATTAGACGATAAACTCTATTGATTTTATTATGAACTAAATTAGTTTTGCAGAAATGAACTCATTATGATTTTGCCTACTTTTGTGTGGATTTTACTTTTCGTCCGTCTTTTACTTACATTTATTTTGCATTCATTTAAAAAATTTACTGTCAAAGAATTTCTCTGTAAAACTTTTCGAACCACTTTACTGTCGTAGAAACAATTGTATTTTTTTTTTGTTGTTCTTTTTTTTTAATAAAATATCTGAGAAGCAACAACTCTTACGGATTTAACAACTGTTACTGTGGCAAATAGGAATATTGTTGTGCTTGTAGGCTCTTCGAGTAGCTATTTCATATTAAGTTTACTCTGTTGCCAAAACATTTTTGTTTGGCATTTTTATAAAAAAAAACAAAATAAAAATAAAATAAAATTAGATAAAATGAAAGACATAAAAAATAAGAGAAATGTTTTCATTTCAAAAGAAATATTTAGGTCGAGTGACTTTTTCTTGATCATCTTTGTATTTAATATTAATGGACAAAACAAAATACACATTAGGGAGAATTGCTAGTGAATGGGGATGGCATTAATTTCTTTTTAAATATTCTAATAGTAATTTATGTAAAGCAAAATGTTGGTGTGTATATAGAGCATTTATGAGCAACAAAGTCACTTCAAAGGAGACTTACATCGAGTACAACCAAATTTTAAGTGTTCCTTAGAAAACTTTGTTTTATTATTTTGCGAATTTTAGCTTTGATTGTTTACTTGGAAATACTAAAAGGGACATGGGAAGAGATGCTGAGTTCAGTCGAAAACAAATGGCTTGGTTCTTATTGCAGTCTTTTGGTTTTTACTTAAGAAACTAATCACCACAAATGCTTCAAATGTTGACTCCTTTCCTTTAAAAACGCGTTTCTTATGTTTGAAATAGTTGTTTTAGCTCTGGCGCGCTGCTTGAAATTTCAAATTACTTTTTTTTTATTTTAAGATGCAAGTATTGATATCAAGCTAAAACAACTATATACTTTCATATTAAACTGAAACAGTTCAAAGAAATTACGTATAAAAAAATAACATTTCTTGTATAAAAAAAAAAAATAAAATTTAAGATCATGCAGCATTTTACTTTTAAAAGCAGCTATTATAAAAACCACTCGCATACACACCCACACAGCTGTTGTCATTTGATATTAAACAGCAGACAGCAGACAAAAATTCTTTACAATAAACTCACCAGCTCACATGTGCATTTGAAAGTGTGTGGTGACAAGTATTTCTATCTTTGAGTGTATGTTGTACTTAGATACTTTATTAAAAATATTTTCAGACTATATACACACACTTAACATTTAGACTTTATCTAACAGTCAAGAAGAAAGGAAAGAAATAACTTAAGTGAAGAAAAGATAAAAGCAATGGGATAACAAAAACAAAAAAAAATTTAAGATAACCTCGACTTTTGAAGCACCCTTCAAAGAGACACATACATACATTTATTTTACATTGCAAACCAAACAAAAATTTACCATTATAGTATCTCGTATGGCTTTCGCTTCCAGCCTGCGAACAAGGAGATAAGCAGAAGCTTCAAATTCTGTAAAATGACTCCAGAAGCTATTGAACACCGCTATTCTAGTTAAGGCAAAATTATCAAACATTTTATATTACTCGAGCCTGAGGACGTTGCAACATCAATATTTCTGATTACAGCTACTTGCTTATAGATAACTCGATTCTTAAAATATTTTGCCTATGACCACTAAAACCGTTTGCTTATGGCTGTTGGCTATAGAACATATTCTTCTATACGTATAGAAGTGTTCATATAACAAGCAAGCAGTATAACTGACCACAAACCATTTTTATTTTTCTCTTTTCCCTGTAATTGTATGGCTTATTTGATACAAAGAAAAATCCATTTGAGACTACAGTTTGCAATATTCGAAAACTAAGTTTCAATGTTAAGGAATTTCTAATGGGTGTTGTTTGTACGAAGCAAAAATATTACAACAATTGTTACAAGTCGCTTTATATTTTCTTTATAAAGCAAACCACATTAGGAACAACAACGACGACAACAACCACACAATTATAATTGTAATAAGAAGCAGAAGAAAAGCATAAAAACCCAGAATTCAATTTATATCAACCCTTTTTTATATTTGGCATCGTTATTTTTATTTGCAACTTCGTTTTTTCCATTTCCTTTATCTGTATAAGTTTCATTTATTTTCTTGTTTTTTATTTACATATATTTTTATTTTTTGCTTCAAATAAAATGAAGAAATAATTTTAGAAGTTAAATTTAATCGATTTTATATGTGCTGGAATTTTTTCTTCACAAATGCAAACATATGTGTATGGATTTTAGTTTGGATGATGTACAAGGATGGCCTTTTGAAGAGATGAGAAATGGCAACACCACCGACCATGGCACAAATTTGACATCGTTATAATAGTTATCTGTATGTGTAGAGGAGATACCGAAGCAGAATTCCATTATTCCGGGTGGCTTCGTGTAGAGTAAAGATATACTTGTGACATAATAGTTGACTCAAACAATTAAAGGTTGTTGCAAATATTCTTTTCCTGGTTTTTTATATTTTAAAAATAGCTGCAGTCGTGAGAAAAACGTTTTTGTTAGCATTTTACAATTAAATTATGGACGGCATTATACCATCTTTGGACTCTAAAACCAAACATTTGTTAATAGGTTAGGTTAGGTGGCACAAGCCACCGGTTTCAAGCCACCGGTCCACTTGGGTCCAGAAAATAGTTCCCTTTGTGATGCCTGATGTGGACAGTGAAAATTAAATTCTATCTATGCTATATTATGGTCTGCGAGATCGGGTAAAGTCGAGTTACCTAAATAAATGGCTCTGTGATAAGACAGATCTGGACATTGACAGAGGAGGTGCTTGACAGATTTTTCCTACTCTTCATTTTGGCAGC